>UELW01000012.1:822500-1422500 GCA_900490495.1 Danionella dracula
TTTGACCTGTATAATGTGTTCGGTGAAGAATTTTAAATTGTATTAGCTGTAAGTTTGGGTTTGTGGATACTTTAAATATGTTTGAGCATATACGATTCCAGAATGACTGATTTGTAGTTGTAGATAAATCTTTTTCCCATTTGGTAGTGGGTAGACATATTAAATTGTCTGTTCTCAATAATAAAATACATATTTTAGAGATTAGCTTAGGTGTTGTCAGTCCAATAAATTTTTCTAGTACTGAGGTTAACTGTAGATCTGGGTGATTTATTTTGTGTGTTTCAGTGAGTAAAGACTTGAGCTGTTGATATTCCAGGAATCTACTTGTAGCTAAACCGAAAGTAGAAACCAATTCTTCGAATGAAATGATTTTATTGTCTGAGATGATATGTCTGAGATGTGTTATTCCATTATTTTGCCAGCTTGGAAAATTCCAAGTGGGACCAACACTGTAAAACGACTCCTTCAGAGGGTTAAATCTGAGGGAAACTGCCATTTAATGGTGTGTTATGCAAGAAAGTAAACATTGAATGAAATCACTTTCCACAAAAAGGGTGCATTGTGGTAACCCGCAAGTTTAAATAAAGCACAATACAAATAAATGGTTTGTTGCTATAGTAACGATAATTTGATGTTGCGCAAACCTTTATTTAACATAACGCCGTAGTCCATGAAAGTGTATGGGGGATGTTCAAAGCTGCCTGTTCTAAAAATGCCCCAAGTGTAACCAATATAAAAAAAAACTCAAAGCTACAAATAACTTTTCTAATAAAACATATTCTAAACACAATTCATACTCATCTCGAGTGATTGCTGCTACATTATATACTGTGAATATATGGCACAGCCTTCCAAACAGGCCTGCTTTTTAGTGTCAAATGCAGAAGATTGGATCCTCACTGCAATGGTTTATAACTCTAACTTTCCAGTTTAAAGGCATTCTTTCTATATTTATTTCAACACTATTTACATTGTAGACTCCCACTGATATCATCAAATCTGAATGCAAAACAAAATGGCATTAGCAAATACAAAAGGCTGATACAGAAGAGTAGTACAGTCTGTTAATTCTACTATTAATAATTCACAGATACAATATCCATACTTTAATAACATTTATCCAAATTAGATGCTGCTATGCCATGGAGCTCTATCTTGTCTAAAATTTCTTTGCTGCGCGTGTCTGGTGTGAGAGTTTGAGGTACTGTAAGTGAGTAAAAAAGTGCGGCAGTACAATACCCTCACTAGTGGTGACCAGAATTAAACAGGTTTGATTTTCTTGTGACTGGATGATTTCTGCTTCTGTATGTTGTTTACCACTTACTTTTAGACACTCGATGAGCTGAAACTAAAATCTATTACAAACTTACACCCTTAACCATTGCAAAATAGACCCAAAATCAAACATTATATGCCCAAGATTACATGAATGATGGGTCAAACACTGTTAAGAGGTAAGGAAAATTCACAAATGAACCCATCAAGGCACAGTTTTAAACAATTTTACAGATTTAATCATGTAGAGAGGTGTTATTGGAGGAATTTAAAACTATTTACCGTATACAACTCATTGAGGACCTTCATCAAATCCTCCTGTAGCTGGAGGCCCACTTCTTTACTCTGGAAAACACGATGAAAAAAAAACCCACATTATTATAAAACAAACAGAATGGTTTTGGTCAGCTTCTGTTTACTTTAGTATAAGGAACATGGCATCGACCAACACAGCAGTTAGTAGTGTGAAATGTACGGTATTTACTGCCCATTAACATTAATTTGTCGCTATGACTGTAAAAAAAAACATTAACTTCTTGTTTGAGAAAGATTTTGAACTGATATGCTTAGTAAATATGAACACTAGCAAAATAAGCTTTTTTACACCACAGAGTTAGCCATGTGCAAAGTCGTTCCTCTCAGTTATATTGACTGTTTTGTCTTTTTTTATTATTAATTTCTGTTAAATTACAATAGCCTGTCCACATATTTTGTCTTCCTATTCTCCCTAGGTGGAAATTTAATTTAATTTTATTCAAAGTGAATAAAATTGTATTTAAAGTGCAATAAAAGCACAAGTGAAGTTATGTCAAAATAGTGTTATGTTGAAATGATAACTCTACGTTTACTAAACTACATGTCCTGACAACTTTTTATATCTCTATATTCTGTTCTAGTTTCTGTGGCTTTCAGTCTTCACTAACATGGAGTTGTCGGTGAACAAGTATTCCAAGTTTTCTATGATGGAAATATTTAGATGGTTGCAAGTTGGCTAGGTGGTCCCATCAATGCAATCCTGACTCAACTCAACATGTAATTTGATGGTTTTATTCAGTCTTGATATGTCTTACTACTGTCAGGTTCTTTCCATCTCTCACTCAATGGCTCACATACACACATAACACTTCCTCTCTAAGCAGGATAACACTTCTGTGGTGAAATAGATCTTCTGGAGTGCGGTCAGAGCAGACAGAGCTGCCATCCACCATCTGCTGGCAGACACACTCCAAAGACAACACACACATCGAGTTCAAACATGGAAGAAACTATTCATATTTCATAGAGAGCACAATAAATCTATTGAGAGATGTTGGGACGACATGGATTTATGAGTCTTAACACCAAGATGCGCTTGATCAATTCAAAATATCAGATATTTTCATGGGAAGTCAGCCAGAAGCATTGAATTGAAACATTAAACTTTGACTGGACGATAATTATCACAATATACATTTTCTCGATAAGTTGATGTAGGTTGATAGAGAGCCGATAGCTGAACAGCAAATTTCTAACTGTATTTTCATGTATCACACACATGATCTTTTTCTTTTCATATGTTCATATGAGCTCCAGAGTCAAGTGGGAAAGACTATTCCTGCTTAAAGATTAAAATCGTTGCACTTTCATCCTATTTTCCACAAAAAAAAAATTCTCTCCGTCTGTCATGTTCTCATGTCAAACAATTCGTGTTGATGTATTGCATGAAGCAATCAACCGGAAGACCAATCAGAAACTGGGTTTCCTGAATAGCCAATGATTCTTGCTTCTAATTGGATAAACTGACTTTTTAACTCATGGAGACACACGATCGGGTAGAAGAGAAACTTTCAGTGAATTATACAGAGTGGTGACAGCTGCATAGGGCATTATAGGAAAAGAGGTTTAGTTTAAGTCAAAACACGTGTACGTTTACCACAACAGCACATTCTACTGAAGATGCAGTTGTTTCACATCAAGAAGATGTATATATATATATATATATATATATATATATATATATATATATATATATATATATATATATATATATATATATATATATATATATATATATATATATAAAGCTCTTTCATACAGAGGTATGAAACCACAGCTATTATTGTCAATACATTTGTCACTTCACATATTGATTTTTGCAATATACGTTACTACAGGCTCCTAGCTGAATCACTTCACAAACAGTTAATCCAAAATGCAGCACATATGCTTTATGACCACATGACTCTATTTTATTTCAGCTTCATTGGCTTCTGATCAAACACAGGATAGAACTCAAAATTCTTCTGCTCACATTTTAAGGCTATAAATAACTTTCAGTCCACGATCCACCCGTTGCTCTCCATTCATCAGCAATTTCTATCACTCACCACCAAAAAAAAAAAAACTGACAATTGGATGTATTATATTGTTTATTTTCCAGGACAAACTTCCCCAAATTGTGAGAAACTGTACAGACTTTTATAGAAATTATTTTTTAGACAAGCTTTTTCTTGCTGAGGTGCGTGTTTTATCTGTCTTAACATTTTGCTTGTATGATTTTATGCTTGTTTGTTTTAATGATTTTTGTGAGTCATTGGGTACTAGAAATGCGCCAGTAAAAAAAAAGTATTATTATTACTACCTTTAACTGTTCCTGTTTAGAAAATGTTTGCCTAAAAATAGTTCAAAACCTCATTTAATGGCCAGGTTCTGCTTTTATTTGTTTTGTCCCATAGGGGTTTTTTGTCCCCTGAGCCAAGATAAATTACTTCTCATTGCTCTATGCTCGGTTTGAACACACATCAGCTTGCTCTCTTTGCTGACTAAATTGCTATGATCATCCATGTGAGCCCTAAACGAGCTGTGTAGGAAATGATTTTAAGATAGAAATCCAGCCGAAACACAAATTTGCAACTCTCCACTGAACCTGCTTTCTCACTCAGTTGAAGCTTTCTCATCAGCCTCGGTGGCAGATGGATGGAATTTCTCCAAAGCTTCACAATTGATTTGTTTGGCGTTGTGCCATAACTGGGGGAGTGGCCTGGAGGCGGAGTTAGCAATGTCAGCCATGTTCTTTCTACACTTCCTAAAGTATATTCCTTCATTGTATCACTGCTCTTGTGGTTCAGTAGTCTTAAACCTTCTCCTGTACCTCATGAATATATTTGCATTTAGAGAGCTGAAATCCTCTAATGCGTGTCATGGAGCTTTTTAGACAAGTGGGAATGGCCAAGGCAGCACTGGGACATGTAGGAGTCCAATTGGCCAGACTTCAATGATTGTCTGTCATCAACAGAGAGAGGCCGTCCGGGAGCGTTCCGTTAAATGAGGGAGCTAAACTACATGAGAAAGAGACAGAGTTGAGAAGAATGTTGATGGGAAGCTCAGCACTCCATCTTTTTCTCTCATGAGATTTAAAGAAAATAAAATTGAATAAATGGGGAAGCGAGTGACGTGCTGATTGTGGTTTTAGAGGCTTAAAGTTGAAGTGTATTCCGCCTCTTTATTTAGACATTTAATATAGAAGTTAGAAAACACAATTAAAGGCATTAAAAGTCCTCTTGACTAAAAATGTGTGCATCTCACTTTAATCGTCTAATATACATGTGTCTATTTCCTTCAAAAATTCAGAAATTAACATAAACAGGCAATGCTGCTTCCATGATCTTATCTGCTACCATAGCAACTGATCTAGTGTTATTATTCTACGCGTGATGTCATGCATCACAGTTGGTGGGTGTGGCTTAAAGGCTGGGTTATTTTTTTTGTAAAAGACATATCTTAGACCACAATTGTCATGTTTTTATGTTGAAAAATATGCAAGTTGCTCAATAGACTATGCTCAATCCACTACGTACATACTTTTACTAAAATCTCAGTTGTAAATGCGCACCAGGTTTAAACTTTCAGATAGGAGTGTGGTGTTGATAGGATGGGCTTGTTTTAAAGAAGTGATCACTGACAAAAAAATAATTAAATAAAGCCTAAACTCAATGAGCACAACGACAGCTCTAAAAAAGGCATCGATAGGGGTTAAAAAAAACTAATTTCACCTTTTTAAATAGGCGTCCTGAGTCTTCGCTGATCTGAGCGAAGCGTGGGATGATGTTGTTGAGGTAGAGATCACTGAGCGTGGCATGGTCTCGACTTTCTCTCTTTACCTGAGCCAAAAGAAGATTCCAGCAGTTGACGGGAGACAAGATGTTCTGTTCTTTCCTACAGACAAAAAGTGAAAGAGAGAAAGAGACAAAGTTTATTGTAAAAATACAGTGTGAAGTTTGGGATGGAGTGATTTTGGGGTGTGAAAACATGCTTGATTTTAACTTTTTGAAGTAAGCTTTGCACAACATCACTAAATTATGCTTTCTAAAACTGTTTTTGTGAGCTCATTTTAGTGAGGCTATTTATGACTTCCAAAGCATTAACAAATGAGATTTAAAGGCGCCGTTTTATTCTAAACCAACAAAATAAACCCAGCGCAGAGGGAACCAGACCATTCAGATATACTCATGTGTTAATGTGGAAAGTGTAGATGAGCTCACAGTTAACTGGCAGCTAGTAAATGCTTTATATAGTGTACTAATAATGGGTTATAGTATGATTATGTGTTAAAGAAGCATTTATTATAACACTTAGTAACTGTTACTATATATCTGAATAATAAGATGAATGAATGTGATTTTAAATAGGTTAATAATCATTTATTAATATATTCTAAATGATCTCATTAATCCCTAATACATAATAACTAAATGGTTTGTAAACAGTGAAACGTTTAATTTGTAAATGATTAAGACATTCGCAACAAAGCAAGAAATGAAAATGAAATAATTAAATTAAATTATTAAGCATTTTCTGTCTATGCTTATAAACCAGGAATAAGCAGTTATATTTATAAACTGCTTATAATTGTGTATTAACAAAAAAATAATGCATTATAAATTATTTGTTAACTATTTGTTAATGCTTAATAAATGATTAGCAGTCTGTGGTTATTAAAAAGTGCTACCCTATAGGTATAATATTATATTTTTTTGTATTTTTAACATTTAAATGTTCATGTGATAAAGAATGGATTTGGTTTTTGTTACGACCCCAAAATTGGTGGTGGTGTCTAGGGTCGGGGTGTAACAAAAAGGTGGAGGAACAGAAATGAAAATGGGAACAACAGGACACAAACAATAACTTTACAAATCAAATGTGCTTTAATTAACAGAACTGGTGTTGCCAAGGGTAAAATAAATCAAATACAAATACACACACTCCAGGGGCAGAGACTAAGGGACGCCAGGTAAAACAAAACATAAACTAACTAGAAAGTGCAGACAATTCTAAGCTAACTAAATAACATACACAAAGCTAGAACTAATCTACCCTAACTAGGAAGTTATACAATAAACAAACCTGGCGCACACCGCTAAACTAGTGTGTATAACAGAAATAATCCTACGTGCAGAATGTATGTCACGTGACATTCTAAGCTGTCTCTGAGACCCTGGAAGTCAGAAGACAACGAACGTGACACACCGGGTAGGTAACAGAAGTGAACTCAAATGGCAACAAACGGAAGCAAACACAGGGAGCAAGGACAAACAAAACGGGCGGCAACCGAGTGGAGCCACTCTCTCCACGCCGCGTGAGCTAAGGACTCCGTAGAGCCCTCGCTCTCCCATCAATGGCTAGTTTAGCGGTGTGCGGTGTGTATTTGTATTTGATTTATTTTACCCTTGGCAACACCAGTTCTGTTAATTAAAGCACATTTGATTTGTAAAGTTATTGTTTGTGTCCTGTTGTTCCCGTTTTCATTTCTGTTCCTCCACCTTTTTGTTACACCCCGACCCTAGACACCACCACCAATTTTGGGGTCGTAACAAAGTGGGGGCTCGTCCGGGATATCTCTTAATGATCCAAAAATTGGTGGTGGTGTCTAGGGTCGGGGTGTAACAAAAAGGCGGACCACTTCGGCTCGTTTGCGAATCAGCGGCGGCAGCTGGAGTTGAAAAGGAACGCGCCGACACCTGTACAGCAGCGCTTTGTTACGACCCCAAAATTGGTGGTGGTGTCTAGGGTCGGGGTGTAACAAAAAGGTGGAGGAACAGAAATGAAAACGGGAACAACAGGACACAAACAATAACTTTACAAATCAAATGTGCTTTAATTAACAGAACTGGTGTTGCCAAGGGTAAAATAAATCAAATACAAATACACACACTCCAGGGGCAGAGACTAAGGGACGCCAGGTAAAACAAAACATAAACTAACTAGAAAGTGCAGACAATTCTAAGCTAACTAAATAACATACACAAAGCTAGAACTAATCTACCCTAACTAGGAAGTTATACAATAAACAAACCTGGCGCACACCGCTAAACTAGTGTGTATAACAGAAATAATCCTACGTGCAGAATGTATGTCACGTGACATTCTAAGCTGTCTCTGAGACCCTGGAAGTCAGAAGACAACGAACGTGACACACCGGGTAGGTAACAGAAGTGAACTCAAATGGCAACAAACGGAAGCAAACACAGGGAGCAAGGACAAACAAAACGGGCGGCAACCGAGTGGAGCCACTCTCTCCACGCCGCGTGAGCTAAGGACTCCGTAGAGCCCTCGCTCTCCCATCAATGGCAACATATGGAAGGAAACAAAAAGGAGCACAAACGAACAAAACGGGCGGCAGCCGAGTGGAGCCACTCTCTCCACGCCGCATGAGTCAAGGACTCCGTAGAGCCCTCGCTGCTGATCGGCGTCCCAACTGGCGAATCAGGGGACAGCTGGAGTCACCTACAGAAATAAGCAGAAGCGCGCACAAGCAGGCGACAGAAAATAAAAGGGAAACGCTGCAAAACGGCCAGGGCCGTAACAGTTTTAAACAAATATCAGAATTATAGGAATGGAAAATTATGTGTGTTGGCAATAAATAAAAAAGTTGGGAAATAAACACTTTGAGTAAATGAGAAAACATTTGTCTAAATCAAAAGCATATTTTATGTTCTGCTTGTTTGAGGAAACTTAGTCTGGTCTTGTCTTATCACCTTCAGTTACAATAGCTAATATGCCAACTATTTTTTTTCCACATAAAAAAATACCAAGTGTCTTTGTTGCTATATTTCACCACAAAATCAGTTCAAACCAAACTTTAATAATAAGTCATAAATTACTGGTCATTTTAAATTAACAATGTCTGCATACTAATAAACTTTACTTAAGGTAGCATTATGTGGTAGTTTTATTTAAACCCCATATAATTATCCAATACACTTGAGTAATACATTAAATCAGCCCTCAGAGTTGTTACAGAGGTCAGCACTAACAATATGAATGGAAACAGGGCAATGCAGGTGTAGAGGCTTGCCCAGGGCCACAATAGCAGAATGGACATGGCAGGGATCGAAGCGTCAGCTCTCAGCTTACAGGTCGAATACACAGATACAAAATACAACTGAATATTCATTTCTCGGACTGCTAACAAAAAGGCGAACCCTCGATAGTCAAGCTAAGTCATATAGTTATCCAATGAAGTCCAATGAAGAACTGCCATTTGTTACAGTTTCAACCCCTGCCACACAGTCCTAGTTTGATACACATGCATAGAGAGATGCAAACCCAATGCCCTTTCTAAAGACTCAATTCTGTACAGCACAGCAAATGCTTTCACGTTGACAAGGAATTCTCCTAAGCTCTGTGTCACTCCAGGCATATGCTGGTGGGATGGACCCAAAAGTCTGAGCATGCCAGACAAGACAGCTGATGTGGAGCATCTTGCACCGATGCCCATGAGGAGGGGCCTGTTCACTGTTGTCGAGATGCCTCTGATTGCACAGGACTGCACCTCCACAGCAAATCTCAGGAGCTCCCAGAAAGCATCTGGTGGCCTGTTAATATTTTACAGACTGTGTGTTTACAGTGGAAGAGCTAACACATGCTGACCTTAGCCTTGCTGTTTGCATGAGCACACTAGTCTGTGAGAATGAAACAATCTAACCTTCATTTATCTTTTCTTACAAAACTTCGAGCCACTGTTTCCATTATTGTCACAAACATGTAGATTTAAGGGCTAAACTACAATTATGAGGTTAACTAGAGATGTGTAAGTATTTATTTTGTCCATTTCTATGAAAGTGCAAATCCGTAGAAAAAGCAAAAATAACAATTTTAATATTGTGGTTATAGTAAGCATATGGTATAATCGCTCAACTCTTTAGCTCTCCAGGTCTCTTTCGTTAACGCTCAATTCTTCATCAGCCAAATCAATTGCCTTTAAACTGCTTTACATAAACTACTGAAGTTTTTCCATCAAGAATGTCGTCTTAGTTTTTCTGTTTGTGAACGCCCCAAAAAAGCTGTCAGCCAAGAAAAAATTAGCAACAGGGTTCAAAGCTTTAGAAATTGAGCCATATAATAAGAAAAATACTGCAATTAGCAAATATGAATAAAAATGTACTGAACGTCGAGACAAGAATTAGCTTGAATAATTTTTAGCAGTTTCCAAAAGTCAGTTTTGAAAAGAAAATACAGAAAATAGTGAGGAGTGTCAGGATAATCTTAGAGAGGGTTCAAGGAATATAATTTTTTCTTGTTCAGTCAATAGTATTTAAAGCATTGACCAATGAATATCAATGAGTTCACTAACTTATTATATAAATCGCTTTAAGGTTAGGTGGTTCAGGATAAGGATCAGTGAAGTTGAGTGGAGTGGAGTGAATGTTTGTGCACGCTTGTGTGGCATTCCTCTAGTGATTCCAGTTTTTCAGCAGAATCAAACACTCTCAATTCCTTGAAGCAGATGATGGTGGATACATTTGGGACCAAGAAACACACAAGGAACAGTGGAAGATCATAGAGGACTCAGAGTGACATCCATGAGGATTGTTGAGTCTGGACATGGTATATACAGGGCTGTTAGGAGATGCAGAGAGTACAATGATTGGAAATGAGGCTAATGAGCATACTGAGTCCACCTTCTGAATTGTAAAAACATTAAACACAAAAAAACTGACACACAGTGCAGTGGTGTGGATGTACTAAAAGTTGTCTAACACATTCCTCCATGTTGAAGAGCATGCAGGATTAATCATATCACTCCACAGGGATCCTGTCTCTGTGTACAGGACATTCCCTCTGGCTATCAAAACTGACAAGACTTCATACAGACACTGCAACCCGGCAGTTAAAAGGGATGGAAATGAGCCAGTATTCACAGTTCAACAGGTGGTTTATGAAGGCACACCAAGCTCTGCTCTAGTGCACTCATCTTACTTATCACAGCACACTTATTTCAATCAAGTAACCTCTAATTTGCAAGTCAAAATTAAAATAAAACACAAAACTATTTTCTTAACATACAATTTAGAAAATCAAACCACAATTTTTACAGGGTTAATGTATAAATGACTGTTTGACAAGGTTTGCAAGCGGTTTTGGTGAGCGATAAGAAGCATAATGGGGAAGTTGACTAAGGAAGTGCCCTGGAGTGACCCAGAAATGGATTAAACTATATTGCTGCACTTCAAGATATCTAAGGTGTATTCAAAGTGCCATGTGCTCACAGATTTACTTTTGTAATCATGAAAAGACAAACAAAAAAACACCAAAACAAACAGTTCCCTCAACGACAATGTAGCTCTTTGAAACAAATGCTGTTGGAGGCCGTAATTGCCCATCTGTGAGTTAGGCCCTGTCCACATGTACCTGGTTATTTTGTAACCACACATTTTTTTGGTTACAGGTGGAGTTTGGAAGGGTATAAGAGTTAGTCATTGATGCAGCAGCTTTTGCACACAGAGCTCCATGGGAAATGAGGACAGAAAGAGGGTTCTCAGTGCTAAAGCACACCTTCGAAAATGTACAGGACTGCGCAAGCAGAAAGTGTATTTATTAACTTACATAATCACAGAACAGCCGCACCAACCTGCAACAATATGCTGTTTAAGGTTGCTGATATGCAAAGACCTCCAGTTTCAATCAATCAATCAATCAGTTTTTATATAGCGCTTCTTTAGCAATTGCTTTCAAAGCAGCTTCACAAAGTCCCCATGAGGATCAGGCAGAGCAGACAGGAGTTCCCTCTGAGAGGGGACTCCCGCTGACTGAGGCAGGCGCTAATCACCTCCCCAGCATAAAGAACATACAACTAAAAATCCATCGATGAACGATGGTTTCTGACCAGAACCAATTGAGTTTCAGATAAAAGAAGAACTTTTGAGAGCAAAACAGTTGCTGGTAAAGACTGGCGAGAGAATTTTTGTTTAAAAAACTTCCAGGTCATTAAAATGAAGCTCTAATAGGCTTTCTGAGCTAAGAAATGCTTCTGATTGTTCGGTATAACTTCAGGGTTGAGGGGTCTGCTGCCCTTTACTGGAAAGTAGGGCTGGGCATTATACCGGAAAGAAAGTGAATACCGGTATTGTGTTGTGCCATGATATGGCTTTTGCAATACCGTGGATACGTCACATTCATAAATTTCATGAATTCAGCTTGATGTTTCACTTGCACACGCTCTTTTTATTTGATGTTTAGACGAGGAGATGTATCATCTACTGCCCTCTGCAGGCCGAACGCTTGTTCCGAGAGCAGAGGGGGAAGCTAGTCAGGTAGAGATTACGTCAGCTACTCCGTCTGAAATCCCGACAGCTAGAACGAATTAAGTTGCTAAAAGTCGACAGGAACAGCAGAAAGTGTCACTAGATTTGGCACTACTCGCTATTTATTACTAAAAAAAATGTGAAAGGTGAAAATGTGTAAATAAAAAATATACAGTCTGTATTGCAAGTGTTCAGGTTCAGTTCCGGCAAACTGAGAGAGCGAGAAATGAAGTACAAAAATAACGATAAGTAAAAACCGCAGGAGGGAAACAAATATATGTATTGTTTAAAACATGACAGAGAAAGTGCCGTTAAGTATAAACACTTACTGAGTGTTCATTATGAAAATATTATCTAAGGCTCTAGGTAGCAGACTTCACAACTAATTTACATGAGAACACCTTAGAAATAGACACCGACTGTAGTTTGAGGTGAAATTATTATTAGTCTTAATAATATAATAATTTCATGCTTTATCAATTAATAATTTACAAATTAAACTTTTCACTATTTATAAACCATAAAAAACTATACTAAAACTCATAGCTTCATTAGGAGACATCACAAACATCACACCATACGTGGTCTATTTTCAATTTAATGTGCCAACATGATCACTGAATAACACTAAGACCAATCACAGTGTTACTTTTTTCATATTTTCTTCATATTGAACCTTTTAAAAAACAAAACAATGACGGATATATTTTACAAACAGCAGTTGTTAAAAACTGTAGAAAAATAAATTGTGCTTCAATGTTTGGAGGCTATGGCTGAGATTGTGACTGTGGAATGAGATCTCACACAGCTAATGATCACACAATAAGTTGGCAGAGAAAAGAAAGAAAGAAAGAAAGAAACAGTTGAAAAACTGAACCAGGAATACAGGTCTGGTAAATCAAAGGTTCAAAGAAGCCAAGTTTATGATCGTATATCATGACCCAGAAATTGTATGATATTCCCCTAGATATCCAAAAATAAAAGCACACATTGGTTTGTTTCAGATTTCATAATTAATCGATTAACTGTTGAATTACTGACCACCAGGACACTGGCGTCCCTGAGAAACTTTGAGCCACTTTCTAATGCAGAGAAGCAAATCACATGCTTTCTCAGACCAGATGGGAGTCCAAGGAGAATCACAGTTCCTCTTGAGAAACCAACAAAGGCATGTTGATGAGATTAGCTGAGCTACTTGGCTGGTGGAAAGGGAACACACATTTAGGCTAGGGAGTTACGGGTCATTTCTGAAAGGCCTTAAAAAAAGCTGGGGTAACATGAGCCAGGAAACAAGCAAATTGACAGTAATGTAATCACATTCAGAGCCAGTCTTTCATACCGTATTGTTCTAAAGATTCATTTCATCTGGGTCATATAACAGGGATGTGACATGATAAGTATTTTGAAAAATTAAGAATATAAAGAATGTCTTGACATGGTGCAACTCAAATAATTTGAAATTGTGTTACACAAAGGAAAACATTATATCATGAATTCAATACCCACGTGAGACCCAAAGAAAAGAAAAAAGAAAGAACAATCTACTAAACAGAAGCTCAAAACAATTAATATATTTCTGTAGTAACTATAAACATTGAAGGGTGTCTGACGCATTTACTCAGTCTTAGTTTAGAACGTGAGAATGTGTTGACGGGAATTCTTCACTCGGATGAGATTTGTTTTACAAGAACTTGGTCCAGAAATCAGTCAAGTTAGTCAGAACAGAGAAAACTGAAACAGTTCCACTTTGGTGGTACACTTATTTTAAAGCGGAAAACACTCTTTTAAAGAGCAAACACTTTCTTCCGAGCTCCTCACAAAATAGTCAGGGGACGTCGTTACAGCTGAGATCAGGGATCTTACCCAGTCATCAAAAAGAAAAAAAAGAATGTAGCATGAGTGACATGAGCTCCAAGTTTGACCAATTCTGTTTTACAAGCAGAAAACATTTTTTTAAGAATGTGATTTGTGTCTTTATTTGATATTAACACAAACATTTGGTCATTTTTTTGCGATTCTTGGAGGACACTTATGCATGGAGAGCGGGCCATACACAAACACCTGACCATCAAAAGAACTCTGTAGGAAAAAAGAGCTTTGAGTCATCTCCAACTTGACCTTTTCAAAACTGTTGGGATGATACCTGCCAAGACTCATCCAATCGAACTGATGCTGCTTCCAGAAGACACTCTACAGATGCCCGGCATCCTCTACGCACAGAAATAGTAGCAGCCTCATTGTCACTATTGGAACCCAGTCAAATAAGGTTGTCAATGTGGTGTAATCTTGGAACAGACAATTATGCATGTGCCTCACTATTGTAACTGCCTCCTGTCTTATGTGCCATGAGTACGTTGAGTATCAGTATCTTTGTATCAATACAAACCATTTATTGAAAAAAAGGCATGCTAGAAATTAGGTCAGAGTCACGGTGCTTTATCATTCCAGACCACATGTTTTTCAACCATGCTGTTCTTTCGATGATAGTTGGCATTATCAAAACCGAAAACTGGCCAACCATGATGCATAAAGGATCCTCTTGACTAGAAGAACTGAAGGCTACGATATGAAATTTCAATGAGAGAATATATTGTGTTCACTATCGGTCTCTAAATGATCCCCACATGCCCAACAGATTTAGGTTAAAGCCTCATGGACTGTTACATTCTTCTTGAGGCGCAGTGCCGGAAAATGCATCTCATTCCATCATGGCATAATTGTCACAGATGTTGCCTTAGCCTGTAAAACATGCAGATGTTGATACTGCATTCTAGGGACTCAGGGGACGTGTGGAGGACAAGGTATGGTAAGTTTAGTCGGGTTAAGATTTGAAAACCTGCAATGTGTCTGTGGTATTAGTGTGACCAGAAATAAAATGCTGCATATGAACAAAAAGCCAAAATAAAGAGCAAATCTGGTTCAGTGACTCATATTTCTGTTTTATCACAATACATTTTCTTAAAACAATGTGCCAGTAGGCTTCATAAATAGTTTCTATTATTACCCTGTGGTTTTTGAGACAAATGTTTTACCATGGAATATGTTGCCAAATTGCTGGAATTAATAGGCCTTGTCCTAAATTTGTTTTACACTAAACAAAAATCTGACGCTTTTAGGAATGTTCCGAAATATTAAAATCTGCTCAAGGTCTTTCAACTATTACAATAAGTCTTAAAGGGTGTCTGACATATTTTATAATATGTCTAAAAAAATTAAAACAGTTCTTAACAACATAATGGATACAACACATAAAAAACTTTATTATATATGATTTATTTTTATGGCACTTTTTTTAAGGAAATTTTGAAATTATACTTTTTTTTTTATGGTGACCTTTTTAAAGACACCTAACCCCACAATGTCACTTTTAAAACTATAAATGTAAAATGTAAATAATTAATGTAAATTGAAGACAAAAAGACTATTTCAATTCAAAATTAACTTTTTGCTTCTCTTCTTTGGTGGCTGATAGTTTGTTGTCTCTTTAGACTCTTGTTTTCCAGGACTCTCTGCCATTAACAGTCTGCTTAGTGAAGCCTCAATCCTTTCATCTTTGGGAAGAAACTTTTGGTCTTTAAACTTTGGATCAATTGCAGTAGCGATCTTCACCTGTGTGAGATTAGTGCTGTCCTTCCTTTTAGATAGGCTGAGGTAAAATCCTGTTTGAATTAAACTATAGGCTGATCATCCTCTTTTCACGCCATAATTTTGCAAGTGGCACAAGGCTGGCAATAGCACTTACTTACATTGCATTATTCAACACCATATTTATTATTTCAACTTTTTAATATTGTTTTACACAACTCTGAACATATTTTTATTTTATGCAGCATACCTTTGACAGTGGACACACACACATGCACACGCACGCACACATGCACACACACAAACACACAAACAGACAAGAGACGGAGCTGTTCCATTAGTTCGTGAGTGTTGGATGTACTATGTATGTACTATGTAACAGAACGAATGCATTTTCATCAAAGAACGTTGTGATGCCTCAGTAGCTGTCATTGTTCACAGAAGCTCAGCGGCCCCTCTGTAAGCGCAATGTGTGTCGCGTGCTGTAACATGTTCAACCTGTGTGCCTTCTCATTGTCATTATGTCTTATTCATATTTCGTTTAAAGTATGTCCACCACAACAGGTAACAGAAAAAAAATTGTTCATTTTTTTACGTGTTGTACAATTAAAATTAATCGCATGCGTTAACGCATTAATTTTGACAGCACTAATATATATATATATATATATATATATATATATATATATATATATATATATATATATATGTCTGTGTGTGTGTGTCTGTATATATATATTCAAGCACTGACTAACATGTTGACTGGCAAATCTTCTCTTGTGACAAAAACATGAATTCAAAATTGTCGACCAGTCAGTCATTGTCAAGGTTTTAAAAATGAAACCAACTGACTTGAAGATCGTCTTAAAAAGACACAAAGATGGCGCAGTGGTGGAGTTGGTCGTTCTGTAACTGGAAGGTTGGTGGTTCGATCCCGCTAGGGCCATTCTGCCGTTGTGGCCCTGGGCAAGCCACTTCACCCTCTTGCCTTGTATGAATGTGTGTGACTGGTGGGGTGTGTTTGGTTGGGGGCTGGAGGCCGTAGGCGCAGAATGGCAGCCACGTCCTGTCAGACTCCCCCATGGCAGCTGAGGGCTACCAAGGTAACTTATCACCACCAGAGTGTGAATGTGGAGGCAATGAATAATTCTCGGATAATTGTAAAGCGTCTTTGAGTGTCTAGAAAAGTGCTATATGAATTGAAGGCATTATTATTATTAAGGCTAAAACTATATACGGATATTTACTTTCAAACCATGATGTTTTCTGATTGATAAACCACAAGATTCACACAAGTGGATCAAATAGCACCAACAGTTAAAGAGCACTTCGGAGTTTAAACTGCTTATTTTAATAATCTTTGAAACTACTCATTCATTCTGAACTCTTCATTCAGAGACGTGCTTATTAAAATCCACCTTGATACAGTTTTTACATTATATCCCCCTCTAGCACATGTCTGTAATTAGAAACCAAACCCATTCTAAAGTAAGAAAAACAGAAGTCTCAATTACAATGCAGTTCTTTCAGAAAAATAGACTAACTTATAGGCTAATATAGCATAAGCTAATATTTTTTTTGACTGTACCTAGACCTTAATATTTTCAGATCAAAATAGTTAAAGCCAAGATGTCACAAGAAAATTGAAACACAGCACATTTGAAAATGGGAAGAAGCAAAGAGAAACACATGACAAGGTGGAACCAGAAAGAAAACATAAAAGAGTTCATACGGTGAAGCACTCCCCATATCAAAACAATGCCCTAAGCAAAACAGTCAGAAAGAAACCTGTCCAGGTAAGCATTCTAAAACGCTCACATCCACTTTAACCTGTTTACACAGCAAGCACAATTAGATGACAATGTTACACCACAAATATGATCCTCGGGGAGAAACAAAAACAACCTGATAAAAGTTAATGGACATGAATATTTTGGTTTGAATTGGAAGGTTTTTAAAAAAAATAAAGATGATTTACCAAAGTCTTTAACATCAGCTACAATATTTTTAAAAAGGTAACATTAAATAAAAAATTACATTTAAAAGACTGTATTCAGCCAAATACATTAATTTAGTTTTGGGAAACGCAACAAATGTTCCCCCCTATATTAAATGAGTCATAAATGTCTCCTACAAACATCCATATGATTCCCAGTTGCAAGTAATTGTATATTTAAAATAGATGTTTATAGTTTTTTTGGCACGTCTGTTAGTCACCAAGGACAACCTCCAAAGCTCAACCTGAATTCACCAGGATCTGACCACAAATGCTTGTTTAAAGAGTTAAGGTCTCTACACATCTATCTGAATTGAAATTTGCACGAACATTCAGATCACATCTCTGCGGGTTGTATTTCGCAAGCTAGTGTTAAAAGTTGATGCATTGATGCTGCAATGATGTGTAGTGATGTGACGTTCGTGAAAAGACTGAATTTGACTCGTTAGTAATAAACTCTTTTCACAGAGTGAATCGTTTTCATTGGTGCGTGCGGATTAGGGCTGCAACAGTTAGTCGAATTATTTGATTACAAAAAATTATCAATAAAAACAATTGTAATCATCGCATCACTTCCAGTTTGGAGAATCTCCTTCCAGGGCATCCTGGACGCCCATAACACATATCACGCATTTAAACAGAAGGTAGTTTGATCGCTCACAAAAGCATCAGAGTAAGGCTTAAAAGCAAGATTCCCAGAGAAAGTGTGTTAATGTTAAACTTAATGTAACTTTAATTCTAGCCATACTTCAGTATTATAACGTTAGTCTCAGTGCTTGTTCAAGTTGTTGGTGCTTTGTGTCAGTCGTAGATTTAACAAATCTTAAATATACAAGGAATGCGGTGAATGAACAACAGTCTAAAGAACGAAGCACAGAATGAACTACACTTTCAATCACTACTCTGGGACAACAGCTACACGCTGGCTGTTTTATAATCTTTGAGAGCTTTATGGAACAACTATTGATGGTCGGACACCAGCAATATATGCTTCTGAATGTTTATATTCTCCTCTTTTGTGGTCTCTTTCTTGGCTGTTCGTCTCATTGTTCTTTGGTGTGGTTTCCTGTCATGAGATTGAAGTGAGAGTGAGCATCGAGTGCCATCCAACGGCTCTTTCCCGCTATACATTATACAAAAATGTTAAACATTTTGTCAAGTCATTGATATCAGCAGGACACTTGGAAGCAACGCGACTCACTTAGTTCAAGTTCTGTTTGTCCACAGGTTACTAGCTGAACAGAGAAGCTTCATATTGTGTGTACAGGTCACTCTGGAGCGATTATGAACTTATAGCTTTAACTATTGTGAGGATTCTTGAAGTCCTGATCCATAACCCTAACCCATAAAAAAGCACCAAACACATCAGACCTTTAGCTATTGTTATGCGGTCATGAGGTCTGAGGCTGAGACTAACTATAAACTAGTAAACTTGTTTTAACATACTAGTTAAACATACTAGAGATGGCAAGAAACGCCCCTTCTTGTACATTTTGTTTTGTCTTTGGGAATAGGTAAGTTGTGCGTTGTGCGCTCTCTGGCACAGAGTTTCTTTGTTTTATTCAAAGTAATAGATCGGGGTCAAAATAAGGCGTTTTATTTTATTAATTCATTGGTTTCTGCACAGGCGCTCTTAAGTATTTGTGATTGAAGTTGTGTCTGTCATATGATCATTTCAACTCTCACCATTTTCGCAATCTCAGTGTTCAATGGCAGCTGCACTTTGCAGAAGTTTGAACATTTGCACCATCCAAAAAGAAGCTTTCTCTAGATAAGTGGCATGTATAGTCAAGAGAAAAAAAAACAATGGGCTTTTTGGATATTTTTTAACATCCATTCCATGCATTTTTCTGTTCTTGGTTTGAACAAGCTTTACACAGGGAAGCTGCCCCTGTTCTGACTTTTCATTGCTTTTTGTGACTTTTGCTTTCGTTCATAGTTTCCAAGCACTCTTCCACTAGGACAGCATTAGAACTCTAAGTGTTGAATTGAGCACTTACTCAATTCTTACTCAATTAGCACTTACTCAACTTTCTTTCTTTATGGTATAATCACTCAGACTGCTTCAGTACTCCGATCAAAACTGGGTCACTGGAGCATAACAAGGACCTACTTCCCAGAAAATATTTGACTTGATTCCATGAACAAATTCCCAGAGCTATCTCATCTGAAACATGTGAGGGGCCTGTTACATAACTTAAAGCTTAGAAAGACTTGCTGTAATAACCAATTCTTCGTCTTGCTGGTGTAGAGACTGTCCTTTCAAATTTGAGCAAATTCAGAAAATGTGAATGGATTCTTTTTGAAAGAAAAACCCTATAAGAAAGTGCTCACCGAATATCACATGACACAGTGAATGTTTGTCCAACTGTCTCCACATCCACCACAAAAGAGCTTTTACAGTGTGTAACCAAATGAGTGTGAGAGAGATTAAAAAAGAGAAACCTGGGCAAACATATTGATTTCAAACTGCACCCATGTGGAGGCGCAGTTCACAGCATCAGACTGTATCAACAAAAACAGCCTGCCTTACTTGAACTGAGGGTCTTTTGTGTAGCGAGTCTTGGCCAGGAACCTCTCGGCGAGTTTCTCTAGGTTGCGGGAGTAGTCCATCTCGATCTCTGCCTTCTTGCGGAAAAAGTCCTGCAGGTCCTGCAGGAGCTGTACGCGGAGCTCACATTGCTGGTCCAAACACTTGAGCTGCTCTGCCAACTGGGCTCGGACTTCTGGAAGAGGAGAAATCAGGACAAATAGATTAATCGCAGAATTTCTAGTCTTACAGATTAACACATTTTCATGATGTATTGTTACAAAACGTGAGTAAAGATGATAATATGTGTAAATATAGATGCTAGCAGTAACTCAGTATTATACAATCTTTATTGATGAATCAGCAGAGTGTACTAACACATTAACTCACATACAGGATTCCCACTGGAGTGCCTCGCCATGCAAGGCAAGAAAACACGCTCCATTCATAATGATGATAAGTGCAAAAACAATCTGCCTCTTAAACAGAGTTTAAAACCAGAGCAAACATTTTAACACATTTTGATCATGAATGTTAACTCATGAACGGAGAGAACTAATATCATTAATATGAGTGCTAAATAAGAGAGAATATAAATATAATCAGAACAGTTAGAAATGCATAAATGAAACCAAAATATGAATAAACTTTGATTTCTCAAGTAATCAAAAAGAGGTGCATTTGGGCAAATTCAGAACGTGTGCTAGCCTTTTCCCCCTAGTTGCATTTACTTAGTAAGGCTACAGATTAACTGTACACTCGCAGACCAATGTGCTTCGCATTTCAATTAAGAAAATAGATTACATCTAAAATCAACGATGAAACATCAACTGTAAAGCGTTAAAGGCAATTAAAATAATAAAACGGCAACACAATAAAACCCCCAAAAATGTAATCAATAAGCCTGATAAAAAATGTTTTATAACATTTTAAAATGGGTTTTAAGAGCTGATTTAAAAATGTAAAATAAATAAAACAAAAGATTAATGTCTCTTGGCTCAAGAACATGACCACAAACCGAAGCGGCACTGGATGCTGGAATAACATCCAACCTTGTGCTTGTAAATTGTTGCCAGCATTCTCCTGGATCCTGAACCCACATTTACCCAGGGTTTCTGCAGGTCTGATAAGGTCAAATTTAGGACTTCATTAAATGATATTACCTTTTTAAGACCTTTAAGAATCAAATTTACATTGTATGCTTCAAATACTTTGTTTGAAACCCTAACCATCACTTTTATGTTTTGGAGCATTTACGAAGGTTTTCTTAAACTCTGGTAACCCTAACAATAACTTTTAAAAAGTTGAGCATTTTCACAAGCTTATTCACAAACAAAAATCATTTATGTCCTAAAACAGTGTTTTTTTATTACTTTTTAAGACCTTGCGGAAACCATCACATCTGGTTCCGCAATGCCCTCTGGGTCTGCGTTAGAGCAGGAAATTTTTGCAAAAAAAAATTTACTCCAATTTTTTGCTTTTCTTGAAATAAAAAACACCACTAGAGGCCCTCTGGTAGAGGAATATTTGTTATAATTTTTTAGAGGAATTTTATTCAAACAAAAACAATGTAACCAGACTCAAGAACTCATTATTTGAACTACTAATTCAACAACAAAAAAATTTTAAAACAATAGTTGGATATTGTTTCGAGGCTCTCTTATTTAGCACAAATGTGTCACACATGCCTTCCTTTCAGTTATCTAAATGCTGGAAGGAATTATTTGCACTGCGCTTTTTTTTTTTTTTTTGGTTGGCTTCAAATGTATGTTGTATATTTTTACAGCAGAGGTTGGGGTTTTTTTATGTCTGAAGAGGCAACCCCAAACCATTTCCAGACAACTCATGTATATAATAACATTGTTAGTTGTATATGCTGTAAATGAATTACTGAAGGAGAGGAGCAGGTCCCAGAACAACGGAAGATAACTGGGCCATACCAAAGTAAAATTGGAATTTTTTTAACATTGTCATAAACAACAAATTCCAATTTCTCTATTTTACAGATTCATCACTCAGCTCTGTATTGCAATGCCGAGTTGAATACCAAATATGATTTGAGAGTGCCATTATTAAGCCTCCCCTTTTTGAAATAAAATATGCCAGATATTTGCTTTTTTGTACATAGGCTTCCTGCACTCCACAGGTTTTGAAAAAGTGCTTTTATAGTATAACAAAAATATATTTTCATTACACTTTTCACTCTTCACTGCTGTTCCACTGTTGTATAATTAGACTTTTTAAAGATTTGTTAATGATTAAAGATCTCAATAAAGTTAAAAACTGCCTATTTTGATGGTGTGGATGGGGGGAATGAAAACGTCTTACTTCAAAGGGGTAATGACAGAAAAAGGTTTATGAACCACTAAACTAATAGCTAATAAAAACTCATTTTTACAACCATGACTAATAATGTAAATAACTGTAACATTATTTTTTCATCTTGTTATTGCGTTAGAGGCTCAAAACAAATGCTTTAAACATTCTTTCACTGATCCGCGCCGAAAACCCCTTTGTCCACATTTCATAATCCAGTCTATGCTGCTTCAGTCTAGTTCCTCATTCTCTTAAAATAGTTGATAGAGAAATGTCAGCATTATGTGCAAACAGAGCAGGTTTTGTATTGCTATTCCAATAAACAAGATCTAAAAACATAGAACAATTAGCCAATCAGGTTGCACAAACACACAGAAAAGAAACTTTCTGTGACAATCTATCGTTCTTTCTACATCTGCTAAAACTTTGTCATCTTAAATACTGGACTTAAAAGTAAAAAAAAACCTTTAGCTCCGGAGACCCCAGTATCATGCATACAAAAACATTTTGAAGAAGCATCTAATCGAATGTGCTTTGTTTAATTTCAGATCAATGCAAAATGCTGATTTCACACAAACAACACCTGTGTTACTGTTTACAGATACAGGATCACATTTCATCTATTGACACCAAGTCAGCCATGAGTAGTCAGAGCAGTCACAAAAGATTTAAAAACTAACCCAAAGTCTTAGAATCAACAATACCTTTACATCTCCGGCTGTAAAGAAAGCGGATGACTTTTGCCTCCATATGTTTGGACTTTCCCAGAGAGGTGAAGAGCAGGGACTGATCGTCCCAGAGCGATGATACCTAGCTGTCCCAGCTCTATTGTGTTTTTGTGCTGAGAGCACACTTTCAGTATGACAGCAGACAGAAGTGGGATTTCCACAGCCGCTGTATCTCTCAGGCAAGTCTAACGCAACAAAGTTCCCTCCAGCATACCATATGAGGACTGTAAACAGGCAAACAAAATGTGACTCACTTCGACAGTCTCGTCTAAGAAGAGAAATACCCCGTTCTGAAGGGTGTCAATAGCAATCATTTTGCGTTCTCTATAATTGATGATGAGTCAGTGCCGGATTGTAATGCTGAGCTATCAGAAGGAACCCTGTCATTTGAGCAAAAAGCTAAGAATCTGTAAACACGCACAGACACAACAGGCTCAGAGTAGACTGGCCTTCGAGAGCCAAATGAAGCACATATGGGACATGTGCTCATTTTTTTTTGGTAAAGTATAGTCACATGATATTGTTCTATTCTTTTGAATTATTTTTAGACTTTTTATTGCTGAATTATTTTTTTGTGTAGGTTTTTATACTTTATTACATGAAGCACATCAATATGTAACTGTAAATGTTATGTACTAAATAAATAATGTTGGCTTGACAAAACAAAACTAAACTAAACAAAAAGGAAACAAAAAAACAAACAAACAAACAAAAAATGACATCCCCTTTTCAGATGTCTAAATAAATGTTCATCAATAAATCAAACAAACATTTTAGTTGTTAGAGTTTAAACATGGAACAAATCGAGGCTAGAACAACAAATCACAAAAAGTGTCACCATAAAATATTGATGAAAAATGATCATCAATGATATCGTTTTTATAAGATTTTAAACTTACAATGGATGCAGCACCATCTCCAAATACAAACCCATTTACCCAAAATGACTTGGGTCTATATCTTTGTCACAATAAGATGTGTCTTCTTAGAACAGGGGTCGGCAACCCAAAATGTTGAAAGAGCCATATTGGAAAAAAAAAAAGAAAAAACAAATATGTCTGGAGCCGCAAAAAAATTTTAAAGCCATACATAAGAATTATAATGAAGGCAAGACATGCTGTTTGTAACTATATTAGCCATTTTAGCCTACTATAAAAATGACTAAGTTGGCTAAATACATAAAGACGCACCATGTTTAACGTCATTACAATATTAATGAATTATGTTTCATGGCTTTGATGAAATTAAAGAAATGCAATAAAGAAATCAGATTTATGATGATTTTTATTTTGAGGATTCCAAAAAAACAACATAAAAATGGAACGTGCATAACGTGCCCCTTATCTGGGCAACAAACAGTGCAATAAAACGATACTTCGGTCCAACAAATGTTGAATCCTCTGTTCTCCTCAGTTTTTTTCTCTTTTTCCCTTTTGGGTCCAGGGCCCATCACACAGCCGCCGATTTGTTTACGACAGCCCCCGCCTCGCATTCCGCCCTGCTGATTGCAGGCTATGACGCAAATCTTTGTTGACAGAAATATTGAAAATAAATATTTACAGCATTGTAAAACGTTAAGAATGTTTGTCATCCTATAGAAGCCATATTAAACAAAAAATAAATTTTCCTCCCCCATCTTTTTCCATTTTTAAATTTCATTTTTTTAAAAGCTCCAGAGAGCCACTAGGATAGCGCTGAAGAGCCGCATTGCCGACCCCTGTCTTAGAACAAGTCACTAGATTACGGGTAAATATAAATGAATACAATAAGCTGCTATGTTAATATGTGGTTCAATGGATCAAGTCTGTGAATGAGCTACAGGAACCCTCGTGAGAGAGAGAGAGAGAGAGAGAGAGAGAGAGAGAGAGAGAGAGAGAGAGAGAGAGAGAGAGAGAGAGGAGAAATTTTTAATCTATATAAAGCATAATTACTCTGTGTCTTCATGAAAATATGTATTTCTTGGACTGTGTAAACATAGATTTCCTACATTTTCTGTATTTTTTTTTTCAGAAGTAGAAAGGGTGGTGAGTGTTGCTGGCTGGTCTTGAGCCTAGACTGCAGAGCTGAAATTCTGTTTCACTCCTAGCTATAAGACATAAAGCCAAAAATAACTAAATCAGAATTAAAACAGAAACTTAATTACAACAACTCCTGCAAGCCTACTGAATGCAATGTAAAATAATATTCCAAACTGCTTGTGTAAGATGCAAAACATGCTAGAACAAGCACCATGATAGAAGAAGTTGAGCTCAGCTGAGATGTGATAGTCCCTCCTCTTAATGTGAAGCCACATCCCCATCACTGCCAACCACACATAATCTAAGCAGGCTCACAAGTAAACTAAAGTCAGATGTTCTTCGTTTCTCTCAAGGTTTCATAATACATCTCCTAAGCCTGAGAAATTTCTGCTACCTTTATCTATGCAAAGTGAAACACCAATGCAAAACAAGCCCACAAGATGATCTATAAAAAGCTGAAAATACAGTGTTGAAAATCTCTCTTTAGCTACTGGTTCACCGCAAGAGGCTGAGTGGGCACTTTTTGGAGCATGGTATAAATTGTTAATTAACAACACAGCTCTTTGAGTGAAGTGCTGTATGCCACTTGAAGGAATTCACTTGGCCAGAACATACTCAACATAACTGAATGCTTGAAAATCTGCTCTGGCAAACCGTAGTACTCCCAAACACAAATGCATGTTGTTAAAATGGATTTGTTTAGACCTTTGGCTCAATGGTTAAACAAACTTCCCTTACTTTTAACTTGCAATCTCTCAAGTTGTAGGCACTATTTAAAAAGAACTTAAACATGACACTTTGGGCTTGTTTAATTTAAAATGGTTGCTTCCAATTTTGGGGACAAAAAATGTTTGTTGTATAACAGGGGTTAAAAAATATTAATAATGATAGTAACGTCTTCAATTTATATAGCGCTACTCTAGACACTTAAAGAGACTTAACAATTATCAGAGCATTATTCATTAACTCCACATTCACACACTTGTAGTGATAAGCTATTATAATATTATAATTATAATATTTATATAATATTATATATATTATTATTTTTTTTTTTTTAATTTTTTTTTTATAATACTGTCTTCATTTCTTTATGCTAAAAATCAAATATGTAACTAACATATATGTACTAACAAACAAGCAGTTGGACTAACAAAGTGACTTGGCAACATCGCAACACAAAATTTAAATTATTTTGCTCAACTCTGTTTCACTCCAATTGTCTTTGATCACAATGAACTGAAGTTCTTGCGTTTATTCCTGAAAAGGGCCAAGCATCAGCCAAACAAACATTCAATTCAACGTCTAGCCCATGTTTTTTGGATTAACAACTATATCACCATGTTTGGAGCATGTTTAAGCCTAGACTACAACTAGGCCTGCAAGCGACTGACTCTTGCAAGTGACCAATGATTAATTAACAAAAACAGCCACTGCATCTTTATGGAAGGGAAACCTAAAAACCTGAACGATAGCTTTATATTAATACTTAACTGGGCGACATAATCTGTGGCGTAAATTGAGCCTTACATCCAAAGAGCCACTTTTTATCTTTCTTAGTGACTTGTGCACTTCTTTTGTCATTGAATCAAAAACAACAAGAGCTGACCTAGAGTCAAACGGTCTGTTTGATTGAGCACCATTAACTAAGCATGTCATAAACATTAATGTGACTCAGAAGATTAAGCGCTCAGAGTAATCAAACAGAAGTGACCCGTGGCAGCCTGAGAGTGCATTTGCTGAATAAGCATTAATGATATAATTCATTGCTACACTGTAACCTCGGCGACGCAGCTGTTGGCGAGTACATTACAAAGCACTTGCTGGGTCCATCATTACAAGACAAACCTCAACACAGTGTCGAGTATCCCCAAACAACAATCATCACAGCGACCTGCTGAGAGACCTGCTCAGTCAGCTTGTTTCAAAGCTATGCATTATTGATTACACTACTGCCTCCGACTGAAAGGGAGAGAGAGAGAGAGAGAGAGAGAGAGAGAGAGAGAGAGAGAGAGAGAGAGAGATTGACCAGAGACTGCATCATACAAACATCACTTATACTTATATAACACTGATATGTTATTGGCTCTAAAATGAATTAAGATAATGTTTAGAAATGTGTAACAATACAAATAAATTTACATTGTGTCTAAATGATATCTTTTGGTTTAGAACAATTGATGTCTATGAGAAGAATAATTAGGGTTGAAGTATGAGTAGCTACCTGCAAATACATGTTGAATTAAAGTAATTGTATTATGGCACTTATTTGAATTGTTTTACTCACCACATACAAGCAAATGTTGCTAAATATAATATATATATATATATATATATATATATATATATATATATATATATATATATATATATATATATATATATATAAATTGAATAAAACATAACTCACATACATGGAAGTTTTCTGAATCCAGAGATGCAATAGATACCCAAAACTTAAACTTAAACAACTAAATTCAATAATGAATAAAAAAGAAAAATACATACACATCAAAATAAAACTATCTAAAGATTTATTTAAACTACTGCATAAACAAACAAAAAACATAAGCAAACTTTTGTATATTTTAGTTTTTACAAGCTTGAAAAAACATTTATAGCATTTGTCACGTGTGTCAGCCAATAAAAAATAGATCAATTTTTTACAGAAAATGTTTACGTTTAAAAAACATTTTTCACCTTTTAGTCCATTGTAATTTTAGTGAAATGTAAACAAAAAATAAAACTTTCATTTGTTTATTATAACAATTAATCACTGAAATGGGATGCCGGTCTTGCGGTTCATTAGCGAATATCTAACAAACCAAAATTTCTCAAACTATTCCACTAAAAGTCTATCCTAGCTTTCTCCTACTGTGCACTGCTTCTTGTACAATGACAAGTCTTTTGCCTGGCGTGTGTACTTAATTTTAATAATGCCTTAGTTAACATTGGTAACATATGTATATACACATTACATACAAAACATACATTTAATGTATAACTTTTGATATTAAAACATGTATACTGTATGCAATGCTATTTGCATTAAATGTATGACTGTATCAGTAACTGGTCAATGTAGACCAGATTTAGCCTGTTCATCGGAGGTGTGTAATCTAATTGTGCTGCTTCTTCAAGCCCTGACCAGTCTTCTCCCCCCTTCTCATCCCAGCTGTCACTTTACCCAATTTCCTGAGAGCATCTCAGCTGGTTCCCTAAAAACCGCACCCAAAAATCTGTCATATCTAATTACAAGCCCTGGCTAAGGCCACCAAAATCCAGGCATGTCGCCAAGGCTTTAAAAGCAATGAGATAGATCTCACCAGGAGGTGGACAAAAAAAAAATTGTGGCAAAACTTAAGTTCTGCAATCCATGGGGTACCGGGTGACTAAGCAGACAAGATTAGTGTTCATAATACCCCTCAAAAAACTGTAAGAAAGTGAGAACAACAATAACACGGAGCACAGAGGAGCACGTTAATTGTGAACATAAGATAAAACAGTGCAGGAAGTCTGTTGTTTTGATCTAAGTAGCTAAAGAAAGTAAAAGTCTGTGTGGCAACCTCAACATCTGCAGTCATCTTGTTTATACATTATTTTATATTAAACAATAATCAAGCCAACATGCTTATCCTAAAGGGAAAATACAGGCCCTTTTATTAAAGAGATTTTTAATATAATTTAATATTATTTTAAAAGAAAGCAGCTGTTTAAAACGAAGGTAACATGTGTCACATGAGGCAGGTTAAAGGAAACTGTCCATCCACTGGAGAAAACAGGAAGTGCAAGACAACTGACAGGAAGTCAGCTAAAGCAGCCTCTACAATGGTAGAGGAATTGGTGTAAGACTCCTGGGAGAATGAGAAGCACAGCTGGGGAGGACGAGTCCTTGCACCTGACTTTAGTTTGAGAACAAACTGCAGGAACATCTTCCCAAACGCAACACAGCAACTATCATTTGTGCTTTGTCCTTCCTTTTTAACTGAAGGTATTTCACCATGATGGATGTTATTAGTTCTAACATAACAAATTCTTTATTGGGAAATAAAAAGTGCTGTATATCTTTTACTGATGAAAGAAAAGGGAAATTGAAGCTAGAGGAATAGCTTTTAGGATTTTGTTATCCTTGGAAAGAAAGAGTGAATCTCATGAAGCGAAAAACACTGAGTACAACATTTAGTTTCGATATAAGCTCAGATTTTATTTTAAGTGGCAAAATAGAATCTAAACTTTGTTTCTTGATAAAATATAACTTTTAAGAATTTTATACTGCCAATTGAAATATGTTCAATATTTTCCCATTAAAATTGTGATAATTGATAAAACACATTTACATATTTTCAGAAAGAAAGAACATTTTGCCACCTTGTAATTATAAGATTCTATCTGAGGTCTTGGTTAAAATTGAGTTCAAATGATTGTTTGACATCTTATTTACATTGTGTGATCTATTTTGTAAAGTTTTGCATTTTGACTTTTAATTTAAAAAAACTGGTTCTATCTGTAAATTTAAACATAAACTTTAGTAATACAATTTATGCACAAAATTATATTACTATTAAATTTTTTGTATTCTTTTCTTGTGAATTTGCATGCAAATGTTTTGTTTATTAAAATGATTTGTCAACCAAAATGATTTTATTTTAAGTGAAAATTTTATTTCATGTTTTATTACTTTAATGTTTTTCTCTTAAACTACTACTTTGATCAATGATTTTTCAGACAGAACCCTATATTTCTAAACAGAAAATTACTTATTAGAACTAGAAGGTTTTTGAGTTGCTCCAAAACTCATAATGTACAGTTTTGCAGGAAACTTTACGATCAACATTCAACACAAAATTCGAGTGTCTGGTATTTATTTTCATGCA
Source organism: Danionella dracula (assembly GCA_900490495.1). Lineage (NCBI taxonomy): Eukaryota > Metazoa > Chordata > Actinopteri > Cypriniformes > Danionidae > Danionella > Danionella dracula. The sequence continues at coordinate 852,385 of UELW01000012.1, forward strand.
TGAATGAACAAGACTTGCTCAATATTTACTTCATGCTAAATGACATGCAAAACCAAAATAGATAAATAAATAAATAATAATATAAAAAATTACACTGAAGGATTAATTTTTTTTTACTAAATGTTACACAACAAGTAAAACATTTGTTTAAATATTTCATTGGTATCAAGAAATATTTAATAAAACTTCCTGTGAATAAAAGGTTCATGGTTTAACAAAATGAACAAACTGTGCCTAACATTAAATTTCATAATAGAATCCGGCATAAAGTTAATGAAAACCCATCACCAGCAATATTTAAATGTACTTTGTAGACAGGAAGTAGAGTGACAGGCCAGCACATACTACACCAAACCACAGTTAAAAGGAGACATGCTTCCATTAGACAGCAGCTGTCAGAAGAAAATCGACCTCTTCGTGGTGAAACAAAAGAAAGAGGAAGTGTGTGCACGTGTGACATCAGGCTCAGAAATAAACTCAATCCGACAGAACATTAGCATAGCCTTCACTCTCCAATTTCCATAATCAAACCAGTTACTGTGGAAACCCAGAAGACAGAAAGACCTAAGATTGAATAGTAAAAACCTCTCTCTGAACTCTCTCAATTAGCCATTAAAACCCTTAAAGGAATAATTGCCTTATGATGGAGACCCGTATTTCCTCCTCCCAAGCAGGCTTTTTTCAGCATCAGAAAACACAGCGTGGGGTTTCCTTAAGGAAGGAGTATTAGGAAAAGACTCCATCTACACAGCTGACGTTTATCTATCCGAGTCGATGGAGTGGAAAACCTGCTGTCAACTACTCAACCGTAACAAACAATGAAATTTCCATTCTTGTATTTAAAGGTACAATATGTCAAATACTAACAACAAGGTAACTGCCTGTTTTACAATCATGTGTACCTGGGCTATCCATTTGGATGTGGTTATTACACATGCATTTTAGGATTTAAGTAGCTTTTAGGATAAAGATTTGTGTACACTAGAATGTCAACTATAGTTTTCTTTCAGCATTATTTAGTAATCAAACATAATGTTTTCGTCCAGAAAATGTCCATTTTGATTAACTGAAGTGATGTATTTTATTTATTAACAAAGTGATCGAAGAAAAAAGGAAGACCCACCTAGGAAGTTGTTTGACAGACAGGTCATGTTTCTGAGTATAGAAATGTGTCTACAAAAATTGATTAGATATTGAGAATATAATATTTTGCTTGTTTATGTTTAGCTGTATATAACCACTTGTTCTCACTACACATACAATAGTTATTTGGCTTGATCTTATGGCTGAACCTTGTTTCCCAGAGGAACAAAAATAAACATGACACTTGCTGAATTTCTCCAGTTTTCTTGGAGAAGAAATCAGAAGACGACTTCAGGATTCTTAAGATGTTGCCATAAAACAACATTTTGTGACGTCTGAAGCTGAGAAAGACTGCACATAACGGGAGATATTTTGCTGAGTCGATTATCAATTTTGACCAAAAAAAATTTGATCAGATTAAATCAGATTTGACATTAATTTGTTAACTCCTCATAAGCAAAATATCTTGTTCAGTTGGAGGAGGTGGATAGTATATTTAGTAGACTAAAGTATCTTAAAAATTCTTTTTAGTGAGTAATATACTGCCTTAAGTAAAATAATAATAAAAAAAATTTACAACTTGGGTAGCAATGCTAATAATCAACTTAAATAAGGCAGAGGTAAGGCAATAAAAATAGCTGTTATATTTGGTCAGTTATAAGCTGGCAGTTTGAAGAGAGTCTAGAGATCAGTCCACCATTCGATAGCACAAATTCATGGTATTCCACTAAAGCTCCAATGAAAACATCTGTGGGGTGGAGGGAGGTCCTTCTAGCACAGTGAGTTTAGTCAGGAATGAACCAAAGGGGGAGTACAGCCAGCAGGGTGGAATTCCTGCTGTAATATCCAGAACTGTAATTCAGGCCAAGGGAAGGTACCCAATTTCAAGCTTCTAAGTAAAAAAATTAAAGACAATACATGGAACTGACAAAAAAGCAGATTCAATTGGAAACAAGTTCTCTTCAACGTGATCAGATTCCATTTCCTGGTCAAGTCTAGTTTACTGGGGCCTCCAGCCAGACTTGCTCTAGGCATAATTTGATGGGAAATTCTTTGCTTGTAAGAAAAACAGAAATGAAGTGTTGCTCTAGTCCACTCTGTAAGCCGCTTCGAGGCCAGCAGCTGTGTCTGAAGTACTGTTCATTTTACTTTCCCAAGGTTGAACTTTCCACAACCATGTGATATTGGCATTAATGAACTAAGCAAGGAGCGCAGATGGGACACAATCCATTAACTATTGGCACATGCTTCGGTTAACAATTTCAGCAGCCAATTTGCAAACACAGGTTGCAAACAAGTGCAAATTATTCAGAAGACATCAGTCTGTGTAGGAGCTTAAAAGACTCAGCAGGATCCAAAACCTGCTTTGCAGTTTATTAAACAGGCTATTAAATCAATCAACAACAAACCTCAGTTACAGCATTGTTTTGATCATGGTGGCATCCGCATACAGATCAGGTTGGAAAATATGTTCTCATTAAATGTATTTGTCAATCTATGGTATCACTTGAGCCAAAGCCAAATGCAGCAGATGAAGTGCTGCCTTCCTGAGAACTAATCAGAGAGAGTAACGAATGCCATTGTGAGGAAAAAATGTGTAAGGTATACATTTCACTTGACCACCTATAGCAAACACAAAAAAAACTAAATCTAAAATTAACTGAAAAAAAATTTTCTTGTTTTTTTACAAAAAGCACAGAAATCTGCAAACTATAGTCTACTCCTAAGCTGATTGAAATTTGTATGAACATTTGGATAGTTTCTCTGCAGGGTGCTTTTTTGAGCGCTTCACACCTCTGCTGTTTAATGTTGATGAAGTACCACTTCTTACGCTCAGGGGTAGTGATATGTCGTTTGTGAAAAGAATGAATCTTCAAAATGACTTTTTTTGGGAGTGAAATGTTTCTTTGGTCCATTTGGATTACACTGTTAATAATCAAAAGACAGAGGTGAGAGTTAATTTACCCAGAATTTTGTATTTTGCTATATTTTTAAGTCTTTATTGTAACAGTTTACAAATAGATATTTCTTGGTCATGAGGTAGACGCAACAATGTGTATTGAGTGTCACTCGGCTGCTTTTTTTATGTCCCCCTCACATCATCTATTGAGACAGTTTTCATTGGTCATTCTTGTGAAAAACCAAGCCAACCGAAAAACTGCTCATGTCTGTACTCATAGTGGCACACTCACGCACAAAACTTCAGACCCAAAATTGTGTGATGATCTTGAAGAGTGGAGTGAAAGAATGATAACTGAAACAACTTATAACAAAAAAAAACAACAACAAAAAACTTATTGTCTACAAAGCATTTTTTTATTTAACTCACAAATGGTGACCTTATATCTGAATAATCGACTACCCTGGCAGTCAAAAAGCAGTTTCCAACTGCTGCTAAAAAAAGAGTTATCTTAACAATTTTAGTAATTAAGGATTAGGGATAGTTAGGGACTGGGCTTTTTTTTCCACAACCTGCGGAATCGAGCAATTTGGTTGTAAAAAAATCTGAATAAATCATGAAAATAAGTCAATACTATAAATAATCTTAGACTGATAAAGGTCTAGTTAGTGTGTTATTAGGTGCAAAACAAGCAGATAATTCTCCAAAACGTACATGCAAGTCAGGAAATCGTCAAAATTATTTTGCATGAGGCACAAGGCAATAATCTTCAATCTTGTTTTTTTACACTACAAAACCTGCTTAATTCTTGTACATTATGTAACTTTAAAAGCTTTTTTTTTTCAATTAACGAAAACTTCATTTAAAACAAGAGTCCTTAGAGTCCCATGAGAGTGACACAGCTTGTTGCTAAATGTCAGAATGTAATTTCAAAACTATTGGTAAAGCCTCCTTCATATCACCTTTTTCTAGGCATTTTCCTAACAATATGAGTTTAACTAGGTCATTTCTCCATTTCCAACATTTTTCATCCAATCTTTAAAACACTAATCCATTTTTCCTTCCCACTTTTGCCACTTAAGGTTGAGGTCACATGTGTGCCCTGGGCATCTTCAATCTAATCAATAAAGGAAACTCTGTGTGACCTACCACCTCCCCCTGCCATATAACTAACCTCCATGTTTCCTTGCCCCACCCATTTCTTCTAAAACCCAGCCACTTACTCGCATTAAAAATGACTTCGGAACAAAACCAAATTAAGTTTTACTCCAGTTATAATGAAGTCACATTTTACCCAAAGTACAATTACAATTAAAGCCAACCCACTTTTACAAATCCATTTAGTGCTGGACTGTTCAACACAAAATATCATGTAGATGATCTACGTTTGGCTTTACTAATAAATAGACCTTCTGTTAGTCTACGGAGCTTGTTTCACAGATGCCACTCCCTTGCCTCACCTACCCTTAACAGTCTAAACCCAACCAGCACCCAATGCCATGAGCAGACATGACCATCTGCACAGCAGTCTGGTCCCCTGCTCCTCTCTTCAGAGTGCTATGTACTGCTGAGCTCCTCGACACAAGGGGAAATCAAACAGCCATCTGGGAAAACAGACACGATTGCCAAGAAATCCAGGAAGGCATACTAAGGCTTCCTTGCCAATTTAAAATGGCAAAGTTAGAAAGGACAAATAAATTAAAATAAATCTATGCATCTTGTTCAAATGTTATCTGCAAGGGTTTTACTGTCTGAGTCAACCCTCTGGCCATGTGAGAGTCACTGGTAAGAGGGTGCAGAACCATAACCTGGGAGGCTAGGATGGACTGCAGTAAAGAGGAAATTTCCTGGCAATGCAGGGACATTGTTTATGGAGTTCGCCAGTATAAAACAAGTAATCTCTTTGAAGCTGTGTAGAGACACCATGAAGAGAGTCACTGCATAAAGATGTGTGTTTGTCGTGTCCACTCTGAAACCTCGTAAATTCCTCATTTTAAAAGATATCGATTTCATTTAATTTTATTTTCATTGTCATGAGATGCTTAGGTGAGTAGATCTACTCACAGACAAGCAAACGGTAGTCTACAGGGAATTATGGAGATGCACAAGTATTTGCTAGTCCAACCAAAATTAGACAGTTTCTCACTTTGAAAGACAAAATGATACAAAATAAAACTTACAAAAATGCCCTTTTAGATAGGCGTGAGGTATTGCTTCTTCTTTGTTGGTTGTTATATTTGTTTTGATGTCCTTTTTGGGAAAGGTTCGACGAAAAAAATCCACGCAGACAGGTGTGTAGCCAAAGATGAGACAGACTCACTGAGGAACATGAAGTTAAACAGTGATGATGTAGGGAAGAAGCAGAAGGTTTTAACAGCAAACCCAACAAGTGTCGGGCATCTTTATTTCTCACTTCCACATTTAGAAAACCTAATTCCACCACGAAGCTCAATGAAACTAGGTGCCATTACAGTATGTGTTTACAAGGGGCTAAGCAAAATAAAGTGCCTTGCTGCCAGTGCATGGATTTCAAAGGAGGCATCTTAATCCAGAAAGTTAGCACATGAAATGTGTGCAGCTAAAACTTATCAAATGTGCTTTTCCAAAGACTACATAAATAATCAAAATGATTTTTCCTATGTTGGATGGAATAAAGAATGGAAGTTATAATAAAGGGACGCAGCGGTGGTGAAAAAAAGTGTGCACCATTACTTAACGTGCATACGGACCATAAGACACAAAATAATTTGAATTTGAGTAAGATGACATCCTGTAAAACAGGGTTTCTGTAGGTTTCAAGGTGCAATGATGCAAGTGTAAGAATTTTTAAGACAATTAAGAATCAATTTCAACACCTGTATATGACTTATATTTAACTCTTCAAAGCAGTTTATGTTTCTCTCTTTTTGAGTGCGACATCAGGGCCTTTTCATCTAACGTTCCCAGTTTAATTGCCTTTTTTAAAACAATACACAGTATACAAACAAATTGTTAGGCCTCAACCAAGCCTTATATTCAGCTTTTCAAGTCAAGTTTTGCTAAACCTTCACGTCCTCTGAGTTAACCCATGTTTATAATGACTTTACAATCCCAGAGTGACTCCTGGCAAAAGAATAAAGCTAATTGGCTGTTGCATGTATTTCTCACTTGTAGACGGTGGATAAAAAAATACCACAGAATCAACCAAGCAACAACAAAAACATAATTCAAAAATGCTTTACATGGACATCTGAAAATAAATTATTTAGGGCCCAGAACAGCGACCTGAAGACTTTTAAGGACTAAAATATTTTAGGCTTAAGACCACGTGGAACCCAGTAATAAGAATAAAAGTGACTAGCAGCTATGGCACTTGTGGTGACTCGGGTTTGGTTTCTTGTTTCCCTCTGTTGTCTTAGTATTTCTTTACTTTTTTACATCTAGTGTTTATATTGTGTCCCTCTTGTTACCCTAGTTTAGTATGATTTCATTGTTCAACACACCATTAAGATTTTTCTGCATTTAGCTTTCTCTTAGTTCTCCAACATTTGGTTTAGTTAATCTTAGTATCTCAGGGATTTCTCACTTATGTTTCATCTGGTTATCCAGTTTGGTACTATTGTTTCCCTATGTTTTATTTTTAATGTGTTGCCCTGTGATTGTTTAATAAGTTTGCCTTTCATTTCTTGCCTTTGTTTTCTCCATGTTACCTCGTTTTAGTCTCCACCCCTTAAAGCCCAATTACATGTCACAATTGTAATTAATCTGTTTCTTTAATTGCCTACCTCTGTTTCAAGTCGCAAAGTTTTTCTCCAAGTGCCAACTTCATTGTCTTCAGTGTCATCCTGTGAATTGTGTTTATTTTCTTTAATCCTAAATTTGCTTGGTTGGTAGTTTTTCATTCAAATATAGTTGTTCATTAGCTTTCCGACTATATCTACTGTGACTATGATTAGAGCCAAGCAACAAAGTGAAAAAGGCCTTTATGTTCTTGCTCGAGATCTTCAGCTGATCAAATCCTCTGACGGTGCAAGAACTAGAAGGACAAATAATAAAGAGATTGGTACAGATCGGAGCAAAGTGATAGATGAGAGTGGAGCCAAGGTGCAGGGCTACAAGGCTAGCTTATCAGGAAATGTCACATTCCCGTGGAAAAGAGATAAAAGCTGGCACGGGAGCCGTCAGTGTAAGAGGGGCAGAGATACCATCAGCTGCCCTCCAATCAGAAAGATCTACAATCTCACAGGCAGATCCACCATCAAAGAGAAAGTGGATGAATATACAGAACACATTTAAAATAAAGTGGTGTATCAACTTAAATACTTACCTGCAATACTAATGTGAAAGTGATTTGGTGAAATATGAAAGAAATGATGTATTGGTATTTAAATAATAATGGTTATTCATATTAGTTCAAGATAATGTTATATACTTATAGAAAATCAAACAGTACAGCATGGTAACTTAGTGGTTATCACTGCTGTATTTCCATCCAACAGTTGCTGGATTGAGACAAAGATTGTAGCACATTATAGCCATAAGTACTCTGGCAATCCAAAAATATGCAAGTCAGGTTGCTCTGTGAATCTGAATTACCAACATGAGTTTGAGCATTAATATTGATGTTTTTTAAACCCATATTAAATAATAATAATAATAATGAAAAAAACAAACATTTGACATAAACCTACCCATAAACACACACCCATAGCCTTCTTTCTTCAATGCAGAGATTTGTAAACCTACCCAAAACTTTTTCAGTTAAAGACAAAATAAAAACTGGGAAAAAAAACTAAAAGGGGCGTGGACATCCACACAATGAAGAGAGGGGAGCAAGCATGAGGAGCAAAGTCATATTTGAAAGAAGTCTCTTTGATAATGTTGTGTGCAGTTGGGCATGGCTTTTCATTTGAAAAATGTAACTTGATAATAATGAGATCCTGACAGCTTATAGACAGACAATTAAAAGGTAAACGATGCAACTGGCGAAAAAAAAACTGGCAACTGGTTTCTTCACAAAAACAAAACAAACAAAACACAAAAAAAAACCTAAATGATATTCAAAATAAATCATTAATTTTATATTTGTTTCATGACCCTTAAAAAACATCTTTTCATAAATACAGTAAAACATTATTAGATTTATTTATACAAAAAAATATTTAGATACATTTATCAATCCACAAAAGATGGTTACTTGTTAACTAATATACAGAGTTACTTTAACTAGTAACATGACAAGGTTATTTTCTTCTTTCTCCATGCTAGGAACAAAAGCACATCTCTTTATGCCGGAGGGACACTAAATTGTGTGTACAGCTAAAGGGTCTCAGGCGCATACAAATAAATCACTGAAGAGTGTGTATACAAGGATCTCTCCAAACATGTTCACACCCTACTCTTCTGTACCTACTACTAGCATTCTCAGGTACATGCTTGTACATTTTAGTTTTTACACTTACAGTTTAATACGACAATATACTAAAGGGCAAATCTGAAGCCTGATTTAAAAGACGAAGCTACATCTTCATAGGTTCGTCTGCATTTAATGCTGACCATGAGGAGATGAAGTGAAAGTGAGACAAGTTTTACAAACTTTGGCAATCACTGATTGGAAGTTTGATTGCAAGAGCATTAGTTAATTTGCTCATTGCTTTCAGGGAGGGATTTCTCAAACATATTCATATAGAGTAATTAATTGTTAAATACAACAAACTCTGGAGCAAGTAACTGTAGAAAGCCTTGGAGCAACGGTTAAAGTTTATTATGGCATGACACCAAACATCTTTGCCGTAATTCCACAATTTACTCTATTCATTACTTGTTTTATTATGTGTGTTTAAAGGCACAACAAAGCTCTGTTAAATTCATGGTATAGAGGACAGCCAGTAACTGAATATGACCTAATGTTACATTGTTGTCATCTCTGAAACTTACACCGAACAAAGCTACCATTCTGGCTGCAGGGCACCTGCAGTGAAGCTGATCTGCTGGTGATGTTTATGGGGCTATGAGGTAAGCTGACAGCAGATAACCCCTCCTACCACCATGCCTGGTATAGTGCTGGCTGCTTAGAAAGCAGAAATGAGATTAGCGGGGCACAGACTTGCCTGGTGCCCATTGTCTGCCCATTGTATGCATGCATTATCACACCCACTCAGTGGACTGTGGTTAGCGACCGTTCCGCTGACGTAAGCTTGGTCATTGTGTGCTAGGTACCAAGAGTCCCAAGAGAGAGAATCTCATTCACTCAACGAGTTATAAAAAACACAATTCAAAACATTTGTTTTGTTTTAGAATAAGGCAAAAAATACTTACAAAAAAGTGTATTTGTAATAAAATGCAAACAGTAAAATACAAAGTTCAAATTGCAATTACATTTTTCTTTATTTTTTTTTTTGAGAAGTGAAAAAGTCAAAAATGAAATTACATAAGGCTGGGTTTCACTGTTGATTGAATCCTCAAGATGACCTGGTGACTGCTCTAATTGGGAAACAATTTTGCATATTCATTAGGTCAATTTAAGCTGAAATGTTTTGAAAAGCTAAGCCAGTATGTATGTGTACATAAAATCAGCCAACTCTCTGGCATATGTTTTGCGCGGCGGATGCCCTTCCAGCCGCAACCCATTGCTGGGAAACCCATGTCATCTGATGTATTTTAAATTAATTCTCAAGTCTTCATTTTTTAATCCACACATTTGTGCAGGGAATATGAATTCATGTAGCTTCTCCTATCGTGTACTGCCGTGCTGGAGAAATGTTAGGAGACATTTTTCAGATTTGTTTCGAGGTTTACTGTTCCAAAACCAAAGAGATCAACGAACATGGGAAAAAACATTAAAAATCTAATTTGTGCAGGTGTATATGTGTCAAAACAAGGAACAACTTTTGATTCCTTTATTCATGTATGAATATGACTAGGCAAGTAACCGTAACAATTTTTGCTGTGGGATTAACTGTCCCAGAATTTAAGAGATTATCTTAAACTACACCAGTGTTTTTCAATTATTTTCTGCGGCGCTCCCCCCAGGAAGAAAAAAAACATCTTGCGCCCCCCGCGCAACTATACATAGTACCCATTGTTTTTAAATGTGTTATAAGTACACCTTTGCATAACACAGTAACCTTTTTAACGTATAAGAGAAGAAAGAAAGAAATATGGACCAACTTACAACAAAGAATAGCTTTATTAACTGTAGCAGAAAATATTTAAGGTGCATCTGAAATGTAAAAAAACATTAAGTCCTTAATAAAACTATAAACATTGTTGGACTGACCATGATTGCTGGCAATATTCTGCACGTTTTAGCTGAAAAACCTCAAGCGGCTTAACACCGTGATTGGGGCGTAATGTCTTTAAGTGACACCTTAATTTATTTGGCTTCATGCTGTCCGCTGCCAACATTTTTAGACTCAGTAAGCACACCTGTCTCTCCTCGTCTCCCACTGGAGTCACAGTGAAGCCAAGCGCTACATACGCGTAGTCATATTTCCTCGTCTTAGCTTTGGGAGACTTTAGTTTGTCTCTTTATCTCCTTCTGTCTCCGGCTGTCTTTTACACTTCGTGTCTAAACTTCATACTCTGTCAATGAGAGTACCACTGTCCCCTAATGTAGTGGAGTGGTATTGCACTTTATTAAAAAAGTTATACATTTTTAAAAACATTTTTTAAGTATTTTTCCCAGAGGACAAACTCCTCCCCCTTGACGGAGCCTCGCATCCCCCCAGCGTCCCACTATTTGAGAACAACTGAACTACACAATGACAATTAACTTCTTGAATGTGAGCTTTTTACCACAGAGTATGTGTTTTTCAACTAATAGAATCATTGTGATTGATCATTTCAAAATCTTACTGTTATTTGAGAAAAAACTTCTAATAGTTAATCACTTTTCCAATGCGTTACAGAGTACGTGTTGCTAGTGACAGAGTATATGTTGACTTATCTCTGCATATTGAGGTGGATCACAATATATAAGCTTACATTTATTATGCCAAATTATCATAGCTTACCGAGCTCATTTTAATTCACTGTGCAACTGCGGCAGGACTAAACTAATAACCCTACAAAGTACACCAGAGATGTTACAATGTCTATTTTTCTCCATCACTTTTGACCGCTCTTAAGTTTCCTGTCGTGTCAAAGACTTGCCATCATTCAAGTTCTGAGCATAAAAAACATGAACAATTTAACACATAAACAAAATAAACAATGAGGTCACACTGGCTTTACAGCTGAATGGCAAACTCACAATATAAATCAATCAAAATGTAACAGATTTGCTCTAATCAATTTCAACTTAATTCTGAAGTCTTTGAAACTTACTTTAAAATGAGTTGTCACTTGTCTGCAAGCTTTTACTTCTACTTCTCTCATTTGGTATGGCATAAGCTTGGGTTTCCAGTTTCGTGTGGCACCATGCGCATGCGTTCTGACTCAAGTGAATTGAATAAAATCTGCCATGTGACCAGGGTATTACACCAACTGTCCCTATCCTCATCACTTAAACTTCCATTTGAATTCCTCTCATAATTTCTCATAGAGTTAGAATTCCTCCTATACTCACTAAAACACCCCCGCCCTAAAGAAATCACGACTGGTCAAAATTCTCACAGTTAAGTGTTGTTTTTAGGTGCCATTGTGCTAAAACAGACATTAGATTAGCCATTTCAACTCGGATACATCACACTGAGATTGCAAACCCAGGTATGTATATGATGTATATTTTGTAACCAACACAAACCAACCTAAAATCCTTTAAATAAAATACAATATTAAACTGCTGGACAACTAAAACACCCAGCTGTAATATGGACTGAATTCCAAAACTATGTCTAATTACGGTTCAATTGCAAATGTATGGTAAATTGGAGTGTGGTGCACAACACTTCTCAGAAACATTTGTGGAACGTTAGAATTACAGTGCAAACATTATATAGTTTGTTTTAAATCCATGCCTAGATGAACTAGAACACAGTCCTGCTGTGCAAGAGGAGAAATTCACATCTGAGCAAACAGAAGCCATGTGTCTGCACAGAAGCACATCACAGGGAAGACAGACAGCAAGACGTGAGATTGGTTTCATGCTTGATCTCATGACGAGAAAGAGGGTCATGACATTATTGATGCCTGAGACAAGAACATCTGAGGTTTCAGATGCCAGATTTTCATACATAGGCTTTAGAGACTAGTAAAACATGTATGTTGTGTGTTACGGCCCTGGCCGTTTTGCAGCGTTTCATTTTTATTTTCTGTCGCCTGTTTGTGCGCGCGCCCCTGCGCGCTTTTGCTTATTCCTGCAGGTGACTCCATAATTTGAAATTATAAAAACATTATTTTAAATTAAGGATATCAAAATAAATTGACCAGCAGAATAATGATGTTTTAGCTGAAATTGTCTAGCTTTAAATCACACAAAAAATTAGGCAAGTATGGCTTAATTAAATCTATCAGTAGCACAAATTTTTTTTCACAAAAAAAAAAAAAATGGTATAATAATGGTCTTGTGTCTAAAAGAAGAAACAATATTTCTGTTTGTGTCATCATTTTGATAGATCTGGCTGTGAAAGGATATATTCTACTTTTTTTTATCAAAATGGTATCTCATCATTTGCTTTCGAGAAAAAAAACTGCAGTAAAGACTGCAATCCAACACCTTATTCTAAACAGAGGAGAATCAAATATATTTTTTCAGGAACCTCCCCGAGGCCAGTCTAAACACTTAAATAATTTCTTTTGAATGATGTCAGGCAGAATTATACAATTGTGCTGCGCATCAACAAAGAAAGTATCAGCTAACAACAAGTTTCTTTCAAAACAACATTCAAAACCAGCATTACATGCAGAAGAAACCTATTTATGACAAAGACAAAGCATCTCAAATGTCCACCAGAGCCGTAATCAAAAGAAAAACATCAGAGACCTTCATAAAGTGTTACATGATCAATTTCCAGTGGATTAATCAGAACAGGACCGCATACAAGAAGCTCAATCCATTTATAACCCACAATCTAACCAGTCCCCTCTGTGATCAATAAAAAAAGGCTTCTTGTTTGTTACTAAATGATTTTCAATTACCATGGTAACCGGATAGCCACAGCCATGTCTGAACCCTCAACCCAGGTGATGCAATTCGCAATTTGATCCCAGGATGAGCTGTCAGGGCACTGCAGCAAATACAAATTAAAACTGCACAAAGCATGCACATCAATAAAGACCGTAGAATAAACTATTGGACAAATTTAGCATGAGACAGTATGAGAGCTCTTACAGAAAGACTAAAGGTGACCTGTATATGGACCTGTATACAGATATGGAGAGTCTTATACCCATAATTTGTGCTCTGCATTTAACCCATCCCAGTGTACACACACAGCGGTGAACAATTACATAGTAAAAACATACCCGGAGCAGTGGGCAGCCATGACAGCGGTGCCTGGGGAGCAGTTGGGTAACTGGTTCTGTGCTCAGGATGATCACTATGAAACAATTCTGCCATAAATAGCAGAGGATTTATCACAAAAGCACAAATCTGAGTGCAAAGACCGGAAAATATTAAGTAAAGATGAGAGGTCATCGTGGTGTTTGATTTAAAAAAATAAATAATAAAAAAGTAGCAAAAACTTTAGACAATGTGATCAAAAACCAGACACAACAAAAAATAGAACAAATAGAATAGAATAGAATGTCTTTATTGTCACTATACACATATACAATTTGCATTATAAACATGTACAATGAAATTAAGAGCATCTCGCTAGTCAGTGCCATATTTAGTAAAGAAAAATACTATAAAGTGTCAAGTACAATAGAATTATCTTTAGTAATAGTGCAAAGAAGAGAGGGGGGAGGTAGGTGGGGTGGCAGTTCTGTTTAAGAGCTAGACAATGTATAGTGTTAAAATTGCAATTGCACAGCAATCATAGTTTTATCACCTATAAGGTTATTGTCCATGTAAAGTGAAATAAAGTGAGTATAGTGCACATGTTGATGTCACACAGGGTGATGCTTAGGTCCGGTTAAGTGTAGATTAAGCCAGTCCCTGTGTGCGCCTGTTAGAGTTTAAAAAGCTAAACCTAACAACTCACATTGCCGCCTGGACATTCCCCTGCATTAATCAGAATAATCACCTGCCGCACACCCCTCTATGCACTGTACAGGATGTTGCAAGTCGTATGTTATGTTGTCAGACTTCTGAGGCTATTTGTTTCTGTATACCTGCTTCATCCATCGCCAGAGATTGTGTTTCTGTTTGTCATTAAATCTTTTTTGTCTGTTCATTCCTGGCCACAAAGTTACATAGTAACTGTACTGTTAACATAATGTGTTGTGTTCTACACATTTTTGTGGCACTGTCCAATGAAATTCTACCACACACAGAGCAAGACTACAGGTTAAAAATCTAAATAAAAACTTGCTGTGAATTTGTTAAAAAAAATTGTTTTGAACACAAAATCAAATATTGAAAAACACACATTTTTTTCTTTTTTAAGGACAATTTTATTAATTTTTAAGTTGAAACTCAAAGAACAAATGATATGTGAATTCCATAAGCTCTTGTCCACTAATATCCCAAAATATAAAATAGATAAATTCATAGTATGAACCAAGTTCAAGGCCTGAGACAGTTTATTAAATAATGATTTGTTTATTTTATCATAATAAAAGACCATCTTTACCAGTGTTTTGAAACAGCATGCTCCCATAACGTTCACAGATGTGTCAAAAGTATTTACTGTCACAAATCAAATGTTAAGTAGCAGTGGCAGTATACTTAACGAACCCCATTAATAGAAGAAATGGCAAACGTCAGTGCAATAACTCTTTCAGAAAGGAGCAGCATTTCCTCCCTTCACACAAGGCCAACATTATTACTCCTGTAAAACTTCAAACCTCTGTCCTGCTCTCACTCTCACACAGACCTGCATTGTGCTGGCGGGTCGGCTCTGGAGTGGAGAGGCTAGTCTGAAGTGCCAAAACTGCCAAGAACATGCGGAGCCTTTTCAGCAACTGCCATTCGATTCTCTTGACCCAGGGAATTTTAGAACTGCTGATTTGCCAAAACATTTACTTTAAGTCATGAAAATCCAGAGAACATTCCAGAGCCATGGAGCATACCTGTGTGCACTTCAAACCGTGTCTTCCAGTGTAGCTCACAAACGACGATTTACATTTTAAATTTATTGGATATAATCTAGACAAAAAATTCATAACATTTTTTTAAAAAAGGACAAACATGATAACTTCACTCGTTTCCTCTCCCAACTGAGAACAGACGAGGCCATCTTTTCATAGAAAAAGTTTAGTAAAATTTTTTTCCAACACAAAAACAAATTCAAATAAAACATTTTAAACTACAAAATTTCCTACCAAATAAAATGCTGTAATTAAAATAAAATGTCGTATCTGACCCCCAAAAACACATTAGAAAAGATGGATTTTATTAAAAAAAAGAAAACTTCTGCTTTAAACAGTACTACAAAAATAGATGTACAGAGAGTCTGAACTGCACACCATCTCCACTGCAGTGAATTCAGTTTTATACTCCTCCAAATCAATGAGTGCATTTACATGCATGTCGATAAACTAATTATGCTCAATAAGCTAATTACTCAATAAACCATTTGTGTGTGTTTACCTGAGACTCAACCTTTCCCAGATTGCTTATAGGAAGTGATGTCACAAGAAAAACAAAACAGTGTCATATCTGTTGGTAAACAATGTGCATGAAGTGGTATTGTTTTACCTAATCCTTAACCTACAATATCTGCTAAAGCAGCAATCTTTATTTCTTTTGACGATGGAGCATCAACTCTTTGACTTGAAGCCACAATTAATTTAGGGAGTTTCTGATTAAACAAAGCATCTGGACTCTTGCTTCTATTTGTGAGTCTTGGTTATTGGGCAAAAAACTACCTCCTCCGATCAGCTTTTTTTAAAAACGGTTCATGCCACTACCCCAATTACTAAAACCTGTTGTCTGTGTTAATGTGACACAAGAGCATAACTCATTTGCTGAAGTATATGTAAACGCACTCAATTCCTTAAACTCCCGCTTAGACCAAATTCATCAGTTTCTCTAGACTTCGAGTAACAGCAGATTTTAGTTCACAGACAATCTACTGGAAAGACGCTGTTTTTATATCTGTTTGTTTTAGTTTTAATGGCTCAGTCTGAAGGCATCAGGTCAAACATTATATATATATTTTATATATAATATATTTAATTTTATTATTTTATATTTCATATTCTTTTGTCTTAAAAAATTTGGTCGTCGAACATTTGAGGTATTCCATATGAGGTGTTGCAACATCGCTAAGATCAAGAAGATTAATTTTTAAAAACCTTTTGAGGTTTTATTAATGAAAATGCTGTTATAACCCACAACCATAATTTCATTCACGTGAATAATTTATACCGTGTTGTATTATGTGAATGAGACTGTACTAATTTATGCAGAGCATGATCTAATCGTATATCCAAAATATTTTATTTCAAGCAAAGATCTCCTTATGCTTCATTGATAATATGGCATATACTGTGAGGATTTCAGCATGTGTTTTGCTTAGCTGGGGTGTTATTCAGCATGCTGGAGTGCTAATTTTCAGCTGAGGTGTTATAACCAGGGAGGCTCAGATTTTACTGACCTACTTCCTGTGCTTGTGCACCTACAATGCTGATGAGAAAATGGAGGCATCACCTCATGCTTTCTGGGCATATATGAACATACCCTGAAATCCTTCTAAAAAGAAGATGTTTGGGAGCACTGTACATTTATTCCACTATAACATTTACAAGGACATTTACACTGATAATTTATTTATATCATGTTCTTTTACCAACACTCCCATAATTAAGTTATTATTAATATCGGGGCTGCAATAAATGAGTGGAACAATATAGCTGAAGAATTTTCCAGACAGTCTACATCTTTCTTTCACTAAAGTTACGCCAACAAGGAAGTTTAATGTTGTGATGTCTTAACGTTCGGCTTGTATTATTATACCATTATCTTTGGCCAAGATTAAAATATTAAATATATTATTAATATTTGCGCTGCAGATGGAGCATGTAACGTTGCTTCTATCTGGCAATACCCTTCCCAAAGTAGGCACTTGCTATAATGCCAACGAATTCTTGCTAACAAAAGGAGATCATAATGCTAACGAGAGCTAACAAAAGTCTTTTAATCCCTTTAAGTTCCTTTTAATGTGAAATTATAGATGAAAAAGAAGACTGTAACAATCACTTCTTACTCTGTATTTTCTGAATAATGGAGCCCCATCATATCTCTTGAGGATTGAATGTCTCTCAGGTGCGTTGCAGCGGAGCTTCACAAACATTGGTTCTTGCAAAAAAAGAATTGTACAACTTAAATCATATGGTTAAAGAGTCCAAGTTGAGCAAATCCGTGAACGATTACTGAACTGTGATCTAGCGCTCGCCTTGAGTGATCCGTGAAGTACAGCTATTGTTTATGTTTGTGATCAACGATACAAGGATACAAACCGATCTGGACTAACAGCCTATCTGCTTTTCTTGTAGGTAAGTGTTTCTTTGAGTGATGACTGAGTCGCGTTTTGCAGAGCCAACATTAACCTGCAGATGTGGAAAAGCAAGTAGATCAGGGTTCCCCAATCCTGGTCCTGGAGGGCCGCAACCCTGCACATTTTAGTTGCAACCCTGCTGTAGTATGCATACTACTCTAGCTTCAGCTAATCAGAGGATCCTAATTAGTTCCACAGGTGTGTTTCATGATGGTTGAACCAAAAATGTACAGGGCTCCGGCTATCCAGAAACAGGTTTGGAGACCCCTGATGCAGATCTTCGTTTCATAATCCAGGACATGTTTGTGGTGGAGGTGGTGAAGGAAACTGCTCGTGTTGTCTCCTGCGGATAGTGTTACAACTTTAGTCCGTCAATTACAAATGACGGTTTTGGCAATTTGATGAGCATCATATTTTTTGAAGCTAAAGTATTTCAATCGACAGGGGTCCTGTTTTCAGGAGAAGCTCTTCTGAAATAATAGACAATAATGTTTCCACTGCTCTCTAATGCAGTTGCATACATTGGTGTAGTACCACCGCTAAAAAGTCCTTCCTGAAAAATTGTCAGCTGGAAAGTTTCATTGCTCGGTGTTTTGCCAAGGCTTTGTACCCGCACACCAGATTGTGGTATATGAAAACTGTTAATTAAAAACAAAAACACCGGTATTTGGTATGTAACGGTATTCCGCCCAGCCCTAGTCCCAACAGAAAAAAGCAACTCGAGAAACTTAAAGCCCAGCTCGAAGGAAACTCATAGAAGAGGAGGAGAATCTGGAGAGTTTCTAGATTTCTACTCGCATTGGGAATGTAATGACAATCCGATAGCTTTAGCTGCCAAGTTAACACTGTACCACAGAGGAGCTGCTGTATTTATGTAATGCATAAATACATGTGTGCTGAAAGAAGAAAAAAATACTGAGCCTTATTTCAAAGAGAGGGTAATGGAGACTGAAGCCCCTCCCCCATTCTATTTTGGCGTGAAGTCTGGGCAGATTTTGTAGAGCAGATTAAATCTTTGTGGTCACTTTGTGCGGTACAAGCAGTTCTTCTGATATTCAGTGTGAAGCTTGGCACATGTGTCAACACACCTTACTCTGTTATTTAGAAGTAGAATGAAAGTAAATTTTAGCAGGTTAAAACACACTTGTCTGTAGAAGGCTTTTGTAAGAAATGGTCTAGTGTCTCTCCCATTCAGGAATATCTCTCACATTTAATCTTGGGACTGGGAAGTTTGGATCGTATCAACAGTTGAAATTCTCACTGGGAAGAGAAAACTATCTGCGAGTTTCTCAATTAGTCCTTTTCAAAAAAACATTTAATTAAAATGCACTTATTTATTTGATTTTAACATTCTGCACACAGATAACCTTTGGAGCTCAGGTGTACAAACACAAATACACTGATTAGCACATAGCTATCATGCAACAAAATGGCCTAGTTAAGTTGCTACGGTAACAGTGTTAAGGTATATGTCACAACTCTGCTTGCATAATGTTTGTGTTTATACAAAGACCCTACAAAATTCTCATAGTAAGCAAATTAGCACTTAGACCTAACATTAATCTGTTTACCAGACATTTGAAGCGAGATAAAATACATAAAAAAACACATTTTTGAGAGCATCTTTACAGCAACTACAGATCTCTCCACTGTCGTATTTCACCTTATAGCCCAGAAAACCTGCTGCTCCAAGTCATTACAGAAACACATTTGCTGTTTCCTAGTCGAGTGGCTAAATCACTCTCACACGCTGCAGGCAGCTAGGATGAGTTATAACAGCCAGATTGAAGGGCACCAGAGAGGAAGCTGCAGCTGATTAAGAGATTGCAGCTATTGGAAGGACTCTTTCTGATTCAGCTCTTTCTTTCATGCCCTCAGTCTTTTCCTTGAGTGGAAGTGAGGCTGTATGCCACTATGTCAGAGCTACTCATCTAATTGGATTTTAAAGTGTTTATTTCCTGCCAGCGATTAAAAAAAGATTATTTGATCATCAGGATGGAATAAAAATGGGCAAAGGAAAAAGCAGATTTGCTTTTTTAACCAAAATATCTTGCACCATTAAGATTTGGTATCTCTCATTTAAATAGTGATTTTGGCTATTTATATTATACTATGGATTGCCAATATTATGGTACTATCTGTGTCTGGTTGTTACCTTTAAAAAGGAAAAAGTCAACTCAAGAGTCTCTGAAAAGAAGCCCCATTCAAGCTAATTTGTTTCTTGAATGCTAATGATGTACAACATTTTGTCCATTGATCTGTAAAACTCGTACCTACTTTTAGTGTGTGAACACTCAGAAACTCACATAGACTCCTTTCACAAAGAGAATTGAGTTCAAGTGAGCTGCACTTTCTATAAGCTATAGATGTACTGTATGTGGCATGTGTCACTCATAGGTGACACCCATGTTTGAGGATAAAAACTGACATGGGCACCCATTTCTTTCTTGGACACATGTCATGACCAGAGAGCCAAAAAAACCTAAAAAAAAATCACGTGACGACAGATATATCACATGATATGTCAGATGAACTGAAATATGAACAGGCACATGAGTACTACGAAAAACGTTTTTATGATCAACATTCAGCTGGCCAAGGTCCTGTCAGAATCAAAATAAACTGTTTCAGCTTAAATTAATCGGGAAGTGGCCAATAAAGAAACCTTCTCTGAGCTTAACAATACTATGATACAAAAAGAAAAGCAAGCGGATATCCTTCAAATACATAAAAGTTATTCAGTTTTAACTTTCAAAGCTGCTGATACAAGAATGCCCCAGACATCACAAAAAGCTAACAGAAACTCTAAAATCATGAAAAAGAATTACTAGGACTTGTTACGTTTTATATGTTAAAAACAGACATTTCTGTCATTTTAAAAACTTAAATGAACATAATTTTATACAACATTTATTAATTTACCAGATATTTTTGTATACTGTAACATTAGATATCAGAATCGCTCTTTAAAATTTCTCATCAATTTGTCATCAGTGGAACACTGGGTTTTCAAAGTACAGAGCACTACCAACTGTACTTTAATTTAATATGTAAATATAACCCATCAGACTCAGTTGAGTCAGCTTACTAACACAACACAAACACTATTAACACAGAAAAATGTAACATAACTATTTTTTTATAAGTAAATACACCATGTGTTGGCACTGTTCAATTCAAAACTGACCAATTCTGAAAAACAAAACATTTGCCCTGTACTTTTAGGGATATATTTTACAATGTAGCCAACGCATTACGTGAACCACTCAGAGATATATTTTGACCTATTTTTATGGTCCATGAAAGGCACACATATTCATGGCTTGCACTGCAACTTCTGCAGTCCAATATGAACTTATGAGATCTGCTGTGATTTATTTATTAACTGGTTTCCTTATGTCTCTCTATTGCAGGAAAAGCTGGTGCAGTTTCTGCAGCCCCCAAGCGCAGAACGCTGCAATGCAGGAGCAAGCAATCAGGACACATTGTTCCAGATATCCACCTCCTTTTCCTGTGTCTTCAATGTACTGTACAACAACACAACCAACACAAACAACACAAAGGTGCTTTTAGACACAAAAAGCTGAGAAGAATTTACAAGTTTTGTTAAACTACAAGATGTAAGAGATGTTTGAAAGATTAAATTGGGCTTAATTTACAATTTTTCTATCAAGAATCAGACCATCTGGAAAAATAAAAGCTTCAGGCTGTAGTTCAAGCACACAGCCATATGAAAGAAATTAATCTTCCTCTTGGGTTTAATCAGGGGCTGGTCGAGATGTGTGCTATAGAGAGAAAACTGCAACAGCTATTTGTGCCTGCGGCGAGAGGCATTATTATATTTGACAGAATGAGCGACTTAATCTTGCAATAACAGAGATGGTGAGAACCGCAGAGGCATATATACCTAGACAATGTCCTGTTACTTGGAGCTTGAGGACTTTCATCAGAAGCAATTCAATACATAAATAACATGCAGGAGTCTTTCAAATTAAGTCATTTGGTTTTACTGCCTTCTGTGTGAGCAGTTTTCTCAGATATCTCAGATGCAGTTTTGTATTACAACCTTCGAAATAAAAAAAGTAAAGCAGAGATACTGATTCTCAAACAACTGACTCATTCAAAAACCTTTTGGAGTCACCTAATTGCTGAAGTTGCTACAAATGCATCTAAAACAAAAATAACCTAATAAAATGTTATGGCTCATTTCTATCAAAAACAATTTTAGAAAGATCAACAAGCTGTAATTACCCTAATTATGGTAAGTAGCAAGTATTTTGTCACATTTAAAACAGCATGGGGACATTACAATAGCGGTCAATGATGCCGTTAAAGAAACATGAAATGTACATCAATGCAACATTTCTTCAATGCTTTCTGGGAAAGCTCATCAATGCAACCCAATGGGAAACGTTGCATAAAAATCCATTTAGAAGTCTTTGTCCTCTTGATTTTTTTCCACCACAGAGCCTGAAAGCTTAGCATAACTTTCAGCACTAAACTCAGTTTTGAATTGGAGAAGCAGCTTGTATCTGCTCAGCATTAACCCCTGCTCAAGCTTTAAATCAGTAATATGGGCATCAATGGGCTCTGCATTCAACCTTTGCTCATTTTTAGGATGGGAGTGGTGGGAGAGGATTACGGAGGGAGCAGTGGCAGGATATTGGATCTGCAGGAGGCGGCTTGTGAAGTCTACTAATGTTGTCTTGTTGAAGGAAAAATTAAAAATAACCTTTTTAAACTAACAATTGTGTGGATTTTTTAGTAAAACTTTGAGTGTAGAAAAAGCTGGGACGGTACGCATGCTCAAAATCATTCAGATCGTTGTATGCTGGTTTTTATGCAGATTCGCTTAGTACATTCTAATTCTTGTGAAGCCAAGCACAGAGGAAACCTCTCCTGATCTCAGCCCTCCTTGATATACACTTATAGAGGGATAAAAATAAGCATGAGATGATGGAATACAGCATAGAAAGTAATAAAACAACTCAAACAGGTTGATTAGACATGGCTTTTGTCATTGGCAGTAACAAGGACATTTTTTTTATATAATAGATGAATATTACTTTAAAATATTGATCCTGTTTAATAAAATCTCCCTGTTTATGCATTATTTGATAGCTATTGGCTGTTCCAATAGAATCAGATAAAAATAAACTTTACAACATACATGCTAGACAAAATTTTACAAAGAACTGAAATATAGTTTACTACGTAAACAATTTAAAAATGTGCATTTTTGTATTAAATCTTGTTAATAAATATTTTTTAATTGTTAATTATTGCTTGAGTCTTAGTTAAGTTTCATTCTTAAATTGCAATTACAAAAATATATGAATAACAAATAATACCAACAATAAAAAAACAAAGCCTATTTACTATTTTAAACAATATAGAAATTAATTAATGTATTATTTAAAAAAACGAAGCCATTATTGACTAATTGAAAAGCAATTTTTCAGGTAAGGTCATCCTGGTTCACAAAATTGCATGTCTGAAGATAAAAGTTACTATAAATATCCAAAAAAGGTTTAATAGATCCTATTGCCCATCTTATCGACCCAATTACTCCAAGTTATTAATGTTCAATATCTGACTGCTCGCCCCCCCATGGAGATTAAGTTAAAGCAATCTAAACAGTAAAATGTTAACCAATAAGGTCATTTTTTGGAGACTGTGCTGAAAGCTTAGTGGTTCAATATTTAACTGATTGAACACACTTTGCCAGCATTTTACTTTTTTTATCAGTTAAGCTGCTCCTTCAGCACCAAGTAGCAGCGCTAAGTCGAAAGAGTGCCTCTATTGTACTGAACATTATCTAATGTTTCTTTAGTATAACTATAGTGTGTTCAACTGTCTAAAGCATTTTTTTTTTACTTCAGATTTTCTCACTGTAAAGATCATTAGCCAGGAAGCTAATGATTTGAATCTAAAATGCCTTAGACTTATGCTAAAACGATTAGCATACTGTTAAAGTGTAATTAAAGGTGTTAATTTGTGAAATACTATTATTTTTATAGGAGTGCTGAATTGATTTGTATATTGCATATTGGGAGATTGTTTATGTGTTAAGGAAATAATTTACATTTACACCAATAGGAAATTTGTTACAAAGCCAAAGTCTAATTCGGGTTGCTCACCATAGAAGTTGTATCCACTTATCAATCAACCATAGATAGAAAGAAAGAAAACAGAAAATAGAAAAAAAAGGATTTTTTAAGATTGTAAGTGTCCAAATTTCTTAAGAGATCAATTTTAATGTTATGTTTTATTTGTTAATTAAGTAAAAAAAATCTATTTAAACCATATCTGTGTTTAATGACAGATACTGACATTGGACTCTTATTCATTCTTGATCTTTTCCCAAATTAAGGAGCCTCCAATAGCTGGGAACATTGGATATCACTTTAAAGATAGGAGGACAATGTACCAATAGTGCACAGAGAATGGATCATTTCATCTTCTCCTACTTCAAAATAAATACATGCATCCACCCCAAAAGTAATGGACTCAGACTTCTAAAGGAGTAATATCTTGTGTAGCTGATGGAGAGGAGAAAAAGTAATGTATTTTTTATATATGGTCAAACACTTCATGGTGACCCTTCCTTTTGTTGGTACAGTTGGCACTGCAGTAGTCCACAATGAAAATTTTTTGAAGTGGATTCTTTCTCGTCGCTGTGGTTGGATGTCTCATGTTACCATGGAAACGGTGCTGACAGACTCAGGGCAGTGGAGAGCAGAGGTCAGTGGCAGGATGCCAAAGTCCCCCCACCCAGGCGTCATTACACAATGCAAAGTGGACACAGCATGGGTCTTGCGCTGCATTGAAAAAGAATTGAACTGAGGCACTGCAAATTTATTCAGATTGCATGGTAACGAAAACACAATCTTGCACTGAATGATTCTGTAGGAGGATAATAGGTAGTTTTTTTTTGTGGTCTGTGGAGCCACACCCTTTCCTTCCAGCCATAAGAGGAACCAAGAAAACGAAGGATCTTGGCTCTTCCTAGCTGTATAAATAAGATCATGCCATATGAAGCTGTAGAGGGGTCATGTTATCAGAGAGCCCTCGAACAGGGAAACAGCAGCCAATGCAAACAAGGAATAAGCTAACCTTTCCATCTTCCCTGCAGAACTCTCTTCCTACACTATTCTTGTGGATCCCAGTGCTCACCAAAGCCAAGGGTAAAGGCTTTCCCAAAAAAATGCTAGGTTGGGGTTTCATTTACTGGCCAGAATAGCAAGAGAAAGTGAAAGGACACTCCTAGTGGGTTCCCGTGATTAATTATTTATGGACTTATCACACCACTAACGCCAAGAGGACAGCTCAGCAACGAAACACACACACACACAGTATCATGCTTTCAACACTAGCTTTAAAAACAGCATGATGAGACATTGACCATAAAGTACTATTAAAACTATTAATATTTATTTCAAACAAGATCATCTGCTTATTAAGCACCTTAAAAAGTTAATCAATGAAGATGGCCAGACAAATGTACAGTCTATTGAGTACATTTCAGTCCTTCTAATGATGCATCGAGCAATCCCACCAGAGACAAAGAATTCAGATAAAACCAGCTATCCATTTTAGAGGGGATACTCTTGGTGATTTTCTTTTGTTGGCAAAAAATACCAGTCCATGAACAGGTTAGATTTTTTTAGACCTAGCTTCCCAAAATCAAGTTACGATGATACATTTAAGTGAAATTAAAGTGACTAGTTGGCCAGATATGGAGTGACCCATACATGGAATTTGTGCTTTGCATGTAACCCATCCCAGTGTACACACACAGCGGTGAACAAACAGACCGTGAACACACACCCGGAGCAGTGGGCAGCCATGGCTGCGGCACCCAGGAAGCAGTCGGGAAACTGGTGCCTTGCTCAAGATGCAGAAAAATTAGTGCATGCTTTCATGATCTCCAAAATGGATTATTGTAACGCACTGTTTATTGTTTGATTTTTGTAACCGCACTACATAAATTACAGTTAGTCCAGAATGCAGCAGCTAGAGTTCTCACAAGAACAAAGAAATATGATCACATTACACCGGTTCTGTGCTCTTTTCATTGGCTTCCAGTAAAATATCGTATTGACTATAAGATACTGCTCCTTGCCTTTAAGGCGCTCCATGGCTTGGCTCCGGCCTACCTGAGCAGTCTCCTATCACGATATATTCCAGCTCGCTCTCTCCGATCACAAGAAGCAGAACTACTGATTAGTCCGAGGATTAGTAACCTATCCCCATCATATATCACTCATCCTGCAGCTGATACTGATCACCTATTTGTTGTTTGTGTTTACATTTTTGTTTTTTGTTTGTTAGTTTCTGTTTTTTGTGTGTGTTTTTTTTTATTAGGTGCTGTCAGGCAAACCTTTCGTCAATGGATCTTAAGTTTGTACATTATACATGCTGGGGACGTGACTAGCACCTGCCTCAGTCAGAGAGGCTCCCAAGGACCTCACATAAGGAATTCCTGTTTACCTGTCCTATCTGTGACTTTGTGAAGCTGCTTTGAAGCAACTGCTAAAAAGCGCTATATAAATACTTGATTGATTGATTGATTGATCAAAAATCCCTTACACGAAGTTGTTATTTTACCATATATTATTGAATTCACACCTGAGAGTGTCCAGAATGGTGTTTAATGCATGTAAAGATTTAATATTAATACATAATCACTGACTGAACCAAATCTTTACTTAGGTTTAAATTTGAAAATTCCAAACTATTGAATACAATTCAGAAGATAATTTAGATTGTTGCTGTAGTTGACTAAAATCAATCCATGCGAAATATAACCAATATTTCCATTATTAGTAAAGCCCTTACACAATTTAGTATAGAATATAAAGCTATATGAACAGGGTTTTTTTCTCTAGAAATTCAGTTAATCTTTATTGTTTCAGAGGGTAATAATAAATTGCGGAGCTGGTTCTAAAATAATTGTTAGACTGTTTCCTGAGGATATTAACTGGATTCACTATTTAACTCTGATGTGGGTTAATAGTCTTGTTAGCACTATACCCACAATGTTTTTAGTTTTTTTTTTTTTTTTTAATCCTGTGTGCCTGCATGCACATGTTCACCCCTCCTCTGTCTATCCAAAATTACACAACATGGCATCCTGTTGAGGCTGTTTAATTATGAACACGTTATCTTTTTTACAATTATTTAATGTAATTAACATCCTAAATTCTCAGCTCTAATACATAATAATAATATACCATTTTAAAATTGAAATTATTACTCTTTTAAAAATCCATAGCAGTATTTTTATTGATTTGTAAATAAAAACACTTTAAAAAACTGGATGTTTATGTCGAATTTACTTTTTTAAGTAACAAAACTCAATTACTGTTTACTCATATGAAGATACCAAAAACAACTGATTGTCCATAACTTTTTTAAGCTATTTCCTGACAGACTAATCTCTCCTTCAAAAGGGCTAAGAGTAAACAGCAGGCTGCGAGGAAGAACACAGCAATCCCAGCATGAATTCCTTTTTCTGAACCATCTTTGAAAGTTGCTTTTATCTGAGGAACATTAAAAGGAGGCAGGATTTCATCCAGCCAGGAAGCTGTTTGATGTCGCTGAGCTCAAACATTACAACCCTAGCTTATGTTTAGAGCTACAGTCAGCAGTTCAATTCTAATTTCTGGTACTTTTAGTGCTGCGTTTAGAAATCAAACACATTATTGTACCGTTCACTTTCTTGTCATGGGTCCTTCACATCACAGAGTGCAATTTTGCATCTTGACATTGACTTAACATGTAAACCACTCGCTCTCCTCAGATCATCCTTGCTTGATCAATCAAGTATTGTTTCAACAACAATAGTAAAGCATGCAAACAATGTTTTAAAAGTCTAGTTTACATGATATGTCTCCTTTAAAAACATTTAATAAAAGCAACAACACAAATTTAGCGTCAATATTGTCACCACTGCTGGTTTCATCATCCTGGAACACTTCCTGGTTGAAGGAGTTTTGGTGGTATGCTTAACTACTCAACTGGTTGAGTAATGTTTTTTTCTTTTGTACATTGTGATTTGTGAATACAAGCAATTCAGTTACCCTGCTCTCTTTTTCCAGATGGGACAGCGACAGGACTTCATGATACTCATCGATAATACGCTTAGTGTCTTTAAAATCAAGCATTATTGTCCATTTAAATATGCATTAGACATTCAAAGTGGATTACAGAAGAAACAACAATTCTCTCTAATGGGAAACTTCCTCTTTTTGATTTAACATGGAAACCACTTACTCTCACCCAATTGTCCTTGCTTGGTGTGTATGCACCTTAAGGCAGTAGTACTAAAAGTTTAATGCATCAGTTGACAATTACTTAATGCTTAACCAATGCACCATAATGGAGAGAAATATAGTTTACACTATAAAGTTCTCTGTGTTGAATTGAATTAAAATTAAAGCTGAGACAATAAAGATTACATTGATGGAGTCCAACTAAACTGTTGAAATGTTTCTGTTTTTTTGTTTGTTTGTTTATTAACAAAGTTGGCTGGCGGGTTTTTATACCCATAAATTGTCCATGCTTATCCATATCCTTCAAACTATAATAAAGCTGCAGTAAAATCTTGCTAATCATTTCAAAGCTTTCATGAAATATAATCCATTCAGTCAACAAAAGGGCCATGTGTTTCATTCTATGGTCTTGTTACAACCAGTCCTTATGCTTGAGGGAGACATAAAATATTAAACAAGCTCATAAGAATTCCCTTACAGTAATAAGTTGACAATTTCATATAACACTACAAAAGATTTTTTACCACTTCTGCATTCCTATGAAAGGTCGGATAGCAGGGCCCCCGTAGTGTCAAAAGCGATTACCTCCTACTCCTACTCCAATAGGGCCTTTGTAAAAGGATGCAGCAAAGAGACTTGGGATAGGGAGGGAAACAGAGGAGACAAAGCACATGTTTACATCTGTGGAGAGGCCATGTGTAAGCATTTGGCTGATTTTGGATGCCTTGAGTTATTGAAGTATGGGGTTAATGTAAGCACATGGGCTTATGAGTTTACATCTGAGAGTCTTTGTAAGCATTTAATGTTTTTAGGTGTGAAATATCTATATAAATAAAAATACTAAGAGAAAGAAAGAATCAAGAAGTCTTCATCAAGAGGAACTGAGTGTTTCAAGACAGCCTGAGACTAAAATATCTATGCTAGTTTCACATCCCTTTTAAATGTTTTGTTCAACAATGGTATTTTTGTGGAGAATGTCAGCTTGTGATCAAGTACTGAAAAATGGCCTCTAAAGATTAAGATGTATTGCTTGAAAATCGTAATACATTTACATCTGATGAAAAGTGCAAGTCACTATTTCAGGAGAATGTAACATAGTCTGCATTTTTTGTACATAAAGGTGCCATATCATGACCGTTTTAAATCATTTATAACACTTTTGACTATACTGCACACTAGACTATCACTGCACCCTTCAAAAGGATTATTTATCTTGAACAATGTCTTTGAATCACCTCAACTGGTTGTGATCCACAAAATTAGTCATGTACCTTCCCTTCCTCCCACTGTCATGCTTCCACTACACTCCCTGCTGGGTTTTTCTTGTTAGCACACAGAAAATCCACCTATTTCTAATGAATAGATTCACCTTTTGGTACTCCGCGGTTCTACTACTCTTACACTTCAGGGTAATATGTTCTACATTGTGATGATTCAGTGCTATGGCCAGTGAGCGTCCCTTTGGCCTTCGAAACATTTTGAGCTTCCAGAAAAAGAAAAAAAGAATTTAAAAACATGCATGAAATCAACTGAATATGACTTGAGGCGTGTTTTTGATGAACAACAGACCCTTCACGTCTGCTATACTCACCTGGATTTCTCAAAATATTTTCACCACCACTGGTTTCAGCATCCTGGAACACTTCCTGGTTGAAGGAGGAGTTTTGGTGGTATGCTTACCTACTCAACTGGTTGAAGAATGTTTTTTCTTTTCTTTTGTACATTGTAATTTGTGAATACAAGCGATCCAGTTACACTGCTCTCTTTTCACAGACGGGACAGCGACAGGCCTTCATGATGCTCATCGATATTGCGCTTAATGTCTTTAAAATAAAGCATTATTGTCATTGTTTTTATCAGGGCAATGTAAACTATTTCAATTTTGTACAACATTAAATACACATTAGCCATTTAAAGTGGATTACAGAAGAAACTATACTTCTCTCATGAGAAACTTCCTCTTTTCTTTAAATGGTCTTCATTTTCTTTTCTTTAAATGGTCTTCTTTTTATAGTTAGTTTTAACAATTTGCTCACTTGAGACTTGAATTAACAGTTGATTTCCTGTATTTTTGTCTGCTTGTTTGTATGAGGACATGTTAGTGCATGTAGAAGCAAAACCCTTCATTTTCTTGTAACTGCATACATACCAAGCAGTTACACCATACAAATTTTCAGCAACTTGCCACATTTCAAACCTTTAAAGATGGAAGTTATATTATAGCTCTTCGCAATACTTTTCCAAATGCATAAAACATGGCTCACATGCAATATCTTGATGAAAAGTTGTTGATTTATTCAAATGTAAAAATGATCTGTGGAAGTGCATTATTAGAACGAAACATGTGCAGAAAGTATGACCTTGGCACAAACAAGTTCCAGCACAAACACGGTAAAGCTGTGTGATGACTTCAAAGCAATACAACTTCCTCCATGCTTTAAAAATAAGGCCCTAAATTATTATGTAAGAAGAATGTTTTGTAAAACAGACTGCACATGAAGAAAAGGAATGAAAGGCTCAGGTTTGGCTCTCATTATAGAGTCATGTGGAGGGTGAGCAGACATCTGGTTTGAGTAAAACAAAACCAGAGCCTTGAAAGCCCATGGCGGACTGGGATCCGCCTGTCCCCAGCACACAGGAACCTCCAGGGGCTGCTCATCAAGGGTCTGTGGATAATCCAAAACACTCACTTACTTTTGGAGTGTGTGTCCAATCCATAGCAGACAGATGACTGATACTAATGTGCTTGTATTTTCCTTTCCTGCTATTCTATGTCTCCTTAAAATGACAAAGTCATTACACTCTCCATACTTCATCAGTGACAAAAGTGGTTAAAACAAATTCATTATGATAGTAATGATATTAAAACAGACACTTTACAATTGTTTTCTACAAATCTTAAACTTTAACATGGCTGGTGACCCAATGAGAAATTTTTGTAGAACTCTGATTATGTTTAATACTAAACTTTGATAATATCTGATACTAAAATCTATATCTATACAATTCAACACCAATATAAATTTTTTAAAATTCACCAATATCGGACACCCATCCTTTTCATTCTTTTGCGATCAAGAAAAATTCCCTTCACCCTTTTAAATTTGTAGCTAACACAAAAAGGCAGATGGAGATGGTTTTTCAAGACTTGAAAATTTGTGTGACCAGAGTGTTAATGGGGCAGTCACAAACCTCCTGGATCCTTTCCTAAATCTTTTGAAGTGGAATATTAAAATTCCTGTAAATATACTAAACTAGAATATGACATCAAATATCCATTGCTACATTTTGCAGGTATAAGATTAAAAAGAAAACAATATCTAAATAACACAATCTGCCTGTATTAAAGGTTAAACCTTCCAGATATCAAAAACAAAACTGGACAAGAAAATGTGTTTCAATACATTGTTAAACTCTGTAGATATCAAAAACCTAAACAGATATCCATGACCAAAATCTCTCATTATCCAATCCCAAAATCAGACTGTTAACACTGCATATAAAAAGCAAAACCTTCCCAAATCTGATGTCAAGAGCCTCAAACACCAAATTGCTTGTTCTGATAACCAAAGTCAAAATCTGCATATGTCAGAGCAATATCTTGTGTATCTTCGTGATGTATCTTCTATACATCATATAAATAAATATAAAACATGCTATTTAAAAAATGTATCATATTGACTTTCTCATCTAGCTTTTTATGTATTCGAAATAATATTTAATTAGACAATTAATCCACATACTGTTCAATCAATATATTTTTCTTATTCTTTATTTAAATAATTAAATAAACACATAATTGTTTTTTTTAGGCTTTCGTCATCTTTCTCCATCTACTGCTGCTCCACTGCAAATATTTCCTATTGACAAAAGTACAATCCAATTAAATATTGAAGAATCAAAAAAAGTGAATTATAATGACGCGTTCTTTTGTTGCTGTTTATATGAAGATGGAATTGTGGAAAATAATGGTGCAAAGACTGTAAGCTACATTAGCACCTCTAGATAATTTTCAAGTTCAAAGTAAAGCTGGACCGTCGAGGTTTTCCTCATACGGTGCAAACAAAAAATAGACGCTTTGATAAGCTCGAACACCCAAAAATGCTCCAAGTCATTTGTAAAAGCAGAACAGAATACAGATGAGGTGTAAGCTTGGCTCAACTCTCTCCCTCAACATGGGATCTGTTCAAACCTGTGCATGTTTTTGAAGGGGCGAACAAAGAGAGAGCACACATAACAAAGAAAAACATAGAGCAGTGATGAATTGCTTCATTAAAAAAACATTAGTACAAGTGTGACCTTAGTTGCACAAGCAAGCCTTGCTCCTACTGCAAAGTTAATGGCAAAAAAGCAATGCTGAACTTCACAGCCAATGTTCCCAAATCCTGCTGAACTTAAGATCTGTCTTCTCCAGTGAAATTCTGGCCAGTTTCTCTATCGTTCCTTGAGTTCATTTCGATGCAATATTGGCCTCTAGAAATTTTCACCAAAAAGCACACAAATCTTCTTGTTGGGGTTATAAATGGAAAACGCATGAAATTTATGGTGTGGAAGAACATTTTTTTCCTTGGAATTGAAATGAAGGCAAAGTTTATTTGTCCTGAAAACAGGCACCAAAGCAGCAGCCTTTCAAGTATACATTTAGCAAATGGTAAAGAAAAGTGTGAATTTTTTCTACAATTTTTCATTCTCCAATTTTCCTTATAGTAAGTTGTTTTGATCTGTTCAGCCATATGATCTGGTAATAGCAATTATAGCATAGCTTTGCATAAAACATTAAAACCTGATTAGACCAGTAGCATTTTCATATCATTGATATTAGAATAATTAAAGAGATAAGGTTTTGTTTTCTATTTATTCTATCTATTTATTTCTATGGTTATTTTCTGTTTCAGTTGGATGTCTCTGTGCCTGCTGCGATAATGTCACAGCACCAAAGTTCCTAAATTATTAACAATAATTATTAACTCTATTAACACTAACACTGTAAACATTATTACTTGAAACTACTAACTATTACGTAAGACATTTAAATGGACAAATGTTTAACAAAGAACTACACCCATTGCCAACACAATGCTAAAGACAAATCTTGAAAGCTAAACAACAATGAACAAGAGATATCTTGTAAGACGATCTTGTAAGTCCCAGCTCTGTACCAATTCAGGGAACAAAACTAAACGAGTGAAATGATCACGCAACAAAAACAAAACCAATTTGAAATTTAAAATCGACTAAACACCTAATACACATGGTATTTAATCTTTCTGTTTATTCAATGGATTTCTGTAAGTTCCGTAAGGTTAATTGTAAGGCTATAAAACCATTTTAAGATGGACAAAAATCAAATGTAAGGCATATATCATAACATCAAATACACACACAAAATGTTTATTACATTGTAATCGGTATCCTTTGAAACACTACCCATCACTTTTATGTTTTTGAGCATTTGTGAAGTTTTTCAAAAACTCTGGCAACCCTAACCATGTCTTTTACAAAGTAAAATTTTATGACCATTTTCTCAAACTCTGGCAACCCTGCCAACCCTTTTTAAAATTTGTAATATTTGGTAGAATTTTCTTAATCTCTTGTAAACCTAACAATCACTTTTAAGCTTTTGAGCATTTATGCTGGTTTTCCTAATATCTGACAACCCTTACAATTTTTTTTACTTATTAGTCGTATGCCATTATCTGCCAACCCAAACAATCACCTTTAAGATTTAGAAAATTTACGAGTGTACTACTTTGAATCACATGACCAACCCCGTAAGCTTTTTTTGTTTCGTTTAAATGAATAGACAAAGTGCTGACAGGTATGTTGTCATCAACATGCTTATTTAATGTTTGAACCAAGGTGGATTAAGGCAGTCTCTAGATACATTTTATGTACACCAATGAACCAGAAAGCCACATAGCGGTCAGTAATTGTGACCAAGAGCCAGCCAAACACAGAGGCAGGAAACAAAGCAGGCCTTAACACAAAGAAGAAATCTGTTTCCCTCCTCTGACCCTAGAGACTTCTCGAAGATAAAATACTTCAATTTCAATTGTTTTTCACTTTTCAGTTTATTTAGAGAATCCTTTACTCTGTATTTGTTGACTTTAAAATTGAGGATACGAATGAACGTTATTATGACAAGATTTTTTATAGTCTGTGCATTTCTTACTGTGAAATTAACTAGTCAGTGAGTCTCTTTGATCTTATTTACAGTCATAGCCAGATGGATTGGGACAATTATTAAAGAATTATCTTTAATATACCTAAAATAATCAGCATTACAGTAAGCCAGCTGAGAATTAATAAAACAACAAGCCTAGTCAAATGTATTCAAAGTTTTCAATTTCTAAAATCCTGGTTATATGTGGGAAGAGGAAAGAAACCAATGTGTCATACTTCTTTCTGACTGACATTTCAGGGGTTGCGAGAAAAGTAGGTGTAAGCAGGCTGGGAAGAGAAGAACAAAACGGAAATAGAGGCCGATTTGGTTCTCCAGGTCTACACAATGATCTTATTGTTAATCTAGAAGCACTGCAGATCTGGAAAGAAAGGAGGGGGAAAGAAAAGACACAAACCCTCTCCACAGACTGTGATCCTGACTCATGTTGCACATTCCAACAGGTTTCTGGTCTGTTGCCGTGTGAGACAGAGATGCACTCTCGTGATGATCTGTTCAAAGAGTGCAGGTAGTGAAACGTGCATTAGATAAGACCAAAAAGAGAATTTAAACAATTATTTTAGAAGACAGTCGTAGCCTGAGCCTTGACGGGATGGCATGCTGGTTGTGCATGGCTGGTGTTGGAATGTATCTGTTGGCGGTCCCCAAATATCCGCACAAATTCCACTGGATTCATGTTAAAGAGTGGCCAAAAACACTGATTTCAAAGTGACAGCTCACTAACTGTTCAGCAGACCCGTATGAAGCTAGAGATCTACCAAAACAATCTGAATTAGAATTTTTTTTTGTTGACAAATTAAATAAAAAATCAATAGTATATGCTATTAACGCATATTTTAATTTTTCCATTTGAATTTTGTAACTTGAATTTTGAACTTCTGAAATGTAAAACAGGATTGGGTACAAATTCAAGACTACATATACAATCAACATAAATTATATTTTTAAAAATCAGAATTGAGCTGTTCTGACACCAAACTTCCTGCCACTCTTGGTTCTAATGGGTTTAGCTCATTAACTGATATTGATAGTGGACTATACATATCAAGCTACACACACAATACATGGTAAAAAAAAAAAAGAGCTAACACATAGCTGTATGATTTCCAACAACTTGCGATCTAAAAGATGTTTGAATTGAATTAAAAAATTGTTTTAAGAAAGTACCACAACAATATTACAATAGAAATAGAAATGACTACGTCTTTGAAAATGTAAAGAGAAATGACTACATATCATTGATTATCAAAATAATAATTTGAATACTTGTTCTATTTGTAGAGGCAGTAATGTATTTAAAAATGTTTTAGTTATCTGAAATTCTGCATCCCTCTTATACACCACGTACAAATGAATTACATTCATTTAAAATGAAAAAAAAATCTATTTATAAAAATCTAATAAAAAATTAGGCTAAATGATATTGAATATACAATAATTTTACATCAATTAGTCATTTGCTTTGTAAGTTTTTGCTGTTTTGATAAAAATATTACAAAACCTATGTTAAAAGGACTTTTTTTTTTTCAATTTTAGTTGCGAGTAAATTCCTTTTTTTTTACAGAAATAATTCTTTCAAAGTTTAGTTCAACAACTATCCATTGCTGTGAAGTTTTTGAATATATTTTAACTGTATTGTTTGGTCACCATTAATTATTTTCACAGTCGAGTGAAAGCCCTAATATGATTAATATGAAACACATATTTCCTGAACAAAGAAAAACTGAATTGGGTCACCTGAATCATGCAATCTGACTGCAACCAACTATTATGGCCTCAAAACAAAGCATCAGGCATCAAATTGTTAGCATTAATCATTTTGAACCATAATTCCAGTTTTGTGGCTTGAGTATCAAAAACACCTGAGCTACATATAAAACAATAGAATAGGGATACGTCCCACACATACATATACAGTTTAAAACCTACATTTATTGCTGGTTACTTCCATTATTGCATAGTAATTCAAGTCTCTTCCTGGTGTAAATCAGACATCTTCAAAAGATGAGCTAATGAAAAACATCCACTCACTGATAAGTTATCCATAATTAGCTCATCTCAAAAGGAAGCTCTTTCCTGTCTTCCATCCTCCAAGCAGGAACATAAGGGAGTACAACCAAAGTTTGCCCTCTGACCCGTTTCAGTCAATCCCCTCTTTAAATTTATAATGCTAACTAAGGAAATGGTCTCAGCCTCAAAGTTAACAACAAAGTCCAGTTTTCACATGTTGTCTCCTGCCAAGAAGAGAGTAAAAAAGACACACTAAAACCAAGACTTTAGATCTCAAACTAATAGAGGTAAATGGAAGACGTTTACAGGCCCGCTCCATCCCTCCCCCACACCCTTGCTTGGCTGAAGGCCACTTGATGACTTTACCGTGCCTTTTTGAAGCTCTGCAGCACTTGAGGATATTTAGCACTGGAGTGACAGAGAAATCACTTTATTTTGTTTAACATCACCCATCAAGAAAATGAGCCATGAAATGAGCACACATGGATGAAATGCAGCCTTGGTTTTAAAAAAGAACAAAGAGGAAAGTGAGGGTCGCTGAAAGCAGGTTCACATTGGGAAAATGAGTCAGAAACTTTCACTAAGAATCAAAAGTATACTTCCTCTTTCAATGGTTTTGTAAGGATTCAGCTGGAGTTCAGTTCTTGATAAGCAAGGCAGATGATTCATTAGAGGGAACAAAAGTAAATATACCCATTTCCACACTGTATTATACTGATGCAGAGCAAACAGCATTATGGGGGTTGAGCGGTGTGTTTTTAGTCATCCCACTCTATTCTGTCTCAGGTAACAGTTTGTGTGTCTAACCATGTGCGTCCTGCAGGATCAGGCATCTGTTTTCAATTAGAGACTTTCTGTTGCACCCACAAACATTGAACTGCAGTTGTTTATTGGTGGATGTGGGAACTGGACATTATAGTTGAACTTTAGGAGGAAAAAACAGCATCTAATAGCAATAGCAATACCTATACATTTATAATATGGATACATTCATTTTCGGTAAGCCAAAAACACTTTTGACCAGGAAAATGCACAAAAAGTTTGTTTTCATTGTTTATTCGGCATGGTTCTGCTACGGTTGCACTTCTGTGTCAGGCAGCACTTCAATGAGCTGCATTAACGCTTCATCTGATAGGTTAGTAGGAGGCATTATGGCCAATGGAAAACTAAATCGAAAAGTCTCAGAGAAAGTGAATAGGATTACACAAACATGACGAGCCAATCTCAGTATGACTTGAGGTATGTTCTTGATGAGAGAACAATACTAAAAATGCAAGAAATTACTGAAAAGGTTAGTTTACAAAAGATGCCTTCTTTAAATATCTTACCTTGCACCTTTCTTGAAATCTGCACTTTGACTTTGAATTACCCTTTGCAACTATTTGCACTTCTGGTAGATGATAAAACTTCTATGCAATGAAAATAAAGTTGTACTTATCTATCTATCGAGCAAAATGTAATTTTGCATGTATTTAAACATGCAAATGTGTAAAGCATGTACATAAACATACAAAAGTATGTGAGACAGCTATTCTCACATAAAGTACCTTCATTTATTTGTTTAGTGACAATAAGAGCAAGAAAACACTATACAGCATGCTTCCCTGACTGCAATCATCACCACGATTCAGGTCAGCTCCCACAGGGCTCGTCCACTGACAGGAAGTCCAGAAACTAGGGGTGGGATTCCAATTCTGTCACACAATAGCAACAATAAATGTGTGCTCTCCACTATCCCCCCTTCTTCCTCTCCTCATCTTTCTTACACAAACATCCTTTCTGTAGACGATTGTTTCGGATCAGGTCAGCATCTTCATATTAAGCACCTCAACACATGTATAACATACACTGATGAAACCACTCATTCCACAGGCTCATTGATGTGGGGTGAGTTTTGGTCAGAGGGGGAGCTGTAGATCTATACTGAACTGTTCTAATTGAGGTCCGCTCATTATAAGGACAAGAAGAGATTAGTGGAAGCAAGCATAATGATTTTTTTGCAGCTTTATCGACATAATATCTAAAATATTATAATACACAGCAATTTCAGCTCAGAAACATTGATTCTGAAAATTAAAGCCAAACCAGAGAAAACCAAAGATTTTCATATGAAATTTTCCCCCAATTATATCAGAATTCAATATAAAACAACGATGCTTTAATTAAAGAAACTTCTTGAACAAAACTTCTAATAAAAACTCATCAAGAAAACAAATATTTAAATGTTCTTTTAAATTACAATTTGCTTACAAATACACTGCAATACTCCCATTTGTGGCACTCAATTAATGGAACAAAAAAGAGCAGTTCACGACCCCTTTAATTTGCCAGGCTGACAATCTAAATCAATCCAACACTATCTCTTTTTATTGATTGCTAATGTTAACAACAGTTTCTGCCGTTTATTCTCCCCAACCAATCACTATCTCAGCCTGTCTGCTCACCCTTTAACACAACTGCTTTTTCTCAAATTATTTTTATTAAGTAAACAAGCAAAACATCATGTTTTGAAGACTTCTAAACACATGAAGACTAAAACTTAAAAGAGTGTGATAAAGTGAGGAGTGTGGATTAGTCAGCGATTATTTTTTCAACTAATTGACTAATCAGAAAATGTGTAAGAATTGGGCAAAGCAATAATTCTATATCCATAAAAAGAGGTCAATGAAGAGCTCAATTGCTGCGTGAAGCATGCATTTCTAACTGATCACCCATGTGTCATGCATGGGATAGTTTTTTTTCTCTGTTAATATAGTCCAGAGTCGAGTGAGACAACACACTCAAACTATTCCTGCTCGGAGATTAAAACTGCCACATTTTTATTTTAGATTTCCACAAAAAAGCTACATTCGCTCCATCAGTCGTGGTCCCGCATCCAAACATTTCCAGTTGATGTATTAGACAATCGACTGAAACACCAATCAGAAGACGGGATTCGCCAAACTCTTGCTTCTGATTAGTTTAACTTGTTGAATGACTTCTTTTTTAACTAAGGACACATGTGGAAGAAAAACTATTTTGCAGGCTATATAATAATCTTAAACTGTTCATGTTTAGAAAATGTCTTGTTTTGACAATAAAATCGTTTGAAAACTAATTTAATTTCACTCTAGGGCATATGACAATATTGTGATAATTATCAATATAGACTGATATGTAACGTCTCAGGTTACGTAGGTAACCAAGGTTCCCTGAGGGAACGAGACGCTGCGTCCAACGCTATGGGGAACGCTTGCTGCGTTTCCGGCTCTGAACTATGTGTCTAATCTCGTCCAATCGACAGGTGTGACGTCATCCGAGCGTGACGTCGCACCCGGAAGGGTGCAGTATAAACGAGGACGCGATGGAGACGACAACCAGCTTTGAAGCCAGTAAGCGCCGTCAGGACGTGGGCGGAGTGGCCTGGGGACGCAGCGTCTCGTTCCCTCAGGGAACCTTGGTTACCTACGTAACCTGAGACGTTCCCTTTCAGGAACTCGAGCTGCGTCCAACGCTATGGGGAACGAGTGTCAAAACACGCCATGCAGCCCCGGACTGATCTTATGTGACAGCCGAACGAAGGACTGCCGAAGCCGGGGAGTCATCAAGGTCCAAACTATAGGACCGGACGAAAGTCAAAGGCGTGGACCAACCCGCTGCGTTACATATCTCCAGCATAGAAATGCCGGATGAAAGGGCCTTAGAAGCCGCCATACCTCTAGTGGAATGCGCTCTGACCCCAAAGGGGGCCGGGAGACCAGAGGCCGCATAAGCCGAGGCGATAGCGTCCACAATCCATCTGCTCACCGTCTGCGTGTTAGCAGGAGAGCCCTTCTTGTGTGGACCATAGCACACAAAGAGCTGATCCGAGCTCCGAAACTGAGCCGTGCGGCGGACGTACAGGTCCAGGGCCCGCACCGGACAGATGTTATGCAGGAGCTCCTGCACCGAGGACTCAAAAGGAGGAGGAAAGAACGCCCGTAACCTGACCGTGCCCGGGGTGACGGAAGGCACCTTCGGGACATAGCCCGGTTTAGGGTGCAGCGATACGCCAACCATCCCAGGGGAAAATTCAAGGCACGAGGGAGCCACAGAAAGTGCGTGCAAGTCCCCTGCCCGTTTAAGG
The DNA here is from genome assembly GCA_900490495.1 of Danionella dracula. NCBI lineage: Eukaryota > Metazoa > Chordata > Actinopteri > Cypriniformes > Danionidae > Danionella > Danionella dracula. Next base: position 892,469 of record UELW01000012.1, read on the forward strand.
GAAGTGATGGCGAGTAAAAATGCTGTCTTAATAGACAGAAGGCGCAAGGACACGTCACCCAAAGGTTCGAATGGAGGCCTCTTCAGGGCCTCCAAAACGATAGCCAGGTCCCATGCAGGGACTCTAGGACGGTCCAGGGGCCTCAGCCGCCTGGCACCGCGAAGAAAGCGAGATATAAGGGGGGACCTGCCCAAGGGAAGCCCATCCATGGGGCCGTGGTAGGCTGAAATGGCCGATACATACACCTTAATGGTAGACGGCGAAAGCCCCTTGGCGAACAGAGCCTGCAGGAAGTCCAGTACTGACCCGACCGGGCAACGAGCTGGATCCAGGGTGTGTTGAACACACCAGGCCGAAAACCGTCGCCATCTCGCGGCGTAAGATCTCCTCGTAGAGGGAGCCCTGGAGTGGAGAATGGTCTCGACGACCTCAGCCGAAAGACCTGACTCTAGGAGCTGTGCCCCCTCAGGGGCCACAGACACAGCCTCCATAACTCCGGACGGGGATGGACCACCGTCCCCCCGTATTGAGAGAGAAGATCCCACCTGATCGGGATCTCCCATGGTACGCCATCCAGGAGGGCCAACAGGTCCGCAAACCAAGGTCTCCCTGGCCACCGAGGGGCCACAAGGAGGAGGGATAGGCCCTCTAGACGTACCCTCTCCAGGACTCCTGGAAGCAGCGCTACTGGGGGAAAAGCATACAGGGGAAGCCTCGGCCACTCCTGTGCCAAGGCGTCTATCCCCAGAGGCGAGGGAGGACTGAGAGAGAACCAGAGGGGACAGTGCGAGGTCTCCCGAGTCGCAAAAAGGTCCACCTGAGCTCTGTAATACCTCTTCCAGATCAACTCCACCGTCTCCGGGTGGAGACGCCATTCCCCAGGTGTCGGTCCCAGGCGCGACAATGCATCTGCCTCCACGTTCAACCGGCCCGGAATATAAGATGCTCGAAGGGAGCAGAGCTTGTCTTGGGCCCACAGGAGGACACGACCAGCCAATCTGCACAGCCGTTGTGATCGTAGTCCCCCTTGACGGTTGATGTAGGCCACCACGGACATATTGTCTGAGCGTACCAGCACGTGGTGACCTCTGATCTCTGGCAGGAAGTGCAGAAGAGCACGAAATACGGCCAGCAACTCCAGGCAGTTGATGTGCCACGAGAGATGGGGCCGATCCCACCGACCATGGGTGGCGCGGTTCCCGAGCACCGCCCCCCAACCCGTGCGAGACGCGTCCGTGGTGATAGTCATCCGACGGTAAGGCGTCCCCAATACGGGTCCCTGGGACAGGAACACAGGGTCCCTCCAACGAGAAAGGGCCCGCAGGGCCTGACTCGTGGTCCTGATACGACGGAGCGGATTGCCCCGGGGAGAGAACCCTGCACTCCTCAGCCACCACTGAAGGGGCCTCATATGGAGAAGTCCAAGCGGAAGAATCGTCGCCGCGGATGCCATGAGGCCAAGCAGTCGTTGAAACTGCCGTACCGACAGTGAATGGCCTAGCCTCGCCCTCCTGGCCGCATGTAGGATCACAGAGATCCTGGTCTGAGACAGACATGCCCGCATAGTGGTGGAGTCCCACACCACACCTAAAAAGGTGGATCTTTGGGTAGGGACCAGCACACTCTTTTGGGGGTTCAGCCGAAAACCCAGCACCTTCATGTGAGCGAGAACGACATCTCGATGCCGAACTGCCTCTGGCTCTGAGCGAGCCAACACCAACCAATCGTCGATGTAGTTGAGGATGCGGATACCTTGAAGCCTCAATGGGGCCAGGGCCGCGTCCACACATTTGGTGAAGGTCCTGGGTGAGAGCGAAAGGCCGAAAGGAAGTACTCGGAACTGATAAGCCGTGCCCCCTACGGCGAACCGAAGAAACTTCCTGTGAGAAGGAAAAATGGGGACGTGAAAGTAGGCATCTTTGAGGTCGATGGAGACGAACCAATCGCCGTACTTGATCTGCGCCGTGACCTGTTTTAAGGTAAGCATCTTGAACGGCACCCTCATGATGCGACGGTTCAAGAGCCTTAGGTCGAGAATGGGGCGCAGGCCCCCGTCCTTCTTTGGAACCAGGAAGTAGCGACTGTAAAATCCGGAGTTCCGGTCGTGCAGAGGAACCATCTCGATGGCCCCTTTGCAGAGCAGTGTGGCCACTTCCTGGTCCATGACCAGAGCTTGCGAGGGATCCACCATAGTAGGCAAAATCCCGGCGAACCGGGGAGCCCTGGATCGAAATTGGATCCTGTAACCCAGTTTCACAACTCGCAAGACCCACTGGGAGATGCCTGGAAGGCTGGACCAGGCCTCCACGTAGCAGCTCAGGGGAGCCAACCTCTCGAGGCCGGCCTCTGGTAACTGGCGGGTGGTGGCTCCTGAGACGGGCATGGGGTTCCATGGAAGCCCTATCGCCCCGGCCACCGAGAGCCTGGGTGGACGCAGGGGCAAGATACACGCTCCCTGAAGCACCGAGGGTGGCAGGGAAAGCGGAATAATAGTTGGGGGGTCGCCGGCGGAGGATCGCTGACCATCTTGGCGTGCGTCGCTCCAAGAAACCGGGGACTCCCCCGGCCCATCAGGAGCGCTTTGCCTCAGCCCTCTTACGGAAAATGACGGTCCTCAGATCCGCCACTTCCTTGGGCTGAGTCTTGTGTCGCCGCCTCTCGGGAGGGGCACGGGCAGCGACACTCTGCTTCTGGGCCCCCCTGTGCCCAGAAGCCACAGCCTTAGGGGTCTGCTCCCGCCCGGCAGAACTCCCAGGGCGACGGCGGCGGGGAAGAAACCTCTGGAAGGCCGCGGACTGGGTCCGGGCCTCCTGGAACCTGCCAACTACTGCCGAGACAGCATCGCCAAACAGGCCCGAGGTAACCACTGGGGCGTCGAGGAGGAATGACCTGTCCTTCTCATTAAGTTCGGACAACGTCAGCCATAGGTGGCGATCCACAACCACCATGGCAGCCATTGACCTCCCCAACGCGCGAGCAGTCTCCTTCGTGGCGCGGAGGGCGAGATCTGTCGCCTTTCTCAGCTCCGCCACCACAGGGGAATCCCTCAGACCGAGGTCCCTCAGGAGCTCGGCCTGGTACGCCTGCAATACCGCCATGGTGTGCAGGCAACCGCCAGCCTGCCCGGCTGTAGAATAAGCCTTCCCCACTAAGGCCGAGGTGGCTCTAAGCGGCCTGGTGGGGAGCGCCGGGGCCTTCAGGAACGATGCCGTGCCAGGGGAGAGATAGCTCGCAAGCGTCTGCTCCACCTTCGGGATCGTTCCGTAACCTCGCTCCTGCAACCCCTGGATGTTAGAGTAATAGTGCACATCGGGGGAAAACAGGCGGGTCGAGTAGGGGCGATTCCAAGACCTGGACACCTCAGTGTGCAGGTCTGGAAAAAAACGGTAGGCCCCGGCGTGGAGGTTGCGACCGAGGGGGCAGATAGCGTTCGTCCAGTTTGCTCTCTGGACGAGGACCCTGTGCTTCTGGTGGCCAAGAGATATCCAATCTCTCCACCGCACGAGTCACAACCTCCAGCAGCTCCTCAAACTGGAGCGGCTGTGCCGGATCAAGCACAGCGGCTACCAGTGGAGGGATTGACTCGATATCAACCTCCTCAGAGGAAGACAGGAGTAATCCCTCGTCCATTGCGTGGGGGGAAGAAGACGCCGAAAAGCGTGCTTCCCCCGACGGCAGTAGACCGGAGCTAGCGGGTGAGGTCGGCGATAAGGCTAGGCCCGTCCCCGTACCCTCCGCTAGCTCCACTAGCGAGCCCCAGGACCGAAGCGGCTGCTCTGCCTCGGCAAAAGCAGCGGCGCGGCTCCCGGAGCTGCGAGGGAGAGCATTTTCCTCAAAAAATGCTCTCCGCGAGCGGAGTGTGCGCATCGGCATGCGCTCACAATGCTCACAGCCGACTCCCTCGAGAGCCGACTGGGCATGATCCACTCCCAAACATAACAAGCATAGCGCGTGAGAATCCTCGCCCGAAATAAACCGCGGGCAGGGAGGAAAACACGGCCTGAACGTATGTTTCGCTTTTGAGGAGCGCTTCATTCTCATTCACACACTTTAAATAGCCACCCGTATTCGAAAGACACATAAACAGCGCTTACTGAAAGCAGAAAAGCTGGTTGTCGTCTCCATCGCGTCCTCGTTTATACTGCACCCTTCCGGGTGCGACGTCACGCTCGGATGACGTCACACCTGTCGATTGGACGAGATTAGACACATAGTTCAGAGCCGGAAACGCAGCAAGCGTTCCCCATAGCGTTGGACGCAGCTCGAGTTCCTGAAAGGGAAAATATTTTTGGCCATATTGCCTATAGCCCTAAAATTGCTTGTAGCATGAACACAATACACTTATTTTGTTGTTTGACACATTTCAAACAGCAACAATTTCTATTATTATAGATTTTTTTTTTTTAAACATGAAATTTGCATGTATAAATATTTTAATATTTACTTTTTTTGTTGTTGCTCCATTTTTCCATTCACTTTCTCTGTCCCCACTCATGCTGGGTTTAATTAATGGTTTTTCATACTTATAGGTTAAAAAATAAATTAAACACTTAAATTAGTAAAAAATTGTTTTATTGTTTTCAGAGTGTATTTGAAATTCTTAAAATAAACCAGTACCGTATTGTACATGATTATGAACGAAGGTGAGTGCAACCAGTGTATATACACCACCTTGTTAAAAATATTTGCATACAAAAGGCATCTCTACGCTTTCTACCGTGTTTTTATCAAGGTTTATAAAGAGACAGAGTGATATATTTGTTAGAAAATGATTCAGACCGTCTGCTCAGCTACTGTGTAAATTCTCGAAATCTCTGAAGCTCTCTTCTGTTAGTGTAGCACATCAATACCATTCCTTCTCCACGTAATGTTACAGGTGGACATGGAAGCATGTTAAAAAAACTTGTGTCGCGTGTTCTTTATTCATGTGCTCACAAATTCTTGCTTATGAGACCACTAAACCTCTTCATTCGACAATTACTGTTACTTGCGTTGCACTTAATAGTCCAAATTCCGCTTGGTAAATACTTAAATCTTCACATGTTTTTGTAACCTTAAAAAACATGATTATTCCTCTCCATCAATGAGCAGCTCAATGATAAACCATTAACATCAAAATATTATACAAAATTAAACTTTGGTGACTAAAAACTGTCCAAGGATAAACCTGTTTGAACTCAACTAGATTTGAGACCCTAATTAAGAGCGAATACATACAGAAGACAGAAAATCGAATCTAAATCTTACAAATGTGTGCATTGATTGAATTTATTAGCTTGAGGTATACCAGCCCCATTTCCCGGTTATACGGAAAATATAGTGTTTCACGTCAAGCGGATGTTAATCAATGATAATTCAGTTAGAAGTGTGCAGAACGTTGATGTGTCTCTCTCAGACTTATTCAATTTCAGACTGTCTGATTGCCTACGCACACAAATGTCTCTGTAAGCAATTACTGCTGCCTTCTGTCACTAATTCATGACCGATTATTTAGCCAAATCTAGGTCATTTTTCAGCATGCACCCTTGCAATTCATTGGGGAAGAAATCATGCTTGTTAATGCCACTTTCCTGTTCTTGTGAAGTCAAACACTATGATGAACAGAGCGTTGGTCGTAGGGGAGGATGGTGTTGTAACTGACAAGACAAAACGACTGTCACAGTCTCAAACTACTTTAACCAATTATATCCCTCTTATTTGATGGGTGTGTTTTTCTCTTAAAATATGATTCATAAAATGTTGCAAATTGGAAGATTTACATAAGTCTTAACAGTGTTATAAATGAGGCTGAACCAGTTTCATTTATGGATTTAATCATGAGTGTGGCCATGTAATAACCTGGTACCCTTCTATGGAGCACCCCATCTTTCTACTTACACTTGAGCTCATAATTCTAGTAGAAATGATTGTAAATAATATTATGTATTATATATTCACTTTAAGGAACTATCCAAGTTACAATCTTCTTCAAATATAGCAAACTAATACTAAAAAATAAACTTAAATGGAAAAAATACTTTAATACCATATCACCAGTTTGCTCTGCTCATAATTGCCTAGTATCGCAAGCATGGCTGCGTGCAATAAAGAAGTGTCCTAGGTGCGCAGTCCAAATGAAGAGTGTGGGAACAGGAGGGGAACCTGGGCCTGGAGAATTCCCCCCAAGTGGCGAAGAGGTTGAAGGACGGATGGCTTCCACAACATAGTGTTGTCCCGTAGGTCATGTCTTACATATTGGAAATATGTTCGGGCGAGACGTTATGGGTGGGTGGTCATTTGTCAGTCAAGCTCCTCCCGAACTTATACTAATTGATGATGTCACATGCAGTAATTCCTCTCCCTGCCTTTAGAGGCCACCACACTGATTGCTGCCTTAGTTCTTCTTCATGGTTTTGTTTTTTGTTGTTAGTGGAATGTTTCTCACCTGTACCCAATCACAACTGGCTATTTAAGTGCTGCTTTGTTTCCCTGGCTTTCACTCAGTTTTTGTGTTTGGACACTGTTGTGCTGTATATGCTAATCCTCTTCGCTCTTCGACAAGTAAGGGAAGTTCCTTTTGTTACATTTTTTGGCTGTTTTGCTTCTCCCCTCGTGGAGTTTGTTTTCCTGTACATTTTAATTAAAGAAAGACTTAATTTTTTGGAACTCTGCTTGGAGTGTCTCATTTTGGGTCCTATTCTAATCCCAGTGGTGCAACAATTATTGTGACAGATGATTAACGTAATGATTCAGTAATATGGTGGATAGAACACAACGATTGTGATCTGTTCTCTTAACGCTTTTGTATATCAAACTCTTAAAACATTCATTCATTCATCTTCATGTCGGCTTTCTTCCCTTTCGGGGTCGCCACAGCGGAATGAACCGCCAACTCTCTGGTATGTGTTTTATGCGGCGGATGCCCTTCCAGCCGCAACCCATCGCTGGGAAACATTCACACACACATTCACTCTTTTAAACACTATGGGCAATTGTTCTTACTCAATTCACTTATGCCGCATGTCTTTGGACTTGTGGGGAAACCGGAGCACCCGGAGAAAACCCACGTGATCACGGGGAGAACATGCAAACTCCACACAGAATTGCCACCTGCCCCAGCCGAGCCTAGAACCAGCGACCTACCTTGCTGTGAGACGACCGTGCTACCTACTGCGCCACCGTGACGCTCACTCTTAAAACATTTTAAACCAAAAACTCAATAGTCAGTAATTGCAATATTTAGTAATGTATGACTTGCTTTTTTGTATATATTACAAAAATATGTATTCATCATAAAGCAAAACAGTGCTCAACCAATAGAATAATGTTTGTGGTCTTTTCTACTCTCAAAGTTCTGGTCGTCCATAATCAGCTGGTATCTCTGGCGCTGAGGACGATCTTCCCTTGTCTCAATGCAGCCCTCAGTTATCAGTTAGTCTCACAGAATAGAGAGAGGTAGTCTCACAGAACCTGAATAGTTGACTTTTCCCCTACATATCTGAGCTTTCCCCAACAGTACATCTCCTTTGAATGCAATTTAAATAGATTTCTAGCCAGATAACATTAACACGCTTTGGATTAGTGTTTTATTTCTTCAACTTGCTGATAGAAATAACAAAAATGGCCCCAATTTTTTTTAAATATAAAGTGTCAAATTTGCTATTATATTACTAAATATGCTGTATGCATGTATAGTCCTATGCATTTTAGAAGATATGCTTTAGCACAGAGAAGAGCAGCGCAACCCCTCTCAGTCCCGATTAACTATTTGGAACTCTAATGCTGCTGCATTAGTAAAAAAAAGCTCCTATAACTCCTCCAAACTCCGTCTGTAACCAAAATAAACATGGCTACACTTGTCCACATGGAAACAAATCTGTAGCGTTTCCAAAAAAAATCACCTTGGCAGGCATTTTCAAAAATACATGGTTAAGGTGAAAGATTAGTCCAGATATGTTTGGATGCACATTGTCACTGTGTTAAAAAAAAAGCAGGGTAACAAAATAACCAGGTATGTGGAGATGTCGGTGAAAGATTAAAAACAAAACATCATAGCTTCATGTACTTTTTTCTTTCAGGAGAAGGTGTGAATAAAAAGTGTTTATTTAGTTAGTTTAAAGTCCTTTTACTTGATTCATGTTTTTTTCACACATCAATCTGACAGAGCAAAAAATAAAGACAATATTAAAGAAACTTTAGGTAAACTTTTACACGAATAATATGGTGTCCTCGGACAAGTTTTTCCTAAATTGTTTATCGGCCGGTAGACACCTCACCAACCCCTTTACTGACTCCAAACAATTATTTTTGGAATCTGTGTTTTTATTTATATTTTTTGAGTGTCAGCCCTAATGTCACCCACAGCGACATTGTGATTTTGCCACAGCGATGCAGTGTTTTTGCAAGTATTTATTCATATATGTCTTTTCTTTGGCACCAGCCCCACAAAACACTGACCAGCCAGCACAATAACTGCCAAAGATGAGAAACTCACTGACTCTTATTAAAGGAGATTGTCCTCACACTCAGCAGCAACAGGCAGGCCTGCTCAATTGCTCTATTCATGATGTCACTGACCGGGTTCAGGCAAAACACAAAAGGAAAAACACAAAACAATGTGCACAATGTGATGCACACCATGAAGTGATCAATTCATTCAGCACACCTGAAACTCCATTACTTCACCAGACAGATGTTTCTATGGGAACTAACCCCATTCACCAGACAAAAACACAGCAAAATATGCATAATAGTAATGTTATGGGTTAGCCTATTGTCTTAAATAACTGTACTATTAACAGCAGAAAATAGTCAACACTTCAACAGCCTTAGCTTGATATGAAAAAGTTCCATCATCCTTTCTACAAAATGAACAAGAACTGTCAACTTCTATAAATTTTGCTAAGATGTAGTTTATTGGATATACTCTTAAAAGAATCTTAAAGTGAATCTCTTTTGTTTTATTAAGAATGCAGCACTTATGAGGTAATAACCAAGCTTTTTCCCAATTGATAGAGGACCAGAGAAGACCAATAAAATGTGCTTTTAGTTTATTTTTTATTTTTAAAAACGTATATGTATGTTATTACATTTTGTATCAGGTATATTTATGCCTTTAAACTTAAAACTGGATATTTAGCGAAAGCAAAGTATTTATTAGTTGAGTTACACTAAGAAATATTGTTTTCAACAAGTTATATACTTTGAAATATAATGGGAAGTTATAAGTAAACTTTACATAACACAGAAAGTTGCCCAATTGGCCAAAAACTGTAAAATACCAATAATGTTTCAATTAAACCATGCTGAGATAACAATTGATTTCTTCTTTATTTTTTCAGTGTCATACAACCAGTATTTTGTGGATATGTGCATCTTTATTTAAATAACCACATTCTCCCAGTCCTTTTAATTTACAAGATATAATTTGTTACAATGAAGGCCATTTTTACAAGCACCTTAATGTACAATGTAATGTACAACAATAAGAAAGGTGATAGACTTGTTAAATATTATGATGATTGTATTGGCAATATTAATAAGCAGTAATTATTTCTCTGTTAAAAGAAATGCTCACATTGGTGTAGTCTATATATATTGTCATTTGGATTAATAACTATTTTATTGTATTGTTGTGACTAAATGTCCATTTTATTCGAATGTTATTAAGTTGTTTAATATTCTGTTCTTTCATTTGGGGTTTCCTTTCGTTTTGACAGTCTTATTATTCTGATTTAACTCTGTATCGACACTGTTTATATTTGAAAGCAATAAACGAATAAAAAATAAAAAACTAGCTTAATATGAGGTTACAGCCATGATGAGCTAACTGTCAAAGGTGGGGATAACACCTTTAGTTAAGAACTACTCGGAATTACTTTGAAATGCTTATTTTCTGACAGAATACGGCCAAAGGGAGAGCTAAACCGTGTTAGTTAATCTCTTACCTACTGTAAAGCCTGACTTTAAAAATCAATCAATATGATGAGAAGCACCGCACCAGCAAACGTTCAAGAGGAGAAAGAAAACGCCCTGCCTTGTCTATAGCTAGGCTCCGTGTAACCTACACAAGCCACCAACTGAGGGAAACACTTCAACAAAGCAGAACGTTAAAGTAAAAAACACACACCCATACAGCAAACCCTCAGGTAAAAGCTTCGTTTCAGTTTAAAAGTCTCTCTATGGAAAAATCGCTTGACAAAACGCGACTAACGTTAACCAAACTGACCGTTGGATCAATGACTCCGCTTCGACGCAGCCACATGTGGAGAGCGCTAGCATTGTTTAGCACAAAGTCCCAAAAATAGCGTTTTTTCCTGCGTTTCAACCAGCCGGGTTCATAGTTTGGCATAACAACACATCTTTTATGAAACACAAAGGAAGGCGAGCAACAACGTCATGTTTCACTTACCTTTAACTTGCGTTTCATATTCGCCTATAATTTCCTTGTCCTTTCGGAATTTCGCCGGAGACGTCATTTTGAAGTAAACACAGTAAGTCCCGAGAACAAAAGCGTCTTCTCCCGCACTTGGGCGCTAGTTATCCTGGGAGTATGAAGGAATGGGAAGCGGCGGACGGGTATTGTCTCCACTCCAGTCGATGATCAATCACGCTGCATTATTAGGCAGGGCTGCCTTCGGCTTCCGAGGTAGAATGACAGCAATGAGAGGAATGAGGCAGAGGAAGGAGAGTCGCATCCCACCGTTCCCTTACAGACGTTCCCCGCGATTCAAACTTTCAGCTTCCTCCAGCAGTGAGAGGAGACTGCGTGTGGCTTCTCAGCATCACACAGGGCACAGAGAAGTCCTCTGCTTCAGATTTCGCAAGACTGCTCTCTTGCACGTCCTTCAAATAGTTTTGATTGATGAAAACGGACTTGGAGTGAGTTGCTCTCTGCAAACAAGCAATTTAGTTTAGATTATATTTGACATTTGTGTTCAAATGCAGTATTTAATCATCAATGATGAAACCAGATATGGATGCAAACTTGTAATCAGGGTGTCTCCAGGTAGAGGCTTGCACAATTTGTTTATGTTCCTCAAGTTTGTTCAATTCAGAAAGTGAATTCCACAAAAGAACCATGCGTATTATATGAAAGTACATTTACACACTTTAAAGGGTGAAAATGATTGAAACACAACTTTTGGAAGTTGTTAGGACATAAATGTGTGCACTGATCCTTAGAGTGGGTTAGTCTTTTTCTGCAGAACTTGTAAAAAGCTAAATGGGGTGGGTGGGGGCAGGAGTAAATGGCACTCAGGGGTAACGATGTGTTGTTTGTGGAAAATATCGAATCTCTTGATTAACATGTATTTCTGGGAAGTGGATTGTTTTCTTTGGCACATGCAGATTGCCCTCATAATAATCAGAAGATACAGGTAAGCGAGTTCATTTACCCAGATTTTGCACTCTTTTTTTGTTGTTACAGTTTGCAAGTAGATTGCAAGTACTTTTCGATACGAGCGATATAGCTGAACCGTTTAGATGATTCATTGTTTTCGTGACTCATTATTAGTTTCGTGATCGATATTGCAGAACCAACTTTGTTTCGCCAGATGTATGTGTAGTTGGCGCCCATTGTTTTTGATCAAGGCATGTTCACACACGGAACTTCAGATAGAAAATTCTGACAGGTCTGTAGAGACCTTTACGTCACAATGTGATTTCCCCACCACTGAATATTGATTGACAGTCGCAAATTAGCATACTCTTCTTCCATTTCCTGTTGACAGTCCACCATTATTTGCCCATGCAAGTAGAAGCAATGTCCCTGAAGAACTAACACCCTTGCTCTGTTTCCGGATGTACGTCTCAGAACCGAAGTCTTCATCTTCTACTTACACATGTGCAGCAGAGGTGCCTACATGTATGGTTGAGTTATGTTGCTGCTCTTCTCGGTTTTTACATCTTCAGCAACATACGCCTAAAGCAGCATGAATCGTTGACGCCCCCAAATTGGGCGTTTTTTAACTCATACTATTTCAGTAAATATATAAATCATATTTAAAGATCTCTATATTTACAATTTTTTACATTTTATGCATTTGGCAGAGGCTTATGTCCAAAGTGACTTACAGTAGAGGAGAGACAATATGCAATTTGTTACACAGTCAAAGTCTATCTCAGCTTCTCATAATAGAACTTGTATCAACTAATCAATAAACCATAGCAGGAAGAAAAAAAAGGCAAATGAGGAAAAAAGAGTGTTTTTTTTGTAGTAGGTGTTCCCTCTAATTTGATGATGAGAGGAAGCCACATGAGGCGTTGAACCATTTGAGCCAATTGGTTCGAGAAAAGGGTTAATTTCTCAAATGTGTAGGCTAATCCACCTACTGGCCAAGTGTATAATCACAGGCAGCTATTTCTGAACAACATAATGGGATGTAGTGAATGTCTGTTGGGAATTACTATGAATTTTACATGTATGTACCTAAATGACCACATATTTGTATAATTATATATATTATATATTAAATTATAATAAATTAAAAGAAATACAATTCTGTGTTTGTACATTTTCCCCAAAATGGTAAAATCATAATATGGGGGGTTGTGCAATGTTTTTCTGAAAATGGCATGGGCGTAATCAGGTGGAGGACAGGGAAAGTGTGTGTGGGCCTAAGAAAAGGACAGCAATTCTGCATGTGAATTTTGCACAATGATGTAGGGGACAAGGGAATTTGTATTAATTTAATAAAAAAAATTAAAAAAACCTGACTGTAACTCACTTTCAAAAACCCACATTTTGAATGGAGCCTGAGGGGTCTATAAAACCGCTTCCTGCAGCAGTCACGTGGTACCGCCCACCAGCGAGGCTTCTGATGTCATCATTTTGGCCCCTCCCACAAATGAAGTAATTTTTCGCAGAAATGCCCCTTTTATTACTCTACACGCGCTTCGATGCCTCAGAACATCTCTTAATGTCAGTAATATCTCACTTTCTTACTATTGGAAATGCAGATATGTCTAAACGTCTTTATGACTAGATCAAATATAGTTATCACTAGTCAGAATACAATTATTCTTATTTTTAAGTTACAAGAGTGAATGTACAAAATACAGCTCTTCATACTGTCAAATTGGCTTCATCCCATATGACACTGAATAAAAACTGCTCTGTTGGTTCATAGCCCCAAAACAAATTTTTAACTAGTAATTGTAAAAGATCTTAAATGTTTTTTCACATTTGTAATTCCCCCAAAAACATTACTGATAATTGAATAGCTCCTGCTGATAGGAGAAAAAAAGTACCTGCCCTGTCAGCCCAACAGAGCTTTGCTTAGATCTTTTTGAAAAACCTTTAACTCTGAGATTTTTAATAAATAGTAATAAACTCTAAACTTGTAGATTGTTGCAACATTTCTAAAGAGCACATTAAAGGTTTATTCTACTCAAAAATGTGATTTTCAAATTTTTTATCACAATATCTGTAACACCATTAATGGTATATGGGAGTTTCTTAATAACAATATTTGCACATTCAAGGCTTAAAGAAAGTGCCTTCTTCCGGGTACAAAACATTTGAAATGTAAAAGGTAGAAGCCAAAAAAAACCTGATGTCAGTAATTAGACCATGTCAGAGATCCCGGTCACTCCAGTATTGAATTTGGTGAAGTCTCATCATCTGACTGAGACCGGCGAAGGATTTGGTTCAAGCATCTAAAGCTAAATTCCATCAATACTTTTTTTGTTGAAGGGAACTCAAAGTTTGTTTAGCGGCCAGTAGGAGGAACATGATGCTCGAGAGCCTGACTTCGCTAAACATTATATGAAAGGAAAAAACTGGACAACTGTTTCTGAGAAGCTGCTAATAAATGTCCAATGATCATGCAAGCTAGCTATAGAGACCTTCACGTCTCGTGGTAAGGACAACAGCACATTTTGCGGTAATATCATTATTGTTCTTTTTACCATTTTTACCATGTGTGCTGTATAACGTAAGAACACATGGGTTTGTTAAGAAAGTTCAATATTTTACTCTACGCTGGTTCTGTTTAGTGATTAGTTTAAAGAAACTCGGGAACATGTGCCAGTTTGCCATATTGTGTTATCCCTGGGTGGATGTTCAGTTCGCCGTCCTTATTTTTGTACATTAACTTACTAATGTGCACTGTTAAAAAAATAGAATACACTAATCATGCTTCATACCTATATCGTTCTCTTTTTTACTTTTAAACTCTTTGATAAATTTTGAACAAATTTCCTTTTATTACAGTTTTTTCACCGTTTTATTGTTTATTAAAAAAATTAACAAATACATATATTAAACATAAAAATGAAAGAAATGTAGAAATATGACAAAGTTATTTGTGTTGTCAAATGACAGTGTTGATCAGTAGTCAGATAAATGTATTTTTAAGACAACACAAAGTATTTTACATAAGTTGCATAATGTTCTTTGGCAACAATTAGAAATATATTAACGCTTTTTGTCGTGTAACCCCTGTTATTTTAAGTGTTTAACTAAGAATAAACTTCTAAAATGAAATCACTGATTGTTGGACCAAAATGTAAGAGACAAGATGATTGTCTTGATGTGAAAAGCAGAGGCCCCTGGCAACAGTAAAGGGCTTTCTTAAACACACCCCTCCAGCATTCATTCAGACGACTGCGGTGGTTTCTGTTCTTGTACGGACGCAGTAAATATATCATCCACTTACCTGAAAAGTACGGTTCCACCTTCTTTTTCGAATAGAATTTACCACGTTCAATTCTATTCCTCCAGACTTGCTGTTCATAAGCTATTCAATAAGTGAGTTTTCTTAAACTCAACCCAAACCCCGCCTATTTTCATGGACAAGAAAGAACATCCCCCTCTATTGTGATTGGACTTCAGAAACAACCACGTGACCTAAATAAACTGGGATATTACACATTTCTCGACGATTGTTTGTTTATGATTGCTTTGATAACAGTGTGTTTTTATTTACAACTTGATAGTTTTTTTTTTATTTCGTGTATCTAAAAAGTCCAAGTCAAGCATCGGATCTTTGAATCGAGTCAGACCAACCGTTTCATTTAGTTGTATGGGGTTGTTTAAGAAGCAAAACTATTTGAGTGGTTTTAGAGATTTGTGTACCTAATACTAAAAGTGCACAACGACGGTGAATCCAGCTTCTTTTTTTTCTTTTTTTTTTTTCTTCAGTGTATAAGAGTCAAATACATTCAGGTTCAAGGATGAAGGATGTCAGATTAAGGAGCCTTATAAAAGTTTAAATTTAAGCGCTATATAATTTTGGGAGTGTTGGATACTTTCATAGTAGTTTAGAAGTTCACTTTAAAAGCAAAAAAGTTGGGTTTGGAGTTACTGAATTTACACTTGTGAATTTGAAATTTTGCCGTCATAAAAATTAAGTTAATGAAAAAATAGTTATCATTTTCTTCTGCATGGTTCTTATGAATACCAAAAATAACATCTTTGAACGTAAAGTTAAAACTGTTAAGAAAAGTGTTTTTAATAAAGGAAAGTAAGTCAGACCAAAAGTGTGCAGAGAGTTACAAGTCCAGAAGAGATGACAGTTTAACAATTTTCACCACAAAAAGAACAGTTTGTGTCTATGTCCTTATTAAACCTTGTAGATATGAAAGATTTGACAGGATAGTAATTATAGAGCAGCTTTGGCTTTGTTTGTCAAAAGATACTTGTTTGGTAAAGACCAGGCTTTCTTCCAGGGAATATTATTAACAAAGCCATTCCAGTAAGCTAGCACTCGTGGAACACAGGCATTAAGTTGCTGAAAAAGAATTTAGATTTTCTTGTTATTGCCAGCGAAAGCTGTGAGACACAATATGCATTATGAAGCATTATGGCACACAATAGAGGAGTCTTTTAGCAACACATTTACAGCAGAGGGAGAATCCAGCTTCTTATTCGCATTCCCCAGTCCACCTTAAATGACACAGTCCACCCATGCTCACAGTTTCTTATTCGAGTTCATGTTAGGGACCGAAGGGGATCTTCTCGCACACATCCAAGTGAATGGTTTCAAGTATGAAAGCAAGTTACCCATGTCGTTGCTTTGAGGAGGAAGTGAGGGTCTCATTTTATTAAGAGTTTTACAGGCTATTAATAATGCATCCAAATGCAAATTATCAAAGGGATTTTTAAAATGATTTTCTGAATAAGAGGACAAATTAAGAGGCCATTTTCAGATAGTTTAAATGTAGCTTTGCTTTTTTATTAATTAGTTACTTTAGATTTGTGTAGTGTCACACCTTTTTCTATGCAATAAAGTTATACTTATATAAGATGCTGTTTTAAAAGCCCCGTATTAAATAAGAAAATTCGACACAATTAATAATACATGCATAAACTGACACAATTGATCACACAAGTCAGCAGATAATATTCCAAACTAACAACCCCATAGAGCAAATGAACCATGCGAAAAAAAAGAATCACATTGTTTGAATGAATCACTTTTCACAAAATGATTCAGATTCATCCTCAAAAAACTACTGGACCCAATTCGCAACGAGCTGACCAATCATACGTCAGACAGGGAAATTTGAGACCAATCGGGGGTTAGCGTCCTAGCCGTTTGAAATGGTTCAGGAAGTGAACATCCGCTTCAAACGCGGACGTAAACAAATGTAGCTTAGCATTCAAATGCGTTCTTAACAGAAAGTTAGTACTGTTGTAGAATGAGTTTCGACACGACCCATGTCTAGAACGAGCTAGCATCTTTTCAGGTAAGCTCATTATTCAAAAGCATGCTTGGTTTTAAATGTGTCTCCTGCTTTCTTTTAGTTAGCCAACGTTAGCTAGGGCTGTCACAACAGACTGAAGATAGCCAAGCAATTAGTGATATCTTGTCAAATTCACATAATTTACTTGGTGATTGAAGTTAAATGCATTTCCATGACCTTAAATTGAGTAATAAGCACTGCTTATGTAATTATAAAATATGTAAACAGAGCTAGCTTGACTGATGCAAGTGGTTGTTAATCTTTACTAGTCGATAAGTTACTTTTTTTCGATTGAACTCAATAGAAGCTGATATTTCCTGGAACTTTACTTGAGAAGAGCTCAACTGAAAATGTCAACTTCGAATTTCAAGAATAAGTGTGTGACACAAATCAACTGCATATACTGTGACAACCTGTTGTGTATGAGAGGGATGAAAGCAGTGCTTTTGGCTGACACCGAAATTGAGTTGTTCTCAACCGACATACCACCCAACAGGTGAGGCCAACTAAAGATTCATTATAATTATAAACAGCATGAATAAGATTGTGCTTTTGTTTTTCTGTTTTTCTTTTAGGACGGTCGACTTTGTGGCAAGCTGTTATTCCACTGAAAGCTGCAAATGTAAATTAAGAGATATTGCTTGTTTGAAATGGTAAATATGCTATTATAACTACTTAATTTTCATCATTTAACATGTGTTTCCATTATCTCAAATGAGAAGTTATAATGTTGTGGCTTTATTTATTAATCAGTAACAATAAATAGTAAATTTACTGTCTTTTCACTAAAGTAAATGTTTTATAAAGGCTAAAAAAGTTTAATGCGCAAGTGTTCTTATTACCTGATGCGCACGTGGTATTATTATTTTGACAACATTTGTACTACTGATGCATACATGTTGTAATCAAATTATTAACTTTTATAATATGAGCAAAATGTATATGTATATCATCATCCATTATTTCAATCCATTATCCATTGATTAGTCTTGTTTTTCTTCTTTATTTGAGTCTATTATTTAGACTGTCAGATGTGTTGTACCCTTTAGCTTTAATGCACTGCTTTGTTTTCTCAAAGCGGTATGTTGTTCTGTTTTACTGTGCCTCACAAAGCATTGAATTCGCCTCTTTTGTCTGTCAATCTGTCTGGTTCTTTCTACGCATTCAGTGGGAATGTTGTGGGATATCATGTGGTGGCCCCTTGCAAACCCTGCCTGCTCTCCTGCAACAATGGTCACTTCTGGATGTTCAACAGTGACTCTGTGTCGACCATCAATAGAGTCGATTCTACAGGTTTGTACATGTTAAGTCTGGTTACCAATGAAAATTGTAATGTTTTAGCTAGACTAAAGCTGTCGCTAAGGATTTACAAGTTTTATGTTTTTATACACCTGCATGTGTAACTAGTAGTGAGTGTTTTTGGAGTTTGGAACCTGGGAAGTAAAATCGCTCTCCCGGACACTAGATGGTGCAAAGTGAAATGGGAAAATCATGCAAGCACAGGAGCACTTTTTGATTCAAAAAGTAAACCACAATGTTGAAAACTGAGAACTCTGTAAAGAAGAAAAGGAGAGCTAAGCTCGTTTTGTCGTTGATTTAAGGAACTTCAAATTTTTATTTGGCTGCTCATTTGGTTGCTGATATTGATTAATTACCCAAGGACTCATCATCTTTCTATGATTAAATACAGATTTGTGGATTTAAATCACCCTGTATACAGATAAATATGTCACTTTTGCATGATCCTATGTTGAATTGATTTATATTTTGTCAAACTTGCCCATGGTCCGTGTATGTTGCGTTTATTAGATTACGGATTCTGAATTGAAATATAAAGCCTCAACTCAGTTTTCGTTTCAGTCAAATGACAAATTTCTTCGATTATTAAAAGTATTTTTTGCCAAATGCTTAAAATATTCTAAATATTTCAGTTTTTCTTTTTCTTTTATTCTACTATTTATTATTTCAAGTTGTGACGTTGATGAACATCCCAAACAGAACCAGTCAGCAGTGACTATACGTTCAACAGATCCACATTTCAATCAATAACTCAACAGCATAAATAAAGGTAATAAAGAGAATTTTTGTAGTTTCGTAGACGAGTATGATAGTAGATTCTGACTGTTCTTCCATTTCGTCAGTGATTAACAAACTTTCTAGCGATTACCATAACCTTCTGAACAGAAAAATAGTGAACTTTACGGCATTTTAGTTTAAGGTGAGATTAGATTGAATAGATAGAGGAAAATAGAAAAATGCAACACATCTCACTTTTTGGGATGCATTTAGACAGACAATTTTCTTGTTTGTTGCACTCAGTAATACACAGAAATAAGAATAATGAGCCGAATTTAGATTTGTACCCAGACCATACCTCTATTAATAATTACCTAAAATGTGTTTATAATATTATGATATTTTGGACAGCAATTACTAAATGGAATCTGTCTCTTTCACAGGGCAGAATCTTTTGTTGTGGGGAGATCTACCAGAACTGGAGGAAAGTGATGAAGAGAGCTTGGAGAGTCTCTCAGAAGAAGAGCTCATCAGATAGAAACGCTCACCGAAAAGGAACTAGACTGATGGTAGCAAACTAGTTTCACAAGCGTCCGTTTCAAAGCACATGGTTTTGTGTTCAGCTGAGTGAGTAAAGGCAAAAGGACTTCTGTCATCCATCTTGAATCATATTCATACTTTTGAAAGTTTTTCTCCGAATGATTGGGGAAGGCTCTACCAAAGAATTCTTAGGTTTCTTTGCGTTGCTATTATGGTATTGTACATGCTGATAGGATTCTGTGTAAAGTGTTGGTGTATCTCTACACAGCATCCAACAATGGGTCAGACTGTTCAAGAACATTAGCTGCTGAGGCTGTCATTAGAAAGCAGCTTGTTTCTATAGAAGCCCTAAACATTTTAGAATGACATCACAAATACTACTTCGCTACCTTCAGGCAGCCCAAAGTGACCCAAATGTCACAGGGTGGGGGCAGAAGTGAGCAGGTTCTCATTCACTCCTATGTTAAAACTGCAAAACTTTAGAGCTGAAAAGAAAAACATATTTATTCCTCTGGTGCTGCATTGTTTTTTGATTCAGATCGCTAGTTTTGATCTTCATGAATCTTTTCAGGGAGTTGCTTGTTTAAGATATATTAATATTTAAGCGAACGTCTGTGCCACAGCTATGTCACACCTCTATGGACCAGTTTTTGGTTATCAGGAAGTGACATCTCCATGATGGAGATGGCTGAACACGCCCATTCTGAGCCTCCTTTACCCTTCATAGGAAATGTCACGCACGGTACGTCCATGTTATTCACAGTCAATGGTTATATTTTAAATGAATAGTAGTAAGAGTAATAAAAGATTTACCATCAACACAGTAGTTATAACAAACAAGCTCAGCTATTTTTAAAGTAGTTGATGGTTGGTTCAAGCTATTCTAACATGAAGTCAGCCATTTGGGACCAATCTCCATTAGATTTATTGCAGCTTTAATAGTGACTTCTCAAGTGCAGTTCCCTGCCCTACTACTGAAACCATTCATAGAAGGCAATCAGCATTAAAAGCGTTAAAGAGATGGACAAAAAATGCTTTTGTTGGTTAAATTGGAATCAGATTTCTCAGTTGAAGCTAGACGCTTTCATAATTTTGGACTCGGATCCCAGTGCATAATTTGTGAGGTAGAACTAGGTTTTAAATATGTGGAGTTGTAGTGTAGAGACGGAGTGCAGTTTGTTCACAAATTATTGTTATTCAAACATGCGCCTAAAAGGAAGACATTAGGTTTATGCTCTCTTTATTGTTTGTGCCTTCAACTCTCTCTTTCTGATAGACTTCGTCTATCACTTTGATATTTACTCTTTCAAAGTTGCTGGCTAGAGGCTGCCAGAAACAAAACATACTTGCAGCCAAAATCTATTCTAGGCTGTTATCGTTCTAGAGGCGTGTTCGTTTTAGTGACTTTAACATGTCAACCCTAGCTCAAAGAAATTAGCATATAAATAATAATTCCTTCAATTTAGATTTGCTTTTCTATACACTCAAAGTGCTTTACATCTGAGGAGGCCTGTCTCTTAATTCACCAGCAGCTTGCAGAATTCACTTCGATGACATGACACTTGGATGACCATTCTGTTCCAGAACACTCACCAGGACAAGAGTGGACAGAAAACATAATGAACTTCATTTTTTTTTTTTTTTTTTTTGTTGGACATTTTCAAGATTTGAAAGAATTTGAGACTACATATTTTGGGGGTATTTTGAGCAGTTTTGAACATTTTTGGAATCTGTTTAGCCCGATCTGATTATAGCACTTATAGCGTAGCTTAACCTAGATCATTAAATCCGATTAGACCAGTAGCATTTTGATACCACTGACTTGGACAGATTTTTCAGAACTTTGTTGGTCCTATTAGAAACTTCCTCTTATTGAAGGATATCTAATTTCTGAAGCACAATTGTAGCAGCAAGTCTCTTAGATTAATTTACAGATGTGAGGCTTTAGTTTCTAAAATGACTTATTAGGGTAGGACAGTGTATATTTAGACAGGAAGAGAAGTCTGTGACACACCTGTGCCTTACGAGTCTTGCTCACTGGACTCACAGGGAGTCTGAATTAATAATTAAACATAGAAATTTTGGTCAGTCTGGGACTGGTATAATCTGATTTAATGAATCACAAAACATCTGAACAGACACCACAACAATAAATCACTACTGATTATCTTTATGGGATTTTGAGAATGGGCCCCAGAAACACGCAGTTTGATTTGAAAATGAAAATAACTATAATTTGCATCATTGATAATAGAGCTTTGGATCCTCTTCAGAAGATGGTTTCTCAACCACTTTCAAAATGTGCATTCCTGACTAAATTTGTTAACTCCTAATAATTCCTGTATTCCAATTGGCCACATTCCTCTGACTGTAATGAGTGTTCTGGTGCAGAATGGCAGCCATCATGTCATCCATGGGGAATGCTGGACACTGCAGATGGATTCAGGGACGCTCTCCTCAAGACATAAACTCTATGAGTGTTTAGAAAAGTTCCAATGAAATTAAATATTTTTTGTTGTTTCTAACTAGACTTGTTCTATATCTTTTGCTGTTTAAACCACATTGAAAATTTTTCCAATGTAGATCGCTGTAGTGTATATTGCGCTATAGACACCTTAATTAACTTTAATAAAAGCTTGAATTTGATCGAGCCCTGATCATGTGCCCAAATCTTGAATTTTTTTTTACATTTGTTATTTATTCGTTTATTTATTTTGTGGTGTGTTTTTTTTTTCTTTAGATAAAAAAAGTGTTCAAAATGTGGCCAATTCAAAAGCACTTCTGAAGGTAATATTTACATATTATATAGAAAAGGGGAAGTGAATCAGGACGTAGTGAGTATTTTGGTTTAAATTTCACACATTCCCTGAGCTCTTCCTCATTGGCTCACCCTAAACTCAGTCTCTGACAGAAAAGATCCACTGCCAGGAAATGTTCTTGAACAGTTTCTCCTTCTAATGCTTAGTTCCTTCGACATTGTACTGTATGTTCCGTCAAACCATTTCGGATCTCATTTCGAAGGTTTAAACGGTTTAGAAGCTGGATTTCTTATGTGAATGAGTGCTGGAGATTTGTTTCAACGCCAAACCTGTTTGGTGCTTACATAGAAAGTCTGTTTTGTTTTTTTTTTTGCTTATGTATTAACACATTAACTGTTCTGCTCTGAAGTGGCACTAAATGCTCTGAAGTGTGGTTTGAGCTAAGCACAGTTTTTATGTCCATGGTACTTTAATTTTCAAAAAAAAATTTCGACCTGCGTTATTTCTCGAAGACTTTCATTTTGTTATTTATTACTCTTACCGCGTTCACCAGAGCCATACATGTAATCATCTTATTTACCTTAAATCTGCAGTTGATGACTGTAAATCACTTGTGAGAGATTTGTTAGACTTCATTTATGGCATCCTCATCATCAATCCTGTTTACCATGTCACTGTGTGATTACAGGTTAACTTCAGTAGCTTAAACGCTTTTATGCAATCTTTAAATGTCTTTACAACCATTTCATGTCATATTGAACTGAATTTTACATTCGAAGTAAAAGCATCAGCAAAAATGGTAGATTACTCGTGTAGTAATAGCGTTCAGGTGTAGCATTTCTCTTTTTATGCCTTGAATCATTATGCATTTATGACCAAAATGACATAAGGTGAATACATGTTTTGCATTCTAACTTATAAACAGAGGATTTATTCGATTGAGGGTATTTATGTTTTGAATGTATTTATTAACAAACATGCTGATACTGTATTTATGCTGACCTGATTCATTCGCAGCCATCGAGGTTGTGGAAGGTCTTTGTTCACTTTGATGCTGCACTGACCGAAGGTTGCTGGTTTGAACGTGGAGTTGTTTTGTATGCTGAATGTCTTGATATTAAACTTTTTAATTTTGAACATGGCTCTGTAAGATTCATTGGAGGACATTTTCAATGAAATTTCAAAGTTTTGATATAGCGTTTACTTTGGAATTCAGACACAATCAATACTTTATGAACTTGTTTGTGTAGTGGCTTATTTTGTCCCTTACTAGCCAATGACAGGATGCCTTATACATATTTTATTTATTTTTAGCCATTAGTGTCTCAACACATCATACTTATTTTTTTTTTATCAAAAGGTAAGGTGAAACAAGCAATAATTTATCATACACACAAATAGATTGCTTATATTATAAATAAATTTATTATTGTAAAGAGTATAATGTAAATGTGCAGAGTTTTCACGGTTGAAGAATCGCTCTATCGAGTTCCTGATGGTTTAAATGTCCTTGCATTTATTTTCTGCCCGTAGAAAAATAATGTGTACACCATTTATTTTGTTTTCTTTACACATTTGTATTTTAAAATCTTACAGAAGACATCAAATATGAACAAACTCATATTTAAAACATAAAACGTTTTGAAAGTTATTTTACACCTAATTGTACACAACATAATTCCTAATGTGCTTTTTCAGAGTTGATACTTTCAGTGAGAATTTGATTAGGGACACAAATGTATTTTGCAAATGTTTTTCAAACTGGACAGGTTCTGTATAACAATATAAACACATGATGTTTATACTTTTTCATAGATACCATTAGAATCCCAAAGTTAGAGTGTTACAGCAGGAATCATTGATTAATCATTAGAATATAGTTTTTTTTAATATAGTTAAAAGTATTTGTGTCTATGTTGACACATATTTCAATTCTAAATGTGTTAATGCTTTACAAGGCATAAGCAACCCTCTCTTTATATAAAAAAAACAGATAACTATTAGCCGATAAGTGTTATAACTAGCTGAATTAATCATGAGTTACAGTAGGATTGTGTTAACAACTGTTAGTGTATATCTGAAAAAGAAAATAATTATATATTATATATATTTAAATAGTTAAAAGTTAATTCAACAAATAATTAACTGATCTTCAATACAACTAAATCTCAATTTTCTCAATCTCAAATTTTCTAATTATTCAATAGCAATAGATTGTGAGACATCTCTGCAGCTAACCTGCCCTCCTCATTTCAATGAAGTGACCCTGTCCTTAATTGTGCTTGATTTGAAATCTTGAACTCATGAGAAATAAAAAAAAACCTCACACGACTGTCATGAAGTGAAAATCTTACAAAAAAATTAATCTGTCTATACATACAAAAACCTTTCAGAATCTTTAAAATACTTCTTTTTAAAGAGTTATTGGCTCCATCTTCTGGTTGCTCATGCTCATCATGGTTTTACAATTATTACTGAAGACTTGAATTCTATAGGAAATTCTTAAAAACCAGATGAAAATTTCAAAATGTATTAAAAGGAGAGTCTTATACGAGTCTAATCACAACACGTTTTGTAAATGGTGTTTATGTGATGTTTTGTGTCATCTGGTCTTTTAAAGGGCCCGAATAAAAATGTCTCATCATGTTTTACGAGAATTGGTTTTGCTCTCTGTTTGCTGAGACAATGTATGTGATCCATGACTTTTAGGGACTCATAAATGTTCTTGCTAGAGTCTGTGATGGAGAAGGAACAAAGGAGTTTAATGAGCACTTTATTCTATATTTATTAACTAACATATATAGTGGTAAAATATAAGCTAGTGATTGATTACATCATTATTCTTAGGCTGTTTCTCTGGTATACATAACAAAAATATATATTTTACTATAGGCATTGCTATAGACAACTAGTGACAAACTAGTGTTCTAAAAACACTCCTCAAGGGCGCCGTCTTGAGGCAGAATGTCCTGTATTACAGTTTAAGCTGTGTTTTAGACTGTTATATACAGTCAATGGTTTTAGAACATGGTAGTTGGTCTAAAGCTGGCCAGATATGGAGTGACCCATACCTGGAATTTGTGCTCTGCATTTAACCCATCCCAGTGTAACACACCTTGAACTCACCCGGAGCAGTGAGCAGCTATGCTGCAGTGCTCAGGGAGCAGTCGGAAAACTGATACCTTGCTCAAAGGCACCACAGCTGTGGATGTTGAAGATGGGAGAGCAAGTGTTTCATCGCTCACACGACTTTCAACCTTTGGGGACCTGTTGATCAAACCGGCGACCTTCTGCTTGTGCTCCTCACTTCGCAATCAGCTTCGCTAATTTTCACTTTTTTTTTCTGTTTTTAAATGTCTAACAATACTTTTTATGCTCTGAAAGCAAAACTTGAACAGTTAAACCCTGGATAAATTGAAGCTGGATTCGTTCAGCAACTCACATTCCTCGGGAAGACAAACAGACTGATTCAGCTGAAGACACAGTGAAAATACCTATATACCATTACTGTGTATACATTCTGTGGAAACAGTCTATTACTTCTTCAATCACTTCTTCAAAGAACCGCTGTTCTGGAGACACAGATACATGTGCTTCGTTCTCAAAGGACACCAAGACCTGGACAAGAATCAACAATAAAAACAACAAGCTGGTGGTCTTGCTACAATTTCTCAGCATGCTATTCTGAACGTAGATCAGCAAGTAGAAAAGTCCCGATTGGGCTGAAATCTGACAAATTCAGGGAAATAGATGTAAATGCTCTCTGTTTGCACTGGGCTCATCTACAATAATTCATCAGGAAGTGCAACAACAAAACAGATTTGAACCATTAATGACTGTGGATAACGATTAATCTCAGCCTGTCAGTCAACAATCAGAGCACACACACATTTCAGAAAGCAGGGGGTCAAGAAATAACAACGTACGCCTCCAAAAGTGGATCCAAAGACTCTGATAGTGGGGCATTAAAAAATCCAGCATCTACATAGCAAAAAAATGGCGACATACTGGCTCCCTCATTCTACAGTTTCAGACATTAACAAAAAGATAAAAGATTTCCTGATCAAGCACCAGACAAAACAAATAATCATTCGTGTGGGGAAAAATGATGTAAAGAAAGGACAATCAGAGCTGCTTAAGAAGGACTTCATGGAACTATTTGACACAAAATGCAGTGTTTCATAAGTGGTCCGCTTCCGACCAATGGCACAAATATGTTCTCTCGGTTGCTTGGGCTCAATACATGGCTAGAACACGCTTGACGTTTGTCAAGAGGTTTACAGTATATTGATCATTTTAATGTGTTCTGGAATCAGGCAGATATTATCACATCAGATGGGAGGCACCTGAACAGATCTGGAGCAAGAATGCTCATGGACAATATACTTTTCTCCCTCCACTATCAGTCTGAAAGGCCCAAAAGCCATCAAATTAACTGAGGTAACACACCACCAAGGACTCAGACGTCACCACCAAGGCTGTAGACGTCACCACTGAATGAGGATTATCTGACCTCCCCAAGACAAGATGAGGATCAACAATTGGATGACATGCAAAGCCACCAGGACCAGGATCAGTGGCCACACCATCTCAATGGCAACACCATCACCGAATAAGGATGAGGATAACCCCCTGGAAAACAGCCGGAGGCAGCAGATCAACACCCTGGAGGACACATCAATACTATCCACATTTTCAGGATCCCCCCACCTTGGTTTCCCAGTGCGGCTTGATAAACTAGTCTCTGCAGGAACCAAGCTGTCCCACTCTTTACGGCAAACCCCAGACCATCACCCCCAAAAAGGTGGGCACCCCCCCCCCCCCCCCTGCCCCCCCCCCCCCCGGGGACCAGGAAATTCCGATTTCTGATAAGAAAGGAGGCAGAGTCTCAAGTGTGTACAAGAACGTCTTTGAATGCAAACAGGTCAATCTTGGGGATTACATATCTTTTGAATATTTGAGTATAGCTTTAAAACTTCGGAGTTAGATTTTTTTTTTTAAATTCTATTATATATATATATATATATATATATATATATATATATATATATATATATATATATAATATTATTTTATAATATATTTAATAAATAAGGTGGAGAAATTCCAAACTTGTCATCCACTACGACTTTTATAAAGAGAGTCTTTGTGCTTTTAATTAAGAATTAATCACAGCTAGACAAGAGTTTTTCTCAAAATTAATCAATAACAACCTTAACAATGCTCTCTTTGCAACGGTAGAGAGGTTAACTAACCCACCAAACCAGACTCCAAGTGAGCTTCTGTCTGAGGATAAATGCAATGAGTTTGCTTCATTTTTCATCAATAAAATCAGTAACATCAGAAAAGGCATTAGTGCTTCCCCCTGCAAGGCTGGGGATAGAAATTGTCATTGTCTTCCTTCTAAGCCTAGAAAACTATGTCTTTCAGGAGCTGTGATAAAATAGTTCAGATCATACTTAGAAGGAAGAGGTTTCTATGTAAACATAGGTGATAACATGTCAAAGTGGACTGCAGTGTCATGTGGAGTGACTCAAGGCTCAATCCTTGCTCTTCTACTATTTAACCTGTACAAATTATCTACTGTGTCAAATTATGAGAAGGAACCAAATATCACACCATAGTTATGCTGATGATACACAAATGTATTTATGTCCCTGAATGACTACAACCCCATAAACTCTCTCTCCCATTGTCTTGATGAGATTAAAAACTGGATGCAAAACAACTTTCTTCAGTAAAACAAGGGCAAAACTGAAGTCATTGCATTCGGAAGTAAAAGCGAGGTTGTTAAGGTTAACACGTTTCTCAATGCCAAGGGCATAACAACTACAAATCAGGTCAGGAATCTTGGGGTGATTCTGGACTCTGATCTTAGTTTCAATAGCCACTTCAAACAAATGACCAAATCAACTTATTACCATCTTAGAAACATTTCAAGAATCAGATGCTTTGTTTTCAGATGAGTTTTAGAGAAACTGATTCTTCCCAAAAAAGACCATTAAACAGCTTCAGCTCGTTCAGAATGCAGCAGCAAAACTGGAAAGTCAGAACACATTTCTCCAGTTCTTAAGTCTCTACACTGGCTCCTGGTCTCCTTCAGATTAGATTTTAAAGTTCTGCTGCTTGTATATAAGTCCAAACATAACTTAGCAGCTAAATACCTAACAGACATGCTCAGTGAATACACACCAAACAGGGAACTGAGATCCCCAAATAAATTAGATCTACCCCGGGTAATTTCCAAACAGGGAAAATACTCTTTTAGTTACCATGCGGCCCACAGATGGAACCAGCTACCAGAGGAGATCGAGGGTGCTAACACTTTAGTCACGTTCAAATCCAGGCTAAAGACTCATCTGTTTAGTTGCACTTTTGACGACTGAGCACCAACGTTCGAGCAACTATTTCACCTCTGCACTTCACTATCTTGATCTATGTCTTATTTTTCAGTTTTTAATCATTATGCTTTTATATGACTTTTTATGCTTGATTTTATTAGATTTTTATTCTTGTTTCCAATGTAAAGCATTTTGAATTACCCTGTGTACGATATGTGCTATACAAATAAACTTGCCTTGCCTTGCCTTTGACATTATCATATATGCTTTTAGCAGATGCTTTAATCCAAAAGCGATTTATGATACGATGATGAGACATTAAGAGTTTATTACAAAGGCATACACCGACCTAAGTAGTTCACATTCTGTAGAGGTCGCAAAGAAGTGCTCTGAAGAGCACTGAATAGTCAGAAAGAAAATTATATATTTATTGTGACCAGGTAACAACAAGCCTAAACCAGTTACTTTGTTAGAAAACATAGCTGAGGCTGGTCATACCGGAATTTCCACAAGAGAAAACCTACAAAAATGCATATAAATAGGGTGATTGAAACAGTATTAAAAATAACCTTAACATATTTATTACAGCCGACAACTGTTACGTACTATTTAAAAAAAACGTTGGATATAAAAACATAAAACATTTTGCTTGTTATATTATTATATTTAAATAACCCATAAAACTTGACTGGTTCAAAAGCTACACACACACATTTTAGGACAAACACATCCATCTGATTTTGTTAAGTTTGGTAAAGTCTGTAAAGTTTGCAACTTCAATACTTTTATTGAGTTTATTGCAATGCTATTTTTATTCATTAAATATATCAATTTTGATTTTAAGTGAAGCTTCAAAACCATAGGGGTTATAAAAAGGACTTTAAATTGGGATGGGATATTTAAGAATAGGCACCAGAGGGCGACATATGACAAGGCTTGTAGAACCTAAACTTAGTTTCTTCTTCTGTTGTCGCTTGTTCTGCTTCCTTTTTTGTCTTCTCATTTTGTATTCTCTTTTCTTTTCTTCTTCTGCGTCTTCGTTTTCTTTTCTGCTTTTTCTGTTTATTTTTCTTTTCTTATTCTGCCTTTTGTTCTGCTTCTTTTTCTTTTCTTCTGCTTTTTCTGTTTATTTTTCTTTTCTTCTGTTTCATTTTTTTTCCTTCTGCCTCTGCATTGTCTTCTTTTTCGGCTTCTTTTTCTTTTCTTACTCTGCTTCTTTTTATTTTCTTCTGCTTTTGATTCTGCTTCTTTTACTTTTCTTCTGATTCTTCTTGTTTCATCTGCTTTTTGTTTTCTTTCTTCTGCTTTTGCTTTTGCTTCTTTTCTTAAACTGCCTTTCTTCTGCTTCTTTTTCTTCTACTTATACTTTTTCTTATGATGCTTAATCTGCTTCACCTATTTGTTCTTCTACTCTCTTGATCTTAATCTGCTTCACCTATTTGTTCCTCTGCCTCTTCTTTTTTAATTCTTCTTCTTTGTCATCTGTTTTTGCTTCTGCGTCTGCTTTTCTCCATCTTCCGCTTCCACCTTTCTCTTCCTCTTCTTCTTATCTTCTTCTTCTTCTTTTTGTTCTTCTAATTCTCCACTAACATAAAAACTAAATAAAATAAAAGGTTACCTATAGGTGAAAAATAAAAAAAAAGGTCAGTGTAAGAGACGTGTGTGGGAGCTGAGGTGTGTTTTCAAAGACACCTGTGTGTTCACGTTTAGGAATAGAGCAAGAATGACTGAAGCTTACACACACACGAATGTCTTAATTAAATAATTAATGAGTAATTTAATTTAGCACATATACAAATCCATTAAAAACATAAAAAATACAAATACATCTAAATCCTTTCATGAGTTTTAGATCTGAACATATAACCAGAAACACCACAGATATTATATCTATAGATGTTCATATGCTGATAGTTCACATCAGCAGCACAATTTCAGATCATTTTAGACCTCATCATCAAGTATAAACCGATAAATGTTGAACATGCATTTGTGGTTACTTGATAACAAAAGATCATACAGATCTCATAACACAATTTTGAACAGCACTTTATTAAGTAAAACCGAAATGTCACTGTATTC
This sequence comes from Danionella dracula, assembly GCA_900490495.1. Classification (NCBI taxonomy): domain Eukaryota; kingdom Metazoa; phylum Chordata; class Actinopteri; order Cypriniformes; family Danionidae; genus Danionella; species Danionella dracula. The sequence continues at coordinate 922,875 of UELW01000012.1, forward strand.
CTGGAGGCCTCTTATTTTTCTGCGGTTCTTTAAGAAATAATTTAGACCTACTCTCACCAGAAGCTCTCCTTTATCTAAACAAACCTTTAATACAGCAGCAGCATTTTGTAATTAAAAGGGTAATAGGCACAGGGGGGCTAGCCTTCTCCTGGAGGGGATTGGGACTGTCGGACATGTCTTTGCATTTGAATATAAATCATGAATATGCATCTCTTAACCTAGCGCATTAGAGCTTGGGTTGGTCTCTGGCTCTGTCTGATTAGTGCATGTTTCCTTAAAATGTGGGATGACTTCAGCTCTTTCTGAACAAAAACCACGCATTATTATAATACACACACGTTAACTTTAAGTCAATATATTGTGTCCATTCAGCCCACCATACAGTTTCCATACAGTTGTGTCTTATAGTCAATTCAGTTTAATTTTGTTGTTAAGAAGAATATTATACTTGTGGTGCAATGAAGTCTAAATTGAACGTGATATAGTTAACCTTCAGAAAATTTCCACAGGGCTTTCATTAGCTGAAAACGATTCACTTAATTTTCCTCAAATTATTACTCTCTTCATACTAGAGAGAGACATAATCCCCGCTAATCACAGTGTAATAAAACATGTCTTATTTAGTTGAACATTTTTTAGTATTTCCATTTCCAATTCCCAGTTGTCTAAACTCAGCTTGACTGTAAAAAGAAGCATTCACATCTGGTTTCAAGCCTTGAGTAATAATGTAATATGTATGAACGCAGCAATCTAAACATTTTTTTAGAGGTGCTATATTTAAACTGTTTCCTTCTAATCATATGCTTAAATACATTCTTTACAGGTTGCATAATTGTGTTTTTCTCTAAATTACATTGCTAAAAAGTATATATATATATATATATATATATATATATATATATATATATATATATATATATATATATATATTAGATATATATATATATATATAAATATATATATATATATCTTCTTCTTTCGCCTGTTCCCAGTTTAGGGGTCTTTATATATACGAATACATATATAAATATATACAAATAAAATAAATATACAAAATAACTAATACAAATTATTATATATGTCTATATGATAATACCTTTTGCCAGTAAAAATCTTAATTATGATTTAGTTAGCCGAGATTAATTCCTAACAAACAGCAAATGTGTGACACTTAAAATCTTTAAATGGGACCCAGATGAAAAAAATACTCCTAAAATGATAAAAATGTTAACAATTCACAACAAATATTAAGTAACCCCTGGACATTCTTGGATATAGTGTCTAGATATTCTTGGATATCAGCATCATACATCATTAGAGCCCAATTGCTCATTGCACGCTCAATTTGTGTCAATGTGCCCCACACGTTTCCAATCTCCTGATCATCATTGAAGCACCATTGCCTGATTTCAGTTAAACATGTTGTTGTTTCTACCAGTTGCACTCATGCCTTTTTATTCTACTCGACAATCAATCGTTTTCCCTGTGTAGCAACCCTGAGTGCGTTGACCAGCACCGCCTGGTTCTATAACAAACAATGCTTTATTTCCCTCACCTCAGTGTCATTCTCCTTTCTCACTTCTGAGAGTCAACAATGTTACGAGTGTAACATTTGTTACAGAAAATGTTACCCCAAGGCAGCAATCTCAAACTCCAATTTGCAGAAGGCCAAACGCTCGATTGAACACTCATCGAGGGTCCCAACCTCCTCCAAAAACCTTGAAAGGCAAAATTTTTTTATTTGTTTAGCACATTTTTGAACACATTGGCAATTCAATAAAGTATACTTTAACGCTTAAACCACAGTAAAACATGTTTCGCTTTCTCAACAGATAAGATGAACAGTAAAAATGTAACACATTAGTTTTAAATTACACACAAAACACATTAGTTTTAATTAAGTTAGGAAAAAAACCATTTAATGAATTAGTTAAAACTTTAAAAGATTTTTAGGTTGATCATAAAAAGAAAATTATAAATAAAATTTTGCTTACAATAGTTAAACATTTTTATAAATAACGATTTACAAATCATGTCAGAATTTTATGTTGTATTTCTGTTCGATGGATGAGTTTAGGTTTGTAAATATAACTTAAACAAATCAAAATGTCTATATTTTCTCTATTTGAGAATGGATTTTTTAAATAAGATAAATCGACTTAATTTATAAATAAAGATTATAAAACCAGCTGACGTTATCAGAGCATGCGTGTGAAAGTGCATCTTTAGAGCAAACAGGATATTGAGAGTTTTGATTAATGCTTTTGCATTACAGCTTGTTTTGTTAATAACAAGGGATTTAACCCTTGTATGGTGTTCGGGTCTGTGGGACCCATTTTCAGTTTTCATCAAAATTAAACAAGCAATTATTATTTGAAGCTGAGATTCACTGGGCGTGGCTCATTTCCTGTGAAAAACATATATCAGAACAGATTTTTTATGACCCCACACGTACACCCCCCTACACAGTTATATTACACACAAGGTGTTTGGGTCTACTGGACCCGGGGCATGTTAAAGTGTGAAAATGGTAGATTCTTTACCTTAATTCTCTCTTCCCACACAAACATAAATCACACATAAACATAACATTTTACATTTTAGAATAAAATTGTGTGATTGTGTTAATTAAAAGCGCCAAAATGTAGTGGCTCCAGCAGACCCACCAAACCTGCCAAAGTAACAATAATGAGAACACCACACATGGTTCAAATTCTAAACGTGAACAAATCGGGTTAAAGAACAATAAATAAAGTATATTTGCTGTTTATATTACTTGTTTCTTGGCTAAAGGAAATATTGTTTAAGTTTTTAACATAAAATGTTTTGATTGGGTCACGGTGGTGCAGTGGGTAGCACGGTCGTCTCACAGCAAGAAGGTCTCTGGTTCTAGGCTCGGCTGGGTCGGTTGGCATTTCTGTGTGGAGTTTGCATGTTCTCCCCGTGATCGCGTGGGTTTACTCCGGGTGCTCCGGTTTCCCCACAAGTCCAAAGACATGCGGTATAAGTGAATATCGTAAGAACGATTGTCCATAGTGTTAAAGTGTGAATGAGTGTGTGAATGATTCCCAGTGATGGGTTGCGGCAGGGAAGGGCATCCGCTGCGTAAAACATATGCCAGAGAGTTGGCGGTTCATTCCGCTGTGGCGACCCCCAAAAGGGAAGAAAGCCAACATGAAAATGAATGTTTTGATTGAGTGAATTAAAATCTGCAAAAGGCAATGGGTCCTCGAGACCCGCAAACACTGCCTGAGTAACAATAATATGAACACCACACAAGGGTTAAACAGCAACAGATGTCTGATGGATCCATAACCCTTCAACTGAAAGTGAATAGATTAACCATTAATTAACACTATGCTTTGTGAGGAACCCTAATAAAGAAAATTCTCTAGATAAATTATTTACAAATATAATATGATTAGTCTTTTCTCTAAAAGTACAGATGCTGTGGGCATAGATATTTGCCACAAGAAGTCACAAATAGAACCAAACGTGGGGACCAAAAATATGATTGAGAAAGCCTAATGTGTTTCATCAGCCAACGACTGGCACTAAAAACAATCAATTACATCAGATGTCACATGACTAAGATTTGTGACATGACAACTGCCTGAGGTCCATAAAGTGGATTTTCAGATGTAGACTTTCAAAAGAAAAATATCCATTTTTATTTCCAGTTTTTAAGAGTGGGGTTGTTTTTTGTAGAGGGGATTTCTCTTTGAAATTGTGAGACAGTGGAAGGTTTTCCATCCTCGGCAAACACATTCTGGACAGCGATTGGCCATTTTTGTGTTCCTCCTCTGTATTGCATTGTTTAGAAGTTTGTGAGTTTCCCTTTAAGAAAGGGGGCTTTTTGCAGCTGAAGAATTTGCTCTCCTCTAGCTGTGAATGGGGCCCGGGCAGGAGCTTAGCGAGGGGCCCAATGTTTTGTTCTGTTACACTTCAATAGGGCGTCAAGCAGGGTTTGGGCCTGACAGCCTCTGGATTAAAGGCTCTTACCAGAATCTGTTCGCCCCACCCCCTGACCCGCGCACTCTAACAATAGCCTGAAAGAAACACATTCTTAACTCTTCAAGTACGAAGTTGTAATTTGCAGGTGGCTATAGCCTGGTAAGTCCCTCTAGCTCAAAACCATGAGGAGGTAAGGAGAAAAAAGAGGAAGAAGATGTGTTAGGGGATACCCATCTCTTTTATAATTCACTTTTAAAGCTTTGCGATGCAGTAAATATAAAATTCATCTTCAAAGTCTAGAAGTGTACCGACAAACAACAGCCATGGATTTGAAAGGTACATTGTGTTCTAATGCCTGCTTTCCTTCCAAATGGTATAAGATATATACCGGATGTCAGCAGGTTGGGGTTCATGAGGCAGGCGATGGTAACAATAGCCAGATGCCTCCTCTGAGCAAACAGTAATGGCCCTTGGGCTTTTATAGCAATAACAACAGTTGTTGTTGGCTTTTGTTTTGACAGCACTTCCGAACCCTGAGCCAGGAAGAAACAAGAAGACGGTTGTCGTTAAACATAACTTGTATGGATGTGGAGTTTAGATGCAAATTATTGAAAATGTTCTTTATGACCTTTTCATCCCAATGCTCAATTATTATTTAAGACAATAATTATCAATAATTATTAAACAAGTTAATAATACATTAAACAAGTAAAAATGCACCAAAACAAACGAGCAAACATCAGTAACATTCCATCTTTGGAGTAAATCTGTAAAAGTGTTTGCAGAGGAGACGCTACAGCAGAAGTTAAACATAAAAAACAGAGTTTAAAATGCATGTTATAGTATTAAACATTGATGCCAATATTCAACCAATAAATGAAAACAAATACGTTCAAAAGCACAACTCTTGGCCATGAGTGCTCTGTGAAGCCATGTATCTCAACTAGCCAATTTTTCAAAGTATGATACAATTATTAAGGATAACAGTGACTGTAAACAAACAAAAAACTGAACAAACAAACAAGCACTCAAGCAAACAAACCAACCAACTAAACAAACAAACAATAACTAAACCAACCAGACAAACAAACAAACAAACAAACCAACCAACCAACGAAACAATAACTAAACAAAATAAACAAACAAGCATACAAACAAACAAATAAACAAACACATCAACCAAACAATAACTAAACAAAACAAGCATGCAAACAAACAAACAAGCATACATACAAACAAACAAACAATATGAACAAACAAACAAACAAACAAAACTTGACAAACAAGCAAGCAAGCAAAAGCACTAAAACTATACCAACAAAGATGGAAAACATAAACTATTCATTTACAATACAATATATTTTTTTAAGGTTTCCATTTATTTAGCAAAATATTGCTTTCATAGAATACTAAAATAATAAACCAATACGATATTTTCTAACATGTGATTTGAATGATTGTACAAGCCAAACAAATTAAAACAGCATCAGACAATAAAAACAAGTTGTTCTTAAAGATACTTTAATATTTAAATAATAAATAATAATAAATAGTACTTTAAAATAAATAGTTTAACACTACTGTAAATAAAGGCAGCTTAAAATGTCTAGATGTCTAGAAGTTTTTCTGTATTTTACAGGTGCTCATAAAATAAACAACCACAGTAATGGAGACAACAACGGAAATATTTTTCAAAGTTACATTTACATTAAAACGTATGCTATTGTGTATTTGCTTTACAAATCATATTTTTTTTTGTTCAGTTAATAAATCAAATAAAACAAAATAATAACAAAAGTTAGAGCTGTTTGCGTGCTGAGATGAAACTAGTCTATTTTCCAGAACAGAAACTAATCTACATTATAGATTTAAAAAAAATATTATATTGTTTTAAAACTATTTAAATCATGAATCAATGTAATACTTATATAAAAGTAAGTGTCACCGTGTATGGTCAAAAAGGATGCGTCGCATTTGGGAGCTCATCTTTATATTTTATAAAAAGATATAAATTGTTTTATATATTGTATTCTGAGATTAGTTGTAAAGTGTGGTCTCACTGGTCTCCCTAAGAAGAAGGATTTTTCATCTTAAAACTTATTTAGGAACGTAGTGGGGAGAATGTATTTGTTGAAACTGTGTTGACCGCTAGGGGGAGCCACTGCCAAGTTACGCAGGCGGTGACGGTCCAAAACGTACAGGTGAAGAAAGAGGTAAAGTCCTTGTCAATTTTGCGGATATTTTTATGTAATTGGTTTCACTTTATACAATTAACTATATCAACGTTCAGAAAATGTAACTTATATAGTTGTTCAACCTTTGAGCATACTGAAAGAATTTAAGCGAGAATTAAAGTCCTTAAATTAAAGAGAATTAAGTCGTCAATTATCTTCTCAGCCGAAGATGAGTTTTTTTAAATGCGGTTTATCACACAATCAACATTTACACTACTACAATTGCAGTCAGAACACTTAAAATACATTTTAATATTTAATATTTGTTTTTTATTTCGGCGTAACCTAGACCTACTGCAACAAGCCACTTTATTAGCCGCATCAGTTTATTGTTATTTTCCCAGTGATGGGTTGCGGCTGGAAGGGCATCCGCCGCGTAAAACATATGCCAGAGAGTTGGTGGTCTATTCCGCTGTGGCGACCCCGAAAGGGAAAAAGCCGACATGAAGATGAATGAAAAAAAGTTTATTGTTATTAAGTTATTAAGGTTGTGAACAATAGTGGCAAAGAACACTTTTGTGGTAAAAGTCAATGCATAGAATTTTAAAGTAGGCACCATCTTCTCTATAACGAGGACATAAAATGTCATGTTGTTTTTTATAGTAAAAAGATGGAGATAAAAGTTGATTACCAATTTATTTTAAACTTTACAAGTAATACATTTTATTTGTTATGCTGAGATTTAGTGTTAAAATTTAAGTATGAATTGAACGTGGCAAAAAGTGTTCACAATAAAATGACTAACAAAGTGCGGAAATGCCAACTTTAAAAATAAGTAAAATTACAGTTCTAAAGTTTCTAAACTTTGAAATGTTTTATATTTGCTGTTACTTCATGTCATGATATCAAAACGGATCAAGTCTTTTTGCCCCCTTTTTTCTACTCCATATTGGGAGCTTGATCACGGACTGATTTTCATAAAAGCAAATTTAACTTCGAGATAAGGTTTCTAATTAAGATCTTTAGATGAATTCATGAATTTTGTATTAAAACCAAGTAAATACCAACTCAAAATTTCAACGCTGTTAGCCATCATCGTTTCTCAAACCAGCAATCAAGCCAATGAGATAAAGATGACACTAAACCAACCAACCAACCGTCTAACCTAAAGTAGAAATATTTGGTCATGTCAGTCAGAGTATTTTCTATCAAACTTGAAAACAGTCCTCTGGGCTTTGCTACCTCGAGGCTTACACTTTTGTGTTCGAGTAGAGAGGAGTCACATGGGTCAAGCCTCGTTCATCCTTATAGTCCCGGCCGGGTGTGTAAGACTACATCTGGCCAATGATTCAGAGTGTCAGAGTGCACACTCGCACACACGCTGTGAGCCCATTCCCAACCCTACTCTGCTCTCTCCTTGTGGTCAGGTGATCGGTTTGATCAAACAGCTCCACACTGAGGGCTCTGTTCATTCATCTCCATATCCTCTATAGCTTCCGTTTTGAAAGCAGAATACTCCAGCCCCGGGGGGACCCAAGCCAAATGTTTTTATTTATGGGGAAAATCACATCGCCGACATTGCATATTGGCTCTAATTGCACGCGTGGTCAATAGTGTTTTTGAAAAGTTCTCCTTAAAGTGGCTGCCTTTCAAGAGCAGCCGCCTTTCCCCCTTAGTTTTCCTGTCACCAGTAACAGAACACAGATGTGACATGGGGTAGCAATTCCACCTCTATTTGTTTTAGGGCTGATCAAGTTATTTCAAATGTTTGCAGTCTTGAAGCGGAGGAAGGTGGGGAGGGACGTGTGCTTGTATGTGAGAAAGAAAGAAGAGAAGGTAAAGTGTGTTTATGGACCCGCAGGCTGCACCAGGTACAGCCAGTGACAGTTATATAAACAGCTCCAGTGCGCGAGACGCATGCTGAGAAAATAAAGTAAAGCAGCCAGATTTGAACCGTCTGCTGTGTACTTTGGGATGCTTCCTGAAAACCGCTTAACTGCTAGTTAATTTGCTCTTAAGTGTGTTATGAGTGCTTTTCACCAGAGTTTGGATTCAAAAATTTAGTTTGTTTTGGGGGAAGAGTAAAGGAAGGTCTTCACTGCTTCCTGATTTTGTTTTCGAGTTTTTTACATTTGTTTTTAATGAAGTATGATTTTTCCTTATTTGTTGCAACTACTTTATTTGATTGAAGTCCTGTAGAACTGACGTTAGCCCAGATTATATTGCTTACAAGGCATAGTTTTTCTTTGATAACTCATGTTCACTCAATGTATTAATCCCAATCAATGCCACTTAGCAATTCTGCCTTTCAGACTGAAGGTTGAGATGTTTCAGTTGATAAAATCTTCATTCTAGAGCAATTCTGTCATTACCAGTTCCATTCCTATGGTTCAGTAGGTACATACTCCACCTACTGCCATCCCCAGGCAGGTGTTGTACATCCCTATCATGCATTTCATAGTTAGATACAAACATGGACATCCTTCAGAGGCTGAGTTGAATTCACCTGACTGATGTATTGTTAGTTTTTAATGTTGCAAAAGTTTATTTATTTTTATTTATTTTACAAAACTTCTGTGTCAATTGATGACATTTTCTTGCTGTAAATGAACCTGCTGCACCTTACTTGTGATGTCAATTTTCATTGTGTGGGGTACATATAATGCAATTTGTGGGCAAGGAGGAGTGTCCAGTACAATTTAGGCAATTTCCACCCGTGTACATTACATGCATCCACATGGGCATGGTTAGGAAAAAACAGTCCATACGAAATACTGAAATACTCCTAAATCATGTAAAGCAGGGGTGTCCAACATCGGTCCTGGAAATCCTCGGTCCTGGAAAGCCGCTGTCCTGCACATTTTAGTCATTATGAGACCACTTTTTTTGGTGTTACTTTGACGTGTCACAGTATCAGTTTGAGGTGATATTTTACTAAGACCCTATACTCTATAAAAGCTTTAACGCAAAAGTGTTTGTGTTTTAGTGTTTCCAGCGTAAGAGGGTTAAATCTGAAAGAGAATGTGGTCCAGTTTAAGGTTTTCCCGTGTGTGTTTTTATCAGTATTGAGCTCCCTGGGATAACCATGAATTCCACCCTGTCAATCTAATTAAAATCCACAAACAATTGAACAAGACTAAATTATATTCAGTTATTGTTAGTAGCTCTACACACATTTTAATTATGATTAAAATATTTTTTTTGTTGTTGTAATGCAACTATTTAAAAGAAAAGTAGTACTCCTTTTGAGGCGTCTCAGATGCTCCGGTTCAAAACGTCTATTTTGAGTCCTGTAAACAAAATAACTAATGTAACTTTCTGTGCTATGTATCTGAAGTGTGTTGTACATGATGAAATGCTCAAAAGAGCATTGCAAACAGTCTATTGTAACCTTCAGAAAATGAAAGAAGGAATCCAGGCAACAGTGAAATCTAATCCAGCCACAGCTACAGCTACATGTATCGTCACCCCCTGCTGAACTCTGACCTCTGACTTTGTCTGGGTCATCTAACTCTGCTAGAGTTATAGACAGAGCATCCCTCGCCTCATTCTGCTCATCTTATGCCCCCCGCTTCTCTCTCTCTCTCTTATCTGTTGAGTACATCCCCACAGGACGAGGACAGGGAGGAGAAGGGGAAAACACAGGATTAGGGACCTTGTTTGCTCGCAGCTGAAATGTCAGGGAGACATTAAACAGAGAAAGACTGGGTGTGCTCTAATATCACAACCTGTATGTTTTCCCCATAATTTCTATCTGGCCTGCTGCCCAAAACGCATCAGTTTTACACGGTTGGAGTCTCACACGTCTTATTTATTTATTTAAGTTTATGTTTTGTCTATGAATTTTACAAAGTAAGTAAAAGGAAGTTTAAAGGATTTATAAAGTTTCATTTTTGAGGGGTTTCTTTTTTTAATCGTAGTTTTGCTTTATGTTTTAAAGTATATGTATATATTTTATTTCATTTAGGTTTTTATTTTGTTAATAGATTTTTTTCTCCCAATCTTATTTTAGTTCGTTAGTTATTTTTTATATCGCATTTCTGATCATTTTTTCATTGATTGATTTTATTCAAGATTTTTTATCGTATATACATTCATTTAATTTAGTTTTTAATACCATTTTGTTTTATTTTTAATTTTGTTTATGTTTTATGTTACGTTTTCTGTCTTTTTATTTTAGGTGAGTTTTTTTGTTGAGTTAAATCTATTGTATTTAGTATTTTATTATTATTATTTTACCCTTTTTATAATTTTGTTTATTTTAGCATTTATTTAGAGCTACTTCAGAATACAGTATAATTATTATATATAGAGGACTTATTACTAATACATTTCTCCAAAACAGTGCAAAAATGTTTTTAATGTAGGCTAATGCAATTGTAGAAAGAAGGATGTTGTCTTTAACTGACTGTGGGGATTAACTTCTCAATAATCCATTAGTAAATCTAGTTTTGAACTTAAGTCTCTTCCCTTACATTGTCCTGGATGAGTAGGAGGGGATTGAAGTTTACAATAGTGACACAAGTACAGAGAAGGCCTGATTTAATTTTTTACCATTTACCTGGAAATGTAAAGTTGGATAGGTTAAAAATCTTTAAATCCTTGAACAAAAAATCAGGTTGCTTGATTTTACGATTGAAAAGCATTCCTTCACTTGGTTTTCCTTCATGGCGCTGTAAAAAAAACCCAACCACAAATATATGTTTTTTTTTCGATCTCAAAACTGGTTCTTATTCCTTGCTTGGCATAACGATTATTAGAACTGGCTGTGTTTGACGAGGTGCTGTTATAATTTGTGCCCAAAAACCTGCTGCTCAGCTGGTGGTCCTTGCATGGACTATCATTGTTAGGACAGAGGCAGCCATTATGTGAGGAAATGATGATCAGGAAGTCCTCTTGCCCAAAGCAACAGCTCTGTAGCGCTCTCCTCTTGAAACCCCAAACATCCAACCTGCCAGACAAACACAAACACACATGCCCAGCTAAGACACGAACCTGCAATCCTCTCCAGCCAGCTATAACTGAAAATGATTCATGATCCTACCCTCCTTTTCTCCTACTCCTAAAGAAGTGCTTTTGTATGTATCCTTTAGTTCTAGGGCCAAAAGGCGCTTTAGTGCCCTTCAGGCATTTCTTATTAGTGTTGTAACATTATACCGGTCCCACCCTTTTCTCTCTCTAGACTCGAAACAGCTTTGAAACTCATCCTGGACGGGGTTTTAACAGGACCCGAGGCTGGGTTGCTCAGGTCTTTCCCGCACACCTCTCTCGTCCGAAAAGGTAAAGGTCCTTTGTCTTGCCAGAGTACACAAACAGTCCTTGTTTATTTTATTGAATGTTTATTTCATTTTTTACTTGCCACTCAAGGCTCAGAGGCGCCTGTGTACCTTTCCTCTCCCCATGTAAACACAGCATATTTCGCCCCTCGTTTCCCGCCGTAAAAAGTTTATATCTGTAATCTGTTAAGTCAGATATTTTAAACAACATTTCACCATGTTTATAAATACTGCCTAGGCCCTGTAATGAATTTACGGTAATGCATTTTTTGTCTCCACTATCATTTTGCAGGCCAAAGAACAATCTTGTAAGATTACTCAGGGTCTTTGAAATTCAAGTCAATTTGAGAATGTTAGCGTGACAAACAAAAAACTCAAGAACAAACGCTTCTGTGTATAGAATGATGACAAATAAGCGGTGAAACCTCTGCGAGAAACCTTAAATGTTGAGATTAATGTGAAAGATGATCATAGTCACTGACATTTTTCAACATGAATACTCGCTGCTGATTATTTAGGGATTTTCTCTGTTGCTTCAAAACACTCTGTATATATTTAGTTGGATTTCCACTAAAATAACACAGGATGTGTCAGCTAACGCGTTGAGCTTATCATTTTTAAATGTTTAACATGATTCTCAGATTATTTTTCAAGTCAAAGGATAAATATTTGATTCAATCAGTCATGTTCTCTTCTGTTTCTGTGCCATATGTTATTATTTTTTTTTTTTTTACAATAAGCAAAATCCATATTTGGTGGGTATAGATCCCTTCCCTCCACAATAGCCACCTCTTGGATCTGCCTATAACAATAAACAAATAGTTATCTACTTTTTCAGTTGGTCAGTAGAGAAGGTGATGCTTGCTCTTCCTAATTAAAATAGATGGTTAAATAAAATGGGTCCGTCCGTGTTTACAAAGTAAACTTGCTACTGCAAGTCTGATGCATTTCCTTCACAGCTTGAATCAATGTTAAATCCGAGTTTAACAGCTTCTAGCTCATGGTTTAGTGGTAGTGCTCTGCACATGAAAGCATAGAGTCTCTTCAGTTCAGAGTTTGAATCCTACCCAAAATCATACAATACAGAAATATCCCTTAATAAATGTTCTGTAAAACTACAGATATTTCTGTTTATACATTTATGGCCAGTTTTAAAATAGATAAAAAACACACAGGAAAAAGTCATAGTAATTTTCTGCTGGTGCTTTCTCCATAATTTTTAAAAAATACATTCACAGTGTTGAGTTAATCTGGAATCACATGTTTTCTTTGATAGCCACATTTTGATATGCTCACATTATTAAACTAAACTGAAACATATTCAAGAGGATATTTCAGAATCCTTAATTGCAGCAGGCAGCAATTTTTCTAAAAAAAGTTTAATGTAGTTTGAGAAATTGGCCTTAATAATATGTTTGACTGCATTACCTGGCTCTGTTAGTCTGGGAAATCCCATTTATATCAAGCCAAACAAGATAATATAACTTTATTAACTAAAAAATTGCTTCCTTGCTTAGTTAAATTGAATTGAAACATAGTTTGTCTCTTTCCTCTAAGTACCCTTTTTTAGCACGTGAAGATCAACTGAACCCAAGTGTACACCGAAAGCAAATCAGACTGAGACCTGAGGAGGTGGTTTCTGCATGTTCCATATCAGAGTTTACGCAGGCCCTTAAAAAGCTTACAATTTAAAAAACAGAAAACTTTAACAATTCTTAAATTTGCTGTCTGTCTTTTTCTCAGGTTTTTTTCTTATTTTTTGATGCTTTGTTGATTCCACGGTTGTTGTTTTTTTGTCTCACTAGTCCAAATATGATTTGCTGTATTAGGACTACAAATCAGACAAATATGCAAGAGTCAAGTAGCTTTCGGTTATTGTTCGGTTTGTAAAGTCTCCACAGACACGTGCTCACTGAGAAGGAGGTGCAGGTTTAGTCATACTTGGCTTGAAAAAAAAAATATATATATATTAGAGGCCTTGCTTGAGCCATTTCGTGACATTTTTTGAAACATATTGTTCATTATACAAATGGAATGTTAGGTGACCACTAGTTTCTCATTAAAAAAGTGAGAACATAACTGCATTCAGACTGAATGGGTGAAGTATGGGGTGCGCGAGTGATTTATATGTTGAAAACATGTGAAGACATCTCATGCAAAGTGGCGTGGTGCGAGTAACTAGAGTGGTACAAGTGTTAGAAGGAACGTGATGCGAACGGTGCGTTGCGACATGGGATTGGTCCCCCAAGTTGATCTTGCTTGGAAGTCCATAAGTGAGGAGGTGAGAGAACCTGGTAAGTTATGTTCAAATAAATTCACTGAGCTGCGTGCATCTCTGGAGGAAAACGAGATTGAACGAGAGCAGCTAAATGTTAAATGTGCCTTTAATGATTTACTGTTTTAATGAGTGGATACAAACTTAAACAGTGGGAATGTGTTGCTAAAACTTAATTTTTTTTTAAATAAAATAACTATTGCTTAAAAAACAACTTGAGTTTCTGTTAATACCTGTATAGGAAGACTGTTGACAATGCACATCATTCTCTGACTTTGTCCATGCGTTATAAACTATTCATCTGTCACTAAGACAAAACAATGGTGAAGCTCCTGCAGGATGTCACATTATATCTGGAACAACCTGATGTTTGAGCGATGCAAAGAAAGGTGGAAGTCATATTTCCTCAGCTCTGAGGGGCTGTATATTACCACAGTCAAATTGTAGTGTGTGGATGATTGGTGGCAAGAACCTGGGCAGGGAAGATTGCTTATGAGAGTAGCCCTGCATTAAGCCTGTCAATGTATGATCAGTTCACGGAGAGAGCTATAATTAATCCTCCCCCATCCAAGAGAGGCTCTCCATTATATTCAAATTAAACATGAGTGATGTTGATCAATGAATTCTAAAGGTATGCATGTGTTGATGGCTTTGGAGAGGCATGCCATTTCATTTGTGTCAGACAAACACAAGAGAGGGTGACAAATGCTTTTCTGGATGGATTCAAGACGTGCTTTTATTGTTTGGATTATGATCATTATGTCTTGTAAAGTTGTGGAAAATGTCAAATCACCTGTCCTCACATCCGACTGCGACTGTGTGTTCCTGTTCCTCAAACCGGCTGATTTGTTGCCGTCACAGAGAGCGATAAAGCCATTCCTTTTCCTAAACGGTCTTGACAGCTTTTCAATAGCTTGGGAACATAAAGAGCGGGTGAAGTTCCTCCCATAAATCTCCGCAGAAATACGACTTCTTTCAGCCTCTTCCTCGTGGTTTGAGTGTAGAGACATGCTTGAGTCAGACATTAAATTCTTCTCTTGTCTAATTGAGTTCCAGTGCTATAGATAGTATTCCAGCTTTAAACAACCTGTAAGAATCGTGTTCAAATCCTTTCTGGTTTATCTGTCCAAGAGAGCTATAAAGAACCAGATCCAGGCCCTGAAGTAATAAATTTGACTGTTATTTGTTGGCCGGAGTGAGTATAACTTATCTTTGTTTGATATGTGTGTGCATGGGAGTCATTTTTTTTTAAAGTGCTGAAGAGAGAATACAGATGTTATTTTTTTACATTGAGAAGGGGCAGATGTAGATAGTGGATTAATTTTATTAAGCTCAGTTTAACATAACATGATTTTTTAACATCAAGATACAGAGACAGTAAATAAAAGGTATTATATTTTACACCAACAGTCAAAAGTATGGTTCAATTTCATCAGGATAATCATGTAACACACCTTCATTTTTACAAAAGGGGTAAACAAGGGCTCTTACTGTAATGGAATATTCTCTGGATCTTTGGCGACGTAGTCCATCAAACCAATCTATCTCATGGGAGGAAGGGAAATTTCATCAGAAGTTGTCTAATGCTACGTCCCAATCTGCGCACTATTCACACTTTTATGGGTGCGAAATGAGAATTAATGTGTCCCAAACCGTAGTGTACATAAAAAAAAGCATCCGAGACTCTGAAGAGCAGATCCATGAACGCTCAACTGGCTGATATTACCCACAATCCACTGCGCTTGGGTAGAAGGAGTTTTCTCTGGGTCCCAAACAAACCAGATTTCTGTAATATGACTCATTAACAAATATATAAATACAAATAAATATAGAGTGTTATATTTATTATTTGAATATTTTTACGAAGGAATTGAAAATAAGTCTTTGCACACATCGTGTGTGATGATGTGGCACAAATACTTCACGTGTCATTTTAGTGCATCCCAGATCATGTACACTCTCGTCTTACTCACTAAAAAGTATGTACAATACCTTCTGAAAATAAGTATCTGCTTTAAAGGTGCAATACATGTGTTCGGATTGGGACAGATTTCTTTATTTGTCTCTCCATTAAAAACAAACAAACAAACAGTGTTAAAAGCTAAACGAATGACTTATTGCATGTATAACAACGCTAAGTGTCAGGTCTGAGAGCCAGGAACCTGATGAACAGTGTGACATTACCTGCCTACTATCCCGAGCACCCACACGCTAAAATCTTCCTCACTCACAGGCCCCCGGTGCTGCATGGTCACCATCACTACTGTGATCCACCCTGCACTCCTTACCTACTTGAATCATGATTCCGAGTACTCTACTGTCATTTCCAGTCGTCTCCTTTTCCCTTCTGCGCTTCGCCATCTCCTTAATGGCTTCACCATCACCTCCCTACGTCATACTCACCCCAACCACCCCGGAAACATTGCTTACCCAAGGAAGCCATCGCACAAAACAAGATGAGCCTGATGAAGTCTTTTAAAGGGACATTCTTGTTTCGTACTTGATCTGTTGGCTTTTTAATAAAAAAATCCATACAGTCTCATTCTGTGGTCCCTGGCACTAACAATACAATACGATACAATACAATAATTAAACAATACAATTAAATTTAACCTTAACAATTAAACAATACTACATAATATAATACAATAATAATGAATATTTTCTCGTAAAAATGAATTAGGATTTATAAAAACAGTTATTTGAGGAATCTCTGCAGCTAAAGTATTGTGTTTCAATCTGTACTGATGATTGTTTGTTTCTTTAGTGACTACTTTGATTTAGTAGTTGTATACATATATATATTTTTTTTTTTTTAAAGAAAAGTATCCTTAATTGTCTTACTTTCTTTCTCTCTTGTGTCTTGTTGCTGTAAAGAGGCTATTACTGCAATGAAAAAAATAAAAGCTTTTTGCTGATTATATTTTGAAAAGCTAATTCCTTCTTTAAATTATTTGTAAAAATATAATGAAAAAACCCATGATCGTATTGTTCTATAAATAAAACTTTTAATCCCCGACCTAAGAAATGTAAAATATCTACAAAGAAGTTAACATGTTTTTCATGGTAAACCAAACACACAAAAGACAGCAATATATGCTCTGAGCAGAAGCCAAAAATGGCAAAAAAAAAGAGGTCTGACAGAAATCGAGAGATTGCTATCAGTCTGCATTGAAAATGAAACCAGCGTTTTGGGTTTCTGTAGGAACACAGCTCTTTTGTGTTGTATGCTTGGCTCTCGCCAACATCGGTTTCTACAGGCTGGTGAATTAAATGCACAGGCTCCCTCAACCCCACTTTCCTCGCACACTAATCTTGCTGTATTAGCTTCCAGGATCGTGGAACTGTTTTAATATCTGTCACTACCTTCCTGGATTTTATGACTGTGCTTCCTTCCCTTTCATTTGTCCTCTTTTTGTTTGACAAGCCTGTCTCACTCTTTTGTATAATTCTGTCCTTGTTTGATGGGAGAAATGAGATTGATTTCAGGTCTACTCTCTGCTCTATCTCCGGCTGTTTTTC
Organism: Danionella dracula; assembly: GCA_900490495.1. Taxonomy (NCBI): domain Eukaryota; kingdom Metazoa; phylum Chordata; class Actinopteri; order Cypriniformes; family Danionidae; genus Danionella; species Danionella dracula. The sequence continues at coordinate 940,076 of UELW01000012.1, forward strand.
TCGTTGTGCCCAAGCTGTCACTCGGAGAATGCGTCCGCTCTTTCGCGGACAACTTGGTGTAAACACTCTGATTGCAGCACTTAACGGGTCTCGTGGCGCAGTGCACCTGTGTAACCAGCTACAGGTCCATGATTACTAAGGTGGTAATCTATTAGTCTTAATGAGGCCTGGTGGAGATACACATTGATTTTTGCTGCTGGAGTACAAGAAGCTATGATTAGCTTCCAGCTCAGAGCGCTCCGAACTGGCTGCAAGGCAATTTGAACACATTCTTTTCAAAAGTATCATTTGTGTTAAAAAACGTCTCTTTTTCTCATGTCCATGAATGAATCGATTAAGACCGTGTCCTACATGTGTTGATATTCTACCATGACAAAGATTCACCAAAACACAGTCCTTTTTCTGACATTTCACGAAGGCTTCCTGTTTTTTTTTTTTTGCACTTTATGTACCTGTGTATTTCAAAGCTTCCATCTTTCCAAAGCTTTGCCTTATCATCATTGTGAAACCTGAAAGGCCGAAGCGGAACTAATTCGATATGCCCTTGTTAGTGAAGGCCGTCAAATAGAGTGTTTGTACCTTGGAAAAGCTTCATGGAATTGTGTTCCACTATTTAAGCCTGGCTCTTGCCATTTGGATGTTTGCTTTTATGTCCCAGGCATATTATTTTGTTATTATTATCCGAGACAAGACACACAAATTGAATATTGTGTTTAAAAGTCAATTTCATTGAGGAGATTACGCAAATCAGTCTCATTCTTTCCCGTCTCGCCTGCCTCCACCTTGATGCATCTCTTAATTTGCATGGGTTTACTCTATTCATTTGGCGCAGATCTTTTCATGTGTTGCTCCCAGCATGCGCTCCTGCCTTTTGCATGGCATTTGTGTTTGTTCTCTCCCAGTGTCTTGAAACTCAAACCTTAAAAGCAATTACCTGACGACGTTTAATGTGCCCAAGCAAGGTGAATTTCATTCCGAGTGAAAGTCTCCCCATGGCAGCTGTCTTTTCGTCTATGCAATAAAAGCACAGTGTACTGTAACGAGAGGGAAAGTGTAAAGGATTCCTAGTGTGTTATTGGTCATTTTTATGGTGTTTGGTCTTTTTTGCCCTAAACTGCAAATCCTTATGTGGAATTTCCTTTATTGGCCCTCGTGAAGGTCAGCCAAAGATCTCCACGTCGAGGAAACTTTCAAAGATCATGCCTGAGCCTTTGGGGGTCTTGGGGTTTAAGGCCCTCCTGACCAAGGGGAAAGAGAAACCGCTGATTGCCTAAAGTTTTACAGAGCAGATGTTTATCATTAACACGTCCTACTATGGTAGTTACAGATGTGATTAAAACAACCTGGGGGACAGGTGGGTTCTCCCGCCCTTGATTTGCAGGCTTTTTTTTATTCTGGGCTTGCTCACATTCTGTGACCGTTTGGTTTTTTTAGGGGGGGTTGTTGCATTTGGGTTTGGTTTAGGTGGAAGTACAAAGCTTCATTTTTCTCTCCGCTGAGGCCCACTCATCAATTTTGGACCTGACCTTTGGGTATTTATTTTTCCCTCGCTTTTTTCATCTCTGTGTTCGTCCTCTCCTTGGAATTTGGTGGTGTTTAATTTTGGAGGTCAAGAGTGAATTTTCTGAGGCTGCAGATACAGTTTGAACACAGCTCAGTGAGTCGATGTGATCTTTGAAATTCTAGTGAAAGAGAATTTACAACTGTTCAATTCAACATTTGGAGATGAGCAACGCAACTTTAGAGGCTTGTTTAAGGATGTAAGTGGAACTAAGTATGTCGTTTGGTGTTCATTTGAGAATAAAGCCTTCTAAAACACTGCTATCAAAACTTCAACCCCAATTTAAAAAGATTAAATAAAACATTGAGAATGGAAATAGAGGAAACTAAGCTAAACCTTAGGAACACATAACTTAACCTGAGATAAGAGTCAATGCAGGCAGTGACCATATTAAACACTCAACTTTACTCGTGCACAGAACTGAACTAAGCATATGAAAAACACTAGAAAAAAAACGATGGCATTCCACAACAACATTCACTCGCTTCTACCACACTATAGCTGCAACCAGAAAAACTAAGCATTAAAATCATGTACACAAGAACAATCAATGTGTTAAATAAGCACTGCTGGTGCTGACGTATGTACGCACTGACTCAGTGTAAAATGTAACACTATGATAATTGAATGAACAGCAGTAAAGTTGAGTTTATGTTTATTTAAATCAGACTTAAAAATTTTTAATTTTAGACTTGCTAATCAAGATACAGGAGTTTTTGTTTAAGGTGTTTTCTATTAAATATTTTTTTTAATAATAAAAATTTATTTTTGACCACACAACAATATTCATTGTGTTAAATCAATTTTTCAAACTAGCTTTTGGGAGCTCTTATGGCCATCGAATGACAGCGCAGGATTTAACACATCGCCCACCATGTTTTAAAAAGTACAAAGCTCTAAATATAAATGATTCAAATGGCAGCAGAGTTCACTCGAATCTACTTCAATACCGAAGTCTTAAAAAAGAATGTAAACTAATGTAATTAATTTAAATGAATTAAAGTAAATGTAAGCTCTCACCTCTCCAATCCGATGGTTGTAATCATGCCACATGATGCTGTATACAGTGAAATGCATGAGAATTTTCTTGCAACACTGCAACAACACTGCATAACGGTCATATTTGATGTAGTTAGTCACGAGCCCTTGCTGGGTAACAATGCACACACACAAACAAGTGCCTTCTTGATCAATTTGGAGGATTGAAAATATGTTTTATTGTTATCAAATATCTTGTATTTGTGTTCATCAAAGACTATTTGTCACTTTATTGCTCATTTTTACCAATAACTCGAAACTCTGAAAGACATTTTTGTTGATTTTGGCAGGGATTTAAAAAATTATTGACCGAATTATGTAGAAAAGAACATTCTACTGAAAGTAATTTCCAGCCCAGGCCCTCATAGGAAAGTGCCTATAATAGTCATTAAAGAGAATCCCACCCAGTAAAAAGCTTAATTTTCATGTGGCTTCAGTCACAGAGAGTTTTGGCAAACATTGACAAAGGCATAAAAAACATAAAAAACTTTGTAGCTTGTCACCTATATTATCTGTATTTTTCAGGAAATACGAGTCATTGTATATGATACTCTTGTCAGTTGTAATTCATTTCTTCTGGGGCAAAAGAAAAAATGCCCAGGCCAGACGATGCCACTGCATGACACAAAAGAAATCGATTGACTGAGCACAGCCGGGTTGCTGATATGTATCTAAATCCACATAGTTTTCCCTGTTGTTTTAGAAATGTGGCTTCCAGTGGCAAACATCGTGAAGCTTATAGCTTTTAAGCTTAAATAATTTTTTCCCCTAATATTACCTCAAAAGGAGAGTCTACTTGCTTTCAGATTGATGTGTTTATAGTAAGCAGCTTTTGAGGCTGATCATTTCCTTGTATGGAGATTCTCCATGCTTTGCAAATATAAAGTAATCTGATGTCATCTCTGGTCCTGGTGTTGAGGTACCAGCCGAGGGCAGTTGGTGTCAGGACGGTCCACCACGCTGTGAATCATCCACTTGAAGTCTCTTGTGAAAGCGCCTTTTAAAGCATCCACATGAGTACGTGTGTGTTTTTGAAACCATCAAAGGCCTCTGACAGAGGTTTGTTTTTACATCGGACATGTAAAAGCCTCACTCAGGAGTGTTTAGGTTTGGGCGCTGCTGTCTGTGCCCTTGGACACTTATAGCCTGCTGTTTGGGAGTTGTTTAAGAGGAGTTATCTGCATGTAACATATACAAACACGCTTAGAGACACACTACAACTTTACTAATGTGACTAATGCACAAACGTTGATATCTTAGAAGTGTTCTCAGCACATCTTCTGTGGTTGTTTAAGCAACATTTGTCAATTGTTTTAGAAGGGCTCTCAATAAACACTTGATGCACTTTTTAAACTTGTTTACTGTTCATGAAGGTCCATTTTTTTGTTTTCTCCATTCAGAACTCCATGTTGCTGATGAATATATGCAATAATTATTATTTTGTTTTGGTTTATATGAACAAGACTCCTACGAGTTTAGTGGTTCTGCTATTGAGTCTCATTTCAAACCTGAGATCCCTGGGGTTCCCAGTTCATGGTGGCAGAGAAATGCATTTACATTTATTTGAACCATGGCTGCTTGTTTAAGGACAATGGCACTGCCTGGTGCTCTAGAAGACTTTCATTATACATATTTGGATATTAACATTTCTGGCTGGGAGTTTTTAAAATTGTTCTAATAATACAATGCAATGTACACTAGAAGCTTAGGTCTTGATTGTAACTTTGGTAAATCACACTTGTTAGTCTAATTCTCAGAGGAGAGGAACTGTGTTGCAAGCACAAAAGATGGAAGGCACCGATGGTATTTGTTCGTTTTCTTCTTCTTAAATGTTGTTATTATTATTTTTTATTCTGCCATTGAAGTCAATGTAAACCCCTACGTTTTAGATTGCGCTTTTAGGCCATACTCTGACCTCCAAACACTCTAGATTTGGACTGTTTAACTCAACCCTCTGGCACCACCACAAGGCCGAAAATGCACTTAGGTTTGTGCTAATAATTACTGGACTGTATGTCATGGAAACAAAATAATTTTTTCCTCAGATTCCTTGCCTCATGGCCTCGAGGTCATTTGACTGACATTTTAAAATATACTAAAAGCATTCTTTTCCAAACTCGTCCTAGACTGTTCGTCCATTTTTGAGGTAATTCAGACGCTGACAATTAAATGTTATTAAACTCAAAACTATTTGTCAATACATTTTCAAATGACCAGCAAGCGAATATAATGTGAACTTGCAAAAATGGTTGTTAGGCTATATATATTTCTCGGCAATGCTTTGAGATATTTAGACCAAACTCTAGAACTAGTACTCTAGAACCAAAGCTATCCCATGCCATTCCCCTCTTTTTCTCTCTTCATAGGCTCCCCATTACAGCTTGTGCTAAGTTCAAATCATTGATGCCTACTTATAAAACCATCTTTAGATCTGCCCTTACAACCCTACACAACCTCCTGAAGCTTGTGCTTAGAGAAGGAAAGGAAGGCAATCTCTTGACAGAAGTTTTTGACACTGTGGTGGAACAAGCTCTTTGTACCAATCAGAAAAGCAGTAACTTTCAAAAAGCAACTAAAAGCTTTTTTTTCTGCAAGCCCTTACAATACAATTTTTTTTTTTTTCCTATGACTTCTTTGTTCATTTGGTCAGTTCTGATGACCTCAATTGTGAACTATCTGAGATAGACTTCAGCTTTGTAAAAAAAGTCATATTGTCTCCCCCTTTTTGTAAAATGATTTGAACAATGGTGTCTGCTAAATGCATAAATGTAAAAGTAAATAATAGGGTATGCTTAGAATAAAACTTAACCATGAAGCATGATGTTTCAAAAGGAAGTTTGAAACACCCTGCTCCTTACCCTTTGCCTCCATCAAGGAAGATCTTTGTGTGTGGCTCCATCATCTCCATCACAGGTTTCTGTCTCCACCTTTACACTATTAGTAAAGATCTACTATATCTGTACCATTTTTAAATACCATTGTGCTCAATACATATCACCTGCGACCCAGATGTAGGTACATTTTGATCATTGGTTTTAGCTTCTCCCAATGAACTTAATTTAAAAGTTAAGCTTTTAAAAATTATAATTTGTGTTCAAAATGTGTACATGAAACAATATTTCATTGTTCACCTCTTCTTGCTTGATTTTCTGACCTTGATGTTGAGAGGCAAATGGTAACTCTTTTTCAAGAGTTGCGTTGAAGTGCTCAAAAAAGACACAAGGAGAAAATGTCATATTTCAAAGCTATTAATATGTGCATAGCCCGACAGGGAAATTATTAAGCCGTGTTCCTTATTAAACCTCAGTAATGCCACATTACATAGCATGTCATCAATTAAAATCAATCTTTGGAGCTGGGGCGTCATGAATTATAGATGCTCTGAAGGTGGACAGCACACATCTGGATGACTGGTTGAATCAGACAGAAGAATATTTGGTCACTGAATGTTACTTGTTGAGATTGTGCAGCTTTTAATTCTCTTTGAATTATTTAAATTGGCTTAAAGCATAGTCTCGCTAGGAATGCCAGCACTGTATTATGAGTAAGTTGATTTGATTCATTTATTGATTGCCTTTTGTGCACAATATTAATTGCACTCATTCATCATCTACACTAGCTTTATGAATCCTAATTAAGGTCTGTTGGTACCTCATAATTGATGAAATGTAGATGTACGCCATGAAGAGATTGCCACCATTTCACAGGGTTATTGACATTGACCATATACTCTCATATCCACCCTTATGGACACTTTACAGTCAATAGACAACCTGTCATTGATGTTTTAGACTGCCCGTGGTAGCTTTCAGTCACTGCTGTGGTCATGCTGCATGATACATTGGTGTAAGGAGGTTTCACACTGAGTGATTGTAAAAAAAAAAAAAAAAACGAACAAACATCAAAACAACAAAAGTCCATGCAAGCAATCAGATCAATAGAGATAAATGTATTGCGCATAAATTTTGCTGTACAAATTGTATGTGCACTCGTTTGCAGTAAAAAGAAGAAAAAAAGATGGATGTGTTGGTGACTGGTGGCCGTACAGTGCGAAATGGTAGCCGTGTTGTGTCAGACTGCCCCAAAGCAGCTGAGGGCTACCAAGGTAGCTTGCCACCATCAGTGTTAGAATGAGAGTGGTGTAGGCCTGATCGATTTTGGGAAATAATTGAATTGCAAATTTTTTTTAAAACAAAAATTGTGATTGTGATTTACAATATGATTTAAAAAAAATCGTACTCTGTTTTTTTTTTACAGTGATGAGTAATAAATCAAAAAAGTATGGAAAAAAATTATATTTAGGTATATTTATCATTAATTAAAACAATTTTACAACAAAAACAAATATAACCTTTCAGTAAACATCAATATCAAAGTCATTAAGAAGGCACACAAACTTAAGTGTATTTTGAAAGAACAATATAAAGATGACTGACATTATCATTAGTGAATCATCCAATATGTTTTTATGAAGCGCTTTTTTAGCAGTTGCTTTCAAAGCAGCTTAACAAAGTCCTCGTGAGGATCAGGTAGAGTAAATAGGAGTTCCTCTGTGAGGCCCCCGGGAGCCTCGCTGACTGAGGCAGGTGCTAATCACCTCCCCAGCATAAAGAATATACAAACTTAAGATCCATCGACGAAATGATCTTTAGATTTAGATTTTAGTTCTGTTTGAATAAATTGTTGGAAATGAACTATTTTCTTGTTTCTTTTTTTTATCTGATTAATCGATTAATTAATTATTACAATTATGGTTGGTTGCATCCCTATAAATATTATGACTTTTTAGCTAATTTATAGGTTAGTCTTCTGAAAGATTGGTCACAGTTAACCAAAATATCACAAAGAAATCATTAAATGTTAGTAAGCCTGAGTTTAAACATGTTCAGTCAGTAACTTTTAATCCTTCCAGCGCTCTCTCTTAAACAAGCAGAGGGTGCATGACAAAAGAAAAGCTCAAAATGAACTTCAGTCATGTACCCTTACAGTGCATAAGCACACCTGCGAAGACATTTAACACATAATGATTCCAAATAAACATCTTACTGAAATCTACTTTTTAGTGAATGTTTAATTTATTTTATTTAGCTATTTATTTTTTTTTATTTATCTGCATCTCTGATAAAATAGTACCTTACAGAGTCCAGAATAAATAGTAATGGGTCTGACAAGATTATGTATAAACATTACGTATCTTGATAAATGTTTGACAAAAGAGGAGCATTTTGGAGGGTTTCTCTGTGCAGACCTCCAACTTTCCAGGTGTCCCTCCACCTGCTCTCTACTCTCACTACAGATTACAATGTCATCTGCAAACATCATTGTCCATGGAGATTCCTGTCTGACCTCATCTGTCAACCTGTCCATCCCCATAGCAAACAAGAAGGGACTCAAAGCCGATCCTTGATGTAGCCCCACCTCCACCTTGAACACCTTCGTCTGACCTGCAGCACATCTCACTGTTGTCATACTCCTCTCATACATATCCTGAACTACTCTGACGTACTTCTCTGCCACTCCTGACATCCTCATACAGGACCATAGCTCCTCTCTCGGCACCCTGTCATATGCTTTCTCTAAGTCCACAAAGACGCAGTGCAGCTCCTTCTGACCATCTCTGTACTTCTCCATTAGCATTCTCAGAGCAAAAATTGCATCAGTAGTGCTCTTCCTGGGCATGAAGCCATACTGCTGCTCGCAAATATCCACTTCCCTTCTTAGCCTTGCTTCCACTACTCTTTCCCAGAGTTTCATTGTGTGGCTCATCAACTTTATACCTCTGTAGTTGTTACAACTCTGCACATCACCCTTGTTCTTAAAGATTGGCACTAGGACACTTCTCCTCCATTCCTCAGGCATCTTCTCACTCTCTAGAATCCTGTTGAATAACCTAGATAGGAACTCCACTGCTGTCTCTCCTAGACACTTCCACACCTCCACAGGGATGTCATCTGGACCAACAGCCTTTCCACTCTTCATTCTCCTCAGAGCCTTCCTCACCTCATACTTTCTAATCTTTTCAACTTCCTGCTCTACAATGTTCACCTCTTCCCCCCTTCTTTCCCTCTCATTCTCCTCATTCATAAACTCCTCAAAATACTCCTTCCATCTTCTCTGCACACTCTCCTCACTCGTTAGAACCCTTCCATCTCTATCTTTAATCACCCTTATCTGTTGCACATCCTTCCCATCTCTGTCTCGCTAATCTGTACAATTCCTTCTCACCTTCCCTCGTGTCTAACCTGGCATACAACTCATCATATGCCTTCTGTTTGGCCTTTGCCACCTTCCTCTTCACCCTGCGCTGTGATTCCATGTAGTCCTGTCTACTTTCTTCAGTCCTTTCGATGTCCCACTTCTTTTTAGCTAGCCTCTTTCTCTGGATGATGTCCTGTACGTCCTCATTCCACCACCATGTTTCCTTATCTTCTTTCCTTCTTCCTGCTGACACACCTAGCACCTTCCTACCTGTCTCCCTGATCACTTCTACTGTAGTTTCCCAGTCCTCTGGAAGCTCTTCCTGACCACCCAAAGCTTGTCTCAGCTTCTGTCTGAATTCCTCACAACCGTCTTCCTTTTTCAACTTCCACCACTTGGTTTTCTTTTCCATCTTTCCTGCCCTCTTCTTCCTGACCACCAGAAACATCCTACACATCCCCATCTGATGCTGTCTGGCTACACTCTCTCCTACCACTACTTTGCAGTCAGTGATCTCTCTCAGATTGGCTCGTCTACTTAGGATGTAGTCCACCTGCGTACTCCTACCACCACTCTTATAGGTAACTCTATGTTCCTCCTTCTTCTGGAAATAAGTGTTAACTACAGCCATTTCCATCCTCTAGGCAAAGTCCACCACCATCTGTCCTTCTGGGTTCCTTTCCTCAACACCAAACCTGCCCATCACTTCCTCATCACCTCTGTTGCCCTCGCCCACATGACCGTTGAAGTCTGCTCCCACCACTACTCTCTCCCCTCTGGGAATACTCTCCATCACCTCATCTAACTCACTCCAGAATCTCTCCTTTTCTTCCAGCTTACAGCCTACTTGTGGAGCATAACCACTCACTACATTCAACATCACCCCTTCAATCTCTAACTTCAAACTGATCACCCTGTCAGACACTCTTTTCACCTCTAAAACATTCCTCACAAACTCCTCCTTCAGGATCACTTCTACCCCATTTCTCTTCCTATCCTCACCATAGTAAAACAGTTTGTATCCCCCTCCAATACTACGCGCTTTGCTACCCTTCCACCTGGTTTCCTGCACACACAGAATATCTACCTTCCTTCTCTCCATCATGTCCGCCAGCTCTCTACCTTTCCCGGTCATTGTACCAACGTTGAGAGTCCCTATTCTCAGACCTATACTCTTCCCTTTCCTCTTCTCTCTCTGCCTACGAATCCTTCTCCCTCCTCTCCTTCTTTGACCAACAGTAGTCCAATTTCCACCGGCACCCTGTAGGTCAATAGCACCGGTGGCGGTTGTTGTTAACCCGGGCCTCGACCGATTTGGTATGGAAATCGAATTGATGACTTGCATATCTGGTTTTGGCATGTTTTACGCCGGATCCCCTTCCTGACGCAACCCTCTCTATTTATCCGGGCTTGGGACCGGCACAGAAGTCACTGGCTAGAAACCCCTGTGGCTAGATTCTGTGCAAGAGAGCATCATTAAGTTAATTTATCAAGTATTCTACATTTTAAAAAGTGTAAAAAAAGTGTCTACTGTAAAAAGGGATGGAGACTATTTTTAAGTATGTTTTACAAATACATACTATTTTGTGTTTTTACCTAAAAATGCCATGTTTAATTCGGTACTTTGCTGAAAGTTTCTTTGTCTTTTATTGTTATTAAAATATATTTGTAAATTTAAATACAATGTCCTATGTAATATTTGCTCAGTGTTTATTCAGTATTATGACTGACATGTATTGCACTTGTTTGAATTATGGTCTGTGTATCCGGACGGACTAATTTAATAATAAATATTATTATTATTTTTTTTAACCCATGTCAAAAGTACAAAAGGAATATGGGAGCCATTGTCATCCTGCTGTATGTTTCCCAGTTAGTTGCAGTTTTTTTGCAAGGAAACTTTATTCGCTTTTGCTGGGTTTAAAGAGAAGCGAGTGCAAGTCACTAAATTGCTTTCAGTGCTAAAAAGGTGTTTGCTCTTCTCTCAACCCAAAAGCAGTATTTCCCCCTTTGAGTCATCTGAGAAATAAGCAGGTTGAAGGCAGCGAGCCTCAAGCTCTAGCTCTTCTGTGATGAAATGTACAGTGAGTCTTTGGTAGGGCTCTGCTGTACATCTACCATTGTGGTAGCGGCTGTTTTTCCTTCAACAAAGACTCCCTGTACAGGGGCCATAGCTGTATTTTGATGACTTGGCTTAAATATTGCGAGACTTTACATGTAGGCATCTACAGCAAGTAGAGGTCTTTCATTTTAAGTACATGAGCACTAATGTAACCTTATACACCAGCAGAGAAAAATGCAGTGCGCCGCCAAAAAATGCATCCGTGTTCATGTTTATGAATGGACTCAAAGATAGAATAACCTCTGAAACACCTTTTTCATTTTGAGTGATTTATTCTTTCATGAAATATAAAGAAATGACGTTTACAGTGAACGATCGCTTTGAGTGTGACTGGGAAGTGCTATCTTCTGCTGTACGGCAACTCTGCAGAGACATAAAATCTCTTGTTCATATCAGAGATGCGATATAACTGGGCGCTTAGAGATTAATCTCCCTCAAATACACAGCTCAAATTTTTCCTTTTGCATGTTTCATTAAGTGAACAATCTTTTACAGAGAAGGAGTGCTTGAACGCATCGCGAAAGTGCATTCATCCTATCTCAGTCAGAATAAAATCTCTCGCGCAGTCTCTATCAGAGTAGCTAGATCTGGTTACACAGCATGAGGAGAGAACTTTGTTTACAGGTGAAACAGTTGTTTTTGTTGCATTTATGAATGAAGAAAACTTTAATGATACGAATAAAAATGCTTAAAAGTGCTTTTTTTAGTTTGCGTTCATTTGTCTGTTCACTCGCGTCCATCTACCGTCAAGGAGAAAAGCTCTCTCTTCCCTCTTATATTCTTTTTCACACCTCAAATAAAAAGATGGAACTGCCTAGGTGTGTAAGGCCCTTTAGTGATGAAAAGAAAATGCAAAATCGGGACTCAAAAGTATTTCATGTTGAGTGTATCTACTGAGCAAATTTCGATGACAATTTTACCTTCATAAATATCCTAAAGAATTTAATCATCAAATAAAATTCTGGTCTGGGGGTAATATTCTACATTTACCCAAAGCATAAAAAGCATCATGAACAACCTTTGAAGATCGGTATTGGGATAGCTTATGTGTAAACTTGCTTTTAAGGGTTGTTGGGTAGATCTTCTTCTGTGTGTGGCTTTGATTAGACACACGCAGAGAGGCCCCTAATCTGCCATTCATCTGCGCAGGAATTTCTCAGTTTCGAGGGGCCTCTGAGAAAACTTTCTGCGCAAACAAACATAATATCAGCTTTCCCTCCTTTGCAATATCCCCACCAATCTGGGGACGCTAGAGCAACACACTGTTTATTGTTTCAGCGTAAACTCTGCTGTTGCATTGCTGCCTCCCTAATTAGATTTTACCTGCCTTGTTTTTCTTTTCCCAACCCAAGCTTTTTATTCTTTTCTTTCAAAAAGGTGATGTTTTCATGGACCACTGTATACCATGGGGTTTTTGGAGAACGAGGTTTCCTGAAGAGAACTCTAAGGGGAATGCTGCGAGCTTCAATGAGTTGACATGCTTTTATAGTTTTGTGGAAAATGTGCATGAGTGTTAGTAATATTAAAAACCGGAGTTAGATTAAAGCATCCGATGCTGAAGTTTTAGTAATGTGTGCAATACTTTCTTGTCGCTTTTCAAACACTCTCTGTCATACCTCCAGGGATAACTAGAGAGTTTCTGTGTGGTTTGATTTGTCCCAGTGAGGCGGTGAGAGTGTAGGCTCTCCAGATTTAACCTCCAGGGTTGCCACCAGGCAGATCCACCTCCTCCTCACTCACCTGAGGGGCCCGTCACCCATTCCTTGGGGCTAAACTGCAGCTCTTTTCATAGACACCAGGGTGAGGTAGATTATCATCGGTAGCCTGTCTACTCCTTGTACACTTAATTTGTACCTCACTCCTCTGTACAAAGTTCACTTTGGAGTTTTTTGGTAATGACCATCTATTTGAAACAATAAAAAACTTCATCACTTTTTTTCAGTTTACCCTTCACAAAATGTGAAGGCTATGAACATTAATGTATTCATACAGTAAACATCAACATATCTTTTATAATTAAGATAATATATATTTTTAAGCAGGTCTTGATAATACTGTAATTTTTTGTCGTACTTTACATTTGTACATTTACAAAATGTGTTTATATTTTGTAAGATTAGCATGCATAATCATAAAAAAAAATTTTACATAGTTTTTACTTAAATTAAATTACTTGAATACTTTGGTTATTTAAAAAAGTGTTTTTGCAAAAGCTGTTTACATGAGACTCTCTGCAAGGTTTCTCTCACACAAAATAGGCTTCACATCATTTCTCTCTAAAGCAACTCCAAATGCTAAACGTTTAACATTTCTTTAAATATGTATCTCCTGCACAAACTTTTTTTTTTTAAGGACAAACAGCAGCATCGGTGTCAATACTATCATTGTGCCAATACAGAATTGACCGCGAAAGGTGACGTTAAAGACGTTTTACATTTCACTATTAGGACTATTAGGATACAGAATTGACAAATATCTAACTAGTGTTTTATGTTGAACAAAGATACATTTCATAGATCAATAAAAATACAGATAAAATAAAATAAACTAACGTGTTTAGGAATTGAGTTCAGAAAACACAAAAATTTAGGGAGAAGTTTTGACATTAAAATAATAAAAATAGTCCTCACTTCTAACATAAATCAACTTGTTATACAGGTTGTTTATATACTTAGGTTGTTTATATACTAGTAAGATGGCAGACAACTGATGGTTGACAACTGCCACTAATTGGCAATTATATCCCCTACCCACAAAATTAGTTTTGCTTTCAAGAACTACATTAAGCGTTATATTTTTGGATTGAGTAATGGAAGCATATAATTGTCAAAAAAAACAAAAAACATTTGTATGTGTTTAGTGTTTTGTACATTTGCTCCTCTTTTCTCTGTTTTGGGAAAAGTTAGCTTGCCACTTTGACCTTACCCCATCAATGGTAAATTCCTCTTATGGTATTGTATATTCAAGCAATGGCACTTTGTTTGCTTTTATGGACTTCATACCTTACATGGAGGCACATGGTGGCTGCAGCCAGCGTTGTGTGTTGCAGAAGCACTTTTGCGTTGTGTGTTGGCTAGAGTAAACAGTCAGAGGCACACCAGGGTCAGAGGGACACTATCAAATCCTTGGATATTTTGGATAGGATGTCAGTGCTCTTTCAAACACAACTTGTCAGTGTTTAGAAATGAAGAGTATACTACAACAATGAGGGAAACTCAATACACCATGCCCTGATGCACATTTATCGGCTTACTTCAAAGTGCACTTGTCACTCACTGTCTAAAACAGGGCAGTTCTTCTCTCCCGCTCTCCATTTCTGTCAAATAACTCTGCACTCTTGTGTAAGAAGAGCACAGACAATATATATAAAAAAAACGAGGGGATAGAAAACAGAGGATTTACTCTCCCTCCTCTGTTAACTCCCCCCATACTTACCCCCTGATCTCAAGCCTGGCTCTTTCCACGCACTCATGGGGAATGTTTGGAGGCCCCGTTCATATTTTGTTTGCACAATGCATTCCTGCAGGCTCTTTATTTATGTCAATCTCCCCTTTGATCAGAGACCGCTTGCCCACTCTGTTCCTGTGAGTGAAAGAACCCACCTGTGAGGCAGCAGCCCGTGCTCTGGATTCTTGGGAAAGTTTACCGTCAATTAATATAGCTAAATTATTTCTTCACATGGCAAGCTACTTAGGTAAGGTGATCCGGGCTGGTGGCTGATTCCCTGACATCTGGGTTGGATATTCTGCACAGATGGTTCTACCTGCTCCTGGAGTCTCTTTTCATTCTCTTTCCCCTTAGTACTTTCTTTCTCGCCTGCTTTCTTTTTTTCCTCTTTTTTTGTGTGAGGGTGAAAGGTAGGCCACAGTTGAACACTTTGAATGTGTAATTCAACCAGCAAAAAAAGTTAAGCAGCTGTTTTTTAATAGTTGTTTTTCTTTTTGATCTTTTATGGTTTAGCTGTAGCTTGTTTTTTAAATGACACACACTTTTGTATGCTCCAAAATACTGTCAAATTTCAAACAAAAAGGTGTGTCTCATCTTTATTTCTGAAATCTCTTTCCTGGGATAAATTTGAGTTTCAGTGTTGTGATACAGTTTAAAAGTAAACTTTTGTTTTGTCTAGACCTTGGTGTAACTAGAGGTAAAACGGATACACAGGCTTTGCCCTGTATACGACCCATGGAAGAAAAGGGTCATATTATGTAAACTAAACTTTTCTGACATTTTTAGAATGTTTTAGCATTGTTCTCTCATCAAAAACATGACTCAAGTTGTATTCAGACTGAAGTTGGTTCATCCATGAATTGGCACAATGATCATAACACCTCCCAGTGTTATAGCACTACCCACTGACCAATCAGATGAACCACTCATGCAGCTCATCTCAATGCAGAATCAATACTCTGTCTGATCTTAGAGGATAAAAGTAGCAGACCAGTGTTGAAGAACAATGCAGAGAAAGTGTTTTGGCTGTCTCAAGACAAAATTTGTTCAAAAAAAGAATACCGCAACTTTGACAATCATGAATTCTGCAAAGAAGTAAAGGAGAGCTAAGCCTTATGATAAGATGGCGGCTGCTCAACAAAACGTTTTTTGTAGTCCTATCAAAATAAACGCGTTAACGCATGCGATTAATTTGAAATGCATAAAAACAATTAACGCAATTTAACTTTCAGTTTTTCCAATTTCCTGTTGTGCTTTAAACGAAGTATAAATAGACACGAATAATTATATGACGATGAGAAGCCACAGAGGATGAACATGTTACAACACGCGGGTCACATCCCATAAAATAAAAATAGAGTAGTGTGAAACAATATTAAAAAGTTGAAGTAATGAATATGTTGTTGAATAGTGTAATGTAAATAAGATACATTTTCTACTGGTCAGTGGTATTGCCAGCCTTGTGCCACTTGCAAAATTATGGAGTCAACAGAGGACGATCAGCCTATAGTTAATTTCAAACATGATTTTACCTCAGACTATCTAAAAGGAAGGACCGCACTAATCTCACATGGCTGAAGATCGCTGCTGCAATTGATCCAAGGTTTATAGACCTAAAGTTTCCTCACTAAATGAGCTGTTATCGGCAGAGAGTTTTGGAAAACAAGAGTCTAAAGAGACTACAAACTAACAGCCACCAAAGAAGAGAAGCAAAATGTTAATTTGGAAGATATTGATTGCGGGTATGTTTTTATGACAAATCCTGTGTCACTAAATCAATAACCAATCATATTTTTAATTTAAATAGTCTTCAATTTACATTAATTAATTACATTTTATAGTTATAGATTAAAAAAAGTTCCTGTCTTGTCATTGCGATTAATCACAATTAATTTAGAAAAATTGTGCGACTAATTAGTTAATTATTTTAATCGAACGACAGCAGCACTAGTTTTTTGTGTTATCGGCAAAAGTGAAAAGAAATCAGTGAATGTTGTTTAGCGTGCAAGTATGATGTTCAACCTCCTGATAGGTGGTGTATCAAATGTTGGGTTAAACATCACCTTACTACAGACAGTTTGGAACAAGGTTGAGTACCCGGGCTGATGTCACTTGAGTGTCTGAATGGGGTCATATTGAAATCTACGAACTTGTTATTTTATTAAAAAAATGTTAGTGCTCTTCACATTTATTAGTTACCCAAGGTTTTGTCATGTTAATTTGATTAAATACAGATTTTACAAAGTTGTGGTATTCCTTTTGAATCGTCCTGTATTCTCCAGAAATGGGTAGATTTTGAGTGGACCAACAAGCTTGACTTGTATTTCCAAATTGCTCTTAACACGGTACTTGTTTAAAAAACAAAGTGGGAATTTGAATGATATATTCTGCTGAAGAGCTATGTAGGTGTTAAATTGATTGCATACATCAAGTATGATTTTTCAGTTTTCCTCATTAAATTTGGTAATTAAAGAATTCCTGAATAACATACTGTTACACTTTAAGAGGTGCTCTGGGTTTTTTTAAGGTTTAAGATTATGAAAAAATGTTTTCGTTAATTATAGATGTAAAAATGATTAATTTGATAGTTTAAAGTTAATAACTTTGTGAGGATGTAAAATGGTTTTTAATAAAAGATAAAGTAAAATAAACAAAAAAAAACAGAACAAAAGGTTTTTGATGGAAAATATTTTGTTCCGTTGCCTCTTTGTTTGCTTACCATATGTCCACATTTGTTATGTTACCACATTTGTTTATATATATATATATATATATATATAGTTTATTTTTTCTTTTCTTATAACCAGTTTTTTTTCTTCTGAAAATAATTATAGATCTATACTGGTACAAAAATTGTACACATATACATTTTTTTATGCGCTCCCAGACAGAGACTGATGAAAGCCTTTTTCTTTTTTAATATAGGAAATGTGTTAGAATTTTTTTGTAATCAAATAACATTTTTATTTTTCATACATTTTCCAAACACTTGAAGAATTACCAGGCTTGTTTGAGGTCAGTTGGAGGGATACGAATTTGTGTCTGTGGTGAGACTGGAGCTCAGGACCGATTCTCACTCGGAAACCCTTTGCTATCCCAGAACCCCCACAGGAGCGATGGACTCGCAAGTACCCCATATCCAAATAATTAATCCAAAGCAATTACTCAGTGCCTTCATCCATCTCTCAGCCTGCTAACAAAACAGTTCTACGTATGTCCTCATCAGTTAACTTTAATTACGCAGACTACAATTTATCAGCCTCGCATTAATGAAACATGCTGCAGCAAGATACTTGCAAAATGCCCTATTTTCCTACTTTTTTCTTTAATGAAGAGAAAAAAATAATAATTAAGAAACCCAACAGTGAGGATTCTCATGAGAGAGCCAGCAGGAATGGTGAGATACCACATTTTTCTCTCTTTTACTTTGTTGTATTCACATAGTGACTATATACAACCTGTCTTTTTACATTCAGTACACAATAAAGCTGGAATACAAATGGCTTAAGGAACCAATTTAGTAAAACTATTAACATTTTTACTTGAAGAAAAATTTAAAATATTTGTAATCAATATGACCTCATCATTTGTATTTCTTACCTACTTTTAAAGTTGGAAAACTGAACTACTGTACTGATTTGTTAATTTAGCTATGTAATTTACACTCACCTAAAGGATTATTACGGTGTTTGATTCCCTTTCACCTTCAGAACTGCCATAATTCTACGTGGCATTGATTCAACAAGGTGCTGAAAGCATTCTTTAGAAATGTTGGCCCATATTGATAGGATAGCATCTTGCATTTGACGGAGATTTGTGGGATGCACATCCAGGGCACAAAGCTCCCGTTCCACCACATCTAACAGATGCTCTATTGGGTTGAGATCTGGTGACTGTGGGGGCTATTTTAGTACAGTGAAATCATTGTCATGTTCAAGAAACCAATTTGAAATGATTCGAGCTTTGTGACATGGTGCAACATTCTGCTGGAAGTAGCCATCAGAGGATGGGTACATGGTGGTCATAAAGGGATGGACATGGTCAGAAACAATACTCAGGTAGGCCGTTGCTTTGAAACGATGCCCAATTGGCACTAAGGGGCCTAACTTGTGCCAAGAAAACATCCCCCACAGCATTACATCACCACCACAGCCTGCACAGTGGTATCAAGGCATGATGGATCCATGTTCTCATTCTGTCTAGGCCAAATTCTGACTTTACCATTTGAATGTCTCAACAGAAATTAAGACTCGTCAGACTAGGCAACATTTTTCCAGTCTTCAACTGTCCAATTTTGTTAAGCTTGTGCACATTGTAGGCTCTTTTTTCTATTTGTAGTGCAGATGAGTGGGTCTTCTGCTGTTGTAGCCCATCCGCCTCAAGGTTGAGCGTGTTGTGGCTTCACAAATGCTTTGCTGCATACCTCGGTTGTAAGGAGTGGTTATTTCAGTCAAAGTTGCTTTCTATCAGCTTGAATCAAGCATTCTCTTCTAACCTCGAGCATCAACAAGGCATTTTCACCCACAGGACTGCCACTAACTGGATGTTTTTCCCTTTTCACACCATTCTTTGTAAAGCCTAGAAATGGTTGTGTGTGAGCAGATAGTGAAAAACTCAGACTGGCCTGTCTAAAACCAACAACCATGCCAGGCTCAAAATTGCTTAAATCACCTTTCTTTCCCATTCTAACATTCAGTTTGGAGTTCGGGAGATTATCTTGACCAGGACCACACCCCTAAAGGCATTGAAGCAACTGCCATGTGATTGGTTGAATAGATAATTGCATTAATGAGAAATTGGACAAGTGTTCCTAATAATCCTTTAGGTGAGTGTAGCTATGTGTATCATCTCAATGTACATTGTATCATGATTGACATGGACTCTGGCACTACCCTGCTCTTACCATGACTATGAAAGACTAACTTATTATCGCTTATTGATGTTTCATGAGCGTTCTATCCGAGGCTCTGTTTGAGATATGGTTGATTGTGTTCTCCTGGTTCCTATAGGTGTCTTTATGTTTAGATCAAAAGTGTTTAACTGCATTTTAAAAGTCAATCTAGCACCTTAAATACAAAACTGACAATCACCTGTTATTTTGTTTACATTTACTGTTACTTTACTTATTTACTAAGTTTCTTATTTTTTTATATTTACTTTTTTGGTAGTTTTTCCAAAAGGTTAAATGTTCTCTTTTTTTAATTTTAACTATGAAGAGTTCAAGCAACAATTGGGGAAATCAGAGTAAAGATTAGCATTGGAAACAAGTCCAAAGAGTGCTTATTGTCTTTTTTCCTGTTGAGATCTTGAGTTCATGTGAACTAGGGCTTGTGCTGTGTGGATAATGCGTGTTCACATTTGATATCATCAGCACTTAGTTGTACTGAAAGAACAAACTATCTCTCTCTTTCTCTTTGTGACTGATTTGAATCATTTGTTTACCGATTCTTTGATTAATTCTAAGGAAAGCGAAGCGTAGTGGGATATCTACGAATGTGAGACAAAAAGTAACTTAACGAAGCATCTATCTTCTTTAAAATTTCCTGTTCCAGTGTGGTAAGTATGTTTAGTTTTCTGTGATCATTTTTGTGTTTGTTAGATTTATAAGGATAGTTTTTTAGGTAAATTACAGCTGAAAGATACACACTTAATGTTAGCTATTAACTGGATTTAAATTCCTGCTTTAATTTGGATATTAAGCAGCGGTGTTTGAAGCATGTAATTGCTTTATTTGTGTTTATTTTATGTGTGCATATAGTGTTTAATATTGTGAAAATATAAGTGAAATTTGGCTTTAATTTTAATACAATTGTGCATACAATGAAATACCTCATGTACCACAAACAACTTAACAAATTTTTTTATTAAACTCTTATAACAAGCTATTGCTTTGTTTAAAGCTTTAACATGCTTAAAAGTTTTTTATTCATTCATTTTCATGTCGGCTTACTTCCCTATCGGGGTCTCCACAGCGGAATGAACCGCCAACTCTCTGGCATATGTTTTACATGGCGGATGCCCTTCCAGCCACAACCCATCGCTGGGAAACATTCACACACACATTCACTCTTTTAACACTATGGACAATCGCTCTTACTCAATTCACTTATACCACATGTCTTTGGACTTTTGGGGAAACCGGAGCACCCGGAGAAAACCCACGCGATCACGGGGAGAACATGCAAACTCCACACAGAAATGCCATCCGACCCAGCCGAGGCTCGAACCAGCGACCTTCTTGCTGTGAGACAACCGTGCTACCCACTGCGCCACCGTGACGCTATAATAGTTTTTTATGATGAATTTTATTTCTTATTTTCTATTCATACTTATTATAGCATATCGTGGGTATTGTTGTAAAAGCCTGAGTGGACACTTAAAATGAAATATTTTTGCCCATAAAAAATGAAAATACATTTTCTAACATTACATTGTTAAAACAAACCAGTATATAAAAATGTAGATCTCTTTACATTTGATATGTAATGTTCCCAACAGAGTATGGATATAATTAAAAAGACTTAAATTGATGGTAAATTCATCAATTCCCACATAATAAAAAAGCAACATCTGTTCTAACTTTATGTAAAGTTAACTTACAGTTTTCTCAAGCTCTCATTAAAATATAAAAAGACATACAGCACCTTTCAATGCTGACAGCCTTAATGGCGCGATCCCAAGCTCTGTCCTCAGGTAACTGGCTTATTAGTCTTAATAAAAAGTGTTTTGGGATCAAAATAATTTTTTTTGTTTCTGAATCTGGAGGATGAGCCGAGTTTCATCCATTGCAGCTGTTGGTAACATCTCTTTTGGGGTTCTGTATATATATATACACACACACACACACACACAGAGACAATCACACAATTGCTTGTGCTCTCAACAAGTTTGCGCTCTTAAAACATGTTTTACTTATCAATAAATAGATTATTTTATAGCGTTTGTAGGGTTTACGGTTACATTATGGTTACGTTGTCTTCATTCACACTTCCTTTTAGATTCCTTTATCAGGATGATTCTTTTCACTCGGGGTGGGGGAAAGCTTGTTTTGGGTGGGGGCTTATCCTTGCGTTCTTGGCCAAGGGCAGCCTGGGAGCAATTTGGCAGTGTAAATTGTTGCCACACATGGGGCCGGTTGCTGGCAGGGTCAGAAGCCCTCGATGTCACACCCTGTCATTTCAAATTAAGTTATGCAAAGCGAGGCAGCCGCTTAATTTTCTTGTAAGTTGGACCACGGGGCCCCTTGGGCATAATGAGCAGGAAGTTATAATTGGGCCGAGCTGTTGATTGTGATAATTGCTACTGTCTGTACGAGGTAGCTCGCCCTGCTCTGATCAGCTTGTTACCAAGGGATGACAGCTTGCTGCAATTCTGCTTGCACCAAGCATAGGTGGACAGGAGGTGAGGGGAAAACTAGAAGTGAGACTTGTGGAGGAGGTCTGAGGGGTTGCTTTAGAAGCATCTGTGTTTTTTGGGTTTCTAATAGTGTTCAGCCAGTCCTTGCAAGGGCTTTTTTCTTAGTAACAATACATTCCGTCTTGCCCCTGCTGACCTTTTACCATCTGCCCACTTGTTGACCTTAATTCTTTGGTTGCAGATGGGGTAAATGCAATAAGGGCAGTGGCCTTTGTTCTCTGCTGAAAGGTAGGAAAGCCCCATTAGTGTCCACAAATCCTCAGACACAACCATGGATTCACAAAGCTGGTGATCTTGAAGTACAATACCAATACAGGAGGTGGTTTAGATTTGTTCTGGTCTCGTATTACATTGTGATCTTCTGTTTTAAATGGTAAAATACATGTTTGTCCTAAAAGTGCATTGGAAGATATTTACCTTTTCAATATCTGATCAATTTGAGATGAAGTAGATTTTTTTTGCCTCAAATGAAAAACTCTCCATCCCACATCATGCCATTTTCTTATCGCCATTATGGTCAGGTGATCTACTGATCTTTGAGATGAACTTTGGCTGTGCAAACACGTTGCTGAGAGTTGCTTCCAGCATCCAACACTTGAGCTTAAGCTGCTTGATGACTAGCTTCTGGGGGATTTATAGAAGCAGGAAGTTAACTTGAATGTTCCATTACTACAATAAATTAGGCAACTTTCCAAATCACCTTCAGTTCAGTGAGTTTAACAGTTTTAGTTAAAGTAGTTAAAATACCCTTTCTATAATTTGTAATACATATTTGAACCTTCTAGACTGTACACTCTTAACAACTAAACAATGTCTTTTTAATCATCTCAAATGTGATTTGTACTTGCTGTTCGACTGCCATGTTTCTGCCACGCCTTTTCCTGGATTGTAGTTGTTGGCACATAGAAAATATACCCATTTCCAACAAATACATTCATGTTATGTTAAGCCTAAACACACTTTCTTTTCATTATTTATATAGGCTGTTATACTATGGTTACACTTCTGTGTCAGTCAGCACGTACATTCTTTATTGAGAGGAGCTACATTTCGTTCATCTGATTGGTTAGTGCCCTCGAGCTGTTTTGAGGTCCTAGAAAAGAAAATAGGATTACACAAAGATGCATGTACAAATATGAATATGACTTCTGGCATGTTTTGTAACATAATAAAAGATGCTAGAAATGTCTTAATAATAGATTTTACCTGATATGGCAACTTTAGGAAATAAAATTAATCCTTTGCAGTAATTCAGATACTGAACAAAGCGTAACCAGCACAATTAGTATTAAAACCACAGTTAGACAGTACTGGTAAAGTGTCTATTTTTACAAGTGTGTAGAAAGGCATCCTGTGTTTGTTGTTTTCAAAGTAGATGCTGGAATAGGAATACTATTTTAAAAAGTGTTTAATCAAGCAACGGCAACATGATGGCTAGATTCTTTTTTGAAATGGCTACAATTCTGATTTAATGCTTTTTTTGTTATTATTCTTTTGAGAGTGGGTCTGCAAATACAATTTTTCATCCTTAATCATTTTGGCTTTATCCATAAAACTATTTACATTTTGAAGTAAGTTACATTATAAAATGTATTGAGGCATGCACTTTTTGCTACACTCAGGAAAACATTTTCCTGAGTGATGTTCAAGATTTAAAATATTTATAAACAATCCCTTTACTTTATTGTTGGATATGTATCCCCAAACTCACTACTGATTGACACTACCCAATACTTCTTCCGGCAAATTCATTTAGTCTCATCAAAACAGAAATAGTTTATTGTAAATATCACCTGTAAAAACTGTGCGGCTACCCTTAAAAATATACAGCAACTGAACAATAATACCCTTGCCACTAAAAAGTATGTTCATTTTTGAAGGATTAATCAGGAAAATACATGCTGCTTTAAAGACAAATCCAAACTAATAGGAAACAGCACAATTAAAAAAGTATTTTGTCCATTAAACAACTAACAAGTGCACTTTTGGTGTGATTATTTGAACTCATTTTTCTAATCTAAATGAGCTAATTCTTTCCTGTTGTGACAGTGAGAACCACAGAACTCTCATGACTTGCTCTACAACACCTCAGTGAACCACACTCTCATTACTTTCCTTAGAAAACAGCATTAGCCATTCTAGGTCATTTGACTTCAAAGGGAAAGGGTGGATTATTTACTAAACTTCTGAAATCACATGGCATGGCTGGCCTGTCCTTTCAGATGAGCATCTATTGAGATAAACACCAATTAAATCGGAACAAAACATAGAATTAAAAAAATATTTACGGTTCCTGTTTATGAACCCTGAATAATTTTGAGAATATGCATGTTTTATATCAGAAAGAAAGCTATGAAGGACTTGCTATTACATTTTCAAAAGATTGGGTTGTGGATCACGCATACATGTGATATGTGCAAAATGTTTTCTAATTAACTAACTTTGGTAAAAACTTGCATGAAATATCAGAATGCAAACAGATCAAAGGTCTCTTGTAAAGTTGGACTAAAAGTGATAAAGAGGGATTTAAATGTAAATCCAAATCTTTTTATTAGTTAACAGAATATTGTTAAGGTCAAGCTATTTTGCATTTACATTTTTTTGATGACTGATAATAATTACATGTTCTTCAGTTTGAATTAAGCTTTTCTGTGTTCAGTTTGCATGCTCATCCTGCTGATTGTGTAAACTTTTTAGACTTAAATCCTTCCTACAGCTCAAAACATGAATTTGAGGAAGACTGGAATAAGTGTGAATGAGTGATGTGGCCATATTAGTTTTGCCGTGTACAGTCAACCATCCCAGAGTTGCAATTTATTATAAAATAAATAATAAAGAATAATAATAATAATGACATCAACAGTGGATAAGAAAACAAAACAATACAAAACAAAACAACAAAACAAAATGAATGTAAACAAAGACAAACAAACAACATTGTTACATAGGCAACAACAAAAAGGATAACAGTACGATAACAAAAAATAACAACAGTAACAATGGAAAACATATCACAGTAAACAAAGACAAATAAACCAACAATAACAACGATGGAAAAAACAATGATGTAAACAAAGATCAATAAATAACAACAATATTACATTCGCAACAACAACAACTTAGACCCTCCCCCCAAAACAAACATACAAACAAACATGAAATAACTTTTTATTGAAATATTGTTTATGCGTTCTTTGATTTAAAAAGCAAAAACATGCTAGCAAATAAACAAAACACACTGAAAAATACACTCAAACTAACAGACAAACGTAAACAAATACTCGCAGACAGACAAAAACACACAAAGAAACAGATAAATATGCAATATGCAACAGACATACACAGAATAAAAATAAAATACACAGACAGATAAAAACAGACAGACACATACAAGAGCACACACATATATGCACCTGCACAAACGCCTACACACAAATAAGCAAGCAAGCAAGAACATGTACACCCCCACACACTTTCACAGACAAACAAAGAAATAACTCATTAAACTTCTGCAATTCTACCGACGAAAGACCTTCTGAATTCTGTGATCTATTGAATAGAACCAAGACCTTCACAACATAAGCACTCTCCAGGCGTCACTGAACAGAAAGATCGGACCTTTCACCAACCAGTTCCTCCATTCACCACTGCATGCCCTTTGACCACAATACCATATTATAGGTCACTGCGGGTCGTGGTGAAGGGGTTTCAAGAAACAGCACCTCACATCAATTCAAGATGTTTTGAATGTGCCACTCGAGACTGTGGCTCATTCCTACATCATCGGGAGGTCATTTACAGGCAAGAACTCATTGGAGAAAGGTTTTGAGGTATTTGTACATTCATCTGTTTTGCACGTTCATTCCAGCTTTCACATGTCAGGAGTAAACATGCACCAATTCACCTGTGGCGGTGAAGCCTTTTCATGCTCATCTTCACATTTTGGAGTGGTAGTCTTAAGTGGAAAGAAGTTTTAAATGTAATGACAATGATCATGCAGTCTAAAAAGAACACAAGATGATTACCGAATATAGTCATATGCACCCTTGTCTTTTTGTTCAACTTTTTTCCTTTAAAGCGTTTAAGACTCCTAGACCTGAACAAGTGCATACTCAGAGTTCTAATTGCCAGCATTCGTCAGGTTTTCCCCTTCGAGATGTGACTGCGGAGCGGCTAACGATGCACAGCTACAAAGGGAGAGCATCGGCGGGGTTAACATGTCTCAGTGCTCTCCCTGGAAGCAGGATTTTTGGGGTTTAGACACCCACTGAGAGAGAATAATGAGTATATGTTTCTAATCTGGGCCCCTAGGAGATTGCAGCTCCCTTGTCTTTTCACACTGGTGGAAATCGGCTCCCTTCTCTTCGAAGCTTTTTTTCCACAGCTCTAATTTAGAGCTGTCTTTGATGCTTTCTCTCTGGAGCTTCTGTTTCAAATATCCAAATGCAAGGATTAGTGGGCTTTTGTGCCGTAAAACCCCAATTTATCCTGTTTTCTTTCCTGTTTTTTTTTGTATTCTTTGCAGTCTTTCGACCCTTGAAACGGCAAACAATGCCAAGCCCTGCAAATTTTCAGCATTTTCTGTTTATTTGCATGCATTTGTGTCTGTTTAAAGCATTTAACATGTAGGATTAGACAACACAAGTGGAGCATTTTAGTCAGCACATCTTGTTTTAGATGCATTACCAGGGAACTGTGAAATAATAAGTATTGAATGATATTCTCTGGGTGATACTACAAATCCTTTTGTCAGGCAAAGTACTGTCACTTCTGAGTCTGATGAAAGTAAGGAATAAGGAGAAGACACACATGGCATGTACACATCGTCTGCTTGCTGAGCTGCCTGCGACGATGCTCAGTATCCCACCACAGATCCTGGGATGAATCCTTCAGTGGAGCTGGCAGCTTATATGGCTCTTTGCCCATGCTTGCATCCTTCTGTCGACGTGTTACATAGGCACATATTATGTGTTTAAATCCCCTTGTGTCAATCTGTCACAATACACACTGTTTTGAAGTGACTTTACTTCACAGGCATTAAACAGCTCTCAAAGTGACTTTAAGGGAAGCCAACTTGGATTAAATTGAAAGAAAAAGCAGTTATATTTAGATGACAGTCACTAGGAGAAATGAAGAGGGTCAGATAACAAAACAAAATGGTCCAGCATCTAAAATATACTTAACTTTTTTTTTATTATCTTAAAGGGGATTTCTTAATTATATTGAATATATTATATACTCCATCCAAAAAAATGTTTTTGTCAATAATAACCAACACATATACAATTCCACATTAATTTAATCCGTCAGGTGTTTTCAAAATAAGAGTCATTTGAAATGACTGAACTTTTATATTCCAAACATGATAAATAAACATACAAAACCCAGCTATAAACAAAGTTAAGAAAGAGCTACTAAACATAAGTTAGTTACAATGGTCAATGTTTAACTCTGGGGAGTCTGGAATCTCCATTGTGGAATATTAGCATTGGGTAACACAAAAAGTTTCATGAATGTTTCACTTTAAAAGTCCACAAAACCGAACTTCTATAGTTGTGTTGTTAATGCGGGCTGTGGATGGACTATTTGATTTTCCGAAAGAAGACCTAAGGTTAAGGATTCATCTAAGGTTAACTCATGGCATGTTTCAAGTAAAAAGGTGAGTAGATCACAGGTTTATAATCACAGGAGAAAAAAAGAGAGAAAGAGTGACGCAGACAGGATTCGAGAATGAGACCCAGGAAGAGCATCGTGGAAAACAACAGTTGTCGGACAAGGGAGTTCTGGGAGACTTTTTAAGAGGAGAGTGACAGTATATGGCATACTGAACAACTAACCCAATCAATGATGAGTTCAATGGCGCTTGATGGTGAGTGTACAGTAAAACAATGAGTGAGTGAACCAATACATACATGTAAATCATAACATATACGACAAACTGAACAACAGACAATAGCAACATGACCAGAACATTAATTTATGATTTATAAACTGAAACTAAACAGAGTAAAAAGAAAAAATTAAGTAATATATTAGTTTTTTTTCCAGTCACTAAAAAGCGTACCCATACTTCAGATACTTTTTCTAAACTCACAGACTCACACCTACAAAAGCAAAATTGGGCATATAGATAGTTTTCTTCTTAAAAGTACATTTTGTTAGCTATACACAAGTCTCACGTAGCCAGACCTTCTGAGAAGATCTGAGGTTTTGGCAGCCTTTTTTGGTCAAGGCAAGGCCCAACCATGAGACTGGTTCACTGACATGACAGACAACCAATCCCTTGTCCTTTCACATAACATCATGTTTTGGGGTTGCATAAATGTTACCACAACAACTGATGCAACATGCAATGAGTTAGTCGTATAAAAAAGTCACAGAAGATGAGAGATGCTAGACCAAAACAACAATGGCGCTTGAGTCACCGTCCCGCATCTGTACCTAAAAAACTGAGTAAATTGGGGGAACGTATGCAGACTTGATGACTGAGACTGAGACTACGTTTGATGTTCTCAATGGTAGGCCTTCACATTGTTTTCAGTTGGACCGAAAATAAATGTAACATTCGCTACTACCAGAAATCTGGATATGTATAACCAATCAAATCAAAGAACTGATCTTTCTCTGGACATGCTGATTTTACCAAAACACTGGAAATCTGACTGATAATTAAATAATTTTTTCAAAGGATAACATTTGTTTTCACTTCAAAAGATACATGCAGTTAATCAATGTACATAAGGTTTCAACATACTAACTAGTGTTGACATAACAATTACAGCTTCAGTTTTACAGTTTTTGACACTACATTTACTTTTTACTACAGGGGGTACTGTAGAAAACATGGTAGGATATCCATGAAGCAAACAAGAGCATTATGAACAAAAATACAACAATTTCTTGATAGATGCGTATAATGGAGGTAACCATCGACTGCCTAAAATTGGGCTGCACACTTTCACCAGTCATGGTTAATTACATGGTCAATGATAGCAGAAGTTTCATCACTGACTTCTGTTCTCGACGCCCTTGGAATGGTACCACCATGCATTTTTACACCTCTATCTTGCCCTCTCCCTGCCCCTGCTCCTCCCACTGCATCCCACTTCCTCATCCAGACTTTACTGTTTGTCCTTTTCTGTTTCCATAAATATTACTACTCAAGTTCCTCCTTTTACTGTATAAGTGTAAATGTAATAGAAAAAATAATCTAACATAAATCAGCTGTGTAAATTATGAAAAAAAAAATTCAGCTGAGAGATTTTTTTTACTTGATATTGTTTTTGAACTGAGAGCGTCACGGTGGCGCAGTGGGTAGCACGGTCGTCTCACAGCAAGAAGGTCGCTGGTTCGGCTGGGGCAGGTGGCATTTCTGTGTGGAGTTTACATGTTCTCCCCATGATCGCGTGGGTTTTCTCCGGGTGCTCCGGTTTCCCCACAAGTCCAAAGACATGCGGAATAAGTGAATTGAATAAGAACAATTGCCCATAGTGTTAAAGTGTGAATGTGTGTGTGAATGTTTCCCAGCGATGGGTTGCGGCAGGGAAGGGCATCCGCTGCGTAAAACATATGCCAGTGAGTTGGCGGTTCATTCCGCTGTGGCGACCCCGAAAGGGAATAAAGCCGACATGAAGATGAATGAATGAATGAATGTTTTTGAACTGATATCATTGCAGCAGAAGAGGTTTTTATATTGTATCTAAGGTTGGAATATTATTTTTGCTGTTGTGAGATGTGTGTTAACATTAACTAATACTACAAAAACTATGAACCATTCTGGTGAGACCTATAGCTTGACTGTTAAGAAAATGCAATTATTATGGAAATGTGTTCACGGAAGACGAATTTGGCCACATCACACTGATGATGTGCTATTGTTGAGATTTCAAAATATGACAACTGATAACTGAACTAGACAAAAACTTGTTAGCAACACAAAAAACATTTGTACTTTTCGTAACAGTCTGTACACAGGCAGAACCTGACAGTTACTTATGCTATTTGTGATCTAGTATGTCTATATACATGAAAATCAGGTTATCTTTATAAAAATTACATTTTAAACCATTAGTGTTGGAAGAGAAAAACTGAATCATTAACTTGACATGTTTTAGGCTATTAATCTTCTTTTGCTATTTGTGAAAAATATGGGTTTGAATACCTAGTTGTAGCACTTTTTTATACCATGTTAAACTTTTCCAAGTTCTGCCTTCTGTGTCATATGTCTTGGTTGAAATTCCTGAGCTAGCTGTGGATATCATCGGTTGACAGTTTTTTGATATTCTGTCTTACTGATCAAGGTCATCTCTCTCTTTCCCTGTCTCTCTCATATGGCCAATAAGGAGACTTCTTACACCTGGCAGACCACGTCAGATGAGCCATATACGCTGACAGGTTAAGGAGATCAGGGCCCTCTTCCCTGTTCTTAGCTTGGCAGGTAAAAAGAGCAGGTGACAGGTTACATGAAGAAAAGGACTACCAAATCCATCACAACCTTGCTGATTTTCACTAACTAGACTAAAAGATAGAGTGAAAAAACATGGACTTCCTCTCACTCCCACAACAGGCTGCTTGCCCTTTCTTCCAACAACTGCATGCTTGTGTTTGCTGTTGCCTTGCTACTCGAATTAATTTTAGAGGCAGAAGGAAGGGGCAGAGGAGAAAAAAATAACTGTCATGCAAGTAGACAGGCTGTGATTAAGGTTTTAACTGATCATCTTCTCCCTGACAGCTAACCAGCTATTATCTTAAAAGAATCAAACGAATGTTCAAAGCCCTCGCCGGGCATGCAACATGAAAGGAGACGTCAACCCCTGGCAGCTGACAAGCCAGGAGGAGAGCCAAGAAGAGCAAGAGGGAGAGTGAGAGAGAAGGAAAGACAAAGCAGAGGAGAGAGATCTTTATTTTCATTCTACTACAGGGAGTTTTGATAAACTGATCCCAGAGGCCCGACACTAATGTACTAGAACAACACAACACAATGCTGTGTTTATATTGTGGGAAATGGCATGGATGAAAGGAACGAGAGGTGGATGGATGAAATACTCAAAAATGCCTGTTTTCTAGGGTTGCGCATCTTGCAGGGATAAACGATTCTATTTGCATCTAGATATGCATTTAATTTGATTTCAAATTATATCCTTTTTTATAGATTGATGGGGTGATTTGATTCAAAAGTGATTTGATTCATTGCTAGAAGAATTAATATTTAGCATATATTTTACAAAGTAGGCCCATACACAAACTAACCCAGGGAGTCAACTAGCCCATCTAAAAGTTGACAAGCTCTAGATTGATTGGAAAGGAAAAAGATTTGTGTAGGATTTTGTGAAGCGGCTTTGAAAGCAACTGCTAAAAAAAGCGCTATATAAAAACACATTGATTGATTGATTGTGTATGTTGATTGGTAAAGTAATCCGACCACAGTAACAGTTGCCGAAAAAAGACAGAAATTGCTTTCTCGCTTGCTGGAAGCTCCTGCTTGTTAAACGCGCCATGCTCTTGATCATGTTTTCATTTTGTATCCTGGTCTACGAGGTTTGCAAATAACATGACTACTGTGAACTTTCCCTTCCTTCTTGTAAATGGTCCAAACCTTGGATTTTTGATGTCGTCATGCGTTGATAATGCTTCATGGATTATCACCATCGCTCTCTTGACGACACTGGTTTTTGCTACCTCAAATATTCATGCTGCCACAGTTTTTTTTTCACTGACGTCAAGAATGTTATTTAGTTTCATCTCTCATGTTGTTTCAGGATTCTGCATGCATGAGTTTGTAATACGTGATGCAGCCACCCAAATCCAAGTCTTGTGATACACGAATGACTCCATAACTCGTTCTAGAATTAATGGATGATTCATATCTATTCAAGAGCCTGATGGCCCTACCATTTTGCGATTTCATGTCAGCTCTGGATCATGAACAATCTTTTCAGTTTTATTGGATGATGCTCTGAAAAGAGGATTGTGTGAACATAAACAAAACGTTTACATACCTATATTTAGTAGCAGATGTTTGTGATTTTAAATTGCATTTTTATATCTCTTTGCAAGTAACATAAATTACTTACTAAAAGCTAGGGATTACTTAGCTATAGCTAACAGTAACCCACCTATGCCGCACACTTTTGTCTTACATTTTGAGTGTTAGAGAGAGATGGATGTACGCACATAACCCAGTTAAGAAACACATGCAATATCATAGTTTTTTTTCTCCAGTAAAACGTTAGCGAAGATATTTTTTTAATAGTTATCTTGTTGGTGTGTGTTTGTGTGTGTGTTTGGGGGTGGGGGGGGGTTGTATTAAAGGCACTGAAACTCTGAGATGTGAGAATTGGAACAATGCTTCTAAAATTTTATCTCTTTTGATATATATATACTGGTATTAATTTGAACCAGCATGGTTTCAGGGGACCACTGTGATAATTACTGTGATAATCAATAGTGTTTGTAAAATCATATTCTTATTTGCTTTTGATTTTATCCTGTGTTGATATTCCTATATCTGGACATTTGACTGATGTTATTATAATTCAGACTGAAAAAATTCTAAACTAATTTTAACTGCTTTCAGTTCTATAGAGTTGATCCAGATGTTCTTTTCTAATAAATGGTCCACAGAGCTGCCATGAAAACACCTTTGAAAGGTACGGATAGTTCTTTTCTTGCTGGCCGGGAATATTGTAGCTAATATGAAGTGACTCATCCTTCCAGCCCTGCTCATGCAGATGAAGAGAGATGAGCTTCAGGTTGAGCTCTTATAGCCTGAGGGTGTGATAGGATCAGCCTCAGCAGTGGCATTTACTGTTGTTCTCCACTATTGTGTAATGAGAGACTCTCAACTTACGCTAATGACATTTTAGCCGACATATCCAGAGCTTAATGTCCTTCACTTTCCTTGCGTCAACTTTGTTTCTGTGCCAGGCTTCAGATTGACACTTTGATATTTGCTCTAATGGAATCCTTGCTGATTAGTCCGTTGGGTTCATGGGCGTGCATATGATTTATTATGGTGTCTTATAGAGTTAAAACACAATGAATAACTTTTTAGAATTTTAGAAAGAAAGGTCTAAGCTTAAAAAAAAAAAAATATATATATATATATATATATATATATATATATATATATATATATATATATATATATATATATATATATACATATTCCATGGTCTGTCTGGACTGTAACCGAGAGACACTGTCTGCGCTGGGATGGATGAGGGTGGACAAGAACTAATATTAGGTGTGTATTTGATAAAAAGGAGAGCATGGAGGGGAAAATAGTACTCTTTTCATGGATAATTCCACAATAAAAGTAAACAAGGACCTTAAAATTTGCTTTCGCCTGGAGACAAGACAAACGTAAGGTTTACCATTATACATATTAAACGGAATAGTCCATCAAACAGCAGATAAATAATACGTATGTATTTGAACCCGTATATTGCCTAAAGAAATAATTTTCTATCTTCCCCTGAGGCAGTTTTAGCTATTATACTTCTCAGAGTAAGAAACATTAACACAGGGATGTTGGCATTTAATCCAGCACACATCCGTAAATCAATGCGAGGACAGGAGCCATGCTTTCTAATTGTACTGTTAAGTGCTCCAGAGTGTGACATGTTAAACACTCGGTGTCCTTTACAGCTGAGGATAACCTTGCAAGAGCTCTCCCGGCAGTAGCCAATGTTTTCATTGTCCAGTACCTGCACTGATGGCTTGCCTTTGTTCCATTTCTTCTTTTGTAACTACAAGATTGCGTGTTCAAATAGTCTATGTACCCTATTTCCTCTTGTACTAATCTCTATGGACTGTTTTATCCCTCAGTGAGCAGTTTTTATCACTTTTTGGCCATTTAAAGAACAGTGGTTGTCCCCAGGTTGATGCCGATGGAAGTGAGGGCTAATAATGGAGACTAGTTCATCAGGCTCCTTTGAGGCTCTGAGCCAGTGACCCACTTACTCAACACAGACCAAGTACTTTCACCCTGATTAAGCCACTCTTTGTATGTGTGTATATATATATATATATATATATATATATATATATATATATATATATATATATATATATATATATATATATATATATATACGCCCTTATAAAATTATGCAATTAACAAAGTTTTTTCTAGTTCTCTTGTTTCCTAACGTGCTTTAAATGAAGTATGATGCAGTTTGTATGACGATGAGAAGGCACAGCACGCGACACACATCCCGCTCACGGGGGACCGCTGGGCTACTTTGAACATATTTTTATTGTATGCAGCATACTTTGCCAGTGGACACTCACGCGCCCACACGTGCACACACAAAACAGACAAGAGACGGAGCTGTTCCATTAGTTTGTGAACGTTGGATGGACTATGCTTTAGGTGCCCAACAATCTCGCAACATTTAGCTAGCGCACTTTCAAAACTGCTGAATGGAAACCTGTTAGTTTGGTGCAGTATGTGGTCCGCACAGGACATGGTCTCGTGGCAGCAAACATATTACGAGCACCGTAAGTGTGCTTTAACTTGTCCTTGCTTTATCCATTCCCTCGCCACTTCGAGACAGTGATCCATGTACTGCAGTTCCTCAGTTTTAAACAAAGTTTGATCGAACCAATGCAATTTCAACAAAGTGTGCTGTGATCCCTCAGTAGTTGTCATTGCTTACAGAAGCCCAGTGATCCCTGTGAGTGCGATGTGTCGCGTGCTGTTTCATGTCCATTCTCTGTGCTTTCTCATAGTCATTACGTCTTATTCATACTTCGTTTAAAGTATATCTGCCACAACAGGAAACCAGAAAAACTGAAACCACATTAATTGCGTGAATTTTTTTCTTCGTGTTATCCATTTCAAATTACTCAAATGCATTACCTTTACCAACAGCAGTTATTAGCTGTCAGCTTTAGTTTAGAGGCGCAGTAGTTTGATAAAAAAACTATTATACACTAAAAATCATAAAAGAGATTGTTCGATTTGCCAAAATTTTAGATAACGCTTGTGATATAGGTCTTAAATTGCATTGTTAACAGTCTTAAAACATCTTAAAAAGTCCTACATTTGACCTTATGACACCTGCAGAAACCCTGATGAAATTCCCATCAGATATCTGAATTCAGATGGTTTCTGTTGTACTTTCGTATCAATAAATGTCCCGGTAACCAAAGAAAGAAGCTTGAAATGAACCCTTGAAAGGTATACATTGATAACTATATGGCCGTTAGCTTTTAACCTTTTTGTCAGTGATTCATCTTGTGAAGCGTTTTTTTTTTTTTTATTAAATCCTAGCATGATTGAGAAAACTTTTCCATTTAATCTTTTGCACACACACAAAAAAATTCATTAAAAAAATAATATATATAATCCTTAACTGCAAGCAGAAATACATTTTCAATGCTATGGTTATAGGTCTGACTTAAAAATCTATCATCTTTTCCATTTGCATTTTAATTGCTCCACTGTTTAGACCAATTCTGATTTCACATCTCACGTTAACTCATGCATCTGAACAAGTAGTAGCACATCTGATGTGTCACATGTCATCATTAATGGCCCAGTTCCTCAGGAGATGTTGATCTTCTATTACATCTTCAGGGTTTATAGCAACAGGTAAAAGACATCAAATAGTGCATTATCTGAAATGTACATTGTGTATAAACAGCAAGATTATTCATCATCGTCATTGTAATCATCAATCGTCAATCATCAGTCGCCGTTGCTGTTGTCGTCAGAAAAGGAGCAAGAATTTTTGACCTTCAAACCATGTCAAGGAAGAATTGGCAGAACCATAATTTATGAAATGAATGTTTGCTTTGCATCCACGCTCCTTATAAATAACCGCAAATAACCGAGAAGCAAATGTTAACTGATTCGATCAATGATTAGTCTAATCTTAACACAGAAACACATGTCGAGTGGTGCCTGTCACCTGACCTAAAGCAGATTTATGAACCAGTTAAGCTTGAGCTGATTTGCTTTGTCCTTGGCTGTGGAAACAATCAGGGCATGAAACATTAGTAATTCTCAATGTATTTTAATCAGAGCGGTTTTAAATGCAGTGCAAAGAAGGGCTGTTTCGCTGGAAGGCGAGTGGCTTCAAATCATGTGGTTTAAGCTGGCTTTCTTTGGTTGATGCTGATGTATCATCAACACCTTTAAAAACATAATTTAAGATGTACAATGTTTACAGTTTTAGTTTTGAATGTCTCTAACACCTTAAGATCTGCCACGAATGCCAGTCAACTTGGGAGGGATGAATAAAACATGATTTTACAAGTCTTTCAAACTCAATCAATCAATCAAGTTTTTACATAGCGCTTTTTAGCAGTTGGTTTCAAAGCAGCTTCACAAAGTCCTCGTGAGGATCATGTAGAGTAAATAGGAGAGCCAAGCCATTCAGCGCCTTTTAAAGCAAGGAGCAGTATCTTATAGTCAATGCAATATTTTACAGGAAGCAAATGAAGAGAGCACAGAACTGGTGTAATGTGGTCATATTTTTATGTTCTTGTAACAACTCTAGCACTCTAGAGGCTGAATAGCCGGCTAACAGAGAGTTACAATAATCCATTCTGGAGGTCATGAAAGCATGCACTAATTTTTCTACATCTAGAATAGACAGCAAGTTCCACACTTTAGCAATGTTCCTAATGTCAAAGAAGGCGGACTTAGTAGCATAAGAGATATGGTTCTTAAACGTCAGTTAATTATCTATAACAATCCCAAAATTTTTATCTCTACTGGAGAAATTAACAGTGTGTCCCCCAGCTCCATATTTAAAAATGAGAAATTCTGTAATTGCTATTTAGAGCCAATAAGTAATATC
Organism: Danionella dracula; assembly: GCA_900490495.1. Taxonomy (NCBI): domain Eukaryota; kingdom Metazoa; phylum Chordata; class Actinopteri; order Cypriniformes; family Danionidae; genus Danionella; species Danionella dracula. The sequence continues at coordinate 976,671 of UELW01000012.1, forward strand.
TCTGTTAAGGAAATTTTCATTTATACAATTTTTATATCATTGACACATTGCAAACTTTGTGTAACAAATGTTTTTCTTAGAGTAATTAGCTTTTTTTTAATGTCATATACAGTTCTTTTAATTCTTTGTGAAATATATTTATGATTTTTGTTACAGGTTATGAATACCTTTTATAACAGTTGATCTGAAACTGTCTCAAATTTAGTTTTTGTCATTGTAATGGTTTAATTTATACAATAACATTACATGAGATTCCTGAAGTTTAGAAAATGTTAGCTTTTTTGTTTTACATTAAAAAAAAGGTTAAAAACCTTAGTTATTGATCAGGTTGATGCAACTTTCACCCGAGAGTAAAAACTTTATTTGTAACAGAATAAAAATTTGTGTGATGTTATTTATCATTATATTGTTTTTAATAACAGTACAGTTTGATTTATATGTTAACATTATTAAATAAAACTTTTGGTTTCATTTGTTTTATTTATGTACTGAGTGAAACAACTCGTTGCATGATGGTGAAGTAGAGATTTGCTATTTGACGAAGGCTAGAAGTGCACTTTTCTTCACTAAATTTGTTTTTGTTAATTTTTTTATATATTTTGTGATGCATATTTTTGTGATGCACCAGTGCTAACAAGTGTTTTTGCCGCAAATTAATTATAGTCCTTTTTTGTTTGTAGTGCATCACAAAACTGTATCTAATCAGGAAAATGTATTTAAATTGTATCAGTAGCAAAAAAAAAAAAAGGGGGGATCAGATTGGGAAATATTGGAATCTGTGGAATCAGATGATCAGGATTGGATCAGGAACAAAAACACCTGATCGGGACAACCCTTCAACTGACTGACAAATATTAATGTTAAGATTGCATAATTTCCTATATTTTGAGCTCAAGGTGCAAAACACATATTTTGGGCCGTTATTTGTGATAAAATAGCTTACTTTATGCATATTTTGCATAGATGTTCTTCAAATTCACATATACTGTTGAAATTTAGACTGTCAATATCTTGTGTTTGAGTCCTGTTAAATTTTGTTCTAGTTATCTCAAACCCATCCTCAACAATCAACAAGCCATCACATCCTCAGGTTCTGTTGATGCACAAGTTACAGGTCAAGGCTTAACTCTAACTAGCAGGCGTTGAATGTTTCTTAGAAATGAAAACCATTTCTTCCTCAAGGCAATCCCCACAGTACCCCCAAAAAGAATAACACAAACTCATTCATCATTATTTGTTTCCCCCATTGCCTCCTTGTTACGGCCCCTGCCGTTTTGCAGCGTTTCCCATTTATTTTCTGTCGCCTGCTTGTGCGCGCGCCCGTGCGCGCTTCTGCTTATTCCTCCAGGTGACTCCAGCTGTCCCCTGATTCGCCAGTTGGGACGCCGATCAGCAGCGAGGAGGCGGACCACTTCGGCTCGTTTGCGAATCAGCGGCGGCAGCTGGAGTTGAAAAGGAACGCGCCGACACCTGTACAGCAGCGAGGGCTCTACGGAGTCCTTGACTCATGCGGCGTGGAGAGAGTGGCTCCACTCGGTTGCCGCCCGTTTTGTTCGTTTGTGCTCCCTTTTTGTTTCCTTCCATATGTTGCCATTGATGGGAAAGCGAGGGCTCTACGGAGTCCTTAGCTCACGCGGCGTGGAGAGAGTGGCTCCACTCGGTTGCCGCCCGTTTTGTTTGTCCTTGCTCCCTGTGTTTGCTTCCGTTTGTTGCCATTTGAGTTCACTTCTGTTTCCTACCCGGTGTGTCACGTTCGTTGTCTTCTGACTTCCAGGGTCTCAGAGACAGCTTAGAATGTCACGTGACATACATTCTGCACGTAGGCTTATTTCTGTTATACACACTAGTTTAGCGGTGTGCGCCAGGTTTGTTTATTGTGTAACTTCCTAGTTAGGGTAGATTAGTTCTAGCTTTGTGTATGTTATTTAGTTAGCTTAGAATTGTCTGCACTTTCTAGCTAGTTTGTTTTGTTTTACCTGGCGTCCCTTAGTCTCTGCCCCTGGAGTGTGTGTATTTGTATTTGAGTTATTTTACTATTGGTAACACCAGTTCTGTTAATTAAAGCACATTTGATTTGTCAAGTTATTGTTTGTGTCCTGTTGTTCCCGTTTTCATTTCTGTTCCTCCACCTTTTTGTTACACCCCGACCCTAGACACCACCACCATTTTGGGGTCGTAACACTCCTACTATTGATTGACAAGGGCACCGGCAGGGTAAGAGGTATGAATTACCTCGCATTCAAGTTTTGGATAGTAAATTATGGGTGGCTAATCCCCCATAGGGAAACTCAACCCTTCCATTCAACCCTATTATTCTGTAATGGATGTCTGATTCGAGAATAAGACACTCTGCCTGTCGGGCAAGAGTTGATATAATGCTGGGCTCGTGAACAGGGAGGGGTCTTCAGCCATAACTCACTCGCAACTTGAACAACGGCGTATAAATCAAGCGCCTGCTTCCTGAAAGATGCGCTCGGACACCCTCCTCCTGCTGCAGAATTCTCCCCGAGGCCAAGAAGAAAGCCCCCTCCCCGGACCCCTGCTTCCTGTCACCGTTTAATGTATAGATACTGTATGTCCGCTGTCAATCCCTGGACTTCTGTCACCATACATGTGTTGCCCGAGGGCGGAGGGCTTTGTTCTTGAACGATAGCATCTCAATGGTCTTTCAACTTCGCAACACGATTGCTTTTTTGTTGAGCATATCTTTTCTTTGTTTGCTTTCTTTTTTTTGCAGTTTCAAATTTAACTTATGATGATAATTTTGTTTTCATTAATATTATTCATGATTTCAATTTCTTAATATCTTAAAAAAATATTTATCCTTGCTGTGCCCCTCTCTTGTTTTCATTCATATTATTTATGATTTCAATTTCTTAATATCTTAAAAAGATATTTATCCTTGCTGTGCCCCTCTCTTTTAAATGTTTAAACACAATATATATTTTTGTCTTAGTTTTCTTGAGGAATAAATTGACCCTTGAGCACCAATAATAATGGACTTCTCTTGTACAACCTAGTTTGTCTCTTTTTAGGTAGACTCAAGTAGTTATTTACAATGTAAAGTAATTAGTGTATTTAGGGCTGGGCAATAATGATAATACAAAAAGTATGGGTTAAAATAAGAGCTTGATAATATTTGCGAGTTGTTTACTGCTTTGTCATGTCCTGTGAGCACGATTGTTTTTATCTATTAGCATGAGCTTCATTGGCTTATCAATGTTCTGAAATTGGTGCTATTTGTACAGGCTAAATATTACAACCAACCAAACAAAAAAAGAAAATCAGCCAATCCTATAATGTACAAATAAAGAGGGAATTTCATTCATTAAAAAAAGAATAAAAAATGGCTCTGCTAATGCATACTTTTTTGTAATGATTTTGATTATACTACAGCCTTACCCTTAACTGACTACATTTGGAAAGTTTTAAAAAGTAGATCAGAACCACAGGTAACCACAAGTTTATTTCTTACTTTAGGGTATATGTAAGGCCTGTAACAATCTAAGTTTATATTTCTGAATGGTTTTGTAAAAAAAAACAACAAAAAACACACGCCTCTTTCTTCACCTAGATGTGTTTAACGCGTTTCCAAAACGCATTTTCAATGGAAGCGTGTGATATACACAAAGGTACAAAGTAAAAAATATGAGATAAAATATTTTCTTCGTGATAAATACAAGACAGCAGGATTCTAAAAAATTATCTTATGTGAGTTTTGAACAGTATTGCTGTGAAAAAGTTTGCCAACGAATTTGAATTCGTGAAATCATGTAGGTAGATATTTCAGCTAATTTAAAATAGTACACTTACTTGTTCTGGGGATCACTTACAGTTGGTTCAGATTCAAGTTTTAGTCTGGATATTGTAAATTCTGCGTTGTACTTACCCTTATTGCAAAACAATTCACAATTAAGAACAGAAGAAAACTAATTAACAAATCAGAAAAAGCAACAAATTCAGAAAGCGCACTGGCAAATTCAGAAAACACAAATGCAAGTTTAGAAAACACAACAACATTCGGCCAAAAATAAATGAGATTGAACCATTTGAGAACAGACAACTTGACGCTGATTGAACGAAACAACTGTCAATCTTGACAAGCACACGTTTAGTTGTCTGATTTTGCCTTTGTGCTTTCTGTATTTGTTGTTGTATTTTCTGACTTTGCCAATGTGTTTTCTGAATTGTTGCACTGAAAAGACTGACCTACAGAGGAACTACCAAAACCAAAATAGTTGCACTATTACAAAGAAATGCAAACTGACCTGGTTTCTAAAATCAGCTTCTCATTATAAGGTGTTAGTCGTTCTGCAGAATGCAAAAAAAAAAAAAACTTTACCTGAGTATTTCACAGCTGGTGTGAAAACCCCCCACATCTATTTAGCTTAACCTAAGAATATGATGTTCCCCATCAGTCGGTCACTACGACTTATGTCTGTGACAACTATGGGAAGCTCCGCTAGGAGCGCTCTACTCCATACTCTTAATAAAACGAGGAGGGCCACGTGACCACGCCGCGCACACATAAAGTAGGTGTAGGCGCGGCACTCTTTCTGTCAACTCATTGGAGCCATACTCTAAGATACAAGCGACTGGTGAAAGATTTTACATCAGTGTTGGATTATATATCCCTTTTGTTGATCAAGAGATCTGGTGATTATGGCAACCAACGTGATCTCCTGGCCGTTCACATTATAGGCTCAAGACCCCAGACTCTCATCTTTCACTGCCTTTCATTAAACCAAGTAAGACTCCTCTTTGTTAGTAGAGCACTTGCGGCCGGTGGACTGTTTGTAACGTGTTTCACGCAAAATATGTCGCGAAACATGTCGGCCTCGCAAATCTGTGGATGCAGTAGATCGATTGCATTGGTGGATAGCTCGATAGCTGTACCAGTTGTTTTAGGTGTAAACATACTGACACAACAGTCTTAGGATCAGACTGTTTAGAAGTGCACTGTCATATAACGCATGCGAACGAGGCTGGCCTTCTTTCAGGCCGCCACCAGAGATGTTGAGTCTACGAATACTCATCTCTGCCGATCAGAGCATCGAAGCTGGGCTACATGCGCGGTTTCCAACCTCCGTGCTTCCCGCTCCGCCGGTGCATTTGCTATCTGCCACAGAGAGATGCTGGCATCTTCTGATGTTTCCTGTGTGCTTGATAATGCGATCTCCACTGCTGCATCGTAAAGAGTCGGTGCTTCTCTCGAGGAGGACCCCTCTGGGGGACAGCTGATTGAGCTGCGGAGGAGATGGCTGGGTTGCTTACCCGGGTTACTGGAGAGGTTGGGTTACAGGTGGCTCTGCCCCTCACATTTGATATCTCCAGGCTGGACACGTGGGTTATGGAGTCGCACAGTGTTGATAAACCACACCCGCTCCGGTCCCGTTTTTCCCTGAAGTGCACCGGGAGCTGACCAGAACTTGAAAGGCACCTCTTACTTAAGAAAGGAGGTTTGTCAGACTCCCCTCTCTCGCTCCCCCTGATGGCTACAACGCGATTTCCCAGGTAGAGCAGGCTCTGGCGGTGCATTATGCCCGGGTAACCCTGCCACTTGGCGTGATAAGTCGAGGTCCCATCATGCTAGCTAAGCTGTCATTGGACCTGACTTCGAGAGCTTACGCTGCTGCGGGTCAAGCTGTCACAGCTCTGCATGTCATGGCAACCTTTCAGGTATTCCAAGCCTAGTCCTGAAAGATATGCAAGAAGAGAGTTGTTGCCCAGGTCTTATGAATGTCCTGAGAGCTGCTACGGACTTTAGCGCTTATTGTTGTAAAAGTTGAGGCAAGCTTGTTGGCCACACGACGTCGATCTCTACGATCAGGAAGCAGATGGAAGGTCTGTGAGACTTTAACTAAACACTAATTTAGTTTCTAATTTAGTTTAGTTTTCTAAGGTCCACCAATGAAATCTGGCTCTTTTATGACATGTTCAGAGAAATGAGAGCCAAATAAGAAATAGAGAATATGGTGAATATGGACATTTAGAAACTCGTCTTGGTGTCTGACCATCAAGTGTTGTTAAGCAAAGCCCACAATTACTCTAAAATGGCAGGGCATGTCACTGTTGTCTGCTTAGGTACATCCAAGTGTAAAAAGGATCATCGCATCAACATAGAAACAGGCTCTTCAGTTATTCCTGCTCATGAAGATCCAAAATGGGAATTGATTATCCCACTTGTTGGCTATCAGAGGCTTGACTGACAAGATCAACTGTAGGCATTAATTCTTGGATGCATCTTTTAAGGCGGTTTCAGAAATGGCATTATGGTTTAGACGATATTTCTATGTCTATTCCATTAAACATTTTTATATCAATTAATGCATCTATTAGAAAGAGACCTCATCAGCATAACAAAAGAAAGTAAAATATACACAAGTGATAAATATTAGAAATATTAGTAAAAGAGAAACACTGGTAATACAGAACTAGACACACACATCTACAGTAAGATGAATTGGTCGTAAAAGATGAAAGCACTGATGTTATCATTCTATACTGATTTAGATAAAAACTGCCCAACTCGTGATTCACAGCTTGGGTTTGTTTCATAGCTTAATAATGAATCAGTGCTTCTCGCTGTATCAATATGTGCCATTGTGAAAGGAAGGATTAGTTACTATTCATGTTTGCAATGTCGGGAAAAAAAATTCCTTGCTTCTGTATGAGATAAATGAATTTTAAGTAAGCAAAAAGCTTATGATCTTCAAACTAAATTTTGGTTTAATAAATGTAAAAATGCATTGCATTTATTAACAGAATAAAATTTAAAATCATGCAAAGAGGACTGCAACATTTCTTCATTAATAGTAAAATAGATCCACTGTTCAGTAGGTCAGACAGGTTGAGGTTCAAAACAAGCTAAATATAGAAACAAATGAAACGGAAACAACAGGGAACAGTCAACCTGAGTGCTGAACTTTGCATGTTTTTCCCTAAACAAGTTTGAAAAAGTGCCACGAAACATAGCTCCAGAGAGTAGTCCTTTACTTTTGTACGTCTAACAGACTTCACTAAAAATATATAAACTTGTGCATAAGTCACTCCAACCTAGGTATTATAGGCTCAAGAGAACAGTAATTCAGTTCCCTTCTAAAGGCCTTTGCAGCAAATATCTGCTGAATAACAAAAAACTAAACACTATTCCACAAACCAATGATGATTTTAAGGGACTTTGCTGCATCTTTGTATTAGCCATAACCGTTGACTTCAGATTTCAGCTGTGCCTAGATGTAGTAAAATCCTATTTTATATGAAACAAACAACATGAAAACATTGATCTAGGACAATATTGTTTTCTGATATTACATGTTGGCTTCTGTGAGTTGACTTTTAATGAAGTCACATTCCTATTTGTTATTTGTTATGTTCATCATCAAACTTTTGCCAGAAGGATATTAGTTTTAATGTAATTTGTATTTATGTTTAAATATTGATATACTTTTTGCAAACTGTTTAATTCACATAAGTATTTTTTTCTTCTTGTGAAAGCTAAAAAAATCTCTAAAGCTTTTTTTTTAATAAAAATATCTAAAGCAATCTTGTTTAATCTGAAGCCTCATAACAATATAATTCAATAAACTGAATTCGATAATTCAAAAACACAAGAACCCAGCATTTTTAGAGAATATACTATGAGCTAGTGTTAAACCCCCCCTTTCCCAGCAATGGGTGCGGCTGGAAGGGCATCCGCTGCGTAAAACATGTGGCGGAATAGTTGGCTGTTCATTCCGCTTTGGCGACCCCGAAAGTGAAGAAAGCCAACAAGAAAATGGATGGATGGATAAACCCCCCTGCAGAGAAGCCATTCGCGTGAACAACCAAATTTCAATTTCTCTAGGTGTGTGGAGACCCTTGCTTAACTGTGGATTCCACAATATAAAAATATTCTTCAATAGGGTAGAGCTGCTGATTCACAAGAATGTCAAGTATAGTAATAGTCTAATCTGTGCTCTGTCCAGTTCCCCAAAACCTGGAAAAATTCTAGACCTTGGAGATACCCCCGGAATAAGCCTGAGGTGTTGGCAGGAGGTGGGTTGCTGTTTCATGGCCAATTAAGCTGAGCATGGCTGCTGCTTGTGTTCAATAATGAAGACACACCTAATTGAGTCAGGCTAGTTACATGCTCCTCCTGAACCTTGTTTGATAACACAAATAGTATACACTATGTTCAACAGCAAGGGTTTATCGTTTATTCAATAGTTAAAATTGTGTTTATAATTGTGTGGTAAAAATTGCTTTATTATATTGAAATGTCATCTTGATCTTACCAAAACACACACACGCACACGCACACACACGCGTGCACACTCAAAAGCAAAAAAACAAAACAAAAGACGTGGAGTTAATTTCTGTTCCAGATGTCTGAGTTTTTTTTGTGTGTTAGAAGAGAACAACGTCATTTTCAAGCACAGCCCACTCATCATTATTTAATTAGCTAAAATCTTATACACTTTACCTCAAGTACTCTGTTTTATGGTTGGACACTGGAAGCCCATAAGCCATTTTGATGAAGTGAACCTCTAGAAGATGATAGGTCATTGTCTTTTTCTTCAGTGAAGGATAATTGGATACTTACAGCTTGCATTTGCTTCAGAGAGCAGATCACTTTTAAAATGTGCTTAAATTTAATAACTGAAGCTTGCTTTAAGGAAGGGATTTAGTGCATACCACTGCTTTTTAATGAAGAAATGTTATTATGCTCTTATAAATTGAAATTTCAAGAATCCACAAACAACATTTAAGAACCATACTCTAGACACAACAAATCCAGGAAGTCACAATCTAGTTTCTATGGTTTTGTTTGGTAAATCATTTTTAAAATGTCTTCTGCACCAAAAAGAACACCTCAAAAAAGTGATTAAAAAAGTACAAAAATTAAAATGTTCAAAGCAAGGCTAAAAGATTGTTTTAGATCGCCTCAATAATAATAAATGTAATCAAAATCTGATTCTTAAATTATGTTTCTATTGTATTAATCATTGAAACTTTACTGACAGCATTTCTTATGCTTTCCCTCACCTTTAAGAGGCTTAAATTGATCTTTTTTAAAGTTATTTGAATTTCGATCTTTAAAATTCTCAATGTTGTCCCATGATACTGTTTTTGATAAATATATTTTTGAAGAATTAATAAAATAATTTAGTGTAGAGAGATTGAATAAATATATAATGAAAATATAATGTAAATTTTTTTATTATTTACTGAACCAGCTTTTAAAACTTTACAGTTGTGCCATTTTTGGGAATGGTTTAGCAACATTTTTCTACTTAGGGCTGTTTAAAATTTAAATTAAAATCTAAATTTAAAAACTAACATGATTTCAAAGCAGGTTTTGTTGCTGCATATTTATCATAATACAGGCCCTCCCATTCCAAACGGCTTTGTTTGAAACCTCTGGCTTTTGCTAGCTTTTCGTTGCGTTGCAACCCATCACTGGGAAACATCCATACACACCCATATTCTAGCGACAAATTAGCTTACCAAATTCACCTGAACTGCATGTCTTTGGACTTGTGGGGGAAACCGGAGCACCTGGAGGAATTCCATGCAAATACGAGGAGAACATGCATACTCCACACAGAAATGCTAACTGACTCGAACCAGTGACCTTCTTGCTGTGAGGTGACCGTGCTACCTATTGCATCATGGTGAGGACCTTGTCCAAGACATTATTGCTTTATTATCATTCAATACATTTTTCTTTTATTATTGTCCAATAAACTATTGCGTTATTATTTTCCAAGAAATTACTGTCCAAGAAATTAGTGTTTTATTATTTTCAAAGAAATTATTATTTTATTATCTTCCAATAACTTATTGCCCAAAAATGATTGCTTTATTATTTTCAAAGAAATAATTATTTTTTCCAATAAATTATTGTCCAAGGCAATATTGCATTAGGAGAAATTAAAGTGTCTTCAGATGAAACAACATCAGCATAATACATATATTTCATTGGATGTTTACCCTGCCAGTTTGAGTTATTTGACCGCATTATTCTATACTCTGTTACACTGGACTACACTACACTGAAGTGAGCAAAATCTCCTTGTTAGGTAATTGACAGCCTGATTCTCAGCACTACAGTTCTGTCAGTTTCAAAGCCCTAGACTTACCTGTGGATTAACTCAGATCAAGGAATGAGTGACATAGACTCAGACAGGGGGTAAACATGAGCGAGGTCTCTTCATGTGTTTTTGGGTTTACAGAGGTACCACTGGAGAGGGCTGAGGGACAGACAGAGACAATAACGAAACTTCTGCCATGTTGCACAAGGAAGCTTGTCACATCGAGTTCTAATTATTTGACTTTTAAATAATTGTCTATTGACAGAGTTTTAGACATCACATAAATATTGGTTTAGATGTTGTTTTATAAAGTCTTTTGAGCGAGACTTTGTGACAATGTTGATTTTGGCAGCCATCTAAGTTTCAGTCTTAGTCTTTTTGACTAAAATCCTTTTAATCTTAGTCACATTTTAGTCGATGAAAATCAAAAACGTTTTAGTCACCAAAAAATAAAAGGTTTTTGTCTAGTCAATGTAGATTAATATTAATTTGATTAAAAAAAAATATTTTAATATTATAAATTGCGTATTTATATTTATTTCATGGATTGGTGAAATGAATGCTCCATTTCACATTGTGAGATTAATAAACGATACATATGAATGATCAATTTAGGATTATGCAAACTAAAGTGTTACCATAATGGAATTTATCTTCTTACTTTGGAATTTATCTTCTTCAAAAAAGCCAAGAACAAAAACATTTCAATAAACATCCAAAATATGAGTGCTAAACAGGTAGCCTGTTTTACCAGAGCGCCAGCTAAATGTGGTTCTGCTGCTTAGAACTCAAGTCAATCCTGCTGTTCATCTACACACCCAAGGAACAGAAAACTGGCCTAAATAAAGTACTGCGGCAGTCAATATTAGCTGCGGTAATAACATACACGAAAGCTAATAGACCATAGACTGCAACAGATGTTATCTAATAAAGTTAACTATTTTGCCCTAGAGTTTTGTGCAAAAGTTTATGGTTGCAATGAATTAATCTTGCTAATTCTCAAATAGGAAAGAAAATTCTCATGCATGTCACTGTGACTGAAAGCGCAGCTCAAGCTCTGCTCAATGGTCGCGCAGCAGGTGGAGGACGTAACCAGACAAAGCAGCAATGTACAGCCACTCTTGCCAACTTAGAGACTTTGTTGCTAGATTTAGTGACTTTTCAGACCGTCTAGCGACTTTTGCATTCTAGCGACTACAGACAAATCTAGCGACTTTTTCTGCTGTTCCTGGCGACTTTTAGCTACTTTTTTCGTTGAGGCTGATGCTCTCTCTGGATGGAGCAATGCGGCTGCAATGTCTATGCTGTGCCTTTCTGTCACTCGCTGTCTTTGCTTCCACCCCGGGCCTGCTCTCCTGTCAATGCCATTCACTTTAAACTACATGTCAGGTTCTTCTTTTTCGTCTGCTTTTTAAAGGTAGTTTGCAAGTCTTCTTAATGGTGCATTACCGCCACCAACTGGAAAGTGGTATGAACTATATATAAAGGAGGGAAAATTAACCTTTCTTATTATTATTAATTTATATCCTAAAATTATTCTTAGTCTTTTTAGGAAATAAAAGGATTTCCTTATAATTTTTGTTTCCTTTAGGATTTTGATAATAGGCTCTGTTATTACTTCCTTAATCTTTTTCATCACTTTCTTTTCTTTCCATTTCAAATGTTTTACATTTAAGTATTACATGTTCTATTGTTTACTCTACGCCACAATTATCACAACTGGGCTTTCTTACAAAAAATGAGTACTTTTAAAATGTTTTGTTTACATATTTCCACAAGAATAGAAGCGAGAAGAGGTTTTCATCCTTCATACAACATCCATCATCATTGTATATAATACAAAGTAACCCAACCTTTTGACACTATAAAAATACTTTTTAGTTATTAATTTCTTGAAATTACATTTTTCTTAAATCAAAATTTAGATAAAGACGTGATTAACAATGGTTTAAAATCACAGAGCTTACTTTTCATTTTCAAGCAACAGCAAAACGTCATTGTTTGTATTATTATTTCATTTTATTTAGCATTGCATGTTTATTTTATAAAGCCATATGTGTTCATTTAATAACATGAAACACGTGTACCTGCAATACTTTTATGTGGGAATGTATGGGGCGGGGAATGTACGTCACGCGGTATGTATGCAAATTAGGTGACGATGTCATCTAGCGACTTTTAGAGACTTTTGGGCCAGTCTATAGTGACTTTTCTTACTGAGGAGTTGGCAACAGTGTGCACAGCTTGAATGCCTACGAAACATGAAAAGTAGAAATGTCATGCATTTTCAACGTGTAATCGGCCACTGATTTTCATCCACTTTCATTTTCATTAACGAAAATTTGCACGCGTCTTGTCAAGTTTTCGTCAAAACAGAGACATATGTAGCTCATCAACTTCTCGTTATCGTCGCAAGAAAAAAGGGTCAATTAAATAATTTCGTTGTTGTCGTTGACAAAAACAACACTGCTTTGTGAGTGATGATGAGCACCACGATATCTACTCATTTAAATAATTTTATTTTCAAACTCCTCATGCCCTGCATATTCCAAACTTAAACACTACCATCTCTGTGATCGATCCAAACATTGTTTGAAAAATTATCCTACGATAATATTGGCCCTTTTATGTTTCTCATTGCTTTCCTTCAGTTCTACCTAAAAAAAACCTAAATATATTGCTTTTCAGTTATTTACCCAACATGTAGCAGTCAGAATTCAGTGTTTTGTTTAAAAAACACAGCTAAAAATAATTGAACCTCAAACACGTGACAATTCCAGACCAGAACTGCAAACCTATATGTAATCCATCTTCCAATGTTGCTGCAGCAGAAAAGTTTAACTGGATTGAGCTGGGATTTTGCATCATGTTATGTGCCTCAAACAACTAGATTGGAGAAGATTCTATAAGTATCAATGAAAGTTAGATTGAAGTTTACCCTGCTGCCACTTTGATGAGCTATGTTTCAATAAACAAACACTTGTGTGCATGATTTATTGTTGTGTGTCAGGATATCAAACTCCAAAATGCCAATGTGTCTGCAACATTAATCGTTTTAATATTAAATTGACAGAACCTTTTAAATGTTTTTGCACCTAAAGACCCAAAAGAATGTAATAGGACTTAGTCAACAATTTTGTTGGTTTTTACAACTTTTTACTTGGCCAAAGTGACACAATTTGAATCCGAAACCTTCATTAATGGTGTTTACTTCTAAAGCATTCCCTTCTGTGTCGGAATAAAATATTTTCAGCTGTATTAGCTTTGATTCTCTGAGTCACTGAGGTGTGCTCTTGCAAACACCGGAGTGTTTATTTTCCTAAATTAAAATGGGAATAGACACTTAACTCAAATAGTTCCCAATCTTTCTGACCGTGTCCTGTTATATTGTTGATATTAGTTTGGACATAATTAGGGCCAGATGGCTAATATTGGACATAATCTGCTGAAATAATTCTGTTTATGTAATTCTGTTTTTCCAGACAGTTGTTTCCAATTAGAATGTTTGAAAGTTTTAATTGAATTAAATTGCTGATTTCGATTTGCAATGGAATGATTTAGGACTGAGGGTTTGGTTGTGTGTGTAATCAGACTCCACACCATGTGTTTTACTGAGCACCTATAGTCTCTCTGGCAATCACAATTGTTGTTGGACAGTTAAATCCATTGATTTAAATGAACACATCTGTCTTTCTATATGTTTGACAAATTATTGAATTAATAGCTAAACCAGATACCAAGTAGTATAAAAAAATGGTAGACATTATTAAGTAGACTTTGGGTGTGTAACAAATTACATATTGTCTCTCTCGGGTGTAAGTTGCTTTGGACAAAAGCATCTGTCAAATGCATAACTGTAAATGTAAGTAACAAGTGGATCATGGCTTCATGTTTTTTTTTTCTATTTGTTATTTCATCTCAAAATTTTCAAATATACAACAACCTTCTTTACTTGTTAACCGAGTTTGTTTTAAATGAGCACAAAATGAGCTTTGTCTGGAATTATTGAGCATAGTGGTTTTACATTATGTAGAGAATAAGAGAGAATTATCAATATTTTAACAACTAAAAGCAAGAACAAAAAAAAGTTGTATAATCTAAGGATATACAACTTTTTTTTTTCTTTGGGTAGCTCCAGTACTTCCAACTTAAAATAATAGGATCAACAGTGTGGCGTAATACTTAAATATAATATTAAATAAATACTAATTAATCATAAAAGTTGGATGAGTGTATTTTTTTTATTGTTGGTTAATTAGTCAAAAAATTGGTTGATCCAAAAATAAAAATATAAATTAGATAATTTGTCAGATTAAATAAAGAAATTTTATCCCTCAACCAACTAATAATACTTTGTAATACTTGAAAAAAATAATAATAATTTTGCTACCCTGATAGATTTTGAGATGGGTACACTTTATCACTTTTTTTTTTCACACATTCATTATTTGCATCGTACTGTACTATATGAAAGATAAGCATTGCTAACACTTTACAAGTTTTTTTTTTAATGAAATTTGCTTTCATTACGTAAACATTATTAAAGCCCTGTTATAATACACAGTTAACTGTTAAAATATTGAATACAAGCATGTGTAATTACCCATTTACAGTAAAAGTGCCCATCTAAAATCTGCCCAAGTAATAGTAAAAATTAGATCATGAATATATCTGATGTATCTCTTGTTTTAGAACTCAAGCTTATCACTTAAACACAGACGGTCTGAGCAGTAATAGCTTGTGCGGGGATTACCCTGATTTTAAGTATTGACAAACATAAACTTTTTAAGTAAAAATTATGATTAAAATTTTTTATTTTTTGTGTGTTCTTTTCAAAGTAAAGTACACAAAACACGCTTAATTACATTTAAGTAAATGTAATTATATGCTAGCAATCACCGCTGATGAGTGTTTCATTTAAATTTTTCCTAATAAGGGTCATACTTTACATAGCAATATTATTTAATTTACTTCTAAATCTTAGATTGTCATTATTAGATGTATTGCCACCAAAATAAAACTGTCTTATCTGATAATGTGAAAGCGCCTATTTTCTTTTTTTTTTACTTTAGTTACCAGTACCAAATATGCTGACTTGGGTGCAGCTCTCACACAGCTAAACAGCCTCTACTCAGACAGCTCTCTCTCCCTCTCCCTCTCCTTCTCCTTCTCTCTCTATTGCTCTCCACCACATGCAGGATGTGTGCACGCTCAAAAACACTATCCCACTATTTTCAAGAACAGAAACAAGTGGCAGCAGTGTTTATCATGGTCTTTAATTGAAAAGACAGTATTTTTAAGGTTGAAAATGAGTCAAAATCCTCTAGTCTTCCAAATCTCTGAGAGTCTCCGCTATGCCTTCTTAGAGTTCACATTGTCTTTGTTCACCTCTGACTGTGCACTTGGAAAAATGAAGAGTGTAAATTCTGTGTATAGATATCATGTAACTTTCGCTTTACTTTAAATTCATATTCAAGCTGACAAGTGGTTTTCACTTGTAGTCGAACAAAAGCTCTTGAAGCAAAAATCAAAGGAATAGCAATGAGATTTTGATGATAAGAGCAAGGAGATGAGTTTGATGATAATCAAAATATGACCCAGATAATCAACTGATAATCAACCCAAGGTGGACAGACACTCGAAGCAGAGGCTTTTAAGCCTTGTCTGACAGTTAAGAAATGATCCTGAAACACTGAGTGACAGTACCATCTTTAGCTAAGCCTCTGTGAGGTCTGTTTTCAGAATTAGAAGATTCCTTTTGCAAGAATACTTTTACAAGGTCAGTAGTTAAACAGTATGTCAATTCCATAATAGCAATGTATTTTAATAGTTTTTACAATGCAATTCATTTTTCAAGTGCTTTTTTTAAGTAAGTTTCTTAAATGTTCATAAGACAAATCATTTTGGTACTAAATATTTTTTACCAATGATTTTTTGGTTTGATTGATTTGAGCAAAAATGCAAAGATTTCAGCTTCATCTAGTAATAGTTTTGTGGGAAAAGTCACGTCCTTTACCCACATGTTAAAGGATCATATAAATATCCAATTTGTTAATTATCAAGCCATACTCCAATCAAGCTAATTAATGAATTATATTCTTTAGAGAAGATAAAGAGAAATGACATTGTATTGGTTAAATTGATTGTTTCTAAAGTTTAATGTTAAAGTTGGCATGCATAGTATTCTTTATCCATCGGCAAAGTCAATGTGACACCTGTGACAGAAACCTTAACCAGTTTAGAATGTGTGCACTTTAATGCTGTTGTTGAGCTATTCACTTGAATTTTGATATTGCATCTAGATGCTTCAGCAATGCCCCTCCTGCCCACTTCAGCCCCCACCTTTTTTCTTCTCCACTGCCTGCACATTCTTTTCGGTGCAGCTCATATTGGGGTTGGCTTCTGGTTTGCACAATAAAAGACTTGACAGTACACCGAGGGAAAACCAGAGGCCTTTTGCCTGAGGATATGAGAGGAGGAGTCTGCGGGTTGCTTTGACAGCAGCCAGGCGAATATTGAAAGGAACTTTGTTGTTGGTAATGTTCATCCCTGTTTGTTTTGGACTTCACATGGAAAGCAAGAAATTCACAGCGATTTGCCAGGTTACTGTCAGAGGGGAACATGCTATCAGGTACTGGTTAGAGCTCAGTGAGATTGTTTACAAAGGCAGCGACCTGTCAGAAAGCGAGAGAACGTTAAGCAGCATTCCACGAAAAAAAGTGAAAGGGACAAAGAAAACAATATACGAAGGAATAACAAGTAACCCCATTGTGGGCATGGAAATGACTTGTATTGCGTAAACACAAGTGGAGATCTTTTTGCAAAGCTGATTGCTATTCGGTAATTTGTTTTCTCACTCTGGTAACTTTAATAAGGATGATTTAATGCCTAAATGCAATCAGGGTTAAAACTTTCTCTGAAATCCTCAAGCAGTCATAACAAGTTTTGGGTCTGTTTATAGAGCTACGATGCAGAAGACAGATGTGAAAACTTGCGTCTAGCGGACAAGGGCCTCCTTTAGTTCACTGGTGAGCACTTTTTCAAAATGGAGGGCTTAAATTACTGAACTAACTTCCTGGATTACATCAAGCACAATCCCCTCTACCCTTTTCTCCACCTTTTTCTCTTCTCTTCTCTCTCTCTCCTCTACCTCCTTTTTTCCTCTATCATCACTTCTGTTGTCATCCTCTGCCTTCCCTTCCCTGCCCTGAAAAATAAGTGAAGAAAAATATTTCTTTACCGTTCTTCTCACCCTAGCTTGTTCTTGTCAAAGTCTTTTCTCTATCTTTACTTTTTAATTATTTTGATCTTTACAACAATTTCTTGTCTAATGTAATCTGATTTCCCAATATCTATTTATAAATCTAGGCCACAAAGTGGCTAACATGAACTAATTAAATAAACTTTTAAAAAGTCAGGGAGGTTTGGCTAGAGATTAGAACTATGTTTTGTGTATGTGTTGTATGTGTCATGGAGCGAGACTGTGAAAGTCAAAGCATCAACACAGTATACTCAAGCATAGAGCATGCTGATCTCGGTCTTAGAGGGAAAAGAGTTCATGCATTAGGTTGGGGGCAACAAGGGGTCCTGCTCTCGGGGTGGGTGGGGGTGGGGGGCAGTTCAGGGATTTGATACGTTATCATCCCAAAGGATGCAGCTGTATTTACCACCTATGTTTGTTGTTCCTGTAGAAAGCTCCAGGAAGGGA
This sequence comes from Danionella dracula, assembly GCA_900490495.1. Taxonomy (NCBI): domain Eukaryota; kingdom Metazoa; phylum Chordata; class Actinopteri; order Cypriniformes; family Danionidae; genus Danionella; species Danionella dracula. Next base: position 994,455 of record UELW01000012.1, read on the forward strand.
ATTTTCTGTGTCACTGCCTCAAAGGATTTTGGCTGGGGCTTTGTTGATCCTGTGTTGTTGTAGAAAAGGGGGAATAAGATTTAAGCATCGACCATGTCAGCCAGGATTTAACACTCTAGTCCCCAGACCTCTTACCCGTTAGGCAACTCTTTCCCAAGTGCTTAGCCCACAGCAGCCTGCCCAACAGCCTTGTGGGTGGAGAATGACCGTGTCGGTACTCCACTGCATTTGTGTTTCTGCTTTTCGGCATCCATCCAATGGAAAAATAAGGTTCAAGCCACTTGATTTTGTGTCATGCTTCCTGGAGCATGCCAACTTTCAATTACAGCACCTTCAGTCCACCTTGCACTTTGACTGTAGCTATCTGACAGCTTCCCTGCTGTTGTTTGTGGCTGGTGGCCAACTGATTCCCCGTGCATTATGTTTCTCCGACCAACTGAGAGATAGTTGGTTGTTTTCAATCAGACTATAAGTTCTCTGTATCTGATGGGGCACGCCAACCTTCATGGATGCTTGAGTGAATAGCAGCACAAAGATGAACTCGTGATTATTTTTTTCTGGATTTATCACCTTGAAATGAGAATTCCTTGTCACAAAACATAGTTAATGTTTAATCTGAGTTTTACAGCATTCGTTAATGTAGGTCCAAGAATTGACACAATGGTGCTAGTGGGTTTTTGATCATAAAAGTTAGGCTTAGGATTGGAATTACTTGTTTACAACTATATATAGTTTTAATATTAAACTGAAAGGTGATTTAAGCTTGAAGAAATTAGCTTATGTAAAGAAAAGTAAGATTGGCAGTCGGATGGTGCCCAACAAATGTTTAATTTGTAAATGAACTGAATATTTAATATTTACACGTCATACATATTATTGATATTAATTCAAATTAATGATGAAAATTTTGTGATGTTGTAATGTACATGTGTGTGTAATTTTGTAATATACAAAATTTTGTAATGTAATGTACACATATTAAGGTTCTAAAAACACCTATTGCAAAAGAACATACTCCAGCGTTAAAAAATGTTAAAAAAGAACCTTCATACCGCTGTATCTGTAGTCTCTACTCTGTTTGAAAGTCATGAAAACTTATGTTATGTTGATCTAGAGCTAAAAAGGACAGTACAATAACCCCAGAGAGATTTTACTGCTGTTTACTATGCTTTGGCATACAACAAGAACAGGTATTACACCCTTTGATAAACCAAAACCAGAAAGTGTGAAGAAAGTCTATTGCTCCATTCATTATATATGAATAATTAAAAACTGTTTATTTGATGGTGAAATATAATTCCCCATTTTAGATAATTTATAATACATTTTTGATCCAAGAGGATTTTCACTGCACCCTTAATAACCTTCAAAATGCAGTATTTATATTTGTCTTTGAATCTTCTCAAATGGTTGTGCTCCACAAAACGAGCCGTGTACCTCCTGTGTCTTCCAAGGCCATGCTTACACAATGCCCCCTCTGGGTTTTTCTTTTTGGCATACAGAAAATACACAAATTTATGTCGATAAGTCTCGGTAAGCCTAAAAACACGTTTAGCTGGGATAGCCAAAAAATTGTACATTCCTCAGTGAGATGAGCTGCATTGGCAGTTTATTTGATTAGTTAGATGTCCATCAAGCTAATTTGAGCTCCCAGAAAAAGAAAATAAGATTACACAAACATGCATGTACCTGTATAAATATGACTCCTTTTGATGAGGGAACATACAAAAAATGTCACGTTTACAGGATACGGTACCTTTAAAAACATATATTTTGACAACACATGTATAGATGTTTTTGCCAAAGTTTTTATTTGTCTACTAGAACCCTGTATGCTGGGAATTGAGACCCTGATTTTTAAACTTAACTTAAAATTATAACGTTTTTTATGCTTTAATCTTAAAAACATTGCTTTATGATGAAACAAACCCCATTCAATTAAAAAAAGACTACACTTTTGCCATTTTTACAAGAATGAAGCCTTGATATGCATAAAGGATCTTTCAACAAGTTCACAGATTAATTAGCCCTTCACTCTCAGTTATTAAAAGATACATAAAGCAAATATGGCTATTATTCAACATTCTGTGTGGAAAGATAATATTTGGCATATACACTTTCCTTTCAATCGGCGTTCCAGCGAAGTTTGGGTTGACAGTTTCTCTCAAGGTTCTTTTCACTTGCTTGAACATCTAGTGCAGTTCCCCTTTGCCCAGACTTTTCTTTTGTTGTGTTCGCTTCAAGGGATCACTATTATAACACTGCTTTGAAACAATATGTATTGTGTAAGAAATGTACTTAGAGGGCTTAAATAGACATTCACCATGACTGACGGAATGAAGTAAACTCACCTGAAACTTTCTTTTGAAACTCTTTTTTTTATCCCGCCTCTAGTTCTACTGAATGTTCGCTTTCTCCTGTAGCTTTTATCGTCTCTTTCCACCTGAAAACAACTAATTGCAAGAATTCCTTGTAGTTCAAGGTTATCAGCCGCTTCTATCTGTCATTCATCGGAGTGGAGAGTGATGATAAAAATACATTGTTTAGTGATGTTCGGGTTATGTGATTCACAAAGGGACGCCATGTAGTGTTGCAGAACTTGCAAAAAGTAATTACAAGCTTATAAAGGAAATATATGCTTTTTAGTTAAAAAAATTTAAATTGTTCAGTGTAATCCTTTTTTTGGAACTTCTACTAACAGTTTCCAAAAGTTAGTATATGTAGTTGATTCTTTTGCAAAACTTCTAAAGTGAATTTTCTAAGATTAAATCTAAATGATTCTAAATTGAAATTGATTTAATGATTTAAATGAATAAAAACATACATTTTGTTGTAATTTGCTTTCAGTAGTTTGAACATTTTTGTGGAGAAATTGTTTTTGTGAGCTTTATTTTCTTTAATTGCACAATTGGCTTAATGCTAAAGTGTGTCCGTAATTAATTGTTACAGATTTGAGCAAGGAGCTCTTTTTGAAATTTAGGGTATGGTTTCATGAAAGTACTGTAACTACTGTACATTAATAGTTAAACAAATTAACTGACAGCACTGTTTTTAGCTTGGATGCCAACACAGATATTATCGATGATATTTTTGTCTAATTGTATAGACTGATTAGACGAAGACAAAATATTATTTACCTTATAATAAATGTAGACACTCATTCATCTAAAAAATAAATAAATAAATAAAAAATTCTGTGTGACCAACCACACAACTTCAAAATTTTTCTATTGATTTTGGAAATGGAAATTACTACAATATTCTAGGGTAAGGCTATAATCTGGCCTCATCTAGGTCGCAAGTACTTCTCTGACTGATGCGTTCAGACCAAGACTAGAAGTTGCGTGATTTAAGGTTGATTTACAAGCTCGTATATAATACTATATTACTCGTCGGACTGGTCAACGTCAATGAGAGCGTCAATGGATGCTGCTTCCTCTGCCTCACTCTCTTTGGTAAGTGGCGCCGCCTCTGGTGGCTCCTCCTCGAGGTCCGGGCCTAGCTCAGGGTCATACATCGGCACAGATACACGCTGACTCACACCGGCGGACTGGTGATGAGGCCCCCTGGGACATCCTTGGGCATTTGATGGTTGGTTCGGGTGTTGGCGGTGGAACTCCGCAACGAGGGTGCGATCCAAGATACTTTTGGAGGAGACCCACGGCTTTTCCTCAGGACCGTACCCCTCCCAATCCACTAGATACTGGAGACCCCTACCCCTCCAACGAGACTGAAGCAGCTGCCGGACCGTGTAAACTTGACCACCGTCATTGATGCGTGGAGGAGGAGGAAGAGCTGGGACCAGCGGGTTCTCGTGGACAGGCTTGATTCTGGACACATGAAACGTGGGATGGACTCTCATGGATCTGGGCAGCAGGAGCCTGACAGCAGTAGAACTGATGATCCTCTGGATGGGAAATGGACCGAGAAACCGGGGTGCCAGCTTCCTTGACTCCACCCGGAGAGGTAAGTCCTTGGCTGACAACCAAACCCTCTGGCCGACCCTGTAGGTGGGAGCAGGAGTTCGCCGACGGTTGGCCTTGGTGGCTTAGCTGGTGACTGATTTGAGTAGCGTGGTATGAGCTCGAGACCAGGTACGGCGACATCGGCGGGAACAGGCGTGGGCTGATGGACAGGTAGCCTCTCCCTCCTGGCTGTCAAAGAGGGGTGGCTGATAACCAAACACGCACTGGAATGGGGACATACCAGTGGCAGAGCAGGTAAGTGAGTTGTGAGCATATTCCACCCACTTCAGTTGGCGAGCCCAGGAGCACGGGTCATGGGAAGCAATACACCGGAGTGCCTTCTCCAACTCCTGATTGATCCGCTCCGACTGCCCATTTGACTGCGGGTGGAAACCAGAGGTGAGGCTGACCATGGCCCCTAACTGCTGACAGAACTCCCTCCAGAAGAGGGAGGTAAACTGAGGACCACGGTCAGAAACAATGTCCCTCGGTAGCCCATGAAGACGGAAGACCTGGTCGCATAGCACCAGGGCCGTCTCTTTGGCTGATTGTAATTTAGGGAGGGGAAAAAAAAGTGAGCCATCTTACTAAACTGGTCCACGATGGTGAGGATGACAGTTTTCCCTTCAGATGTGGGTAGCCCGGTAATGAAGTCCAGGGAGATGTGAGACCAGGGTCGAGTAAGTATCGGTAGTGGTTGAAGTAATCCAACAGGAGGCTGGTTGGTGGTCTTATGCCTGTTGCACGTAGGACATTCGCGGATGAACTCCCGCACGTCCCCTCATCGAGGGCCACTAGAAGCGCTGGGCAAGCAGATGATGAGTACGTGTGGCGCCAGGATGGCAAGCGAGACGGGAACCTTTGGTAAGTGGCGCCGCCTCTGGTGGCTCCTCCTCGAGGTCCGGGCCTAGCTCAGGGTCATACATCGGCACAGATACACGCTGACTCACACCGGCGGACTGGCGATGAGGCCCCCTGGGACATCCTTGGGCAATTGATGGTTGGTTCGGGTGTTGGCGGTGGAACTCCGCAACGAGGGTGCGATCCCGCACGTCCCCTCATCGAGGGCCACTAGAAGCGCTGGGCAAGCAGATGATGAGTACGTGTGGCGCCAGGATGGCAAGCGAGACGGGAACCATGCCCCCACTTTATTACCTGGGACCGGAGATGTTCCGGAACATAGAGGCGGTTGATGGGGTATGCGCTGGGGCTGGGCTGAATATGGAGAGCCTCCTGCACTTGGTCCTCGATGTCCCAGGCCAGGACAGCGATGGCACATGAACCAGGCAGGATAGTCGCGGGATCCTTTGAGGAGGCCTCCTCCTTTTGAATTTGGCGAGACAGGGACGTCAGGTTTGACGTTACGTAATCCGGGGCGGTATGACAGGGTGAAGTGGAAACGAGTGAAGAACAAAAAGGGACTGTCTGGGGTTTAAACGTTTGGCTGAGTGGAGGTATTCCAAATTCTTATGGTCGGTCCAGACCAGAAACAGGACTGTGGAGCCCTCCAGCCAGTGATGCCACTCCTCCAAGGCGAGCTTGACTGCCAGCAGCTCGCGGTTCCCATTATCGTAATTTCGTTCTGCGGAGGAAAGGCAGAGAGAAAAAAAAGCGCAGGGGTGGACCTTCCCATCCCCCGCAGCTCGCTGGGAGAGAACGGCCCCAACCCCAACATCGGAGGCATCCACCTCCACGATGAACTGCCGCTTGGGATCAGGCATTTGAAAAATGGGGCAGTGGTTAACCGAACCTTGAGGGCACTGAACGCTTCGTCAGCCGCTGGGGACCAGGAGAAGTAGCGCTTGGAGCTTGTGAGAGCAGTGAGGGGCGCGGCGACGGAACTGTAGTTTCAGATGAATTTGCAGTAAAAGTTTGCAAAACCCAAGAACTGCTGCAGCTTCCTTCTGTTCTCGGGAACGGGCCATGAAGTAACCACCGAGACTTTGGCCGGATCCATCCGGATGCTACCCCCATCAATAATGTACCCCAGGAATGCAACAGTGTTAACGTGAAACTCACATTTCTCAGCCTTAACAAACAGCGAGTTCTCCAGGAGACGGCGCAGAACCTGCTGAACGTGCTGGGTGTGTTCTGACAAGTTCTTAGAAAAGATCAGGATGTCGTCTAGATAGACAAAGACAAATCTGTTTAACATGTCTCGCAGCACGTTATTCACCAGGGTCTGGAACACAGCCGGGGCTTGTGTCAGCCCGAAGGGCATCACCAGATATTCGTAGTGACCTGTGAGAGTGTTGAAAGCCGTCTTCCATTCATCCCCTTCTCGGATCCGTACGAGATGATAGGCATTCCTGAGATCCAACTTCGTGAAAACTGTTGCACCTTGCAGCAACACGAAAGCGGAGGTGAGCAGAGGTAGGGGATACCTATTTTTAACTGTGATGTCATTTAGGCCCCGGTAATCAATGCATGGACGAACAGATCCATCCTTCTTGCCCACGAAGAAAAACCCCACGCCGGCAGGGGATGAAGAGGGACGGATTATGCCCGCAGCCAGGGACTCGTTTATGTAATACTCCATGGTGGTTCTCTCAGGGGCTGACAGGGAATACAGACGTCCCTTAGGAGGAGCAGATCCAGGAAGAAGATCGATGGCGCAGTCATAAGGGCGGTGCAGAGGCAGAGAAGTGGCCTTGGTCTTATTGAACACCTCACGGAGGTCATGGTAACACTCTGGCACCCCTGAGGTATCGGGAACTGATTTAGCAGGTGCAGAGTGAGAGGGTAGCGTGAGACAAGTCTTGTGACAGTCCCTTCCCCACTCTCTGATCTCCCCGGTCGCCCAATCGAGGTGGGGGTTATGTCGACGGAGCCACGGAAAACCCAAGATGAGGGGTTGGCACGGGGACAGGAGCAGGTGAAACTGAATGGATTCACTGTGGTTACCGGACAGCATTATAGTTAACGGGGCTGTGACATGAGTTACCGTGCTGAGCTCGTGCCCATCCAGTGATCGAATGGGAACTGGGGGTGTCAGTGGGCGAATCTCAATTCTCAGCTGATGGGCGAGACCCAGGGCCATGATATCGGCTTCCGCTCCAGAGTCCACCAAGGCTGACAGAGAGTGTGTGGAGTCCGAGGACCTCAAGCGAACCTGCATCATGGGTTTCTTTTGGTTGGAGGACTGGTTGGTTATCGAGCTCAGCCGGAGCCCTCCTACGTCCGGTGAGCTCGTTCCTTACGGTGTCCGTCTCCCCCACAGTAGAGGCAAAGATTAGAGGAGATACGCCGCTGGCATTCAGTGGAGGAAAGCGAGGTTCGTCCTACCTCCATGGGCTCTGGCTGGTCTGGATGACTGGATGGTGAAGCAGGAAAAGAGGAGTGAGCCCCGCAGAAGCTGGTGGCTGCCTGAAGTCTGGATTCTCCTGTCGATCCTGGTAGTGAGGGCGGCTCATGGGAAACCAGCTCGTCCTTGATGTAGTCGGCCAGGCTGTGGAGGAATATATCTACCATAGCCTCCATGTTCCAGAGACTGCGCCTCGCCACTGTTCGGAACTCAAGGGCGAAGTCAGCGACCGTCTGTCGCCCCTGCCGGAGGCTAAGCAACGTCCGGGAGGCCTCTGCCGATGTGGAATCAAGTCCAAAGACCTTTATCATTTCTTCTGCGAATAGATCGAAGGTGGCTTATACAGGAGTCTGTCGTTCAAACTCTGTCTTTCCCCAGAGTCGCGCGTGCGCGGCCTGTCAGGTGGGTAATCACATACCCAACTTTAGCTCCCTCCGTCGCAAAAGTTCTCGACTGCAGGGCGAACTGGATGCGACAGCTCGTCAGGAATGCCCGGACCTGCGCTGAATCGCCATTGAAACGCTCCAGATTACCGACCTTGGGTTCAGGAGCTGCTGTGGCGGCTTGGGCAGGAATACCGGACCCAGAGCTGGTTGGAATAGGTTTTTTTAAGCAATGGTTATATATTGGAATATTTGTGGCTATATACATCTGATATATATACCTGTGTATTCTCTGAAGTCAGAGGGTCGGCTCCAGATGGCGGCTCCAAAGACAAAACTTAAAACTAGGGGAGCCTATTTGTTTTTATTTTTATTTATGGCATTTTCTGTGGCGGGATCTAGACTGTGGGATGCACTGCCTCCCCTTGATAAAACGGCTCTTACAGTAGAATGTTTTCAGTCTCATCTTAATACCCATCTTTACTCTTTTTAGCTTTTAACTCAGCCTGAGCTTGAGTGGTCCTCTGTGCATTTTAATAATGTGTGCATTTTAGTTTTGGTTTGTTTTATTGAGTTTTGCCTGTTTTCGTCATTTTCAAAAATGTTGTTTTTGAAGTTCAAATTTTAATCTCTATTAAATACTATTTTGTGCAGCACTTTGGGAACTTTTATGGTTGTAAAATACGCTATACAAATTAAGTGGAAATGTAAATTATATTTTCCCAGTATTTGAATCTCACACTGGTTGGAAAATCTCAAATTGTTGTGTTCAATGACTGAATTCAGTCTAAAAAACCTGATTCCATAAATAGTTTAAAAAAAGTAACAAGCGTGCTTTTTGAGGTCGTTTTAAAAAGCCCAGCACAGTTTTCTTGCCATGTTTTAGAGAAGATAAACTTGGGTTGGTGTTTAGAGAAGCAGTGGGGCGTTACTGTGCTATTCAACCCCCCTCCTGGCCCCAGTTCTGCTTGGATAGAGCTGCACTGGCTTTTGCTGGGTCACCTGCAAAGGATTAGACTGTGGTGGTGGACAGTTGTTGTTTGAGGAGTGCCTTAGCACGTCAGGGGTACAGGAAAGGGGAGGAACAGAACGGGGGAGTGACCCGGTGAGCGTCTCGCCTCCAGATGCCCAGACTTCACCCCTGCAGTGCAAGACAAACACAACCATTGGCTTCTCCTCCAACACTTTGTTTGAGAAAAGGTAAAGACAGACTGGACTCATTTATTAAAAGAAATGTGCATCCTTTAAGCCCCATTTATGAGATTACATAAACTTGTTAATTTCAGCAACATTTATTTATTTCATAACAAGCAACAACTCAAAAGGAGGCATCTTATGTACACTGAAACTACTCCGGTGTTTTTCCCATTTTTACTTAAAATGCTTTTCAATCAAATACATAGAATCATATATCCATTTGAATTAGAAATGGGGAATGTAACCTGTTATTTAGGTTAATTTGTCCTAGAGAATAATAACGAATTCATATTTCATAACGCTGTTATTGCACTGCCCTATTGTAAATCGCGGAAGCTCTCACATTCTGCAAACATCCACACGGCTTCTCAAAGCTTTAATGGTATAATGGAAACAGCATTAGGACACATTTAAGTTGGTTAGAGAGTCCATGCAAACAATGATTAACACTGTTGTCCTGTGCGAAAAAAGCATTCAAGACAGTTAAAGGTTACAATGGTCGTATAGTGTCAACTTACCTAAAGGTTTGGATTCATTAAGTGATGGGTAAGATTAGAGTTGGATTCATTAAGTTCATTAAGCCCTTTTTTGGAGATGTGAGTCCAATAATAAATGTAAAAAAATAATATTATTGTCTGTCTGTGTGATACTGAATGTAATTAATTTGATCAATTTGTGCAGGTAAGCCCAATACATCTAATTTGAATTAAAGCTTTTATCAGTGACAACAACACTACATTATACATGATAAAATTGTACTGTTGGGGTTCAGCATCGTGACATATTTTTATTATCTTTTTACATATTTTTCAACTTTGCGGTTTAATAGTTTTAAGGTTTTAAAATGGTAACCTGCTGTTGTAATAAATGTAATAAAGTTGTTGTAATAAATAAACAGTACCATGTTTTATTGATCCCATAAAAATTCTAAATTAAATTTGAATTATAAATAGCTTTTTTTGGAGTGTAGAGTACATTAAAGATAGGTTTCATGGCTGTGTTTCTCTCTGTGACCAGGTTAACAAATAATAACAGAAATAGAGTATGGCTTTAGAGATTGGTGAGCAGTTTAGCATTTTTTTTGTGAGAGCTTTTAATGAACGGAATAAAACTATATTAGAAAAAGTGTTTGTGAATATATAAAAAAATACTGTTGCACTGAGAAACTATGTAATGCTGTTATTTAAGATGACTAAAAAGAGAATAAATGAAGTGGAAAGAGAAGAAGCAAAGAGTATATCCCCTAGCACAAGTGTGTGAAGGCTCAAGGGGAAACGGGATTGCGTATGCTGCGTTGTGTGCAAGTGTGAGTGAGTCGAGAGAGAAGAACACAAAGAGAGCGCAGAGCCGCATCACTACACCCGCCTCTGTCAATAATGACAAGACAGCATTCATTGATATTCTCATGGAAAATAATGTGTTAATAAGGACCCTCTCAGAAGATTACCCAACCTCGCCCCACTAATCAGCCTCTTTGTAAAGGTCCATAAATCATCAAACTAATAGCTCGGCGGAAATTAATAACTCAAATTATGATTTATATCTTTGTTGTCGTCTGAGAAAAGATCCCTCACCTCCTTACATTTTCAATCAATATCATCAAAATGCTAACGAGCGAATGGCTGTAATTACCTTCATGGCAGGACAACACTAATTTGGTTCTATAATGCTTGCGAGGAGACCAGCAGCAATGGAGTACCTGTTGCCCAAATAAATCAGGCAGGATACTTATTAGCCTTGATTTTAGCTGTCAAACCAGGGTCACATACGTTTGGACTGTCTTTCAAATAAGACATCATTGGACAGAGACTGCATTTTGATTAGTCTTAATGTGTTTTGGCTTGATTTAATTATTTCAAAGGTAGCTTTGAATTATAGTATTTTGTTGTGATGCTGTGCATAAAATAGGAATACAATTTTGTTTAGTTACTGTTAATACTGAGATATTGAATATTATGTTTCTCTTTTATTTTTATTATATTCGATTAGCACAACTATTTTTTTGTCTTTGTGTCTTTTCTCCATTGTAAAAATGCATTGTAAATCTGATTACTTTCTTTAAGTATAATTTGAAGTAAAGTAGTTTTAATGATTATAATAAATAGCTGTTTTTGTTGTTAAATATAAAATACTATATGTTTTTAAGGTAGGATTCTACCTGTAATGGGTTTTTACATAGATACACTTCAGCAAAACTATAAATCACCTGTTTATGTGTATACAGATATTTATACAGATGTAATTTGAGATTGAAATGGTTTCAAAATTATTTGCAAACCCATAAAAAGCAAATCAACAATGGATTCTATTAATGTAACATTCCAGATATTTATATTAGGGACTATCTTGTAATATATCCCTAATAATTTTATTTTACAGGTAATATATACTATATTTGAAGCATACTGTAGATGCTGTTTTAACACAACAAATATATGGTTTAATGCTAAGTCCTTGTGAAAAACATTTATTAACAGTATAATAAAGTTGGATTTCACCTATTTTTGTTTTATAGTTTACACCAATTGTATTTGCAGTAGTATGATTAAACAAAATCAGTGATGTTGATGTTTGTGCTCAAGGGAAAATAGTTCATTTAAGAATTTGTTTGCTATGAATTCTCTTAGAAGTTGACCACTTAAGTTACATCGACATGCATTTCTCATCAGACCTTATTGTGCAGTGAGCAGAAACGGACAACAATGGTGATGATGCGCTAGTAACTTAATGATTGGAGGAGCAGCAAGAGAAGGCACAGTCAAAAACACATTATTTCTATGCTAACACTCGGCTTTTCAAATGCAAAATTCTTTTTGGAGTGCTGGTATCAGTGATCTCAGTATTTGAATTGAACATGATTCCTAAAGGCCTCTTGACATATAAGGGTCATGATATCATAACCTGTGTTAGATTTTTTACATACGGCACCTTTAAGGAGTAACGATGGTTTTTACAAGAACTTATTCTGAATGTCTTCACTCTTCAGTGTATTGAAATAGAGCTCTTAGATGAGGTTGAATAACCTTGGTGAGCAAAAATAAAGGTTAAGCTTTCAACACGTTGGCCATATTTGAATGGAAACTATTTGGAACTCCAACTGGAATTCAAACTCTCTACTTACACTATTTCAAGAGTATTTACAATACTCTACAATACCACTTCCCATTGCCTTTGCCATTGCCATTGTGTACTACTTACTTTACTGTACTGCTAAATACTCTTCTGTATTTATTTTTTTGGTCTGAAAACACACCTGTGGAATAAAAAAAAAAAATATATATATATATATTAGTGCTGTCGAACAATTAAAAAAATTATCTAATTAAGCGCACATTTTTTTCTAAACGAATTGTTATTAATCACAATGACGAGACTTTTTTTAAATCTATAATTGTAAAATGTAAATAATTAATGTAAATTGAAGACAAAGAGACTATATAAATTCTAAAAATGGTTTGATGTGAATCAAATAGTGATAAAAATATGATTTTTTTGTTTAACTTGTAATAGGTTTTGTCATAAAAACAACATTCAATAAACCATCAATATCCTCCAAATTAACTTTTTGCTTCTCTTTTTTAGGGGCTGTTAGTTTGTGGTCTGTTTAGATTCTTGTTTTCCAGGACTCTCTGCCATTAACAGCTCGCTTAGTGAAGAAACTTTATGTCTTTAAACTTTGGATCAATTACAGCAGTGATCTTCAGCCGTGTGAGATTAGTGCTGTCCTTCCTTTTAGATCATGTTTGAATTTAACTATAGGCTGATTGTCCTCTGTTCATTCAGTCGATAAAGTGGCACAAGGCTGGAAACACCAAATTATATATATATATATATACCCTTAGTGTCAATTGAGCATCGTTTTAATGCCACGGGCTACCTGAGCATTGTTTCCTATATGACCACCATGTACCCATCCTCTGATGGCTACTTCCAGCAGGATAATGCACCATGTCAAATTGGATTCTTGAACGTGACGTTGAGTTCACTGTACTAAAATGGCCCCCACAGTCCCCAGATCTCAACCCAATAGAGCATCTTTGGGATGTGGTGGAACAGGAGCTTTGTGCCCTGGATGTGCATCCCACAAATATCCATCAACTGCAAGATGCCATCCTATCAATATGGGCCAATATTTCTAAAGAATGCTTTCTGCACCTTGTTGAATCCACGTTGAATGCTACGTAAAATTAAGGCAGTTCTGAAAGTGAAAGGGGTCAAACACCGTATTAGCATGGTTTTCCTAATAATATTTTAGATATATATATATACTCAATACTCACTGGCACTTTAGCAGGTACACTAGTAGGTCCAACTGCTTAAAGCAAATTTCTCATCAGCAATTCACAAGGCAGCAACTCGATGTATTTAGGCATACAAATATGGTCAAGAAGAGAATGGTGAGACTGGTTCGAGCTGATAGAAAGAGAGCATAAACTCAAATAAGCCGTTGTTACAAGCAGAAGAACACAAAACACCTCAACTTTGATGGGCTAAACATCAGCAGACAACACCAGGTGTCCCTTCTGTCAGCTGGGCTACAATTCACACAGGCTCATCCAAATTGGACAATAAAAGACTGGAAAAAACCTTGCCTGCTCTGATGAGTCTTAATTTCTGCTTGCACGTTCAGATGGTAGGCTCATAACTTGGTGTCTACCACATGAAAGCATGGATTCATCCTGCCTTGTATCAACAGTTCAGTTTGGTGATGGTGTAATGTTGTCAGGGATATACCTTTGGGATGTGGTGGAAGAAACTGGATGTCATGGATTGGTAAATGGTTCTGAAATGGGTCACATTTTGATGGAACTAATTCTTTATCTTTAAAGGATAGACATGTTTTAAACATTTCTGAACAACAGTTTATTGTTTGTTTTTAGCACATTTTTACTGGGCTATAAGGGATTTAGCAATTCAGCGATTCGTATCTTAGGTGAAAACCTTTCCTTTCGACTTTTGTCAGACTCAGATAAGACCACTAGCACAAAAGAATCTTATGGAAGCCTGTGAGAATGATAACTCATAGAAAAAGGCATGGAAAAAGATAGGAGCAGGCCAGTTTAATGAAAACTTTCCCCGTGCTGGGATTTCAAGGCTTTTTCTGAGGTGACCAAGGTTATCAGTCTTGTTTTTCGCCGCATGAGCTGCTCAACAAAGCAATCACACAAACAAATTAATTAGTCTCCCAACAATGGGGCCTTGATAAATTGAGCCACTTGCATCTCATAGACTGTCAGTCCATGTTGCCTTTTTTAATCTCCCTCTTTTCAACAGACTTGAGAGTGCTATTTACATTTAGTCTTTGTAAGGCATTGCACATCGGCTTGCAATAAACAGCTAATTATCATATCTCTGGCTACAGCTTAATTATATTTGCATACAACTTCTTTGTCTTGCTGTCTCAATAGAGCTGGTGTTACCTTGTCTTTTCATTGCTTCAGTAATATTTACATACCTGAAATATGCTCAGATTTACACATCTTTATTTTCTCCCCCTTGTTTTGCCCCAGGTTATCCCTAAAAGAAAATGTGAAGGTCAGGGAGTGTTTCTTGCATATTTTTAGTTTCTGTTAACTGTGCTGGTTTAGAGATTTGTGCAAAGTTGCTTTTTTCACTCATGCATGCTCATTTCAATTATTCATGTTTTTTTCTTAACAGTAAGTCACATTATTATTTGGTGTCTTCATTATTTAAAATGCTTTGCATGAGCGTATGGAATGTAAATTAATAAAAGACATTAAATAGGAGACAAATGCATTGCATTTCGGAAATATATTTACAAATTATTTTCCAGTGTTTTGGCTCAGGGCAAAACCAGAATGTGTCTTCATTCAATTATCAACTCTAAGTAGAGTAGTCATTAAAGGAAGCTCATTACAGGTCCAAGCTGTACACTTTAACCCAAGCGATGCTCTATTTTCACAAAGCCCAAACACCTTCATTAGTTATGCTTTTGATTTCATGGCATTCTTTCTTTGTTTGTATTCATATTTGGCATGACATAATAATTCACTACAGTTGATTTATATCAGCATTTTCTAAACTGGTTTCTTTATAAAATCTCAGTCAATTTTCTTGATTGCAATTTTATAATTTAATTTATTTATGAACTTGTATTCGGAATTAATAAACATTAAGTATTAAAGAAGCAGTTAACATAAATTAAATGTCATTTAGCATCACCTGGTATTTCCAATCAAGGAATGAGCTCCTCCATTTTATGCTATTTAACAATCGACTGGAATTTATTGTTTAGCATTTGTAGTTATTCATACCTTTATGTTATGAGTATTATGAGTAGTATAAATATAGCAATAGGAAAATCAAAGTAATATGCACTGTTGTAGTAAATGTTGTAGTTGTAAAAGCTGAAGTTGAAGAAGTAGTAATTGGAGTAGTAGCAGTGGTTGTTTTATAGAAGCAGTGTTAGTTATATTAGTTGGAGAAGTTATATTATTAGTCATTGAATAAGCTGACGTAGTAGTTGTTGTTCCTGTTAAAGTAATAATACGGATGTTTAAGCATTAGGATTCTCCTTCCAGTATTAACAGTGATTTTGAAGTAGCCGTAAGAGATGAAGCATTAGTAGTTTTGGAAGGAATGTTGGGTGGCACCCAAGTTTGGCCCGGCCCAGCATGTGCCTAAAAGAATTTAGACCAAGTCGACTGCGATTTTGTTTACTATGTTATTTATGTACCCAAACCCAGCCCGAGCCTGAGATTATTCAAATGAATTTATGTAAACACAGCTTTTCAGGAATTTGACATTTACATATTGAAACTCACCTGTTTTACGTTGTTCTAATCACTGTTTGTTTGTTTACTTATTGGTTTTTTTCACGTGCTGTCCGACAATTGTTCTTAAGTTCAAATAGCTTATGCTGGGAAGGTGATAACACCTGCCTCAGTCAGTGAGGTTCCCTGTGACCTCACAGAGGGAACTCTTATTTACCCTACCTAATTTACACTAGGAGTTTGTGAAGCTGCTTTGAAAGCAACTGCTAAGAAAAGCGCTATGTAAAAACAAATTGATTGATTGATTGATTTAACACAATGTATTAATGATTAACAAAGGTAAAAGGCATAGACCACTTGAAAATTATTTAACCTCCAAAATCTGTTTCATTTTCTCAGTCTCCATTTTCCTGTTTCCCGCGGTAATCTAGGTGCATCACATGGCTGCATGCGGCAGAGCCTGAGCCGTACCTGCATAATTAGATATATAAAGCCCAGATTTTACCTGATTAGTCAAATCCTAGCAAATATTTTCAGCTTTAATGTAGTGTTATACATGTCTGTAAACATGTCTGTCAACATTTTTTACAAGTGTAAGTAGTAGAAGTAGCTGTTTTAGTGCTACTAGCAGTTGTAGAATTGTATTTTTACTACTACTACTAGCAGTAGTAGTAGTACATGCTGAAGATGTCATTTAAAAAGTATTAGTATAAGCAGTAGTAGCAGAAATATGTATATAGAATAGTAGTGCTATTAGTTGTAGTTGTACAAGTAGTGGCAGTTGATGAAATAGCAACAGTAGTAGTTTTAGTAGTAATAGTAGTAGATGAAGTTAAAGTAGTAATATTTATAGTAATGGTAATAAGATTAAAAAGTGCTATTATTATTATTTGTACAACTTAAAGTAATAATACAGTTTGAAGTTAGTTGATGGTATGTAGTAATAGCTTGCGTTTCTTCATTAAATCACTAAAATAAAACAAAAAATAAGAATGTAAAAATTCTTGGTTGAAATTTGACCTACAAATTTACATCCATCAAGCAAATAGAAAGTATAGATTTTGGCTTTGCTAATAAGTCCATTTAAAACCAACTTTTCACATTTGAAGGACTTCGGCACTGGTATCAAGTGTGTTGCAGCTTGCTAGACTTTGAAATAAATACGCAGACCATTTATTCAACCGTGCAGTTTGGCATGGCGAAAAGGTGTAATTCACCCATAATATACAAACATTACAAACATTTTGTTTGCTAACTGTAACTTGGCAGTTTGTCATTTTCTTTGTCTTCCTGTTGCTTTTAATAAAGCAAGGTTTAAAGAATTAGAACCTAAGACTTCACATCCACCTTTCTCGTTTGAAAGTACTTGTCAATGAATTAAGGTAGGCAGGAGCTAAAAGCAAAGGTGGAAGAATATATTTATGAGCATAATTTCTCCTCGTTGCAAGCTGTGTGAGAGTAATTACTGTAGACTCTATAGGCAGAGTTAAGGGGATTGACTGTAATCACAGGAATAATGAGACTCATGGCAGAACTCTCTCATACAATATAAGGTCAAGCATGTCGTCGTAGACAGCCTTTCATTTTCTTTTGGAACCTTCAATGCTTTAATAGTTCCCTGACTGACATTAACAGAAAAATGGTAGCTGTATTGCTCAAATCTGTGATAACTTGGAAAGAATATGCGAAAGTGAAGCATAGTTCAGTTGATAGATTGGTGGGAGAGAATGCTTTTAATACTGACCCATGCCTTCTGAGCAGACGTTTAGTGTGCTCTTGGAAAATAAAGATAATCACTGTGGCTCGATTGTGTTTAGTGCTCATGATGAGTGATAAAACTCTGCTTTAATAATGATCTAACATTTACCAGACATCTGCTAAATATTTTTTCAAGTAGGATTTTTCTACAGCTTATGAAATAAATATCTGAAACTTGAAACTCTCCATGTCCCCTCTTTGTGGTCCTCATGAGAACACATTTCAGTAACCTTGATGAAGCTTGTTTGCCTCTAAGCAGAAACCCGCAGAGCAGAGGAAAACATAGTAAATACACTTCAAGACATTATTTTGTGCAGATACTTCTTTTCCTAGTTAAAAATTAATCTTAGTTAAAATTGATCGGTTTGTCAGCTAAGTGCCAGGGCAAGGTAAGTAAAGACTATTTTATTGGTATAGCACTATTCATACATATTGGCAAGTCAACGTTCTTTACAGAATACAATTATTCTCAGAGAGAAAAATTTGATGAAACATTAAAACTTATTTCTTAAACAAGACCATCATTTAAATAAGACTGTTAAACTCATACATTTCTAATCTCTTCTGGGAACTGATTCTAGCTGCGGGCAGCATAGTAACAGAAAGCTTTGTGTTTGGAGCAAACCTGTGCTAGTTGTAACGGGTTTGAAACCAATTTTCTCAGAGGTGTTCTGTTTGTATGTAGCAAGCTATATTTGTCAAACTTAAGACTCTCAGGCCAATTTTTTGTGGCCTGGGAGGGCTTAACAGGTCTGACTGTGTAAAAACAAATAGGTTAAAAAAACATTCCATTTACCACTACTGCGTAGCAACTTTTTCACATCACTGCCAAAGAGTCTCTATGCATGACTACTTTTATTCTCAAGTGTGTTCTATCTGGTTGCAATTTTACACTTGTATGTTTATTTTGAGATAAAGTCTGGATCTAATCATTCATTCATCTTCATGTCGGCTTTCTTTCTTCCCTTTCAGGGTCGCCACAGCGGAATGAACCGCCAACTCTCTGGCATATGTTTTACGCGGCGGATGCCCTTCCAGCTGCAACCCATCGTTGGGAAACATTCACACACACACACTCATTCACACTTTAACACTATGGACAATTGTTCTTACTCAATTCATTTATACCGCATGTCTTTGGACTTGTGGGGAAACCGGAGCACCCGGAGAAAACCCACACGATCACGGGGAGAACATGCAAACTCCACACAGAAATGCCAACCGATCCAGCCGAGGATCGAACCAGCGACCTTCTTGCTGTGAGACGACACTGCGCCACCGTGACGCTCCTGGATCTAATCTCTGAATTAAATCATGATGAATTATAACACAATGGGACACACCAGTATAGTGGACATGACACCTTCAGAAAGGAACTTCTGGACAATAAGAAACTTTTCTTTAATTCACAAAAAAATTTATTTGAGATATAGATTGAAGATAAAATACGACAATAAAATGGAAATACTTCAAATCTGAATAAATTGCCACCTCCTCGCAATCATTTATGAAAAAAAAAAACACACACTATAAACATAACAGTTTAATCATAACAGTTCATCTACCCAGATTCTTGTATTTTGATCAACTTTTAGCTCTTTGCCATAACAGTTCGCAAATAGACCCTGGTTTTTGTTTTCTTTCCACGTGAACAATATTAATTAATTGTTCAAATGATTTGTTCTTGTTGGTTAACAGAGTCAAAAAAACAAATGAACAAATATAAACAGCTAGTGATGGGAACTTTAAATTTTTTTAAACATATAAAACTAGGTTTCATTTTATTGCAGAGATGCTGAATTATTATTTGTGTCGTGAGTAATCTGACAAATGTCAGGCTGTTTTTCCGGTGGATAAGGAGCCCGATTTGTTATCTGAAGGTACTGGGTTCGATCCCCAGATCCACCGAGTTGAAGTTGGTGTGAGCGATGAAATACTTGCTCTCCCACCTTCATCAACCACTGCTGTGGTTTCATTTGAGCAAGGCACCTGCTCCCCGGGCACTGCAGCCATGGCTGCCCACTGCTCCTGGTGTGTGTTTGAGAGTGTACACTGGATGGGTTAAATGCAGAGCACAAATTCTGGCCGACTGGTCACTTTCACTTTTCACATTAAATTAATCGAGGTTGCCCTAGAAAAACACTGCTCAGGCAATCAGTGCATGATTGATCAGAGGGCGTGGTCAACAGCACCTGTAGCTCATTTGAAATACCATTATAGAGCTCCCTGAAGCAGAGACTCTGAGCTTTGTCTTGTCTGTGGTCTAACATTTACGCTTTCTATTCCCATGAGGCACAATGAGGTGGCTGATCCTGATTTGCTGCCGATGCATGGGTTATGTGGGTAATATTAGAAATAGTCTATATTCTTATACATCACTTTGCCATGTGCCATGTAGAAGGAAAGAGATCACAACTGACACATTTATCAGAATCTTTTATTCACACAGTTTGATTAAAAATACTCAATGTATTGTAGAAAAAAAAGCAATGATGCAATGACAAAATAAAAGTGTGATGTAATAAATAAATGAATACTCAAAAATTCCGATACTTGTGGATTTCTGATGTACATAGCCTCATGTGAGTGTCTCCATGCAGCCATGTGTATCTGTGTTTTGTTTATCATTCATAACTGGTCATTGAAAGCAGGGATGTATATCACTACTGGAGGAAATTAAGATGTAACTCACTGTGTAACTCATGTCACATGACTCTAATAAAAGCAATTAACAACAAAAAACCTTTTGCTTTTGAAACTTTCAGTGCAGAGAAATAAAAAAATATAAAAAGTAAAAGTTGATTAGAAACCAGCGCAGATGGTTGAATTAATTTCATTCATTATTCCTCTCTGTCCAGAAAATCAGAGAGGAGAAAATCCATTTGTCTTTACCACACACGAAATTGCTCTCTGTAACCTATTTCTTGAAATTTTCTTCATTCTTCCTGGTATGAAGCCTTTGACTTCTACAGGGTGCTTCTATTGTTTTTATGCAATGGAGCTTTTTCACTGGTCTTCAGGTGAATGAAAACCAATCGTCGGGTCCGGCGCTCCATTCCAGAAGTCATCGGGAAAAAATATAGCCTCATTTCCTGCAGTAAAGAATCCTCTTTTATGGAGACGTAATGACTTAAAGTTTAATCTCCCCTCTGTTCACCTTTATGAAAGGAGCACAATGATCCATTTGAAGTAAGTTAAATTACACATTTAAATGGAGATGTGTAATATACTTATTTAAAGTGGATTTGACCATTGCTCTAGTTAATCAGAGGCCTCCCCATTAAATTTGGACTGCAGCCCAGGTTCCCTGACCGCTCTTCTTTGTGTTTTATGTGTGTGTGTGTGTGTGTGTGGTGGATAAAGTTTTCACCCCGTTCCCTTACTTATTCACACTCTTTGAGCTTGAATTTTGAGTAGAAGGAGCATCAAAGGCATTCAAAGGGGTGACACTTTCTTTGCTGCACCTTTCTGAAGTTTTAAATCCAGCTAAAGCTCAAAGCCTGCTCCGTCCGGTCAAGACACGCTCGGAGCAGACAGGCTTCAGGTCTGACTTTAGGACAGGAGAGAGACAGTGCCTCAGGGGCCTCCCCTCTTTATCCCTCCATGCAAACATCTATCAGACTTTGTGATATTTGAACATGGGTGACGTGCTGCTCTGATGAGACATATTGCACTTTGATTCAGTTGTAAGACATTTGTGATTCATCTCCAAGTGCCTCACCTTCCCTTCCTCCTCTGTGCCTTTTGTCTTATTGAAGAACATTATTAATTTGATACATTCTTTTCCACACAATTAGAGGATCATGTAGGAATCTGGGGCTTCTGTGCTGTAATCCAGTTTTTAATTTAGGAGGGTTTGAGTTCTGTTATGTTAGGCGGCTTGGTTGGGGTTGGTTAATTATTCGTTCTGTTTTAAACTGGGAATGAAATATGTTGTATTGTCTCTGAAAGATGAGCTGCACCGTTTTATAGTCATTTTAAATTAGGTTTAGATTGGTTACAAGAGTTGATATGTTGAGTGTGATTAACTGATAGTTTAAACCAAAGTATGCATACATTTTTATGAATAGATTTGTTTGATTTAGGGGTCAACGTGTCATAAAGGTTTATAAAGTGGTGTACTGTTTAATTTACAAAAATAAAAGGGTTTATTAAAAACTGTGAAATTGAACAGTGCTGGTGAAGCTACGTAGTATTTAGCCTGGAAAAAATAAGGATGTGGAAGACATGAGACTCACCTGTTTCAGATCTCATCTAACAGAGGATATTAATAAAAAAAAGGCAACTGAAATAGGTGTGTAAAGGTGCACATAAAGGAGAGGGCAGGCTCCACAGTTTCTCGTTTAACTAAAGGTTAACAGGACAAGAACATTAATTGCTAAAACAATTGTCACTGTTTTAGTATTTAGTCTGTCACTAAATTAAATCCAAAAGTATAAATATATATATGTTTTATATAGATATATAAAAAATATAAATAAAAACATAAGTAAGAATGTATATAATTATAATGTACTGAGATAGAGAACACAATGCCAAATTTTACCTTGAAACTAGCTGTAAGAGACAGATAGTTTTGGATAATATAGATAATATATCTTAAATTTTGTTCAACTCGTAAACGTTTTCAAACTATTTTATAATGTTTACCTCGATGGTGCCATGGACCCTTAAAGAAAAGAAATAACAGGATGAAATACCACTTCCCGTGATTTAAAAAAAGTTTCCCAATACAGATGAATTTCTGAATGAGAAAGATAGGATTCAGCTGGCTGAAGATCGTCAGATGATGTACCCTATTTTAATTCAGATAGTACCTTATGAATACTAGGGGCCTTTGAATCATTAAAGTTGTGTTTAAAGTTGCGGACACAATCAGCAACTGTTAACAAAGTCTGCTATGCATGAATAGGGAGACATTGGAAAGATGAGGAAACATAAGCAGAAAGACAAATTAAGGGAAGATGCAAGCACTCTAATAAGGGCATACTATTTCAGGTTTAGTGGTTGTCATGCTTTCTGTTGTTTTCTGATACTGTATTATTAAGTTTCACGTTTTTTTTCATAGATGCATGTTCTGTTTAATTTGCATTGCTTTCTGTTCTGCAATTATATGCTGTATTATATTCAGCTATGATATTTGTGTATCTGTTTTTCCCTTATATTGTTTATTCCAGCCTGTTATCCACTTAGCCAATCACAGCAGTTGCACTCCCTTCAAGAAGACTCTTTCTCCCAGCACTCTCTTGTCCAGCAACTGTTTTTTTCCCTGGCGGATTACTTTTATCACACTGGCTCTCTGTTGCGCTGCATCTTTTTTCAGTGAATCCTGCTATTACCTAGATTAATGCAAGTCACCTTAACACCTACTTCGCAATCCCCTGCTGTCTTCGATGTTCTCATTTTCTGGATCCTTCCCCTTATTATGCTACACTGTTGTTGTTGTTGTTGTTGTTGTTGATGTTTTCAGGAAGCCTAACTGAGAGATCTTTTACAATTTTATAAACCGACAAGATCCCTGTGAACAGAGAGCCACCTTCTCCTTAATGTGTCTAGGAGTTAAATACAAGCAGTTCAGTGAGCAGTCATTTAGTGTAGCTGTCCTAGATTTTGTATCAAACTTCCATTAGAAGTGAGAACTACTACTAGCTTACCACTTTTTAAAAGCAAGCTGAAAAGCATCTTTTCAGGGAGGGGTTTGGTTCTTGATCATGTGCGGCCACATATGGTGGTGTATTTATGTATTATTTTACCTTCCTGTTTCTTGTTTCCTTTATGTTTGTGGTTTTGTTTTATTTATTAATGGAAAGCACTTTGGGCTAACTGTCAAGCTATGTATAAGTGCTATAAATAAAGTTTTGATTGATTGATGTTTTGTTGGTTGCGTAAGCTTTGTTGCTCATCGATTACTTCAGCCTCTATCAAAGAAAAGTTATTGGTCATCACATGCCTCCTGATGCCTAATGAAGATGTACATTATAGCATCCCACTACTAGTTTTGATCCATTTTTAAATGAATCCTATATTTTATTCGATGCTGAGTTGTTGCAACATTGCCAAAATTAGACACTTCTTGGAAGGCTCTTCATTTGTCTAAAAGTGTTCAAACAATATACATTCTGGGTGTTTATTTACCCTTCCCGATAAATTACCACATTCCTTCCTTCAGTAAAATTTGTCAATGACTACATATGTGGCATGAGTGACTTCTGTGTTTGCTCAGAAGCACAGAGCTCAAGATGAAGACAACTTTCTTTTCTCATTGCCTCTTTTCTCAATAAGTTTCCTTTAGAGTCTCTTGGTATTACTATGGAAACTGCTGTAGACAGATTGAACATTTACTACTTTGTCAGAACAAATAGACCAGAGTCTTTTTTTATCTCACACATTGCTGCTTTCATTGCCAGCCCCATTTTTCCACCTCACTTCTATTGAAGGCGGAAAGGGAACTTGCACTTTCCTTGGACAGTAATGAAAAGGCCTTCAGCACTAAACACTGAATTTGACCATGTCATCATAGTACAGATACAGAGTCCATGAAGGAATGAACAGGTGTGGGACCCAGGAGAACAATAAAATAGATAAATGCTCAGGGGATGAATCCATCTTTCAGAGTCTGGCCATAATTCACTTGCAAGTGCGTTTTATCTGCTTTATCCTCTCGCTGTCCTGTGTTTCAGTCAGTCTGAAGGATTAGATGTTAGACAGTGAAAAAGCTTTGAGGTTTTTTTAGTGACCAGCACTAAAGCTTTTGATATACTTTTTGCCCTTTTCAACCCTCTATTTATGTGTTATCATAATTGTTTGAAAAGGACACATTTGGTGAATAGTGTTAGCGCACATACAAACAGGTCACCCTAATCTAAGCCAATCAAAGGAAGTTTTAATAATTTCTCAGACTGAGCACAACATCACCTGCCTTGCTAGCCACAACCGCTAATTTTAATTGTCCCTCTAAATATGCAGACATGTGTTCACCATCCAGCAATATACAGTTGAAAAAACGTACTCTAAGGTTTAAATGTCAAGACAATTTAATTGTCTTTAATTTAAAATTTGATTTGTGTTATAAATGTTTATTTTTTTACTTTGGAAAAAAACAAAAACACCTGCCACAAAATAATGTAAGTTTGCTTTTCATCACCGGTTTATTCTGTAAGTTGGTATTGAAACAACTGCAAATTAATTTCATTAAAGTGAACAATTTAGAATTCACAATTGCATGATGGAAAAACTAACTTGAATACTGAATGAACACCACACATGTAAATATGCTCATTTTCCATATCTCCCAGAGTTAAAAGGTCATACTCATGATCTGGCGAGAGCACCTTTAACATTTACTATTGTTTATCTTTAACATTTACACAGTGAGTTACACCTTTAACAAGCTTACTATTTACCCATGTTCAGGGTAGTATAAAGGTTCAGTGGGCCCCAGGACTATATGTTCTTTTGAGGCCCCCCAAGAAGGATTTTTTTTTTGTTTACATCAGAGCGATGGAATCCAGTGTTCTCACACTGTTGGACTAAAGTTAGGTCAGAAATCTTTTGTAAAAATGTGTAACTTTTTCTGCTTCAGTGACTACTAATGTGGCTGAGCATTAATATTTACTGAAAAATATAATATAATATATACTTTTTTTAATATCACAAAAATGATAAAGTCTTCTCAAAAATGGTCATTACTAAATGTATAAAATTCAACTTTTAAATTCACAAAGTAACTTTTTAATAATGCCCGTTGTGTTTCTTACACATCATCTTTTTTTGTTGTCATCAACTACAGCCAACATTACATGACTAAAAAACTGTTTAAGTCACTTTTAATGTTTAAACAAGTTTAAAATCAAAGTTTACTTGACACATACATCACTGATGTCATTCATCACATCTGTCAAAGATTAACAGAAAACTTTAATGAAAATGAATGCCCATATCTGGCACAGAGGTAAAGTATAACAAACATCACAGCATTTCAATATTTGTGTGCATCTTTAAATAAAAAAGTTTTCAAGGAAATGTTTCATGTGAAGTCGAAAAATGTAAATGCATTAAAAATGCAAAAAATCCGTGATTGATGAATTGGGATTAATGATTTACCTGTGGTTGCTCTTTTTTTAAGTTTCTTCTGGAAGTTTTTCGCAATTCTTGAGCCCCTGATTAGGCACGGTCGAGAAGTGTCCTTTTGACTGTCAAATTCTGATGGTAGATGTTTTCAATCATGCAGCCCACATATTTTACATATATTATAATTGTTTAATTCTATAAAAAAGAATGCATGGTGTCAGAGGAAATGTTAAGAGATCAGTGAAGATAGGGTCTAGAAAAGAGTAGGGAATAAAGTTTCCTTAATTGGTCAGAGAAAGCAGCTAATCAAACCATAGCCTTGCTCAGGACACCAAAATGGCTCAAGCTGTGTATTTAATTTTTTTTATATTTGAAAACAGTAGTGAAAATGCAAACTAGATGTCAATATATTTTAAAATATATGCCTTTGACATTATTGAGCCTCCTACTTTGTTTGGATGTACTGTATGTATCTGTCTGTCAGCAAGTGTTGCCACTTGCAGAAGATCTATGAGCTCTTTTATAATGATATTACCCCTAGCTATGCTCTGGCCTCAACGCATGAATGGCCTTGAAGCAGATTGAGTGTCTAATGGCTCTCAAGTCCAGATTATTACATGTTTCATCTTCAGGACCTACTGAAATTGGCTATAATCTTTAAAGCATTTGAAAGTGAGTGTTGAAGAGTCATTGGCTGCACTTTCAGGCCTTAATAATAATAATAATAATAATGAAAATACGTTTTATTTACTGGTGCCTTTTAAGACACACAAGGACACCTCACACAGCACTAAAATAACACAGCACAACAAGAACAATTAAAGCAGATAAGAGACAAACAAGCAATAAGATAACACACTAACAGTTAAAAGCCTTTCTGAAAAAGTGTGTTTTCTGCCAGTCTGTTCCTGACTACTGCGTATAGCACTAGGCAAGTGGTTCCACAGAGCAGGAACAGCAAAGTAGATTGCTCATTTGCCAAGTGAGAGAGAGGGTGCTAGAGCGCAGTGCACGTGAGTGAGAGTGATTGAGAAAAGGTCTTCAGTATAGGAGGGAGTGTAGCCATGTAATGCCTTTTAAGTGAGAATAATTTCGAATTGAAATTTTATAGGGAGTCAATGGAGCTGTTGGAGGACCGGGGTGCTGTGATGAGAGGGTGTTGTATGAGTTATCAGTCTAACGGTGGCATTTTGGACTAGCCGTAACTTGTGTAGTGTCTGAGCTGGCAGGCCATGAAAAGTCTCAGTCTTGGAGCTGTTGAGTTTTAACAGATTGGATGGGAACCACAATTTCAGCTTAGAGACAGGCAGAAAGAGAAGGAGGAGCCTGTGAAGGAGAAGGTTTAGTGGTGATAAAGAGCTGGGTGTCTTCAGCATAGCAATGCAATTTCATTCATTCATCTTCATGTCGGCTTTATTCCCTTTCGGGGTCGCCACAGCGGAATGAACCGCCAACTCTCTGGCATATGTTTTACGCAGCGGATACCTTTCCCTGCCGCAACCCATCACTGGGAAAGCAATGCAATTTAATACAGTATTTCCTAAAACTTTTACAGAGCGCAAGAATGTGAATAAGAAAATTGATTAAATTATTGGTTTTGAATGCAACCCAGAACATTTTAAACCTCTAACTTGCAAGTGACAATGAGACCAGAATAACTACGAGCCCAGCTTGTCACAGCAAGACATTTGCTCTCCACATTCAGCACTTTGTTAAAAACACTCTTACATGATGCCAGTCTATAATTTCCTCCTCTTGCATTACTGCGTTGCTGATTAATAGTCGTTGTTTAATTAAGCCACGTCTGACTCAACCTCTTGGCCAACAGGAAACCTTGTGTGTTAGAGCAAGCCTTGAGTGCTAATATCGCTATGGCTTCAGGAAGCCTTTCTTGTGGCATCCTCCAGGACTTTGCGAAGCCTTATGCATTGTTTTTCTAGGGCTACCTGAAGAACTGGCTTTAGCCCGGGCTCTAAGAAACCTCACCTGGCACAACTTAAAGTCAAGAAGTACAAGGCTTCTTGGAGTCCTTTAAGTGGTCCAAGAAGACTCATAAACTGCAAGCTCTAGTGCTCCAGGACACCTTGTGTGCCACAGTCTCTGGAGCTACTTGAAACGTTTTGGGCTCACAACTGCCACAACCTACTAACTGCAAGAAGCCTCAGTTGGCACAACCTACAGTGACTTTTAGAAGCGATATGAACTCTTATAAAGGCTCTGAGAAGCCTCAGCCATTACACGATCCTGGCCCCCAGGAAGCTTTGTAAACATCAATCTCTGGGGTCTTGTGCATCACATCCTGATTGCTGCAACCTACCAGGCTCCAAGAAGCTTCACTTGCCACAAATTACATTCACTATAGAGACCTTACACTCCACGACTTCCAGGGCTCCTAGAAGTCCTAATAAACTGCAAGCTTCAGGGCTCCATGAAACCTTTTGCACTACATCCCCCTAGGCTACTCGAAACATTGTTTGCCACAACCCACCACACTCCAAGAAGCCTCACTTGCCACTACTTATGGTGATTCGCTGAGGCCTTACAATCCATTACTTCCAGGGCTCCAAGAAGCCTCTTGCAATGCAAGATTCAGGGTCCCAAGATACCTTGTGCACTGTGGTGTCTAGGGCTTTTTCAAACATCAAGCAACAGAACCTATCGGACTCCAAGAAACCTCACTTGCCACAATGTACTGTAACTTCCAACCCTTATACTCTGGGAATTCTAGGGCTCCAAGAAGTCTCATGCACCTCAAAGGTCTAGGGCTTCAGGAATCCTTGTGCACCAGGGTCTCTGAGAATTCATGAAGCCTTGTGCATCATAGCCTACTGGGCTACAAGAAGTCATGCTTGCCACACCCCCTGGAGCTTTGGAAGCGATACAAACTAGATAATCTCTGGACTTGTGAATCACATTTTATTTTTGTTTAGTAGTTAAATAGAGCTATTATAAAAATATTTCCCTCTAAGGAAAAAAATTAAATTCATGAGTAGATTTTTAAAGAATCTACTCAGTTGTTCTGTTTATTTCTTCATTTATTTGACTATATGGTCTTTGTTTTGTTTTTTTTTTCATTTTGATTTATATCTGGTCCAATAGACACTCTATATGTTTGTTTTGTCTAAGATTTGCTTGTGTTGATGTGGAACTCCAGGGCTCATCTTCCTTTGGGAGCACCCCGTCGATATCAAGCTCCTGACATTGCATTGAGCCTTTCAATAGCTTCCTTTCTATCCTGATGCAATAATGTTGCCGGGTTGAATTTCAGCAAAGTGGAAATTAAGCAACTCAAAGAGGAAAGGCAGCCACCAGTGAGGAGATCCTCTCTTGTTCCCTTCTCCCCCCGGCTCAAGGGGGGACGTGTGGGCATCGAACGCAGTCGTTATGAGTGGCAGGCCTGCTATCACCACCATCACACGCTGCTGCCTGTGTTAATGGAAAATGCTCCGGACTGCCAGAGTCTTTGTTTGCTGGGCCACAGCAATAAATATGCATGAGGTTGAGTGGTGTACGTGTGTGTTTAATATGTGTGTGTATGTGTTGGGGGGTTCACTAATTACTAGATTCCTATCATGAATATGTATGGACGCATCTTTTATTACGGGATTGGCTTAAACATATCACAGGCCTGGTGAGAGGACCTGCACAGCATGCGTAATTTAGGCCTTTTGGAGTGTTTGACTTTGATGGCAGTAAGATGCTTGACAGAAAAAGAAAGGGAGAGAGAGGTAGAGCTTAAAGGGATATTTCACACAAATGTGAACACTTTGTCAGCTGTAACTCTGCAAATTCTCCAAACTGCAGGGCGTGTGCTTGTTAAATTTAAACGATGTTATGAAAAATGTTTCAAAACATCTTTACTTTGTCATGTTGAAGTTTTCATGTCCTCATGCATTTTCTCTTGACACCTAATGTACTCACACAATAAAAAAAAATGATATCCAAAAAAACTTATACTTTCTTATTTTCAAAAGGAGAAGTTTAAAGTTTGTTTCTTGTTTGTGACAGACCGAATCACACCCTTTTAGAGTCACTGCTTGAAAAGCCTTCAGCAGATACGTTTTACATTCAAATAAGTACTCATTTAAAATATGTGTATATTTTCAATATGTTACGTTTCTCGCGATAAGCATGAAAACTCTATTGAGCATCATTTACACCAGAAGACAAAAATATCGACTGCAGCTTTTCCACAGGGATAATATTACTATAATAAGATAATTAATGTAATCCTCACATTTTAAAATAATGATAAAATTAAATATGGGAAGTTTGAAGCTATACAATTGGAGAGAAAAGAGTAAAAATAATCAGATTAGGCCTGCAGGGCATGAATCTGGATCAGCCTCCGGGTCTTTTCTTCACAAATATGTTCGACAGATAGATGGAAGGTCATCAACTCCTAACTACGCTCTCATCCATCTAGGTGTCGACAGATTCCAGATCTCTCATTTCCCCAGGAATAAACCCCCCCTTCCCTTCAGCATCACGTGTCTCCCACTCTCCTCTGTATGATGCTGCTCAGTCCGAGGCTTTATCCATTAAATAGATAAATCTCTTTTTCTTTTTCTGTCCTGCCAATGTCCATTTGCCGTGTCCCACAGTCGAAAGTTATTACTAACCTCAGAACAAGAGCACTGCGCAATCTACCAAAAAAGCTAGGGAGCTCCTTATCTGTCTGCTTTATGGCCACAGTGTAATAGATCAATCGAAGGAGCTAACTGGAAAGAAAGGACTTGCTTTTGGCCTTGTGTAACCCCTATAATAGAAACAATGTCTCTGTCCGCAAAAGTCCACGAGACGTCATGCTGTGATAAAGGTGTGTGCTAGGAAAAAGAAATAGAGAGACTCGCAAAGTGTCATTTGATTTGAGGACAGAGGGTTATTGAAAGAATCAAGTAAAATTGAAATCGGTTTCAAGAAGTCAAGGTGATAGTAATTTTTATTCATATGGTCATTTTTGCAGTCTCTTGAGGACAAGATACTTTTGGCGAACCATTAATTCCTATAGTTTTAATGAAAAAATGTAAACATGATTGTCTTTTTAATTTCTCAATAAATAAGCATAAAGTAATAGTGTTGAAAGTATCTTTAACAAATATTATTCTATCCTTTATGTTGTGGCCTTTGTGAGTGTTCAGGCACAAAATGTTAAACCCATCATATTATCCTTAAAGACAGATCAGCCAATCATAGCTGATTATTCTGGAGTAGTTGAATTTACAGTGGCAGAGAAGAGCAAATCAAATTATGAAATTATGAACATAATAACAAATTTTAAAAACAAAAGAACAAGCAAAAAAACACAATTACAACTATAAAAACTGAATATCAATTGAGAAAACACAACAACTTTGTGGGCAAACTGGAAAGGGATTGTTCCATTTGAGAACTGACAACTTAACACTGATTGGACGAGACTTATATAAATCATTACAAACATTAGTATGCTTGTACACATGCAGTTCTTGAACAATACTTTAGTTTTCTCTGGAAATAAGGTTATAATGACTGAACTGGAATTAAAGAAACACTATTTTGAGTATTCTTATGCAGTGATTGGAATGATGAAATAAATAACATGGAAGCAATAACTATGAATAAATCGTCTGTGATACGTTAAAACGTTATGTTGAAGGAAGCTGTCTTGTTCAGAAGAAAGAACGATGTATCTTTGAAAGAGACCAGGGCAGTTTACATGGCTCCTCTGCAGTTTACATGGTTGATATCAGCCGTGTCTCAAACTCTCAAGACTTTTCCTGCAAGAACTGCGGAACTTGGGAGTAGCGGTGTATTGCATTTAAAAAAAGGGGCAAACAATTCTACACAGCTCAAAAACAACCAACAATTTCATAAAATCTAATGTGAGCTTATAGTCTCTTTGTCTAAACATCCTCTTTTAACAGACCGTAATGTCACTTCTATATAGTTTGATTAATACAAGTCTCATCTAGTCTGTCTAAAGTTGTTGGTTTCTAAAAGAAAAAAAAAACATTTTCTTGTTTGAATGCATTGTTGTGTTTTCTGAATTGTTGTTTTGGTTTGTTTTAATTTTTTATAGCTTTTCCGAGTTTTTCATTTCTTTTCTCATTTGCTGGAGTGATTTCTGAATTTGTATTTTGTTAGTCGATTTGTAATTGGCTTTTCATAATTATTTTACTTTCATAATTGTGCAAGTATTTGCAATGCAATATTTTGCAAGTTATGTTAATCAATAGGAACACATGTTCTTGAGTCCATGAGTAGAAAACGGTATTGTGGGTTTTGTAGTCTAAATAATGTCGTGGTTGTGGTGGTACAGAGAATGTGGAAGTCACGTTCAACACCACAGACTGATATTTGTGGAGAATTTCTCCAATTAGGAGATTCCCAGAGTATTTATGCAAAGAAAGAAAATAAAATTTGCAACGACAGACTGTAGATTTCGTCTGTTGTTTTCTTGTACCCATTAAGGGACTTTCCATGTTTTTAACCAATATTGGTCTGAACACAGCACAATAAGTGATTTTATGTGTGGAATTTTTAACCAATAACCTTAGACCTTTTATTATTTGTACGTTTATTTGTATAGCACATCTCGTACACAGGGTCTTTCAAACTACTTTACATTGAAACACTTTCTGTTAGATATAAAAGCCCCATTAGTATCTTTTTTTAATAGCATAAAATCAGTCCAAAACATGGCATTTACTTCCAGGAAATAGCAAAGAGCAGTTAGTTTTGAGTCTGCAAGAGTGGCAGACTTTATAGACCTGATAGGTTAATTACCAAAAATCAGCTTCTTTTTTTTTCAAGGTGTCCAGATCTATTCTAAACTGAAAGATTCCACCAGTGTTTTATTGTTTATCGGGTCACTTGGGATGTGAGATGTGTTAGTGATCATTGTTCAGCAGTTATTGTACCCTCTGTGAGTGGATTCTGTCCAGAAGCTATTGAGTTTATCACAGCTCAGACAGCTGCCTCACTCTTCAATTGTTTCCTCTGTGAGTTTGTGAGTCCACATCAGTTCCATATCCTTCCACCATGCCTCTCCAGATCGAAAACACAACTCAATAACACATATTACTTCAGAGATATGGCACCTTTTTAACTATTTCCTTCACATCTGTAATCACAGAGAGAAAGGATAAGACCCCGCAGGCATTAAGACCCAATGACATTATCTGATATTTTCACTCCGCTGACTTTCATTATTGCTATTATTACTTCTACTCTTATTGCCATGATTGCAGTAGTTATCAGGAAAGGAACTAATTAGAACTTTAGCATTTCTATTGTGTGAGGCCAATTGTTACATTTAAGTCGTAGCCGACTGGAATATGATATTATTCATCTTTGAAATGTCAAGCTTTAAGTGCTTTAAGTTAGCTCGGCTGAAAATCCAAAATGTGTTTAGGAGCCAGTTTTGGGATGGGCTATCTGACAAAGGTGATTTGGGTGCAAATTATGTTTTCAAGTTGTATGTTTATAAAAATTTCCTTTCAAGATTTTTTTAACAACTATTTTGGCTGGATTTTGCCTTTCCAAATGTCTCTTTGAACTTGTTAGAGTTCAATTTTCTGCACCAGAGTTCTCTTGTTTAGAACACCTCTTCAATTATCCCCATTCAAAATGAAATAAGGTTAATATCTTTTCGTTCTTAACTATCTTTAGAAAAGCATCCTAAACAGTTTTGACAATTTTTTTATTGAATATTAAATGCTATTTTATTTATTATGATTTAATTTTTTTGTTTATTTTCAAGAATGTTGTAGAAATATGTTATATGCATGTTATAGAGTTAAATTAAAGTGGTTCTAGTTCTTTCTGGTTTCTAGTTTTTTCTGGTTTCTGATTTTTAATCTGAATCCTGTCCGCCATAAAGGCCAACTAGTGTTTACACTTGGATCCTTCTTGACAATATGAATATCACACTATTAACAGAGTAAATAACTTTAAATGTGTGAAGTACCATTATGCAGTAAGACAGTATAAGTAAAACCTTATACTGAGTGAAAAAAATTATATGTATGATTAAATTACTATGAAATATCTTTCAGATATAATTTTAAAGCAAAATCCTTTCTCCCCAGAGAGCGAGTTACAGTAAATGTCTCCTGGACGGGGAGATTAATGTCTTCTGCACACAATGCACAATTGGCCCCAATTTAGCTTAACACTCATATGATCTGACATGTATACAAAATACCAGGCATTAACTATTTTCCTTGTATGTATTGTATTTCCACATGAGCAAATTCGATTATAACAGCGTTTCCTGGTATGGATGGGTTTTTTTTCAACCACACAAAAAAAAACATTGTACAGGAATTGTTTTGGACAGATCGGAGACAGGGAACAAAAGAAATACCTCCATTCTCAAACGCAAAACCAGCAGGTGATAAAGAGGGCAGTGTTTTAGCATGGGTCCCATTTTAGTTGATAGAGCAAGCCATCATTGGGGCCCAAGAAACAAACATCAAACCATGTAAAGAATACAAAACTGATGTGTCGCCTTGATAGCAGCTGGCATTCTTAACCCAATATCACATAGTTGCTGCACATCTGTCAGTAGTTCTACCTGTGCACTCTTTTTTTCATGCTGAATTCAGAGATAGGACTTTGCACAACACCGGCCTATAAGCCACGTCACTGCCATCCCTCCTTTTTCCTGTTCCCCTGACAGTTGAGCAAAAGAGTAAAAGGTTTGGGCAGGATTGTAAAAAAAGAAGGAGAATGTCAACTGTCAGTCTTTGTCTGATGTCTGAATCTGTTGAAAGCATCAAATGAGAACGAGAAAGAAGAAAGTCAGATAGAGAGAGACAAAACAATGGAAGAAAAGTCTTCATTCGGTCCAATAGATAGAATGTCAGCTATTCAGGGGAAAAGTCCCAGCAGCCACTGGTTATAAGTGGTTTAAAATGTAGCATTGGGGTTCTCTCGCTAGATTTTCCTTTACAGCCTTCAACTCAGAAGAGTTTATTGCAAAACAAATCCAAATTGGAATTACTGCTTAAATGTTTGTGAAGGATGCCTCATTTTAAATCTACAGGGATGGTTTTGAAAAACCTGTTCAAAATGTCTAATCCTGCTTTAAAGCATAGAAAAGAGTTACAAATCAACAGTTTAATTTTAGACAAACTGTGACTACAATTTCATTCTTGTGTATTTATAGTCAGGTAAGTTTAAAGTACATTTTTGAGTTTATTAATCTATCCAGTTTTGCCAACAACATGGCATTGTTTTTGAACAGTGAAAGACATCAGTGCATAAATGATTGTTTACAACATCAGCGTTTGTAAGTCTTTAAACAGTTCTAAGACTGTTAAATACACATTCATTCTGCATTAAGGTCTAAAAAAAGTGTTACGTATTAAAAGTACTTGAAAAACTTCTGCAACATGGTTCGCTGTAATCTACCTCTTTTCAGTGCTGAAGTGCTTTGAAAATAGTTTTCAGCACAGCTCATGCTGTTATCTCTTCAATCAGGTTCTACGAGCAATGTCACATGATCAGATTTTGCATTCCTTGATCCATTTCTCTGTGTTTTTAAAGTTAATTACTAAATTGTTAGGCATTACTATATTTCATACACTAAAAAATCAAAGGCCATAATATTTGAGTTAATATATATAATATTTTCTTTTTGTTTGTTTGTTTGTATGTATATTTTCATAGATGTAAAATTTTAATTGTATTTTTGGGGCCTTAAATATTGCATGTTATGCCAATTTTGGAAGGCCTCGGTAATAAGCTATATTTATCATATAGCAATATAATATAGCAGTATTTATCATGAACTGTTTTTTTGAATCACCTTAGATTGTTGGGCTCCACAGAATGCACAGTTTATCCTGCTCCTCCCATAGCCATGCTTCCGCAACATTGTTGCTGAGCAAACCCCACTTGTTAGTCTGAATTTTTGCAAAACATCTTCGTTCAGTGATACTTGCAAAACTTTAGAGTACATTATATAATCGATAGAAAATAGCTTTGTGTGACGTAAAGCTCCTTCAGGAGGTCTCAACATGATACATCAGACGTTATTTTTTATGCATAGAGGTATTATTTTATGAAATAGTTATTTTACATGTGTACTTGTGTAACATGACAAGATAAGAGGAACATGTTTTTAAAATCAGAGCATGTATGACTATTTTATATTTGCATAGAAATCCCCTGATGTTGATACATTTACACTATACTTAATTTACAAAATTCTATAAACAGGGGTAACTTTTTAAGCTTAGCCACTGAAATAACTGTACTGCTTGTGTCACTCAAAACTAGCTGAAAAGTGTTAATTTTCAGAGCCAGCCTTGTTAAAAGTCCTCTATTGTAGATAGACCAACCAGTGTGAAGTGTCACTCGTAGATACACATTATCATTCCAAGGTTTTGCTTATTGGCACACACAAAATCTATCCACTTCAGGCGAATTTTTTTGTCTGCTACTCTTACTCTTCCAGGTCAGACAGTAGGTCCATTCTGCACAGTGATGAACTGCATTAGAAGTTGGTCTGATTGGTCAATAGGAGGTGCCATGATCATTAAGCTGTGATGAGCTCCCAGAAAAAGAAAATAGGAATATATTTAATTATTAAAATTTGAATACAACTTAATGATACTTTTTGATGAGGGAACAAGCCTAAATCATGCAAGAAATAGTGTACAAAAATAAATAAATGTACAAAAATTCAGTTGCAAACATCTTTTACCATTTCTGTCTCCCCCCAAAAAACAAATAAACAAGCCTAGACCTTAAAGCTCTTCCAGGTCGTGATTCTCATGCCCTTTCACAGTAGCCCTCACACAGAGACACTTGACTTGAACTGGTGAGGCTGAGTGTCAGGGCCGTTTTGTAGGCAACCAGCAGATGGCCTCTTCCCTCGGGCAGTCTGACTGACCATTATACAGCAGGTTATTGAAGGGTCTACCCTGGAGCATCTCTGTGATCTCATTGAGCTCATACAGCTCATCACTTTTCACCCTCTCCATGCCCCCGCTGTATATCTGACCTCCAGCATGCTTTGCTTACATCCGTCCACTTGAAAAATAAATGAAGTACTCTGTCTGGGAGTAAAACACAATAAAGTATGACCAGCTATAGTTACATTATTTAATGGAGCGATTTTCAAGTTAGATTTTCAGAACTGTGGATGAGTCAATGCAAAACTCTTTCAAAAATAATTGTGGTTTATTTCAAAGTTAGACAGCTTGTAGTGTACAGAAAAGACAATTTTGTTGTTGGTGAAAAATTTTATCTGTGAATGAATATGACGTGGCTTTCAATGTATTAGTGAAAACAAACAACATTAAATAAAAATACTTTTTTCACTTAAAGTATTTATCTATATTGTAGATATACTCATCCTTCATCTCCCCTCAAAATAATCAGTTGAATTTTACACCTTTTGAATATATTCATTTGTTCTCCGGTTTTAGTGATAACAATTTTAGCACTGCTTAGCAAAGATTTTTTAATCATATTATAAAAGTAGCACTTTCTTACCAGTTTTAGAATGACAAAAGTTTCAATATTTTCCATATTTTGATTTTTTAAATATGACATTTTGAAATCTCTGCCAGTGTTACCAGTAAAAAATGCTACAGATTTAATCTGATTCAATGATCTATGCTTAACTATGCTGTAGCTATCACCAGATCAGCAGAACAGGTGAATAGATTCCAAAACTGTTTAGCTCTCAGAATGAGCTAAAAAAAATTTAAAAGTGGAGTGTTAATTTAAGGTAATAAATGTAGAATAAATAGTACTAAAACCCAAATAAATAATTTTAAATAGTCTGTTTTTAAAAGCAAAAAATTTAATTATGTTTAATAAAGATTGTCATTTATTTTATTAATGTATTAGCTTTTTAAGGTAATTTAGCTCTTTAAGGTGAAAAAACACTAGCATCTGTGTTTTAGATAAACATGATCTAAAACAATAATGTTGAAAACCTAACTAATATTTAAGTATGCATGTGCGTGTACTTCCAGTGCAACTACCTTTCCTATGCATGCAGGGTTCATGTGGCAAGCAACAACAATATAATCAATACATGACAAGAATGTTGTAATTGTATACTTCCAGATATCAACTTTATTTGTTTTCTTGTTGAACACTGATGAATCATTTATCGCACAACCTTTGCTGTGTTTTAAAGTTCTCCAACAACAGGTTGACATGCATACAAGGTCGCAAAAAAGCTAAACTTTTCTTACAATATTCATTTACTTTTCTTGGATTTAGTTGTGGTTTGATTGGTGACTTGTTCAGAACAGACGCTACCTCTACAGGACTCAACCGGAGAAGCTTCTAGAGCTGCTGAATAAAATCTATCTGACCTGGTTTTTACCGAGTTGAGAGGAATTACTTTCTCAGAAATGTTAACCAACAAACATAGTTCAATAATCAATGTAAAACTGCTTGTCATTGAATACAGAGTTAAGGTTTCAGCCGAGCTCACCAGGGAAACTAAAGGCCAGCAATCAGACGCAGGGAAACTATAAAATTTTTTCTTCCCGCATGCTAATATCTGTGAATGGCTTGCATATCCATCCTTCCCTTCATGCAACTGTGTAGTCCTTGAACTGTTACCTAGGAAGTTTTTTACTACTGTTTCTCTGCGTCAATGGATGATGTGGAGTTAATACACAGTGCTTTTTCAGTTTTAAAACTCCAGCAAGAGTTACTGGATTCACTTAAACTCAGTTGATCCCCCGGATGCTATTTTTACGTTGTTGTACTCAAGACTCACTCTCTTTGTCTAACTTTTTCTTCTTCTCTACTGTTGTGCTCCTCTCCATCATCTTTGTACCTTTCGCGTTGTGACCAAATTAATCCTACACACTGACATTCTTTTACTAAAAAGAAAGTTCTGTTATTTTTTGTGTTAATAAAGGTTGGTGTCCTCATCCCTTTGTGATTACTGATGTCCCTGACAACAGAGTAATTTTTTATTAATAAAACTTAATCAAAAACAGAATGTTTGCTGCCAAAAGGACCTAGCCCAATCATAAGTTGGAGAGGTGGACACATCCTTTCCTCTTAATTTATATGGCTGCTGCTCTTCATTCATTCATCTTCATGTCGGCTTTCTTCCCTTACTGGATGAACTACAGAATGAACTGCCAATTCTCTGACATATGTTTTTCACGGCGGATGCCCTTCCAACCCATCGCTGGGAAACATTCACACTTTAACACTATGGACAATTGTTCTTACTCAATTCACTTATACTGCATGTCTTTGGACTTGTAGGGAAACCGGAGTACCCGGAGAAAACCCACACGATCACGGGGAGAACATGCAAACTCCACACAGAAATGCCAACCGACCCAGCAGGCTCGAACCAGAGACCTTCTTGCTGTGAGACGACCGTTCTACCCAATGCGCCACCGTAACGCTGCTGCTCTTCAGTCAAATTTAAATTTATTTGAAAGATTAAACAGCCTGGTGAGCCGGCTACAGCATATATACGGCAAAACTGATTTTTGTTAGCAAAGCCTGAGAATAAGTGTGAGTCCATTTTTTGTGCCCTGTTTTCACCTTGGCCTCTCCAAACAAAGTGAATAAACTTATAAGAGAATATAAAATACTGAATCTAATTGTACATATTGCAAATGTTGCCCATATTTTTCTTCCCGCCTTCAACAAAGGTCATCTCTTCTCTCTGTAGTTTGCTTTGTGATGGACAACTGAATGCATATAATGTACCTCTGTGCTGTTGCTTTGGAAACAAACCTAGATTGTTGTGAAATACCAGCTCCAACTGACGTACTGATAAGCTTATCCTCCCTTCGTAGTTGTTTGCTGCTTGGGGTAAGCTGTGAGAACTGCTTAGAGTGATTCAATAGACTGCCCACAAATATGCAATAAATGTCAATCCTAAGTGGAAAACATGGCCAGGAAATGAATGCTGTATCTTAACTTGTGGTAGATCATTGTCAGTCTGTGCAAGACTTAAAATAAGGGTGGTGTGTTTTTAAAAACTCAAACAGAAACTGTTATGTTTTGTTCATTGATGGATGTAATAAAACTCACAAGTTGCTGGAATGTCTGACTGTTTATTCCGTACACACACCAATGACCCCCGACCCCCCCGTCGGTGTTACTCCCTGTCCATCCCTTGTAATACATACAACTGGAACCATCGTAACTAGTTGTTATGCATATCAACACAGAAAGCTTTCGAGGTTCAACACAATGTTAGTAAATACGGTGAAAGCCCACACTGACTATATTTCATCTCTGAAAAAAAAAACACATAAAAAAAAAAGAGTACACAGCAAGTCATACAGTTAGAACTATTTTTATTAGATTGGAGTACTAATACAGTCCAAAGATTAGGCATACATAGGTTCCCCATCATTCGGTCACTCCAACTTATGTCGGTGACTACTATGGGAAGTCTGCTAGGAGGGCTCTACTCACTCCATGCTCTTTTTAATACGCCAATCAGTGGCCGTGCTGATGGTCACGTAGGTGCAGGCGTGGCACTCTTTCTGCATGCTCATTGGAGCCATACTCTAAGACACAAGCGACTGGTGAAAGAGTTCACATCGGTGTTGGATTATATTCACCTTTTGTGGATAAAAAGATCTGGTGTTTACAGCAACCAGCCTGATCCTCTGCCCGTTCACAGTAGGATTGAGTCGCTGACAGCTCCTGACTCTCGTTTTTTACTGCCTTTTATCAAACCAAGTAAGACTCCTTTTTGTAGTAGAGCACTTGTTGCCGGTCGACTATTTATACCACGCAAATCTGTGAATGTGGTTGATCAATTGCATTGGTGGATAGCTCGATGGCTGTATTGGTTGTTTTGGGCATAAACATACTGATGGAGCGGTCATAGGACCAGACTGTGTAGAAGCGAACTGTTCTGTCATATAATACATTTGAACGAGGCTGCCGTTCTTTCGGGCCGCCACCAGAGATGTTGTGACTATGAGTACTCATCTCCGGCATTCAGAGCGTTGAAGCTGGACTACATGCTCGGTTTCTGCGTGCTTCCCACTCTGGCGGTGCGTTTGCTATCTGCCACAAAGAGTTATTGGAAAATGCACTGCTGGCATCTTCTGACGTCTCTTGTGTGCTTGATAATGCGATCTCCACTGCTACATCGAAGAGAGCCTGTGCATCTCCCGAAGGAGACAATACATCGCTTTCCCCCTCTGGGGGACGGCTGGTTGTGGTGCTCCGGAGGTGGCCGTGGTGCTCAAACAGGTGAGCACACCTTCTTGGAGGGCGTGCCCTGAGCCTCCTGGAGGCAGAACGCAGAGTCTGCACAAATTGGTGGTCCCTCTGAAAACTTCAGAGACTCCTGGGCATATGAGTTCCGCAGTAGCGGTTATTCCGCACATGAGACCACTCCAGCTTGGCTCAAGTTCAGAGTTACTTCACAAGCTTGGCATTAGGGCACTTGAAGGTGAACTGGGCATCTCCATCTCCATCTTTGAAAGGACACTCGATTCCTGGCATTCAATAGTGACCACTGATGCTTCAAAGACCAGGGTGGAGGGCTGTATGCCGGAAGTACAATCTCAGGTTTGGACCGAGAAGTACGCTTCCTGGAGCATAAATTGCCTGTAACTTGGCAGTGTCCGTAGCGGTAAAGCACTTCAGGAGAATGCTGTAGGGATATCACGTGTTGGTCAGGACAGACAACATGGGGATGGTGGTGTATGTTAATCGACAAAGAAGGATATGCTCATCACGTTGTCAGCTCTAGCTCGTAGACTGCTACTCTGGAGTCAACACCAGGGGCTGTCCCTAGTCGCAATCCATACTCCTGTAAGATACACTGTCTTGGTTGAAACCCCGGTCAGAAAAATGGCGACTTCATCCCCTGGCAGTCCAGCAGATCTGGGAGTGCTTTGTATAGCAAAGTATAGCAGAGCTGCTCCCTTGTGACAGTCCCTCCATGACCAGTTCCCCTGCAGTCAGACTATCTGTCCCAGGTATGTGGGCACAAGCACCTGCACCCAGACCTCTGGAACTCCATGTCTGGTACCTTTGGTGCGGAGAACCCCCGGTTATGCCATGCCCGTGGTCCAAAAACTGTGTCTTGTCAGAGCTTGTAGGCTGCCGAGGTAGACCCGAGCAACTGCCCTGTTGAACTCGTGCTAACGAGCGCTTCCTCAAAGAGGGTCTGAATCAAGGACTGTCTCCATCCACCCTGAAGGTTTGCATTGCCGTGATTTTTGCCTTCCGATTGAAGGCAACACTCTCTCCATACTTTTTAAAAATGCCAATCAGCAAACGCACTAATGGTCACGTGATCACGTCATCCCGCACAAAGCGGACACAAGCATGACACTCTTCCTGTTTTTTGCTAGAGCCTACTCTCCACAAGCCAGCGACTCAGTGAGCTCCCTCTACTAGGGCCTGTTATGCCAGCAAGTGGGGTCAGATCGTCGACTGGTGTCACTCTCGCCAAGTAGACCCGAGCACCTGCCCCGTTGAACTCATGCTAACCTTCTTTCAAAAGGGTCTGGATCGAGGACTGTCTCCATCCACCCTGAAAGTTTACATTGCCCCGATTCTGCCTATCACCTTCCGGTTGAAGGCAACAGGTTGGGACTGTGAGAATAATAACAAATTCTCATATTATACTATGTATTCTTGTGCAACTCTGTGTGCCTGAGTGTGACTGATTTACTTGGTTCTTTCTGCAAACTGCCACATTCCACTTTCTTATTTTTTGCTGGAATTCTCCTGAACACCATATATGGTATGGTTATCGTAAAATGCTCTGGGCGGGGGGTTGAAACTCTGACCATGCTTGTGTGTCCTGATCGCGTCTCCCTTAGGAGTATATAAAAGGAGACTGCACACTGTGTGTTTCTTGAAGTTTTTGTCTGAATAAACTCATACTCAAAGCAGTTGACTTGTTCATTCAAAGCTTCCCAAGGGCGCTCCTGGTCGCATTAGCTTCAATTTAGAGGGTGGGCGATCTGCAAGCACTCTCTGTCGACAAGACCTGCTTAAAGTTTGGACCTGGTGATACTCATGTTACTCTTAAGCCTAGGCCTGGGTGTGCCCAAGGTTCCTAACATCCCCTTCAAAACTCAGGTAGTGAACCTCCAAGCTTTGCCCGGAGAGCACCAACCCCTGGCTTTAGAGGACAGCAGACGATAGGAAAGGCTGTCTCCAAACAGAGGATGGGCACTGGCTAGTGGAGGCCATCTCTGCCGCATACACAGCGTCCAACTTCCCTTGCACCCTGCAGTTGATAGCCACTCTATCAGGGTTTTCGCAGCCTCCTGGTCATTGACAAGAGGACTCTGGCAGAGATCTGCAAGGTTGGGAGTCGGTCGACACCCAACACCTTCACCAGGTGTTGCCATGCCTACACCTATTTTATGTACAGCTGCTGATTGGCGTTTCAAAAAGAGTATGGCAAGAGTAGAGCGCTCATAGCGGAGTTCCCATAGTCATCACCGACATAAGTCTCCGTTCCCCATTCGGGGAATGAGGGTTGAAAAAGTAACCATTACAATCAGTATACAAGACTAGCAGTTAGGGTTGTCACTTTCTGTGTCACAGGCCAGGTTCAGACTGCAGGTTACCATACAAGATGATTGTATGGCTTTATTTAAGTTTATTTCTGGTTGGAGCAGACATCACTTTTACCTTTAAATCTAATTAAGGAGAAGACAAAGAAGAAATATTTATTAGTTCTATTACTTCACTTTTCTCCCATCGTCATCAGCCATAATTGATGTTAAACATCTGGTTAAATCGATTATTTATCGGGGTCAGGAGCTCTTATGAAAGCCACCTTGGTAGGATTTGAAAAAATCAGAATTGAGCTGTTTAGAAGAACCTGAAAATATCAGAGACAGGTCACATATGTACAAAAAAAATGTTGGTCATTTTAGGCTGCACTCTGAACATGGCCTCAATGATGGCATATTCATGAACCAAACACTGCATCTAAATACATACTTTGGGAACTTTTATAATAACAATTGATCACACAGAAAAGCAACACTGATTTCTCCTGATCTAATTTTCTGGAGCACGCACAAAACCCATCTTTCTACTAGCCTCAACATCCCCTTTTAACTGCTTGAGTTTCAAAAGATTACAAGTTTTGACTAAAAAACAACTAAAACAAAAGTGGTTAGTATATCATTTTTGGTAAAAAAAAATTTTTCAAAACCCTTCACGCTTGAAATTTGAAGCATTTGAAAGTGCTTGTACAGCCCAAAATAATCCAGTAGTTTTCTTGTTGATATCACACTTGAAAGAAAATATCTTGACTTCCAAACTAAGGTTGACAAAATTAAGAATTGCTGTAAGTCATCTATTGATCAAAAGAAAATATTGTATGTTTCTTTGATTTCAGCGGTTCTATGCATATTCTATGCATATCCTGGTTTTGTTTCTCTAGTCATGGTGGTTTTCGAATAATTACAACTTTTCGAGGTTTAGTGCTAAATAAGTGTAAACCGTTCCATGCACGGTCTGACGACTAGATTTATGCTCAAGTGATTAGTGAACAGAGAAAGTATGACAAAAAAGGAATTGCAAGCACAAACGTAACGGTAATTTTTAAATGTAAATATTCTCCTTATACCAATACTTAAAATATAATTTGTACCTGTATTAGACATCATCTCTTGTTGTCTCTTGACACATCAATACAGTTTTATGGTTACCTGTAATACATTTCTTACATACTAAGTGACGGGTTTCATACTAAGTATGTTTCTTTCTAAATAATTCTCAGCATTCACTGAAAAACTTAATATTCTGGGATTACTTAAAAATCTTGTGTATCATTTATGTGTGCCTATTTTTAAGCAATTAATTTAAGACAAGGTCACGTTTAACTCTTAAGTTGATGATGCTTAAATGTTTGAGTATTTTGTCAAAATAGTTCTTCCCAAATTTATTAATAGGTTTGCATGCATATTTTAAGCAAAAATTACATTTAAGTTCAATCAATTATACCCCAAAATTATTTTTGATGATGTGTAATTGTTTCACTAACACAGCTAACCATTCTATTCTATCTAGATACTCTTTAAAAAATAGAAATACTTATTTTTGCTGATATATTTA
Source organism: Danionella dracula (assembly GCA_900490495.1). Taxonomy (NCBI): domain Eukaryota; kingdom Metazoa; phylum Chordata; class Actinopteri; order Cypriniformes; family Danionidae; genus Danionella; species Danionella dracula. The sequence continues at coordinate 1,038,919 of UELW01000012.1, forward strand.
TCACAAAATCTTAGATCGGGAAATTTTAATACCTGCAGGCACCCAATTAGTCAGAACTTGCAAACTTTCTTTTTCTGGAACAAATTTAGAACACTACATAACACTTAACAACACAAACATAAACTGAACTATAACTGCAATGACCATAAAATCCTAAACTCTCACAATGTACCACGTCTAACCAGCGCTCTCATTGGCCAGACAGTAGATTAGGATAAAGAAATCCTAAGGTATCCTACGGAAAAAAATCTTTTCCGTGAGTGAAAAATAGATTCTTTGTATTGACAGAAGGGCTAAATCAGTTTTACATTACTTTAGCAGAATAGCATCTCTTGATCCTCAATCGTAAAGAAAAACTGGATTAAAACTCTGTTGTTACTTTTAGCTCCACATATTCTTAAGTATACGTTAAGTAAGTAACCGAAATAAAGAACCGAAACATAGGTGTTGTTTTAATCCAACTTTTACATTTTTATGCATTTTTCTAAATAAAAAAAAATACGCATTGAGTAATTTCCATTGACTATTTTCCTATCGTGCAGTAGTATTACGTGGTAATCAGATGGATCCTAAAATATTGTTACATTTACTAAACTTAAAATTACTGCTAACTTTATTAAAAATTGTTAGTTGTATTTCTTTATTGATTTAAGTAAACAGTATAATCAATTTCTTGAAAAAACATTTGTTGTGCAAAATTAAGAAACGTACAAAACTACATTTTTCAAGTGAAATGTAATTTTTTTAATGAGCAATACTTGCAATGGCCAGAATGTAACCAAATCAAAAAAACAACCTTTGGTATTTTATTTTATATCTTCTTTTTTCAATAATTTGTTTAATGATTCAAATTGGTTCAATAATACTGAAAAAAATATAAACTTCACAACAGTTTTAAAAAAGATTTAAGTTACCCACATTTTCTATTAAAGTGAAGGTATTATCTACTGGGGTACAAATGTACAAGATACCCCTTGTAGTGAACTTACAGTATGGAAGTAAAAACTTTTCAGATTTCATCAGCTCTGACACTACGCACTCTTCCCCTGCAAGCTCCTGCTCAGCAGCGTCCCAGCCCGAATAACGGGAAACACACTTTCTCAGTGCCAATGAGTGTAATAGCTTCTCTGTTATTATTATCTGGCATACATCAACTTAATCACAGCGCCGTTTTACCAGGCTTCCTCTCTCTGTGCTGAGTTGGAAAGAAAATGAAAGAGGAACAAAATGGTATATATCACAGGGCCGGGGGTTGTCCGAGTTTAAAGATAAACCTGGTAATTTTTCATGGACGTCCGCACTAATCTGTGGCCATAGTGCCTTTAATGTCAGGGATGGGAGTGTGATGGAAATTCATTTTAAAATATAAAGTGTTAAATATTTCTTCAGATTGTAGGCTGTCAGAGATACTTTATTGATTTATCAGTTTGTATAAAAGAGATAAACCTTTAATTAAAAGCTTTAAATTGACTGCTCAAAAAAAAAGCTTATTTGCCTTTTCTTAATTTTAAAAAAGTTTGCTTTTGATGCTATCCACAAGTTAAGCAAACTTATTTTTTGGATGTAGCCAGTAGTTTGGCAAGCGTCTCAGTTATGAAAGAGGAATCCCCCGGCAGTAAATCCCCTTTAACACCAAGTCCTTGTGACACCAGCTCCGTTTCCTGAAGATGCTTGCTTTATAAAACAGTCTGTGTATAGTGCAAGTGCTGCCACATCTCCCCATTAACGCCTTCCCAAAGTGTTATTTCCACCAAGCCTTTAAACTTAAAGGTGAAGGTATGCCATTTAACGGACGGGAACAGAAATGTGTTCAGGTGTCCCTCTATGGAGAGAAGCATCTGTCAGAATAGGTTAACAACGAGAGAAATGGTTCAAATCTGTTTACTACATACATAACGCACCAACGTGCTGTGCACCACATGCCCATGTAAGGTGAAAGCACAGAGTTTGTTTACACAGAATTTCAGAATTGCTGAGGCACCAGGGAGCGAAAGCAGATATGTGTTTTTCTTGACAGCCTCCAGAATGGAGCTCAAGCCTTCCAGAGGTACAAAGCTTTACTGTAATTTAGAGTGATGTGAGGCTGTGTGATAGAGAGACCCAGACAGATCAAGTCTGCTCGCTTGTTGAACAGGTTATTGGTTTTTAAAGATGCAGTGAAAAAGTGTTCATACTTGAGTTGAGTCCCAAAAGCTCATGAGTGCTTTTGTGTTTGTTAGCCTGAATAATTGTGGCACTTGTTCGCTAAAAGCACTTGCTTTTGCTTATTTGGGTTTGGTGTAAGTTACCATGGAAAAAATGTGAGACAGAATGCAATGTTTGGTCTGCAAACAACCTATAAACATCTGCTCTGCCTTTTAAGGGATTGTTTAGTGGGACGGGACGAGAAAATAAACATTCTCAAAGAGTCCTTGGCTTTTTTTCTCCTTCCAATCGAATGCAAGCTGCGTCTGGTGGTATCAGTTGAGTTGTTGTGAATTACTCTCGATCCGCACATTTTAAAGACTTTTTCTGAGACACAGTTTTGGAGCTCGTTCATCTGTTTTATTTACCCTCCACTTTCTTTTCTTAAACACTACTGAGACAGGCTTTAAAACAAGATGGTTAGATTTGATTTTGCAGAGTAAATGTGCTTTTAACTTTCTCCTGTTCATCTTGTCCAAGAATGTAGTTTTTTTTTCCTAATATTTCTAGCTGGCAAGTCAGTGGCTGTTAGTCCCACAAAACATACACTCAATATAGTAATGTACAGTAATACAAACATTTATGTATTTAATGTATCGTAAAAATACACACTGTCTTTTGTAACATTATGAATCAGTACTTGTAATATATTACATATCTATAAAATTGTTTAAAACTGTAAAAACTATTTTTACATACTTTTTAAAAAATATTATCAATATAATAATTGTACATCCAAATATCAAGCTTGACAGTGGTTTATTGTTTTTCGTAAAGAATACATATTGGTATTGTATTTAACAATAAAATTTTTTCGACAATATTCAGGGAGTGTTCCATATGTTTTCCTTCACCATTCTCTTTAATGGTTTGAAGTAAATGCAGTTAAACTAAATTAAAAACTCTTGAACTGTAAATCCAAAACTTTAATGTCATTACAAAAACATTTTTTTTAAATATACTTTTTTATTCATCCAACCAACCCACCGATCCATCCATCCATCCATTTATATGTTTAATTATTTATTCATTCATTCACCAATCCATCCACCCATCCATCTGTCTTTCCATCCACCAATCCATCCATCCATTCCAGTGATGCGTGGGTAAATGTATATACAACCCGCACCGACTGACGTTTTCAACTACCTCACCCGCAAATCGAAATCTAAAAAAAAAAATAAAGAAAATATTGTACCAGACTTGCTTCTGAATTTGCATTTTTTTTTATCATGCGCTTACTGATGGGGTGGGCTCAGAGGTACAGCGGCAAGAGTAGTCAGTTCTTGAGGCGATCCATGTTTTTCCATTTCAGCTGTCTAGATGCATAATATTATTGATGAATGTGATGTTTGTGTTTCGACCCTGCTTGGAGAATTCATCAGCAGGTCAACTGAGAGATTATGAGTTATATAACTATAAGACGACTGATGAGAATTGATAGAACACACATGAACTTGTCTTTCTTTGTGACTTACACAGGTTGATGTCGAACCAATTCCAGGAATTTCTGAATAATGTCTTTGAGGACATCAGGGGAAGCTAGTATCACGGGCATGCACAAAGATTAACCCTTTCATGAACAAACCACTCATCGATGTTTTATTTGAAGCGGGTAGTTAAATAGTTGAGTTCAATCATGGTGTAATAAAATTTAGGCTTATGTATTTCATAGAAAATTGTGTCCAGTACTATATAAAATACAAAGGTTTAATTGGCATATTTATTTCAAGCGACCGTGACCCGAATATATTAAAAATAGTTTTGATCGCACATCACTGATCCGTTCATCCATCCACCCACCAATACATCCATTCACCAATCTGTCATTTTGTCCGTCCATCCTTTCATCCATCAATCAATCTGTCCATCCATCCATCGATCCACCAGTCCATCCATCTGTCCATCTATACACCAATCTGTCCATCCATTTGTCAATCCATCAAACTGTCCATACGTCTTTCATCTGTCCACCCATCTGTTCATCCACCAATCAGTCCATGCATCCATCTGTCTGTCCGGCGATCTGTTCATTTCCCATCCATAAAAATATATAGAAGGACGTTTTTCTTTTATTAATATATTTATTATTATTGTATTATTGTATTATTTTTTTATTATTGTTTTTTAATAAAGTGATTAGATTGACTTTACAAATTTTGTCTTTGGACCATATAAACAGTGTTTGTATGTCCTAATGTATTCTTTGTGACATATAAACTATATTGGATGTCACAGACCATACATACACTGTTTATATTGTCCAAATAAAGTGTTTTATGTTTGCAGTTGATAACTAAAACATGCAGGAAGTGGGAGGAGAATACTAAAACTTCAGACCATCATAGCCTTATGCACTCAAATGGACAGCTCATATTATCCACAATTATATGAAAAAAACTTTATATAATTTTAAAGAATGATTAATTAAAACTACTATCTACTCACAGTTACCATGAATACCAAAAGCAGAAATTCGATCCAAAATATGTGTAGCTACATAGCTTTAACCATAGTTTTTTATTACTATAGAGCTTGGAACCTTAAAATTGGGTGTCTAATGGACCCACTCCATTTCAGTCTCTTCTGTAATAGCTTTGTGAAGAAGAATAGGAGTTGACCTTATTTTGGCCTCCGTTAACCATGACTTGACATGACAAATATAATGATATCAAAATAAAAACACTTCACACCCGTAACGAGGATACACCAACATCAAATATTACAATACCATTGAACCCAACAGTCAAAATATGTTGTCGGCAAGCACCATAAAGACCTGTATCCTGTACACAAATATGATTTAGAGCTGAGAGGAAGATGAATGGTACGGGTTTCTGTCTGTTTATTTGAACCGGGAGCCATTACTTGAATCTATCAGCTTTATTTATACTGGTGGCAGGAAAAGCGGCGGCCAAATTATTACAGCTGTATGAGAGGGCCATTGGCTGGAAGAAATGCATAAATATGCTGTGCATGGAAAGCAAACAGGGATTATTTTGTATTTGTTTTACTTTGGGCTTGCTTGGCTAATGCTAGTGTGCTGTTAATGTGGACCAGATGGAGAGGCGAGCTGTCACCAGGCGAGCAGTGGGGAGCTGCAGCGCTCCACAAGAGTCCCTGGATGCCAGCAGGCTTCCCTGTCATTACTGAAGGGTTACCACTGCTTGTAAAAGCCTTGTTAACACAAAGCCCTGTTCAGATGTTAATTGGCTAATTGACTAATTAATTTTTCTATAAAGGCATGTGGAGGAAAAAAAGTGAGAGCTAATTGAAAGCGACTATTGGTTTAATTACGACAGCAATGAGGTAGGACTCTGTTATATTGCAGAGTGACAGGCTGCTCCTGATACAACAAAATATGTAATCTTAGGTAAGCACTAAATAATATACAAATCCAGGACATGTGACATACACATTTTTGGAAATAGAATTTTTTATAGAAATAACCTTATGAATGAAAAGTTCACACGAGTCACATAAATCAGGTCAGAAAAAATCTGATATCATATCAGTCAGGAATTTTTATTTTGTAGATTCAAACACAACTTTTTTGCAGTCTTTTCCCGCGAACATAAGCTGAAATTTCTGCACACATATAGCCAGTCAGACGGAAGAGGACAGCCAATCAGTGAACAACATGGTGGGAAGGGGGTCATAAAACATTGAATTCTAGTTACAGTCCACCATTCATGGACATTCATCCTTATAATATTTTTAACGAGAATACAATTAAATTAATTGTTCATAACGGTGTAATAATAGTGATGTGTGTGTGCGTGCGTGCGTGCGTGTGTGTGTGTGTGTATGTGTTACAGAGAGAGAGAGGGTAGGAAGAGCCCGAGAGAGAGTCACCAATGGATCTCTATTTAATTACCTATCCTTAACTCTGTTTGTAATCTCAGTTGATTTATTGAGCGGCTCAAAAAATGAATTGAGAAGAGGTTGACAACACAGCCATCGGTGTGTGGAGAGGTGTCTGCAAATTCAATTTGGTCTGCCAGCGCTCGAAAAGACAACCACAAATTAAATCCTCCATCTAGGAAGAGACTAATGAACGGAATTAACAATGATGCAACACTTTATATTGAGGCATATGGATTCAAGGCATGTTTTCTCCGTCTCTATGCTCCTCGTGCCTGCATGTGGAGAGTAGGGGGGGAAAGGGCCATTTTTAATCAAGAAATCCATTCCAGTGTTCTGCAAGCTGGCCCTCCTCCCCTCCACCTGAGCTCTGGAATCACCCAGAAGCAGTTGAACAAAAACATCTTGTTCTGCGCTAAATGGCATTGTATGCATTTTAATTGCAGGGAAATCTCTGCAGTCCATCCTCATCCGTAGACAATACAGGGCACGACTGTTGGCTGATTGCTGTGGCCGCGAGTCTACCAGGATTCCAAGGTTATCTGGTATTGTTCCTTAATTGTAAAACTGATAATATCACTATAGGCTTGTCAGACGTAAGTGGGCATTTCACACAAATTAGACCCATTATTGGCGATATTGGGAAGTGCTTTGTGTTACACAAGTACCAAATTGTAAGCTAGAAAAGTTTGAGGTAATTAGTAAATTATGTTTTGGAACTTGACCAAATTCAATTATTTGTTTTAATTATTGATATCTAATCTACCCTAAATGACTAATTAGATGCCTGTGATGACTGTTATGCGATATCTATTAAGTCTTAAACAACGTGCTCAAATCTATCTAAAATTGTGCTTTTATGTTAATAACAGCTGACGTGCTATATTTGGCAGAAATTTGGAAGGTGTATATTTCTTTGTATTCCTACCCTTTCAGGTATTGTACTGTTATGACATGCAGACATGCATTGAATTACATATTTATTCATAATGTTAATAAACTTTTAGCACATGAGCTTTCACAATATATATATATATATATTATTAGTGCTAGTCAATAAAAAAAGAAATGAACGAATCACGTTGTTCTGTAACAATTATTTATGATTAATTACAATTTATTTTAAATGTTGCACATAATTTTGCGCACTTGTATAGTTGGATGTGAAATGCACATGGATGGAGGAAGAATAATATATTAAGACAATAAGGTGAAAATTAAATTTTTTAAAAACAGCTATATTTTTCACCGTTTTTTCAATACAACACAGAAAACCGTTTTCAGAATAAAAGGGTGACATTTATCTCTAAGCTTCAAATCAAACAGCTCAGTCTTACATTTAATTCAGCATGCTCTTGAGACAAAGAAGTTATTTTAACATCATCTGGAAATATTGTTTCTCTCTTCTTTTAGGTGATGTGAAATGAGAGTGAAAATAATCACTTGGCACTGGCTGTGGGAGCAAGGGTTGGCACCTACACGGTGTTTTTTTTTGACAGCCATTTCAGTTTTAGTCTTAGTCTTCCTGACGAAAATCATTGTTTTAATCACATTTTAGTAATTTCAAATTACAGTTGTAGTCCTGTTTTAGTCTATGAACAATAAAAGGGTTTAGTCTACTTTTAGTCAATGTAAATTAATATTTAGCTGAGTAAAATGTCTTGATAAGTGAATTTACCTTTTCAAATTCTAGAAATTGTGTAAAATAATAATTTTGTAAATATTTAAATGTGTTTTATGAATTAATGCTTCATTTCACATTGTGTTAATAGACTTTTCATTAATAACTAAAATGATACATATGTATGATCTAAGGATTATGCAAAATAAAGTGTTAATACAATCTTCCTTACTTTAAAAAACAGGAACAAAAGCATTCCTAATTTGACAATTGTTTCTTTATTTTTGAGCAATGGAGTGAGAACATGTACTTACATTTTTTAAAAGCATGAAGAAATATGTCATTTGAATTTTGAAAACTAAAATCAAGAAGATTGTCATTGGTTAAGACCGCAGACCTAGTGCACAATGTGAGCGATATACAGTACATACTTTATATTTTGAATTGCAAAATACAGTCACGAATCATGAAAGCAGAAATGGCAGCATTTTTACCTTGTATCTGTCCACCAATAACATTTGCATCAGTGAAGTTTTTGCCATCACAGAGACATATTTATCTTGTTAACATCTCATTATTGTGCCTCGTTGACGAAAATAACACTGCTCCAAAGAAGCCATTTAAAACATTTAAACTGTACTATATTTAGGTTACGCTGTGTGGATTTCAAAGCTGATTAAAGTAACAGGTGAACAGACTATACATTCTTTTTTGTGTGTTTTTTGACAGAATTGGCTTTCCCCATTCCATAAACTGAGCATGTTATGCTGAAGTTCGAGCTCACCAATTTAGAGAAACATCATACCTCACAATCAGAAACAATTCAGGCTAACTCCACTGCTCCGCAAAGTTTTTGAAGATATATGTGTTAGTATGCTGTCACTATACGTGTTATGCAGTCAATAAGCAAGCCTAACTTAATAAGTTAGCAGATTAAATGAATCACGTACGTTAACTTGTTATGTTAACAGCACAAATTTTTTATCAAACACATTATGAACCACTTTAATTATGGCTTAGATCAAGGTCTTCCAAGGTTGCAGGTTATCCTTTTTTAGTTATTTCATGGGTGCATTTAAAAAATGTGTATATTAATCTCATTTCAAAAAGGTGAAACCTATATATCATGTAGATGTTTTGAGTAAAAAATTTCGATCCTTTAAATATTTAAAAGTTTCCCAACCAAATCAGTATCTGCACAAGCCAGCATGGGGTGGGGAAGACTTGGTAATAATACTAGAGAAGATGTCAAGAGGACAGTCATGAACACCACGCACAAGGAGGGTAAAACATAACGTTCTTTGCTAAAATAGCTTGTTGTTCAAAAAAGGCTGTTTTTAAAATTGTTGGTGAATTTTGCATGGAAGGAAAAAGCATGAGTCAAATTGAGGTAAAATGCTGCACTCTTCGAGATAAGCCACCACTGAGCTATTGGCAACCTCAGAATCAACTTGCCTGTTGTGTAATATGTAATATATACTTTTTCATACTACATATTTTGTAATTTGTCAAGATCTACCTGTACTATGATATATTTCTAGCTCAAGAGGATACGTAACAAACTGGCTTCTGTTTGGAGTTCCAAGAATGGGCCGTGCATTTGTCATCATCCAATCATCATATCCACCTCTGCCACCTGAATCTTATTGGACTCATCATCACAAAGCATTGCATTTTCACCATAACCCTTCTACTCAACATAAAGCCATCTTCTAAGCTTTCAGCTGTATTTCAGTGTTGTTTTTTCACAAAACCCTTATGGACGTTTAGTGAGAATTGCCAGTGTTCCTTGATTCTCCTTCATTTTCAATCCTTTTCACCGCCATGTTCTAGGATTGTTATTTATTTGCGATTGTTCAGTAATCCTCTACTCGAATGACCGCCTCTAAAGAACTAGCTTGACTTTTTGCATATTGCTTGACATTTTTTGGTGTAAATTATTTCAAAGAACATTGACATTCTAATGCAAAGTACACTCTTAGACTCAATCTATCACAAAGTTCAAGTGTAAACCAGATTCTGCTGTCATATCTAGCGCACTGTAGCTTTTCATCTCTTGTTTATTTAATGCAAACATTATTTGTAAACAAGGCTTACAGTTTCTATCCACTGACTCTTCCTCAAGCTCTGTTGCTGCTGCTTTCCAGAGGTACATTGTTCTGCTTCTGTTATTTATCTCTTTAGTGCCTGAGGAGAGAGAAATTGCTTATTTACGCTGAAGTTCTTTATCAGCGCTCTCCCCGAGGGATTCTTGTGCCTCGCTAACAGACCAAATGGGAGGCAAATTAAAATGCTGGCCCTATCCGATCTGACGCACTCATTTCCCTTAATAATCACATTAAAGACGACCACTCGTCTCGCTGGGCCAAATTAAGCACTAAATAGCCACATCACTCATCCCGACTGAGGCTGAGGTGTCTTAAAAGAGGTAAATCCTCATTTTTCCCCTCCTCCAATCTTGCCTATGTATACTTCTTCAATTAGAGATATTTATGGTTGTGGCCAACAAAACAGGCTCGCTGCTGAATGCCTGTGTCTGAAGAAACTGGGAAACACTTGTGCTGTGTTGGCATGGTGATGCATGACAACATCGAAGTGTTACTGTGGTTACAAAGGCTGTTTGGAAAGTCATGACCCTGGTGTCCTTTCACAAGCGGGTCACCAGTGTGGAGACATGTTTGTGCCTAAAAGGGGAAATAAATGGAACATCTAATTTCATAACATTATAATTATCAGAATATTTTAAGGGGAAGTAGTGAACAGTCTTAGTTTCTCTCCATTTTTTGCCTGCCGTTTGGAATATGTTTTGACAAATTGCATGCTAATGACCAGGTTATTATTACTGCACAGTTCTCATTTCTCATCCATAATTTTGGTTTTAATTAAAACTTTATCACCTTTATATCCCAGAATTTAAAACATGGTTAAGATTGCAGAACCTAATTTCAGCCCTTTTTTATATTGCACCAGTTGTATGTTTCATCTCTTACTTACAGCTTGACCTTTCAGTGTCTTCAATTTATTTGTATTTACTTTGTAGTGTAAAGAGACCAACAAAAACTCAGATTGAAATGTTTAGCCTGGTCCATCATGCACTTCTCCAGCTTTTTCACTTCCTCTCTACCTCTTTCACTCTCTCTTTAACTCGCTTTTATTCTCCCTATCTCTTTCTCTGTATCTCTCTCTCACACATACTCTCAGTTTCTCTCCAACTCTTTCATGCTACCTATCGCTCTCTCTCACTTTCTCTCTAACTCTCTCATTCTCCCTCTTCCTCTCTGTTTCTCTTGCTCTCCCAGTCTTTGTCTCTCTCACTCATGTTCTCTCTAACACTTTAATTCTCCCTATTGTTCTTTGTCTCTCTCTCCCTTTCTCACTCTCTCACTTTGTCTCTAACTCACTATCTTTCTCCCTATCTCTCTCTGTCTCACATTTTCTCTCCCTATCTATCTCTCTTGCTGTTTACCCTCTATCATTCTTTTTATCCACCACCTCTCTCTAATTCTCTCCCACACACTCTTTCACTCTAACACACTCTCACTCTCAGTCTTCCTTGCTCTCTAACCCTCTTTCATTCTCGATATCCCTCTCTCTCTCTCTCTCTCTCTCTCTCTCTCTCTCTCTCTCTCCTTGCCCTTCACTTGTAAAAGCACAGTTGTGAGGTCATTGTCTTTGAACCTTGCCCAGCTCTCTCTTTCTCTCTCCCATTTCCTCTCACAGTGAACAGGTCCTCTCTGTGGCTGTTTTTTGGGGATTCCCCGTCTGCCTCCCACCCATTTCTCTCCCAGACAGGGCGGGATTCAGAAATTCACACTCTCGATGCCTTTTTAAAAGCCAGAAACTCATGGAGTAAGCACCATTTGGACCATGTTTCATTTCAGTAGATTTTTTTGTATTTTCCTCTCTTTCTCTCTCCTCTCTCTCTCTCTCTCTCACTTTGCTCAAACTTTGTTTGGGTTGCTTAAAAGTCATCAGAGAGCAAAAGGCTCTTCATGAAGAAAGTGTGGGCTCTGTCCAAGAAAAAAAATGCAATGCATGTTGACAATTATTCATAAAACACAAATACCTCATGAAAATGTTATTTCTGAAAATCACACCTCAGCATTAGGACCTACAGAAATTTGCTGATGAAAGAATAAGCAGAATGAATTTAAATTGTTGTTACCAATGAGTGTAGCAGGTAGAGGCATAACTGCAATGGGGCGGGGCGAAAGTGGCCATAACCAGCTTCGCAAACATGTCAAGTAGTCACACAGACAAAAATTCCACTCACACGAATGAGATCGCATGCGACAATGAAAAGTTATGCTGACTTCAGCTTTGACCTCACTTTGATCATAAGGTGAGAGCTTGAAAGTGAAGTATTGTTTTAAAGCAAGATTTGCTTTGTCAAGACTTCAGTGCTGATGTGAGATACAATAGAATGAACCCTGCTGCCATTTGGACGATTTATATTTAGAGTATGGTATATTTTTTTAAACATACTGCCCGGTAGGTGGGGTTTTTGCTGCCGTATCACCATGCAATGGTCATCTGAGCTCTTAAAACATAGTTTGACCGACCCTTTAGAAACACAAGATGCATGTCAATGATGAGAAAAAAGGATGACAATTCAATGCAACCAAACATATTAATCCAGCTCACTTTAACAGGATAAGTAGAACAAACTTAATTAAAATACAGGTGTAGCTCAATAAATTCAAAGAACAAATGGATCAATGTGTGTATTAAATGTACAAAGGCTGATTTTTTTCATCCAGCCATTATCTTGTCGGCTTTTTTCCCTTTTGGGGTCGCCACAGCGGGATGAACCACCAACTCTTCTGGCATATGTTTTACACGGCGGATGCCCTTCCAGCCGCAACCCATTGCTGGGAAACATTCACACACACTCATTCCCACTCAAACACTACGGACAATCGTTTTTACCCAATTGACTTATACCGCATGTCTTTGGACTTGTGGGGGAACCCGCAGCACCCGAAGTAAACCCACGCGATCACGGGGAGAACACGCAAACTCCACACAGAAACGCCAACCGACCCAGCCGAGGCTTGAACCAGTGACCTTTTTGCTGTGAGAAGACCGTAATACCCACTGTGCTACCGTGATGCCTGCCGTGTTTCATTTCAAATTAGAGTAAGTTACTAAGCTAATGAACTTAGCTCAAAACACCTGCCAAGCATTCCTGTGAAGACCCAGCTTCTTTAGTATTCATTTTTTCTGGTTTACCCCGTTATGAAGGGTGTCAACAATTCTTAGATCTGCAGTCTGTTTGATGATTGTGTAACCTTTCTAATTGCCGTTCAGGAAACCTTTAGTGATCTGATGTGCTTGTAATGCAACCAAGGGTTTTAGTAGTGAAAACCAGAGTTTTAATCTTTTTAGTCATTTTAATTGTAGTCCTTTTTATAATTTTTTATATTGTTTATGAGTTCAAACATTCTTTTAAATAATGTTTTTGCAGCACTTTGTGAACTTTTCTGTTTGTAAAAGGTGCTTGAGAAATAAAGTGGATTGGATTGGAAAAACTACAAATGGTCACATCAAATGGGAGCAATACGGTTTGTGGTTCTTTTGAATTTTTTTTGTAAAAAATCCATGGTTTTGGTGAGTGAAACTAAACTTTATCACAAACCCTTTGTTTTTCAAAACCTTTTCAACCTCAATCAACATCTTTAAATCGAATTATGTGAACATAAGACATGCTTATCAATTCATGGCAATGCATAAATGCATTGGTAAACATAAAAAATGGTGCTTGTGCTTTTTAACATGGGCAGCCGTGCATGGCGTGGACAGAGGGCTCAGAAGCACCACGGGGTGAAAACCAATCAAGGGCTCTATTCCTGAAGGAACATTAATTCCTGCCCATATTTCCATCTTATTAGTGTCCGGTTATACCCAGGACTAATTGAACATTAAATATAAAGAAAGTTAATGAAAATGTCCTTTATCCCTGTTAAACTGTGCCTGAGACTGCATTTATTAAAGGGAATTAATCAGCACATACCCTCTGAGCAGAGCAAGGGAGATGTGTGCACGCATTGCCCTCCACAGTGCTGCAAATTAGGATTTTTGTGTGTCCGGGTAAATAACAAAGACCTCGTTGTTCCTTCGTTCTGCGAATTCCTGCGTTCCATACCAAATTTCTCATTTCTCATCTTTCATATCGCATTCAGAGGTTGAAGACGTCTTAGAGGCGATATCATACATTTGGCTCCCCAATGAAACGTTTTAGTGCTGATCTCATGGTCTATTATCAGAAGTGTGCAATTAACATTAGTACTTTGCTCAGAAGGACACCATTGTCAGATACCCTATAGCGCAGGTGCCATTTCCAGCCACTGTTCTTTGCTCTTTAGCTGACATTTGATCATATTTATGTCAAAACACACTTCTGAGGAGTGAATTACTGTCTGATGAAGAGATGAACGGCCAGATCAGGATATATCTGACTTTAGTCAAGCACAAAGGTCGTTCCTTGGTTCTCTTGCCCTTCTAAGGCCCCTGCTCATGTCAAACCCCGGGGTTCTGGTAACAGCAGAAAAGGCCATTGGCAGAACAATAGAGGGCCAATTTCATTTAGATGGAAAAAAAGTGTAAAAGAGTGAACGATAAGGAAGCATTCTCAATCCCAGACCTCCAGAAAGCGTCTCCTCTTCAGATTCTCTCATTAACACTTTGCATTGAATTGGCAGGCGCGGGGTTAAAAAGCCATTTAAGAGGCTCTGAAAGAAACAATGTCTCCAGAAAAAGACAATAAATAAGATTTTGCGGCCATATTTGTAATTTAACATCAAAAGAGCCTCCAATATAGACCTCTGTAGCTCGCTGTTCTTTAATGAATAGACCCCTCCCCCCTTAATCACATTCAAATTGGTTAGTGTTCAGAAAATAGAAATATGTATTAGATAGCAATAAATTTTCATCATTGGCTAAGCCTGCTGCTTAATTGTCCTGTCCCAGGGCTTTGAAATTTCATTGTTCGTTAGGTGCTTAAGTCCCCCATCTCATTTTGTCTCTGTGACATTAGTGCTGAGGGCTCTAATACTCGAATAATTTGAATGGGGATTTGCATGATAGAGCGGGGGAGCATTAAAATATAGGGGGAAAAATGAAAACGGGGAAACGGCTCCTTTCACTTCAAAAGTCACTTTGTTCAAAGTCAAGTCACAATATTTAAAGATGCATTATCATTTTTCCCTGTCCCTCTCTTTTTCTTTGGCTTTGGGCGTCAGAACTCATTAGTCGTCATGTTGGCGGTCACAGCTTTGTTGTGTTGTCCTGGTACTGAATTGGTTTCTTGGTTCGCTTCAAGGAGAGAGTGTCTTACATTTGGAAAGTCTTCTGCAATACATGGCTTTTGTGAAGAGGTTTAATGTGTTTGCTTCCTCATAGGTGTCAGCTGTCCTCATTTGCATATTCACATCATTGGAAAATGCTGAGTAGGCGTTTGTAACAGCCTCTTAAAACGTGCATGCTTTTTTTAAAGTGAAGATGGTCCATGTTCAGCTGTGTTAATAATGAAAAGTCAGGCCCTAGTAAAAGTTTTTTTACTTGAAAAAAATAAAGTTTACTTAAAGCAGTTAGCAAAACTCCCTTTTGTTGGATTTCTAAGCAGACTCTCTTGTGTGAGTTGGTGCTGCAGTATGCACGCTATCTTTGAGCACCTAGAGCAGAAGCATTGCTGAAAAATCATGAGTGAACTAGTATGTGACCAAGCTGAACACTGTGAGCTGAAAACACAGCACGAAAATGGACCAATTATAAATGCAGAGTGCTAGTGCTGTAGCCTTCCTGGGGGACAAACTCAATTGCTGGACTTTCAAACCATTAAACATATGGGCAAGGATTTTCTTCGATAATCCTCAACATCCCTGAGCTTATGAACTTCTTGTTGAATACCTCCTCTTGCAACTTTTCGATACGTAAAACTGTATGTTTGGTCTTGTGAAGCATGTTAGCTCAGGAAGAGTGTTTCGTGATATCTATCTATTCAATTCTTATCGATTCTAGACTGAATAGACAGATTGTAGATGCTAACATACCCAGGTAGGCTAAAAGCTCATTCTTGTCTTTTATCTGACCAAATTTTAAAAGATGAGTTATTTTGCAATTAATTGGTTGGAATATCCTGATTAATGTAAGTAACATACTTTTATGTTCACTAATTGTTTCACATTCATGTATACAGTCTCACAAAAAATCTCACAAAGAAGTTTGTGCCAAAAGACCTGTTACCATAGATTTCTGACCAGATCCGATTATTTAAATAGTTTTCAATTTAAAATATTATAATAAACAGCTAAAAATCCAGTTAATGACCCCTGTAATTTAATATAATTTTTTTTTTTTAAGATTTAAGGGACAAAAATGGTGACGGTAAAGTATTTTAGAACCTGTCAAAAGAACAAAGCCAGTGCTAATCAAACTTTTTTTAATTCATTTATTGGTTTTGTAAATTTTTTTAGCTATCAAGCCTGAAATTGGCAATAAGAATAGCATTTTTAAAAGTTTGAAGTCATTTACATTTATGCATTTGGCAGACGCTTTTGCCCAATGCGACTTACAGTAGGGGAGGGGCAATATGAAATTTGTTACACAGTTAAAGTCTATCTTAGCTTGCTCATAATAGAAGTTGTATCAACTGATCAATAAACCATAGCAGGAAGAAAATAAAGATAATTTTTTAAATCAATTTTTTTACAGTAGGTGTTCCCTGAAGAGAAGAGTTTTCAGTTGCTTTTTGAAAGCTGTTAGTGTTGCTGCTTTCCTGACTGGATCAAGAGTTTGTTCCACAAGCCAGGGACAGTGAGAGAGAAGGTTCTGCTGAGAGATTTTTTGCCTTTGTGGGACAGACCCACGCGTCACTGTTCCTTCTCTGAGCGCAGGCTTCTGGAGGGCATGTAGGAGTGTATGAGCTTGGTGAGGTAAACAGGGGCTGATTTGGAGATTTGTAAGTCAGCATCAGTGATTTGACTTAACATGAACTGCGATGGGAACCAGTAAAGAGTGATGAAGAGGGGAGTAACTCGTTTCGGTTCCTTGAAGATAAGATGAGCTGCAGAGTTCTGGATCATCTGTAGAGGTTTGAGCGCATTTGCTGGAAGTCCTGCTAGGAGAGCGTTGCAGTAGTCCTGATGTGAGAGGCGCAGAGCCTGACCCAGGAGTTGAGTTGCATGTTCACTTAAGAAGGGCACGATCTTTCAAATGTTGTGCTGTACAAATCTACACGCTCGAGTTGTCTTGGTAATGTGCTCTTTGAAGGACAGCTGTTCATCCAAAATCACTCCAAGATTCCTGACTGAAGGAGAAGGGGTAGTTGTTGAGAATTCCAACTGAATGGTGAGGTCGTGATGCAAGAGGGATTGGCCGAGATTACCAGAAGTTCTGTCTTGGCCATGTTGAGCTGTAGGTGATGGTTCTTCATCCAAGTAGAGATGTCGTTCAAGCAGTCAGTTATGTGTTATGGTGATTGGTCATCGAGTGTCATGAGCATAGCAGTGATACGCAAATCCGTGTCTGTGGATGATAGGGCCCAGGTGTAGAAAAGGTGACGAAGAACTGAACCCTAAGGAAACCCCTGTGAACAGTCTATGAGTGTTGGAGACCTCACCCCTCCACTGAAAGATCTACCAGTGAGATAGGACTCAAGCCAGTAGAGTACTTAGCCAGTGATGGTGATGGAGAGAAGGATCTGATGGTTGACTGTGTTGTTTTATGTTGTTTACATATGTTGGTTGCACTGGAATACTCCTCAAACCATGAAAAATCTTTAAAATAGTTGAGGAAGCTACTCTGAATTAGTTTGCAAAACAGATGCTAACAATGTGGAAAAAGTGTTAAAATCTGCTTCCGACTCCAGAATCTTCCAGATCACTGTAAAGTGATTTTAGACTCATTTCCAGTGTTCATAATCAAACTTTTCAACATCAACCTTTAGGTTTGTGAAGAAAATATTAATGTAGTTTATAAAAGCTGTTGAAATGAATCATTTGCATAATAACTAGTTTAAAAACTAATAATTAAGACTATAAAAACAGAGACGGCCTCACCTAAGATGAAACAGTCTCTCTCTCAAACCAGCCAAGTGGAGACGGCCATGCTTTTGTGGCTGAGATTTACTAAATTAATTTATTATCTTAATGCCCTTCAACTGCAAATTAAGCAGACGTCCTGGCCATTGTTTGATGGAGAAGTCATTGCTTGAGGCACTTTCAGCCTGTCATTCAAAGGTAATGGAGGAGAGGGAGCTGTCGTGATCGATTGATACTAAAATGAAAACGAGCATTTCACAAACAAGTATATAAACCCAAATAACTTCTGATTTATAAGCATTTGTTTTGTACTTATTGAAGAATTAATAGAGTTATTGCCAGTTCTTGCCAAAAGGGCTTGAGTAGTGATTAATAAAACTGTAAAAACCTACTTATTTTGCCTTTACAATTACATTTATGCATTTAGCAGACACTTTTGTCCAAAGAAACTTACAGTAGGGGAGAGACAATATGCAAATTGTTTCACCATCAAAGTCTATCTCAGTTCGCTCATAGTAGAAGTTGTATCAACCATAGCAGGAAGAAAATAAAGAGATTCATTTTTTCAAATGAACTTTTATCAACTAGTCCAACAATGATTTAACTCATTAACTTTCAGCCTTATATGCATATAAACCAGATGTTTAAAAGAGAGTCAGTAGCAAATCAAACAATGTGTAGATTACAGAAATATATATAATTTTCGCATGTTTTAGTAATTCAAAGTTGTTGTAATAAATATATAAACCAATGGCTTCTTTTGGAATCTTTTGCCTTTTTTTATATTAATGTTGTCGGGCAGACTTCAGCTAAATAAAAAGAAAAACTTTTCAGCCTGTTAAACTTTTTACGTGACTTGAACATTGCATTTATTCATGCTGTGATTTAATTGCACGTGTAATTAGTTGTTCAGCTTTAATATCCAGTGAGAGCAGTTCTGTGAATCCAAATAAGCTTACAGAAAGAAACAGTAAATCTAGTTTTATAATTGTGCATCAGGTTTGCGAATTGCTCGTTGCGTCATCAACAGCATATATTTGGTGATACTTGGTCTTGTGCTGCTCTGTTATAACACTTCGTAAGCTCTAGCTGGCGACCGCTAATTTTTGTAGAGTTCCGCTGTGTGGGCTTCCCTCTTTGCTCGTGTTTTGTTTTTTTGACGGTGGTAACAATGGCGACTCGAGAGAATTTTGTTGCATTTGGAACTTATTAACGTGGAACAACAGTTGTTTTTACTACAAGCAATCAAAAGAAGAGAAAGGAGGCATCGGAGGAGATGGTATGTGCGACTTATGTGATATGATTTAAGTCAATCATCTCAGACTACAGATTTCTACACAGGAAGTGCTTGCTCTGCAGCACAGAGCTCATAGTCTGCGTAGTTCTGCGAAGGGTTGACGTGTAGTTTACCCATAGGTGTTCATCATGCATATTTACCAACTATGTTGTGATTGGATTGCATTTGCACAAAATGTATGGAAGCAGATGAGTTGCAAAATTCAAATTTAAATGTAGCATTCAATATGGCATTGGATTATGTCAAATGAAAATGCTTTTCTGAAAATGTGTTAAAGCTTGAGAGTGTCAGGGTGGCGTAGTGGGTAGCACGGTCGTCTCACAGCAAGAAGGTCACTGGTTCGAGCCTCGGCTGGGTCGGTTGGCATTTCTGTATGGAGTTTGCATGTTCTCCCCGTGATCGCGTGGGTTTTCTCCGGGTGCTCCAGTTTTCCCCACAAACCCAAAGACATGGGGTATAAGTGAATCGAGAAAAAACAATTGTCCATAGAGTATGAGTGTGAATGTTTCCCAGCAATAAGTTGCGGCTGGAAGGGCATCCGCCGCGTAAAACATCTGCCAGAGATAACATAATAATCACTTGCTAACCATGTCAATTTTGGTCTTGGTGTAAATATTCAAAGGATAGTAAAAGTGTCGAGGGTAGTGAGCAGATAGAACTCAATTCCTGTCCAGTTTATGTGCAAAACAAGCTCTGAACAACATCCTGGAATATCTTCTCATCCCCCGGAGTTATGATCTGTTCCAGGCATAAGGAAAACTCAGTTGATTCCCAGCATTGCAGTCCCATTAAAGTCTGTTTCAATATTACATCACAACAATCCCCTAAACCATCACAAATCTTATAAACAGCATTGATTCAAGGCCAATAACATTTTCATCGAGTAACCTGTTGAAGCCAGAGTAAGCGGGATGTTTTCTGAACCACACAAGCTCCTGTCTTTAGCAGCATCAGTTTCTGTTTTATTAAAAAAAAATGTAAGTTTGAACTAGTGCTAGCTGAGGCATCAGGTTAAAAGCCCTTGTTTTTTTACCTTTCTCATTCACGCTCTGACCAGCAAAGGTGGAATTTGACCTCAAAATTTGGCCATAGTTACAGAATGAACTAAATAGAAAAGTCCTTGTCCCTTAAAACCCAGCTTTGATTTTAAAGACACTTTAAAGTAATTATTTGTTAACAAATCCGATAAAATTTTGTGTTAATTTACATCTTGAAGAAAACTAACAAAAGTTAAGAGAATCATGTAATAAAAAATGGTTAAACAAATATCAAATGTTGTATCAAAATGTAATTATCTTTTCTACTAATTCTACACTAGGGTTGGGTTGATAGACGATGCCATCATCTATTGTCGATGGCAGATTGACATTGCGATGCTGAGTAGGCATCAGCAATCATCCGGCCCCTTTCTCAATCTCGTGGGGCCAGGTGATGAGCTCGCCATTTCAACAACCAGTTTAAAGTGAGTTTTGTGGCGCTTACCTTGGGTGGTTTCATGTGATTCCGTCTATACCTTGGGTCAAGCAAGGCTGCTTTGCGTCTCATACTCACGATGGTGTTATTGATATTTTCCTTTGATCTACTCCAAGATGATGCGCTTCAACTCTCCAAACCACTTCAGACGTGTCTCGTGGCTGTTCTTTTTCAATCGGTCTAAAGCCAAAGTATTGCCAGATAGGTGAATGTACTCCTTTTTTTACCAGCCAAAATCAATACCAACCGTCAACGCCATTATATTGACAAAGATCACTCTGTCAGTTCATGTCAGCGTGAAAGTGATTGACAGGTAGTAATTTCTGTGTAACCTATATTTATTTATGTTATGTTTTTGTTATTGGTAAAACAAAGACCTAGCAGACAGGCTTCAAATTTTTGAGTTTTACAATACAACAATCCCCCCTGCCCTAAAGACGATCCCATCAACGATTCCCAACCCTATTCTATACCTTCTTTTCTGTGTGCAAGCATGCTTTCACATCTTGTCTCTCCTAAAATCACTTTGTGAATCTAGTTTAAGTCTAGTAGAGCAGGTCTAAATTTCTTTCTTCCTGCAGGACTTCTCTTCTGATGTTCTCTCCACTCCTTTGCTTATTTTCAGGGGTATTATTCACTGACAGACTCACTTGGTTATTTTCTCAGTAAAATGTCATTCTCTGGCAACAAAAGTTTATTTCGCTTTAAGGGCAATGTGGCTCTATTATAGAGCTCTGAGATAATGAGTTTGAGTCTGCGACCCCTGATTGGCCACGTTTATTTTTCCTTCCAGGGGCCAGTCAGTCAACACAAAACAACAACAAGATTAACAAGCAGCGTTGGGCTCAGCATGCTGGCTGCTGCTTCATGTGGTCTCTTTTATTGGATAAACTGCACTCTATTAGACAGCATGAATCAGCTTCTAATTAAAACTGTTTGTGAGACGGCAGTAATTGCTTCTTGTAAAATCTCGCTGTTTATTTCATGCGCAAGAGGAGGTTGAGATGGAGGAGGGGTGACATGATGATGTTATTCTGCACGTGTGTCAAGAGTTACTTTAATATCTGACTTTTATTCAAAGAATTCAAATGACTCCCTTTAAATGAAAAGTGCTTAAGTAAGCGATCACTCTTGAACTTATCTAAAGACGTCTTTAAATGGATGTCTTAGTTTAACAAAAGTTAGTATTTGGTTAGAATAAAGACGTGTTCTCATAATCTGTCTTTTTCAAGTCCATACCTCTGCCTACTTATCTTAATTTTATTCCAATTCATATTGAGATGTGTTATTCCTCCCCCAATATCCGGCTTTTATTCCTTCTCATTATTTTGGACCACGGCTTCTCATTAATATGCATCAGGAATAATGTATCTAAATAATGCTTGAACATGGTGGAAGAATAGAATTGAGAAATGTCCAGAAATATCTGGGAGATGGGGATTGTGATCTTGTCATTAGAAGTTAAATGAACGTCCATTCACAATTACCTCTCTAAATGTATGTACGTCTTGAAAAGAGATGGGATGGACAGGGTTAGTGCCATCTTTTATTATGCGTAAAACATTTCCATCTTCTTTTAACAATCATTGCTTTGCTTTTGTGCATGATTTTTTTTCTTCAGGATAGTACTATTGGAGTTAAATAATGAAAGAACCGCTTTTTTAAGTAGTTTAGTGAGTGTAGTTAACTACGGTTTAAAATTTTAAGTAAGTAAGTAAGTAAATAGGTAAGTAAATTGTATTTATAAAGAACATTTTTCACAGGGGAACTGTCCAAAGTTCTGTACAGTCAGCAATACAACCGTAAAAATAGCAAAAAAATAAAATATTTTAAACCTATAGCCACTTTAAAAAGTCTAAAAATATAAATAAGTCTTTAACCTAGTTTTAAGAATTACAATGTTGGCGGATAGACTGATATCTGAAGGCAGATCATTCAAAAGCCAAGGGGCAACCACAGAAAAGGTTAGACTTCATATTGGCTGCAGGGATTTCCAGAAAACCCTTCTCAGCTGACCGCAAGAACCGTCGTGGGATGAGACAGAGACAAGAGTTCGGTTATATACGTAGGTGCTTGCCCATTGATAAACACAAATAACAGAATTTTAAACTGGATCCTAAATGTCATTGGAAGCCAGTGGAAAGAGGCCAGGACAGGAGTGATGTGTTACATTTTTTTGGTGCCTGTCAGCAACCTTGCAGCAGCATTTTACACAAGCTGAAGTCTAGAAACTGCCTTCTTAGGAAGTCCACTGTACATAGCATTGCAATAATCAAGACTTGAAGTAATAAAAGCACGAATTACCTTTTCAAGGTCCACAAAGATAAAACAGTTTTAAGTCTCGATAAGATCCGAAGTTGATAAAAACTGTTTTTAAACACAGTGTTGATTTGTTTCTTCATCTTCAGCTCAGAATCAATACCACAAAGGTTCCTAACCTGAGAGGGGACAGTGGGGAAGTGAGGAGAGAGCGCATTCTAACAGGTAGAGCAAACTTTAATAATCTCTGTCTTATCCCCATTCTGTTTCAGATAAGTACTAGCAAGCCATCAAAATCACGTGTTCTATTTCATTTTTTTTTTAAGCTGGTTTAAAAGCTTGTTTCACGATTGTTATATAATTTACCCATAAACAAATCTCATAATCGTCTGCATTGTCCAATTGGTTTAATACGACACACTTAACAAGATCAGTAACCCATTCTAGTCTCCTCTTGAATATTTAATCTGATACCTATAGATATGTATATGCTAATGAATGAGTTTAGACATATGTAGTGTGCTCTTAGCATACTAATAGGTCATGGAAGACAGAGAGCACGAATAGTATCAAGCCAATCGCAGCTGTAAGGAGAGAGAAGAGGTTAAACACAGAGATATATGTGCATAGGTAATGACTCCTAATTTAATTGTGTGTTCATGCTATGGTTTTATAGGAAATGGTTTGTGTTGGCATGGTGTGTAATATAAAGCATAATGATGTCCATAGTTTGGTACTTCTAGTTTCAAAAAAGAAACACTTTTTTGAGTTAGGCTTATTCCCCATCTCCCCTCGAGGTAATTAGTAGTGTTTTACCATTTTGGAAGTGGTTCAGCCGTTCTCTGGTTCTGGCAATTATACATAGCATAGCGTAGCATCAGTAGCTAGTTAGATCAGTAATCAACTAAATAAACATAAAAAACAGGTCAAATACATAATACACCAGACTCAGCATACTGTATATTCATGAGACAAACACCCCCTGGAAAGATGAGGTTTCTGCTTGCTTTTAAAAAGTTTATAAAAGTCTTCATTTCTGGAAGAGGTTTGTTCCAGAGTCTAGGATCAGCTACACTCGGAGAAGGTGACTGTGTGATTGCAGATATCTCTTAGAATTATAGAAGTTCACATAGATAGCTCATAGAACAGACCAGGGAAGATGAAATGGGAGTAATGTGACTATAGCACTTGTTAAATTGTAGGGACAGGGGGCAGAAGTAGGCAGTAACCAGAAAAAAAAAACACATTTAACCCCTGCGTCTGCAATGTTTCTTGATTCATCACTGTTGTTGACCTACATGAACACTCTGAGGGGGTAAATTATGTGTTTTATTTTATTTGTTTAAGATACATTAAGATTTTAATTACCATGAAGTGAGGTACTTCCATGATGGCGATGGCTGGCCCTGTCCAACTTATGGGTGGCGTCAACGCATGGTACGTTATATACAGTCAATGGGTCACACCAGCAGCTGAATACTGTGGATAGATCTGGCTTTAATTTAGACTTGCTCAGACCATGTTCTTACCACAACCTAAAAGTTCACAAAAAGTTGTCCAGACTTCATTTGGAAGCAAACCGAGATCAGTCTGCTTTTGGTGAGCGCTTGAGTTTAGTTGCTGCTTCCTCACCTGCTCAGCGAACTGAAAAACATGTTGGTTCAATAAATAAAATACTCAAGGCTGGTGTGAAATCAGTGAGTGAATGCTTAAACCGAAAGATTTTTAAGTTAGATTACTGTAAGTTATGTTGGATAAAAGCATCTGCTAATGTATAAATGTAAATGTACAAATATGTAATTTTTTAGGTTTCAACATGTAGTGGCAAAAATATCTCTTTGTTTACCAGTTATTATTACTTCAAATATAGAACTCAAAATATTTTCCAAGCAGCCTTTAGATGTTTTTTGTTTCGAGATAAAAATCAATATTAATCAATCCACTTTCATGTCAGTGTAAAAAAGAAATACATCATCGAAGATCTGAATTTTTGTAGAATTGCACTTTTTAAAGGTTATTTAGTTGTTAAACCTCCAGATTGTTTTGACACAAATGAGATGTTAGTACATTTAAAATACAAACTTGGTTTCAGAAGCCTTTGTTTATTTCAGAAAGTGCTGAAACTTGAACATAATAGAAATTACACATTTAAAGAGGTTCCAGAAAGTTACAAATTTAAAGAATGTTAGGTTGTTACGGTCCTCTTTACACTAAAAGATGATTGCGTTGAGCAGACTAAGGATATTCAACAATAAAACAATTCACGCCAAGGTTTCTGTTATTTGGGGACTGAATCGTTTTTTTTTTTTGTAGATGACTTTAAAAATGTGTTTTCATGTTAAATTTATTTAAACGAGAATTTCTCTTTTTAACTGTATGTTCTATTTGTTAATAGATTAGTGCGTGATTTATTTTTCTTGCGGAGAACGCAAGTTTTTCTTCAAATACTCAAAAGTTAACTTTCTTCAAATATCCTCCCTAAAGGCTTATGCTTTTCACATTAGTTTGGATCCATCAGAACTTTAGTCTTTTTTAAACAAATTTTAATTGTGCTAACCCCCTGCTGTCAATGCTAACCCGTGTTAATCCCTTTTAAGGTGAAAACGAGCAAATGTTTTGAATTTGAAGCACCTTTGCTGTGGATTTTTGATTGCACAATGCCATGTTACGGTCAGCGTGTGTCCACATTTGGAGAGATTAATGGAGAATACAGTTCCTGTGACCTTTCCTCATAGAGATGGAGGTGAGGCGAGTCATTAATGCTTCTTATGTGGTAATTAACGAGCCCCCACCCCCTATCGCCCTATCCGGCTCTAGCACCCACCCCCATGTCAGAAAAGAATGACCGCTGAATGGAGGTGATCATTTAATTAGTCTTATGTGCATATCTGCTGCTCACCAAAGAGAAGTGTCAGATTTTAACTGCTGCACTAAATTATGAGAGCTAGCACCTAGAGCTCTATGCCTGGACATGATGACACCCGTGTTAGTTTCTCCACAAATAGTCCAAACATGCTTCCTGTGAGGAGATGAAGTGGCATCAGAAGAGCTGGAGAAGGTCATGGGTGTCCACAGCTTTGACGTGATGCTAAACTAAAGTTGATGCTAAGCCGGTGATAAGTATTTGTGTTCAACAGTGTGAGGCTTGTTTTGTTAACACAATAATTGAGTTGATTCAGGTCAGAGGTTTATGCATTCAATGTTTAAAACCGCTTGGATACATTTATTATTCATTTATTGGATATGTTTTATTTGTACTTATCACCATAAGGTGAATGTAATTCGTGTTTAGAACCTAGCTCAGATTCTTTGCTCAACATATATCGTGTGTATTGCACATGTAGACAATATCTTTATTTTTGTCATTTATTATTGTTTTTAATTTGTTTGTGTTTAATCAATTTGAATATTGTGTTGCACCCAAATATCTTCCACTTCCATGTTCACTTTTCGGATCTGGAGCAAATGTATCCCTTCTTTGTGAAATATTATAAATATAATATGCGTATTTTAATGCAATATAAATATAACAAGTTCACTTAAATATGAAAACTTCGACAAATAAATAAACACAAAACAAGTAAAAAACAAATAACACATAAAATATATATTTAGTATGGATAATATGTTGATAAATAAATAGAATTAGCAGTAAAATGTAATACATTATATGAAAATAATGGAAACCGTTCATTACATTTTTTTATTATATTAATTACATTATATTAATTATATATAATTTAATTATATTGTGATACACATTTTTATTGTCTTGCATTATAGCATTTATTTCTATTATTATTAATAATATTAATACTACTAATAATAATAATTATAATAATATCAATAATAAACTAAATAATTATATGTAATAATAATAATAAATACTTCTTCTTGATAATAATACTGTTATGTATATATAATTATTATTTTCACCAAATGTTTTTGAGATGTTTATAAAATGGTTTTACTCTGGACTGTCATGTTAGTCATGCAGCAGGAGTTGGTTGCGGGTCATAACTTCAGATTGAAAGCCTTTGGTGCTCTGTGTCTTCACACTTCACACACTCAGCCCAACTAAAACTGTTTAGCTGAGATGTTAGCTTGTTTGGGGTGTACTTCCCGCACAACTACCTGCACTCTGAATACCCCTCTGGCTGGCTTAGGTGTTGATGATGGATGTGGCTCTTGCTTCGACCCATTTATTAGTGCAAATGTCATCAGTGGCACCAGAATACTTCTGCCTCTGCCATATTTTACCATTTCTCTTCTAATTGAGTAAGAAATGTGTGAGTTTATTAATTGTTTTGTGAGATTGGAGCGGCGCTTGGGTGACAAAACACACCTTCTGTGCTGAACAGAGGCTGATGATTGCCCTAGTTTGCAGCATCTTTAAAGCTGGTTCCTGCGAAAATAAAAATAGAGACGGTAGAATCGTTTTTTTTTTCAGATTTCGCATGCTTACCTTTAAAAAAAATTGCAAATGGGAAGCATTGCATGTGTGACCGATTATAGCTGTTTTTGTCTGATTTGTGACTATTAGTGCCACAATAAAGTTAATGGATAAAATACATGTTAGTCTAAAAAGTGAAATTTTGAGACATAAAAAATTTACATTGCTGCAGTACTGTATTTTCATATTGTATCCATGCAAGCAAACTACCCCTTAGGAAAAAGACAATTTGGGAAGAACTTTTGTTTTGAGATTCTCAGCCCCACGGAGCTGACCATCATATTCTCTGAGCTTGATAGAGTTTATTCTCAATTACAATCACAAAAAAAAAGCTATTTTTTTAGGGTAACACAGTGTAGTCCAATGGACTGCCATTGCATATTAGACATGTGTTTTTTTAGATACATTCCACTCATTCTGAGTGATTGTCATTTTGTCTTGTCTTTTTTAAAAGCATTCAAGCATTGTTTGTTTATTTATTTATTGGTTTGTCAATATTTGTGTATGACGATAATAAAGTAACACTATATATGCATATATGTGTTTTTGTATATTTGTTTGTTTAGTGTGGTTGTTTGTTTGTTTGTTTTGCTTGTTCATTAGTGATTCAATGCATTATATTTATCTAATTATTTTTAGTTCGATGCATGTTATTTATTTACTTATTTATTTGTTTATTTACTGGCTTAGTTATTCAATGCATCTCATTATTATTATTATCTTATCGCATTTTTATTTATATATTGTCTAGATTAACACGGTTTGTATATTTCTCTCTTGATTTATGAATATGTCTTTATTATTGTTTAACTTGTTTACTTTTAGATCTGCTTGTTTTTTGTTGATCCATCTGGTAGTTTTTTGTTCCTCTCTCTTTTGAACTAATCGCATATTATATATAATCAGTTAATGTAGACTGTTTATTGAGTGTGTTTTTGAAGGACACATCATCAGTGCTGTAATCTTAGTATTCTTTGTCTCTTTGTATGTTCCACCTCACTCCTCCTTATTTTTCCTCCTCTCTTTTTCCAGTCAATTTGAGGCAGCTGTGAAAACTATCCTGCTGGTGCGGGTGTTCTGTGCCAGGTTTTCTCGTGCTTTAGGTGAAGACCGGCAGAACGATGCAGACCTCCGAGACATTGTTCTTAATGTTCTCCACATGTTATTGTCTGGAAAATGGCTGACTATTTCATTAAGCCAACCACGTGGTAAACATACTGTTTCTATATTGTTGGCTCAAATTTGTATCTAGTGCAGCGGAATTCTTGCTTTCATATTATTATTTAAAATGTTTTAAAAAATACTTTGTCATTATTGAAGACATGAAAAAATTATTAAACATCCCACACTCTGGGTTAAAAATAAGTTGAAACATTACCAAACAGGGACCGTGATTGAGTTTCTGTTCTAATGTTGATAAACGTCTGGTCAACTATACAACAGAATATGTATTCTAAATGTATTTAATATACATGCATCATTTTATGCTGGCCCTGCTTTGCAGAACGCCATAGTGTCCTTCTGAAGTGCAAGGGAAGCTTTTCTATTTCTCTCCTCCTCCCAGAGACACAATGAACTGTTGAAAATGTAATTGCCTCCCTGATCTATCCACCACATGCCGTTCAAAAGCCCCTCACTCACTCCAATGGGCAGCCGCTTAGATGATCTCACCCCACTGTACGCAGACAAAAGAGTGTTCTTATTAAAGAATGGCGCTGCACAGAGATGACAAAGCCCGGGGAACATGGACAAGAGAATTTTTCTGACATACTCCAAGAATTTGTACAAAACTGTCAGAGACAGATAATAATTACAGGGCTCCAATGGCATTTTCTGTTATGAATCGAGACACTGGGAGACTGAAGGTTGCGTGGAAAAGGGAATGAAGAAGACAATATCAGGTGGTCAACCAAGGCAGCACAATAGAGCCAGTCAGAATGAATGAAAACAAAATAGAAGGAAAATTCTGAAAAAAAACTAACTTGCTCACTTCGGTTCCCAACAAACAGCTGGTTCCCAACGAAGAGCGGCCTGTTCATTATTATTGGCAAATGAAATGCATTTTAGCATTAATATCACGTCCTTATGTATTTTAGTTTGTAATTTGGGTGGGATGATTGGACATATTTTAAAGTGCAATTACAGTTTAAAGTAAATTGTCAATTCAAAACATCTCAACTGACAACACAGCAAACCCAACCATCCAAATAAGGTTTATTTTTGGTTCCCTTACTCCATGTTCTCAGAAAGACCAGACTTTGCATGGTTTTCAAGTGATTTACATGTAATGTCAATAGGAAAATACAATCATCTGGAGCTGCTATTTTGGTTACTGCTGTGAGATTTTTGCACTAAGGTGGTGAAAGCCGAAACATTCATTGACGCAGAGGAAGTTCAACTTTGCCAGATATTCGCATTTCAGCCAATTATGAATTTCCGTAAAATAGTCAAATGTGGGAGCCAGGGAAGAAGGTAGATTTTTACTGCGAGAAAAGCGAGAAAATTAGTAATGTGTTCTTGTGTCCAATTTGCACTTTTTCAAAGTCTTAGTTTAAAAAATAACTTTATAGTTATTTTTTGATAAACATAAATTATAATTCACTTTTTTTCAACCATAATATAATGCTCCTGAAATGTTCTCTGTTAGTCATGTTTTCTCAATCATAATATAACACTCCTGAAACATTCTCTGTTAGTTATGTTTTCTCAACTGTAATATAAAGCTCCTGAAACATTCTCTGTTGGCTGTGTTTTTTCACCAGTAATGTAACGTTCCTGAAACGTTCTCTGTTGGTTATGTTTCTTTAACCATAATATAACACTCCTGAAACATTCTCTGTTAGTTATGTTTTTCAACTGTAATATAAAGCTCCTGAAACGTTCTCTGTTGGTTATATTTTTTCAATTGTAATGTAACGCTCCTGAAATGTTCTCTGTTGGTTATTTTTTAACCACAATATAACGCTTCTGAAACGGTCTCTGTTAGTTATGTTTTTTCAACCTTAATATGATGCTACTGAAACGTTCTTTGTTGTTTATGTTTTATTAACTGTAATGTAACGCTTCTGAAACGCTCTGTTAGTTATGTTTTTTCAACCTCAATATGATGCTCCTGTAACATTTCTGGTTGTTATGTTTTCTTAACTGTGATATAGCGCTCCTGAAATGTTCACTGTTAGTTATGTTTTTTAAATCTTAAAATAATGCTCTGAAATGTTCTCTGTTGGTTATTTTTTAACCACAATATAATGCTCCTGAAACGGTCTCTGTTAGTTATGTTTTATTTTAACCGTAGTGTAATGCTCCTGAAACGTTCTCTGTTGGTTATGTTTCGTTAACCAAAAATAACGCTCCTGAAACGTTCTCTGTTAGTTACGTTTTTTTTAACTGTAATTCAGTTGCGATTCATCAGCGAAATAGAAAGTGGTATCTTGAGTCACATGAGAGAAAAATAGAGGGACAGAACTGGCTTAAAGAGATGTTTTGTTTATGACCAACACAATACTATAGAAAAACTTACTGTAAGGGTATCATATAACCAAAAATAAAAAGCTATAACCTTATATCCTATTAACATTTACTATTAGATATGTGCCGCTCCATATGTGTCCATAATGCTTTCTATTCAGTCTATATGCAATTTTATAATTTATGCAATATTTTAGTTTTTCATTTGGTAATGATTAGTAATGTTTTGAAGAAGCTTATGTGAGACTCACCAGATATGGATGACTAACTTGAAAATAAAATGCTACATAAGATTGTTTGCACATGCAGAAAAAGAAAGCCTTTCTGGAAAATGCTAATTTATATAATTAGTTGGCATTTAGTATTATCCTTCTCTCTTTTTTAATTTAACACTAATTTTTAAAACAGTCTTCTGTTATAAAAAGTTAAAAGCTAATAAAATGGAATAAAAATGGAGCAGTAACAATAAGGCCTCATGAGCGCTCTGTTTATTTGAACGTTTTGTCAATCGTGTTTAGTTAGAGCTTGTTCTCTGGTTTGTATGATGACACCATTCATGCGGAAGCCTTGGCTGTAAAGTCTGACAATTTCCAATAAATAATCTCCCACGTGCGGTTCTGGAATACACTGCGTAACTGCATTCATGTAAATAGTTTACACAACCATTGTGAATAAACACATACTGAGTCATCCCTATGAGGGCTGATCTGTCTGACAGATGCAGAAGGAACGAAAACGGAGAGAATAAATGAGAGTAGAAAAGAGCTTGGAGAATGAAATAATGAATTCCGTTTTGCAAGCATGGCCATGCTATTACTATTTCTTTCCTGGCTGACTGGTGATGTCTTTGTTAAGACTTGGCAACAAGTGAATTAGCCTCCAGAAGGAATCAAACAAAAGCGAGAAAAATCAATGCGGACAAAGTAGAAGTTTTTCATTACATTCCACAGCTCTTGAATCAATGCTGGGCTGTTATCACTTTATCGCTTTAAGGTCGCTCCACAGCAGTCATTAACATCGCCAAGGCATGTTAGACTCTTCCACCGATGCTAGCAACGTCTCTCTTCTGCCTCGCTCTGCCTGTGTGGGTGAAGTGAGGAAATATTGACCAGTTGCTCCAGGATCCAACTGTATTGATCCTGACTTATCCAGTTCTTTATATCTGAACTTAACGTTTAACTTGTATTGATTTTTTCACCACCTTGGAGTTCTAAAGGTGTTGGTCTTTGCTTCCTGCTAATTGGCTTAAACAAAAGAGGATTGTAGTCTGAATCAGACAAGGGAATACATATGTCCTTGTGCCATTAGAACATTAAAGACGTGATGCTAGATTAAAGGTGCAGTATGTGATTTTCCAAATTTTATTTAATTAAAAGAATTGTTTCACAATCTGACATTTTTGCCATTTTTAAAAAAATGTATATTCTCCCTAAAATATGTTTATATTGACAATGGTTGCTGTCATTCTTTTCAGCACAACCTCAGCTAAGTAACTAAGTTATACGCTAATACATTTGTTCTTTGATTGTGAAGAGCCAAGCTTTTTTACCAGAAACCAGAAAGATGACTCCTTCACCGTACAATACATCTTTTTCTATTATAAACGTAAATCACTTGAACATGTGCTATTTATTTTAGATTTCTTTTACAGGCAAAGTTTCATATCCATATACAACTGTAATAGTTACAACAATCCTTCGCCCTATATAAAGTTGAAATAAAAATACTTATTGACACCCTTAACATAATTAAAAACAACAAAAACAAGGAGAAATTTTAACTTTTTTTTATGTTAATGTTACAACATGCTGCTATTCGCTTTCTTTATTGATCTATTGTACCTTATCTTTCTTCTTTGTTGTTTCTCAAAATCTTTTTTCTTCTATCACCTCATTTGAATTCCTAATAATTGACTCTCTCTGCAATGTTCTACGAATCACATTTCTTGGTTGTATTTTGTTTTGTGTTTGTATTGTGATATTGTCAATAAATACAAAAAACAAATAATCTTGTAAATGTAATTTCATGCTCTAAACCCAAAATCATTAAAAATAACTTAGAAAGGTTACTGATGTCTTGATTGTGAATCCCAAAACAATGTTGTGTGGAGCATTTTTTTGTTGTTGTTTTTTTTATCAAAAAGCTTGAAAATGTGCTTATTACAGCCTTTGAATCATATCAAGCCATCTCATTCCAGCCATCTCATTGGAGATCTTATTTTAAAGAAAATTCACATCTTTCAGTAATCCACACGTTTCAAACTCTTCTGAGAATCACCCGACCAAGCTCTGGAGCCAGTGTTTCAAACAGCAGACCTTCACAGCGGCTGAAACAAGAGATACGCCCTCTGTATGAATAACTTTAATTTTAGTTCAGTTTGCAGAATCAATGTTTTTCCACTATCAAAGAAAATATTTTTTTAATAAAATACGCTTCATCACATAATTTTTATTCATCAGCTCCTTTGATTGCAATTTATTTGCCATGTTTTTTGACTCCTGAGAGATTGTTATAATGAACAAACGTGTCATCTATCATGACGTATTGTCAAAACGGGGTTATTTTTAAAATGACTTTCAAACTTGACACTGTTCATCAGAAATAGCATACTGCACATTTAAAGAACATCTTTTTGAGTAATGTGCTTAAATGTTATTTGGAGAGCCAGAGTGTTTGAGTGTGAAAGGATGATAAATAAATGCTGCACATTCAGGGGTAAATTAAAATCAATTTCAAAACATTTTAACAACAAACATTAATATTTGAATAAAATACTAGTTAAGTATTTTCATTTGTGCCAAGGTAAATTCACCACTGCTAAGTTCACAGTTTTAGTTTTTTTTTCTAAGTTCACAAAACTTTTGACATTATTTCCTTGTTATTATTTTTTTAAGTAATTGACGTCTCTCTTATGCACTTGAAATTTTGTTTTAAGAGAGAGAAAAGGAGAGAGGCGTTTATCAGCAGGTACCCTCATTAAATATGATGCAGTGAATGATGATGGAGACTGGCTGAAAATGGCTGAATAAAACACTAATTTCTTCTAAATGAAAATAATTGCAATATTCACAAAGGTTCAACTTGGGAGATTAAAAAGTTAATTAGCCACTAAAACTAGTTTTCATGTTTAATAGAAGATACTCAAAGCAACCATCTTAAAACAGGCAAAACATCTTAGGGACATGTTATTAATTACTACATATTTGTGAGAAAATTCCTGACTTTTTTATTTGCATGTTTCATTCAATGGTTTTTCAGAAAACAAATAGTGCAGTAGAATGTTGAAATTTTTACTGCCATTTTATTTTCTTCTGCGCATTTACTTTTCATGCAACTGCTGTCCCCTAAGCCCCCTCATTATGTTGGTAAAGTTTTGAAAGGATTAAAGCAAGTGAGTAAATTCTTAAAGCGACACAGTATTGACCGGCATGCGTCAACTTGATGTGGAATCTGAGGAGATAAAATGCCAGTGCTTTTATTTGTTTTCTGTCAGGTGACAAGGTTAAAACGCCAACAGAAAACAGACACAAAATCAATTCTGTAGCTTCTTTATCTGTCGCTGAAGCTATTAGGCACCTCTTGCACCACTGAAAGAATTAGCATTACATTATTTATTAACTTTTACGCATCATTTTTATATGTTCGATTTATTTTCTATTCATTTATTTATTATTACCAGTCAACCTTGGATTCCAATAAGTGCTTAACTCCAAAACAATAAATCCAGTTACCTGCTCCCACATACACAGCATTCAAGTCCTCATGGCGCGCTCCATTCCAGAACTGTTTACTGCAGAACATTGTGTGGATTCTAAAGGAGCAAGGCCTTGCAGCTTAGAGAAGAAAAGACAGCCCTTGCTTTGATATATTTGCATGTTTTGCTATATACATCGACCCTGCATTCATTCAAACAGCTTTTATACGCTGTAGATGATTAAAGGAAGTGCATCTCAGTCGGCATGTTTTGAAGTTTACGAAAAATTTTGATGTTAAGTGCTCTGGGTACACAGCGGGGGTGTGCAGCTCTTTTGTGCCCTCTGAAGTCTAATTCAGACATCTTTTGATTTGATCTTGCGATATTTCCCATCCTCATATGAGAGGTCATGGCTGAATCACTGCCCTTAAAAGAATATCGATGCTTAAAATGAAGACGTTAGAGAGAGAGAGAGTTTTCTCGTTTGAAATGAACACCAAAAGAGGACAACTTTCTACCATTTGGTCTCCATTGAAAGCCACTATGCTTGTGTCAGGCACTTAACATTCAGTGTCAAGACTTTAAGATCTGAAATTCTGGTTGTATTATAAAATCTTCAGAGCCCTCTTGACTTTGGTTTTGTGTTGGGAATTAGACATGTATTCACACTGGTCAGTTTCTTGTGGCTATCATTTTCAGTTAACCTTGATTTGCTCTCTTAATTAACATATTTTTTTCACTTTTGCAATGCCTTCGGAGTCGGTAGAAAATGTGGACTCAAATACAATCTGGTTATGTTTTTAAATTAAAAAGAAAAAAGACAAACTGGTTGGTGCTTCTCAAGTAGAAAGACGTTCGAGATTGGTTGGTTGTTTAATCTAGCCCAGGAGTTGCCAACATGCGTGTGCATATACTGAAACTAAATTAATTAACTAAATTAAAAGTCCATCACCACATTGAACTCCCAAGCATAGCACTGGCATAACTTTTAATGTGTACTATTCAAACTCTTCAATACTAATTGTGCAATTTTCTACAACTGCAAGACAATGTACTGCTATTTTAATACCTAGCTTTTGTGGAATCTATGTTTTTTATATTATTGTAAACAACTTTATTTTTTTACATTTATCTACTTCTGACTTCAGATCCCTCTCTTTTTTGCTTTTTACATGCATCAAATGTATGACTAAAATTTTAGCAAATCTAGCTTTAAAATCCCCAATTTTTTTTCTTTTTCTGGAAGATCTAATTTCAACAATATATCTTCTGAAATGTAACTTATGTAGGTAATAAACATGAAAAAAAAAAAAAAAAAAAAAAAAAAAAAAAAAAAAATATATATATATATATATATATATATATATATATATATATATATATATATATATATATATATATATAAAATTTCCTTCTATGCCCCACCTGAAATGTATTTTGTTACATAAATATATATTAATCAAATATATTAATTCATAAGAAAACTAGGGAGTACTGTGCATTTTTTGCAAGTCTCACCTACTGCAAGACTATTATAAAGGGAGCTGTAAGTTAGATTTTTATCATGTTAAATGATCATTTCTGTAATAGTTCAAGTGGAATATTAGATGTTTCTGTGAAAGAAACACGTGTAATATGGTTGAGGTGAGTCAGCACAAAAAAAAATTACTGAAAAGAACTACAAATATTATTAGGGGAACGTTGTTTTACACTGTTCACAAATAGTTATATAAACTATTACAAAAAACCTTTACTTTAACTTTTTTTACTTTAGTAAAAAAAAGCAAATATTGGATGGGATAGCAATTCTCTAAAGCCTGTCGTTTGATCCCTCTCAAGAGTCTTCCAACAGCCATGGAGACGGCTCAAGCTATATTTCAAAATGTCTTCAGGGTCTATGGTTTGCCAGAGGATATTGTTTCTGACAAAGGAACCCAATTTACCTCTCAGGTTTGGAGAGCATTCTGCAAGCAACTAGACATCAATATAAGCCTCACATCAGGATACCATCCACAATCGAATGGTCAAGTTGAAAGATTGAACCAGGAAATCGGACGGTATCTCAGGACTTACTGTTCTCATGAACAGAACCGGTGGGCAGAGTTTCTTCCATGGGCCGAATATGCACAGAACTCTTTGACTCACTCCTCCACTGGAATGACCCCCTTCCAGTGTTTCTTGGGATACCAACTCCCATTGTTCCCGTGGTCTGGTGAACCGTCCTCAGTGCCTGCAGTTGATGACTGGATCAGATGTAGAGAGAGGGTATGGGGCGGTGTCCATGTTCGTCTACCGAGGCCCATTAGAGCGCAAGAGTTCCAGGCCAACAGACGACGTCGCCCACACCCTCCCTGCCAACCAGGAGAACGGGTCTCGCTTTCTACAAAGGACCCCAAGCTACGGCTGCCAAGCAGGAAGCTCAGCCCAGGTACATTGGCCCATTTTAAGATAATCAGACAGATTAATGAGGTCATGTACCATCTTGAGCTTTCGATTAATTACCGCATCTCTCCATCCTTCCATGTCTCGCTCCTCAAACCGGTCCACCCGGATGCTGACCCCAACGTCGGGAACCATGAGCTGCCGCCACCACTGGATATAGATGGGGCACCAGCATACAGAGTGAACGTATTGCTGGATTCAAGGTGTCGTAAGGGTTCGCTCCAATATTTGGTGGACTGGGAGGGCTAAGTAACTGTGATTCTGTAACGCCAGAAGATAGGAGCAGAGGGAGCCCTCACCTGAATATTGACTGGCTTCACTCCCTCTGCTTCTTTTGATCTCACTTCTTGTTTGGCGGCCATTAATGCATGGCCAGGGCCAGACAGACTTTGCGAAGTATTGCCAGGTCTCCGGCCTTGACGAGCGTTGATTTGTTGACTAGTTTGGATTACCACGTGTATGACCTTTTTGCCTGCCTCTCTAGTTTTTGCCTTTTGGATTTCCCCTGTGTGTTATTGCTGGTTGGATTGTTTGTTACGTTTACTGATCTGTTTTCTCATTAAACTTCTGCAAACACAGAACTTCAACACAGCTTCAGCCTCCACATCCTTACAAGATCAAACTTTGTGCTGAATGTATTTGTTTTCTGCTATTGACTACCTCATCCAATCAGTCAATAAGTTAATCAACCAGCAATCAGAATTTATTTTTACATTTTCTTTGAAACAGCTTCACAAACTAGAAGCTGTTTGTGAAATTTCTAAATTCTAATTAAATTTCATATTGGTTAATTATATGGGAAAAAATAAAAATACAATATCTGGTGAAATCAGGAAATAGAACTATCCCTGTTCATTATACGGCCAAGGTGAATAATAAAAAGTGTAATCATGAACACGTTAAATAACATTTTATATATATGGTTTTAGCCTCAATGGTGTGCAATATATAGTATCCACTTTTTTCATGGTTTATGTTGTTGGAGGGGAAAACTTTATTTAATAGAACCCTACTTGTTTTAAATATTTGATATTTTACTCTAAAATAAAATATTTTTTAATATTTACATTTTTTTAGAAAGTACATTTTTCAGCATCAAACCTGAAAAGAGAAAACCTCATACCCAAATAACCTGGGTTTTCAAAATACCTTTTTGATATGATGCAGCTTTTGCTTAAGTTCATTGGAAAAAAAATGTTTGGCAAGGCAAGTTTATTTGTATAACACATTTTTGTACTCTGGCAATTTTGCTTTAGAGAGGAATAAAACAGATAATACATAAAACAGACAATAACAATATAGATACTAGATAAAACAGACAATAAAAACAGATCATAGATAAAAGCAAGGCATAAGACATTAAACGCATGAAAATTCATAGCATAAAAGAAAAACTGAAATTCTTAGGTGTAGTGCTGTTCTGACTGCAGTACTCAGTCAGTATCGCACATTTAATAATATAAAATAAATGTGTTTTTAGTCTAGTTTTAAATATGAGTAAAATTTTAGCTCCTCTTATCTCTTCCGATTGGAGAGATCATCTCTTCTGATTGGAGAGAACCTGTGGTGTTTGTAACTGATTTGAACCCAGTGATCTGAGAGCTCTGAAATACATCTGGGATATATTTTGGTGCAGAGCTGTTTTGTGACTTATAGACGAGCAGCAACACTTTAAACTTTATTCTGAGAGTCACTGACAGCCAGTACAGAGACCTGAGGACTGGTGTTATGAGCGCCGACGTTTTAGTTCTGGTCAGCATCTGTGCAGCCTCATTCTGTACAAGCTGAAGCTGCCTAGTGGTCTTTTTTGGGAGACCAGTTGGGAGACCATTCCATTAACCCAGTCTGCCTCGCCAATGTTTTAGTGCTACTGAAAGAGAAGGTTTTGAACCAGTGTGTGTGTGTGTGCATGCGTGCGTGCGTGTGTGTGTGCGGGAACACTTGTTATCAGTGGCTTTATAAGACACACAGCAGCATTAAGTCCGACGTGGAACTGCCTCAGACAGAATAAACTCGCTGTGGCCCCTGAGAGCAGAGTTCAGTCACACATTCCTCCACTACTGCGTCTGTCTGTGTGTGTCAGGGAGGAGGTCTGTCTTTTCTCCACGGCCTGTTTCCTCTCTTGCTCCTGTTGTGTCTGCTGATAAGGCTTTGCTCTGTCCATGCCCACTCCTCACACAGATTGTGTTTGTTCACTTCTCTGAGGGAAATCTAGGGAGACTTACTGAACGAGCGAGGGAGGCACAGGCAAAAATAAACATGGATTCGCTCCACCCACTGTCACATTGGATCCCATTTCCTTTTTTCATTTCTTACACAAACCAAAAGCAATTACTCCTAAAAGAATAAGGATTGTGGATGAAGGGGGGCTAAAAGGGTTTGTGGGTGTGTGTCAAGATGATCATTCTGTCGAACTCTTCAGCCTCACTAATCTCTTTAAAGGCTGAAGCAGGTTTAATTGCCAATAGCTGTTGCATATTTAAACGATTTAATTTGGGCTGTTTGCGAGGGAGCGGCGGGCGGCAGCTTGGGCCTTTGTTTTGTGACTCATGTGTGTGTGACATGTGGCAGCCCTACAGACGGCAGGTGAGGCCAGGCGTGCTTGAATGGTGGCAGATAAGAGCGGCTTCTTTTCTGCTCAGATGGCCGGTCATTATCGCACCACCCCACTCATTAACAAACAGACATTTGCATCTTTAGCGTTCATTATTCCCCTCTTTCTCTGGCCCCATCCTGTCCATTGCTTCTCGTCTTTCACCTTGGCTTTTTCCACCCCCGCTGTCACCTTTGTTTTCTCCCACTACTTTCTTCTCTCTCTCTCTCTCTCTCGTCTTTTTGAACTCTCAACTTTATGGGTTGATGAATTATCAAAAGATGTCTGGTTGGTTAAACATGCACCATTTTTGACTACTGTAGGATTATTTTTTTATGTATCTAATGCCATACTGACTTAAGTATTTAATTATTTATTTATCAATGGATTTATTTATTTATTTTAGTAACACATAATAACGGCAAGTTATTATTTATTTATTGATTGATTTTAATTTTGTCATACAAATTTAATCATAATAAAACATTTATTTTTGTTGCGTATTTTTTATTAGTTGTTAAGTATTTATTTATTGTTTATTTGTTTGTTAGTTTTTTTACTTTTAGGGCATATTTATTTATTTATACACAATACATTATAATGGCATGATATTCATTCATTTATTTATTTACTTATTATTTTGACAATGTAATCATAAAGAGGTCATTTACTTTAGTTTTTAAAATTTATTTATTGCTATTTTTTCCCCAATTTTCAAGTATTGATGAATGGATTGACACGATTAAATCTATGTGTAGTGTTTTGAATTGTGTGTTATGTGTTTTTTTTTTTTTATTAAAAGGTGCTTAAAACATGATTATTTATTTGAAATAAACTCAATGACAAATAGAAAATAAAGAATTTGTGGGATCATATAAGCATATATTTTATGTTATTATAGGGGTGTCAAATTTTCAACAGGTGAGGCTGAGTAAATAGCAAAAAAGCCATTTCATTCTGTTTTATGTGACATTATCCTTTCAATCTTCTCCAGTGGCATGTTGTAAGATGTTAGATCCCAGAATCTGACAAAGAAGCAAGCCACAAGAGAGAAAGTATGTTTTTGTATCTCTCCATCCCTCAGTATTTCGTTCCCCTGCGCTGAAGATTTATAAAGCCATCCATTCAATTCTGTCACTTTTATTATTTCAGCTCAGAGGAACGTCATCTCATACATGCTCTTTAATGAATCAAGAGGGAAAGGGTGATATGAATTATTAAACCTCAATCACAACACAAAAACGAAATAAAAATGACCTTGCTTCTAAATAATGTCCTCACAGAAATTCCACAATTTAATTGGCATGCAAATAAATGAGCGGCTGATGCTAAGCTCCTTGATTTCTGTCCATCCACACATAAAGAGGCCCTCAGTAAATGTTCCTGGCTTTACTCGTGTATAATACGACATGTCTGTATTTAGGTCTTCATGGAATGACAGATGAATTACAACAGAGTAATCCACAAATAGAAGCTTAACTTGGACCCCGGTCAGATCTTTAGAATCTAACTGCAAAACGATAGGGATGCGTCGATCAAAGTCTCTTGTTTATTGTTTGCTGCAAAGATGTAGGCATCCCTTTTCCACTAATTTTACATGTAGCTGGTGTTCATTATTATTTCAAAGTAAGTTTAATTTACTTGGTCATGGTCAGTTTTATGCGTTCATAACAGACAGAGAAGAAAGAAAAAAATTGATATTAGTCATGTCTTCATGCATCTGCTTTCCTACTTCCTTCCTTATTTACGCAGTTCTAAAATGAAAAAAAAATGACAGCTAATTCCACAGGTTTTTTTTTGTCCATTATGAGAAAAGAAAAGTAAAATGCTTAAGAAATAGTATTTCTAAACAAAAAAAAGCAAACAAAAAAGTTTTTCACATGTAATGTGTGAAATCCAGTTGGTATAGAATTAGATTATGGCAACAAAATTTAACGGATGCCTGGACTGGCATCCAAAAAGCGAGTGATTACTTTTGACTTTTGTGCTTCCTCTTTTGCCCCTGGTGTCTGTTTTTGTAGTGAAAGTTGGTATGTTTGTAAAAAGAAATTTTGAGAGAACTAATCTTAACTAAAATGAAACTTTTTGAGCAAACATGTTAGTTTTGAATAGAACCACATAATGTACCTTATCTCAACAAGCTATCCTTATTTTGAAAACAAAATAAGATGGGATATTTCAACAAACATTTTCTTGTTTTCATCACAACCCAAACTTGTGTTTTTCCAATGTTGAAAAAGAACCATCTAGAGCTGCTTATTCATTTCAAATACATTGCTATTTTACTGCCAATATTCTGCTCACTTTGAGATAGGAAAATAAAGGTAAATGAGCCACATGTCGCCAGTCACTCGAAGGGCATTCACTAATAATTCACTGTTGTATTCACTTCTAAGTAAAGTTTAGTCTTCAATTTACCTACGTTTTATTTTGGACAGCAGAAGAAAACCTGAGCATCTGGAGTTAACCCTTGTAATCTCAAGGAGAACACGCTAACACGGCTAAAGAAGCCTCAAAGCATAAACCTTCTAATGAGAAGCATAAAAAAAATGTTCAAAAAAAAGAATAGTTCCCCAAAGCAACATTGTATCTGTTGTGACAAAATGTTTTGTTGTCATCCCAAGTGAGAAATATACGGGGACTGTAAAATATCTTTAAAAATATGCTGTGCAGTGTGTAAGGTTACCAGTAGAGTTCAAGAAAAACAAAGATCTTGTTTTGCCATCTAAACATTATATTAGGCCAACATTTATCAGATTTTTTTTAAATGGGTCAACAGACATCAACACAATATGTCCCTTCATTTATCGTAAAATATGAGTGAGTTAGTTCCCAATATTCTTTAGAACCTTTAAGCAAAGTATGCAAAAAATAAATGATTCATGTTCATTTACAATTTATTAAATTCTTAATGTTAACCAAATCATATTTATATATATATATAAAAAAA
This sequence comes from Danionella dracula, assembly GCA_900490495.1. Classification (NCBI taxonomy): domain Eukaryota; kingdom Metazoa; phylum Chordata; class Actinopteri; order Cypriniformes; family Danionidae; genus Danionella; species Danionella dracula. The sequence continues at coordinate 1,081,257 of UELW01000012.1, forward strand.
ATTACTGCCATGATATGAAGTAAAAGAGTGGTGAATATTTGCCATAGAAGAAATCTGAAAACGTTTCACAATAACAGCAGAAAAGCTTGTCATCCTCAACACTTGTGTGACCTGCATTCTCAAACTTCTGATTTCCAGACCTACGTGCTTATTTTCTGCTGGTGCCAAACCCTTATTACACTAATGTTCTCTACAAAAGTCCAACTCTTTAAAAAAAAAAGTATTTAAGATTCCTTAAAAATGTATGAGCATCATTTCTCTGAACATGACAGCAAATCAATCATCAAAAGCTCCGTGGGCATTTATTTTCAATGACCCGCTGACCTTCATTGCACGTCTCTTCACTTCCAGCACAATACAGTAGACTGTGGCCAAACACACACAAAGAGCACACTGTTCATGTGAGCGAGGAAGACATCCTTCATCTCGATCTCCTCCCAGCACACTCATATTTACTGCTTCAAAAGAGACCCGATGTTCAGCTCTCATATTTTCACAGCTCTTCTCTTCAGGAGGAATTATGGTACATATCCTAAATCCTGCTTAATGAATTAAACATGTTTAAAGGATTTTTATTGCCTGTGACATCAATGCTATGCAGCTCTGAAGTGGTGGTACAGAAAGTAGATTGCGTAATGTTTTTCTTGGAAATGCAGCTAGTGACACATGCTATGCAAGTAGTATTATTCAAGTTCGAGGCACCAGATTTCTAACAATTGTTGCAAGTCCACTTCAAATGCCATTCAAAGTTTCAGAATGAAAAAATAGTCTTCAAATTACTTTTTTTGTTGGTAATTTTTATTTTTTTTTCTTTGTATATGTTTATTTTGCAGTTTCAGTTACTTTCCTAACTGTATCCTACACTGAATTTGCTCATAAGTGTTAAAACTAACCAGGCTCAAACTTTAGATCTGTATCCCAAATTTAGTTCAAGCTATGCATCTCTGACAAATAAATTATGGTTTTGGATGATTGGGTGGGTTTAGGTCAAGGGTGTCCAACGTCGGTCCTGGAGAGCTACTGTCCTGCACATTTTAGTTGCAACCCTGCTGTAGTATGCATACTACTCTACTTCAGCCAATCAGAGGACCATAATTAGTGCTACAGGTGTGTTTCATGATGGTTGAACCAAAAATGTGTAGGGCTCCGGCTCTCCAGGACCGACATTGGACACCCCTGGTTTAGGTGATACTTAGTGGTTTTAGAGGTGCTAAACAAATTAAGATTATTCTGTCACTGCACAGCTGCAGACTTATAAGATTTACAGTTGAGTGTCCCAGCTAAAAAGCAAATACAGAGCCCCCCCATGCATCTCCAAACATATGGACTCTGCTGCATATAATCAATATCTGATCAATTGGAGACTAAACAGACAGATTTTTAAGCAGCCTATGTTTCATTTAAACCTAAAAATGATATACGTATATAAAGTGTATAATTTAAAATAATCTAAATAATGAAAAACTGTAATTAACCGAATTTACACATTAACTTCTTTAACATTTTCTCATTAGGCCTTCCTTCAGGACCAACAATTTAACCAGGAAATTTAACAGATGTCATTTTAAATGCAACTTTTATTGTGAAAATTTTGAAATTTCCCTTAAGAGGTTTAATGTCCCAGAACACACTCCTTTACTCTAAAAATGGTAAGTGTTTAATCTGTGGATTCACATAAAAAAAAATTTTAAATGTAAAATAAATTACAAGAAAAAAAAGCATGAGATATGTTATTTATTATAGAAAAATAAAAAGTACAATTGTTAGATAATATATTGCTTACATTTCAAGCATTTGGCCATCATTTCCAATGTCAGGAATCATCAAGATCCTCGCCTTTTTTTCCTTAAAATGCCCCAAAATTAAGATTTTAACTTAAAGATTAAGACAACTTAAATTTCACCAAAACTAAAGTATTAAACCTGAAAATTCTGAAAAATCTCGGGAGGTGATGCTCCAAGACCCTCCCTTGAAAAAAATAATGCACCACCAGAAAATGAACGAGACTTTTTCCAATTTTTTCCTCCACGTAAAAAAAAAATACATTTGCATAATAAACATTTTTGTTTGATTTTACACAATATATATACATTTATGGAGATTTTTGTATTATATAACTTTAACAATATTATTCAGAATTAATGCTTGCAAACTTCACCTTAAGTTGGTTTCAAGAAGAAGGGACATGGCTTATGATATCATGTGGGTTTGATACATGTTTTAAACACGAATACATTTCAACCGACTCGATTGAGCAAGTTTACTAACTGAACACAAGTTGCTTACATAGAATTAGACCAGTATCATCAAATGGGCTAAGAAGCTTTAGTTATTTACATCCTAGAGAGTGGGAAAATAATCGTGAACAGCTGAAGCATTCCTCCCGAAATCAATTCAACAGAATTGTATTTCCCAACATTTCCTAATTTGGCTGTGTTATCCCAGAACGCATTACGAGTTCCAAAATACAGCTAAAGCCGTATAAAGCACAAAACTGTCAAAATCAATAAAATGAAACTGATTTTTATCCTGTATTTTTTTTTTACAGATTTTTTACAATATATAACCATGAAAGTTACATTTATCACAAGATTAACAAAATATATGCTATTTTTTATTTTGGTGTCCAGCACTCCTAAAATGTGGATCCTAGAATTGCCCTGGTTTTGGGAAACACTTGCAACTACACAGTCAATTTTCCGAACGATGCACATATGTGTTGAATTTTTTTGGAAACACACCCATGTGCAGTCATTTCATTCAAGTCCTGCTCAGACCTCTGTGCTCTTGCCTTGACTCCAATTAGGTACCACAATGAGTGCCTCAAGACCATGCTGGTGGAGTAGGCTTAGAGGTGTCAGTAATTCCTTCTCAGAGAGTAGTCAGCCACTTCTTCTGACCCCAATCCAATAAAGACCCCATCATGCCAAGTTCCATCCAATCCATGCCCCTTTAAACCATATTTAGTCAAAAAAGACAGATAGCTCATCTTCTATTGCTCCCCAAAAATAAACAAGTGTGCTCATAAAAAACATCTGATATGTGTCAGGCACTTTCATTTAAGAGTTTTAGCCCTGCAGATGAAACTCGGGTTTGTTAGCGTAACAGTTTTCTTGTGGTGTTTCTGTTCGATTAAACAATGGAAAAGCATGAAATTGTTAAAATCCAGTTCTCATGTCTGGTTTGTGGTTTGAGATTTTGTCATTGAGTTCGCAGACTGGGGTTTACGACTTATTGTGGAACAAGCTTTTACAGACATTTCTTCAATAAACTCAGCCTAAATGTGAATTTGAATAACAATGCTTGAGACACATTTTCCTATTCTTTTTAGGATGATGTTTGTTTGTGGCGTTTACTGGAGCATTTTACAGGCGTTCTTGCTGTTTTCCTTTGTTGCAACATCCCTGTGAGACTACTGGTAAGTGTTTGTGTGTAGTTTTTGCTTTATATTATGTTGGTTTTTCATATCTAGATTACATATCCAGACTGTTCATAAGGTTGTGAAGCTTAAAGAGAGACCACGTGGGTGTTTCAATAAGATGTTAGCTGAATGTTTCAGAGGTTATTAGTTAGACTATCAGCATGTCAGATGTCAGCCGCTGTGATGTGGAGAGGTTTGTGTGTGTTAGCATCCTCACTGGGCTGTATTGATATTCAGATGCTTATCACAAGGGACTACTACAGGGGTCTTTAATGTGGCATTGAGATAAGTTGCGCAGTGAAGGCCGTGAGGCGTGTAAATGGCTGTCAGCGGATCCGCATCTCTGATCCAGCCTGTCAGAGTAGAATTGAGTTAGCACCGAGCGCAGCAGCTCAGCCAGGTTATCTGATGGGGAGATGTGTACACAAATGATGCTATGCTCACCGGGAATCAGACACGCATGTCTACATGCACTGTGGGTTTAAAGGTGTGATAACAGTTTTTCTGAATTGTTAAAACACTAAACCCCATTCTCTGAACCACATCCTGATTTTGTTAAACTAGTATCTTGAGTAAATCAACAGACAAAACCTTAAACACATGTTGACACTTAGACTCTGCTAAAGTTATGCACTCTTTTTACAAAACTCTAAACACAGTCTGACTCACTAAAACACAAATCACGCTGTGATGCTTTTCTGTTAGAAAACACTAAACACAAGGGGCAAAAGTGACACACGACTAAAGCACAGTGGTAATTAATTAAACAGCTAAAAATTATTTATACTCATTTCAAAATAAGTTGGAAAGTACAGAAAGGTCCAAAGCACAGATGAATATCCATAATCTATGGATAACATTGGGAGATGCCAGGCAGCAACCTCCTGTTATCCCTCTCGATGCAGAATGGTATGTAACTGAACTGTAGTTCCTCACCCGGCCACTTGAGGCTGACTCCAGAAGGGAGCAGGTTCTCATTCAATCCGATGTTATTTACTGCGCACCTTTGGAGCTGAAAGACACATTTCTACTCCTGGCTCCATAAGGTTGGTAATTCAAATTGTTAGTTTTCACCTTCATGAACATTCTGAGGGGGTGAATTATTTTTTTATTTCTTTGTTTACAGTTTTTATCAATTGTTTACCCCAACATTCATTCATCTTCATGTCGGCTTTATTCCCTTTCGGGGTCGCCACAGCGGAATGAACCACCAACTCTCTGGCATTTTGTTTTACGCAGCGGATGCCCTTCCAGCCACAACCCATCACTGGGAAACATTCACACACACATTCACACTATGGGCAATTGTTCTTACTCTATTCACTTATACCGCATGTCTTTGGACTTGTGGGGAAACCGGAGCACCCGGAGAAAACCCACGCGATCACGGGGAGAACATGCAAACTCCACACAGAAATGCCACCAGCCCTAGCCGAGCCTAGAACCAGCGACCTTCTTGCTGTGAGATGACAGTGCTACTCACTGCGCCACCGTGACGCCTCATACCCCAACATTTTTTATTTCAAATCAGTACACATTAATCACAAAGTTTTCCAATTACCAATCAGAGTTTTAGCATTAAAGGGCAACAAGTGAGCTTGGCCAGGGAAAACAGGCCAGTTTTTGTCTAATCTAGTTTATTACTTTAATAGAGAGAGGATGCAGCATAGTTTTTTTTACTGTAACTGTACTTGGTAATTTCTTCTGTTGTTTTGTTTGTAGTGTATGTGCAACTTTGTGTTGGTTGGGAATGACTCATAATATATAGTTTCAGAATATATATTAGGTGTTGATCGATTACATGGTCCTCAAAAAAATGAATTACAATTAATTTCAGTTTAGTTTAAAGTTTAGTTTAAATGTTTTTAAATATTTTGACATTTAATGCAAATGCTTGCATGGTAAACATATAAAATCAATGTTTACAACTTATTGAAATGTTTTATTGTAAAACCGAGGTACATTTTGTCAAGGCAGTATTGAGTTTTATTTCAGAGGCAATGAAAAATGTCCAAATTTCAGACGTCTGTGTCGCCTGCATAGTTTTCAGTTAATGATTAGCTGCTTCCAGTCTAATGCCGCAGTCAGACTATGAAACCAGTTCAATTTACTTGAATGGGATTGCACACAACGGTGCAAAACCGGAAGTTCCACGCTATACTGTGAAATTTCTTATTCCACTCCGACAAAAGTTCAGCTGAATTTAACGTTGCCCTGCGATAGCGCATCATGTGCTGCGATTACCAAGCACCGGTTGGAAATGTGAGTTGTGCATGTGTTTGATGAAATCTTGTTTTAAAGCTAGATTTGATTATTTTAGGGCTTCAGTGTTAATGTGAAATACATCACAATGAAACCTGCTACTGTTTGGACCTTTTTTTTCTTTTTTTTTTAAGCATGCTACCTGCTGGGAGGGCTCTATGCTGCCGCATGGCCATGCGATGGCGTTCGGAGCTCTTAATAGCTAGTCTGACAGAGGCAACTTTATTAACTGGGTGTTGGTCTTTTTTAAATCAAACTTCTGCTCAAAACAGTTCAAATTTCTTTGGTTCCAGAGAAAATTTAGTGGGAGCCATGATCTCCCATGTTCGCAAACAAGTCAAAAGTCCCCCCTTTCAATAGATCACCTCTGCCAGTTGTTTATTCAAGTGAGCCTTGCTGTAAGCTTTATTTTAGCTGTTGGGATGCAATATTTGAGTTGCCAAAGCACCCTGAAGATACCTTGAACATGCAGTTTACTCCTTCAATTAGTTTCTGTCTGGCTACTCTTCTCCAGTTGATAAGGAGTAAATATTTTCATTTGGAATGGGGAAAAGAAATGGAGAGCACCCAAGGAGCACTCAAATCTACAACAACCATGACTCTGCCCAAAGTCTGCCTGCTCATTTAGCTATCAGAAACTCTTTATTAGAGCACTATGCAATGAAACAAAGCTGTGAAAAAGTCTTCAGTGTATGGATCAGACAATGGATCGCCTTAATGAAAAAGAGCTTTTAGTCAGCTTTGCTGGAATTGTAGCTAAAAACCTAGTCTGGTTCAGAGGTAGCAGACCCCCATGAGGGTAAAGGAGTTTGTAAAACTAAATAAAGAGTGTACATGAAAGAATACGTTATTCAGGGGTGATTAAATAGTAGTTTTGTTCAGGCTCTGTCCAGATGTTGAGTTTATGTATTTTATTTTTACATTCTTGGCCTCTGGCCTGTATATATTTTGGATACAGCCCGGGAGTATATAATATCAGTGGAAAATGATGTGGTCTGGTACCTTTTAAATAACATTTCCTCCTTTTTGTGCTGCTTTCTTGTTTTTCTTTCCATGTTTTCCTTTATTTTGGAATCAAGTCGAAGAGGTGTTGTTTAGAAATGTGCTGAAAAGGGAGAGAATTTGAAACGCTGGGGGATTGGACCACATTCCGGTTCTCTCTGGATGTCCCGGCCATATATTTCTTGAGAAAATAGAAAGAGAAAAAGAAGGAAGTAGTGAAAAGGGAAGGTCAAACCATCAAGACTGAAGCCCAACTGTCGCTGGACCACTTACTTTTACACGACAGTACCTAATTGACTTGTCTTGCCAAAAAGGGGATTGCAGGCGAGGAAATTTGTGCCCCAGTTCTTGTTTTTTCCAATGTTCTCTTTATTTCCGTGATTTATTTCTGGACAAATATAAGGGGAAGCTGGGTAAAGTCATTGAAGGAAAAGTTAATTGAGTCATAACTGTGAGATACTCTTGGGGCGAGTTATAACACTTGGAGCCTGAGGTCAGGACTCAAGCTTGTACACATACAGGGATGTCTGAGCCAAGCTGACAGAATGAGAAGGTGAATAGAGGTGTGGGCTGTGACCAAGATGAGGATTTTAATGACACAGGTTCAGTTAAGTCAAGGAGCTACTGTTAAAATGTATGAACTTCATATTGTAACATAACCTATTAAAAATGATATTTTTTTTTTAAATGTACAAATATATTTGTGTATTACTTTTTTTAATCTGTTGGGTTAAACTTTACCAAAAGTTAAGAGAATTAGATTCACCTATCTTTTACACATTTACGGTCTAATCCACTCAAATGTTGAACCAGATTTTTTATTTAAAAAATTATTGTGCCTGACTAGATGTGCTAAATTCTATTATATAAGTTAAGGTGGCTACCCTAATGCTTGATTTCCTGAATGTGTTTGTAAATGATTTATGAGAAATCAAATATATATAAATTTACAAATTACATATTTTTATAGAGTACCAAAGATTGACCAAAATAACTTTAATTTTGCTAGACTGACTTATGTGCGAGAAACATTGTGTGGAAGAAATTATTAATTAATAAACAATTTGAAAAATGACGAAAAGAAGTTAAAGTTATTCTGTAGTCTGTTCCCTTAAAAATCATTTGCAGTAGTTTTGCCATGGATTTAACCCCTTCAGACCTAGTTTACATTTCAGTGGACACTGCAGTTAATCTGTTATTTACTGCTTTTGGAAGGTTTCCCTCAAATTAAATGAAATTTTCCTCAAATTGGACAAAGGTTAGCCTTTTGTAATCTGTTACACTTTTTATAACACCTAATTTACAGCCATTTATATGTTACATCTACACAGTATTAATCCAGTGACGAATAACAAATAAAAAAATTAACTTTATAATTAATACTAATAACATTTGATATAAGACAAACAATTTTCATTTTGTATTTTTTGACACCTAAATTAAGGGGTCTGAAGGGGTTAAAGGGCACCTCTTTTGCAACTTCTGATAGACTTTGTAGCCTTACTTTTGAACGGTGTGAACAGACTTTTTTTTAGACGGGTTAAAATTCATTGTGTCATTATTGTACGTTTGGAAAAAGGTAATGTTTATGTCTCAAGGGGAGTGCCTCTGAAACCACCACCAGTGTGCAGCATCCACATGATGCTTTACTCCTCGTGATGGCAAAGTGGTGCAGTGATGGAGATGTTTACACTTCACTGAACATGTCTGAGCATTAAATTAAATTAAAAAAATTATATTTCTTTTAATTTTTTATGTTTTGCAAAGTCAGCTTGAATAAACAATTTTTGATATATTTTTAAGATGACAACTGATTATAAAGCATTGAACAACACCATCTCCAATTTTGCTTTACTTCATGAAGTAACTAGTATATTGAATATCCTCATAATGCAAGCATTCTAAAGAAATAAGAGGTGATTTGCTTCTGCTGCTGTACACCCCAAATGGAAATGACCCCAAAATGAAACATTTTTAAAATGTCAAATAAAATAGCTATAAAATAAATTTCACATAAGAAAACATAATGTATCTCATATTGTACTGTTTAAGAGAATGTCCATCAAACTTCTTTAGTCCCTTTGTAGATATCAATGTCTAATCTGAGCCAATGTAAGTACAGCCTAATAATGTTAAGAAGAAGATTGAGAAAGAAGTGCGTAAAAAAGTGAACTACTGCATGGCCTTTAGCTGAACAATATTTGAGTTTGAGCCAGTGATTTTAAACAATACAATCTTTGATATATTTTATACTTTACTAACTATATTTGTTAATAATTCATAATGTATTTATATAATGCTTTAAGCAGCTGCTTCAAAGCAGCTTCACAAGCATGAGGCCTTTCCACATATACCTGGTTATTTTGTAACCACACTTTTTTTAACATGGTTACAATGTGCGTCCACACGTAACCAGAACAGCATTTTCACTGTAACCATATTAATTTGAAAATGCCAGCTAAAAAGATTTTTTTGGAAATGCTATAGACAACATCACACCGCAAATTCTGGTTCAGGTGGAGTTTGGAAAAATGATAGGCTTTTTTCCTTTTTATTCACAGAGCTCCATATGGTTAAGGGGTAAAGAGAAATATATTTGTGCTGCGCTTCTCTATGTTAAAGCATACAATTACTTAATTGTTAAAGCTTCTGAAATGTACAGGGCTACCCAAGCACACACCACAGTTATTAATGTGTTTAAACACAACAGACATGGCAAATTGCAACAATATGTTTCAGCTAAAGTTTCGGCTGCGCTCACCTGACATAGATGCAAAACAGCACCAGTTTAAAAAAAAAAAAGAAAAACTATTGAGCCTCAGATAAAGATTTGAGAGTGAAACAGTTGTTGGCAAAGACTGATGAGAGAATTTTTGTTTATAAAATATGTAATTATCTTTGTGTGCGCTGTATTTCCCAGCCATTGAGAGGAACCACAGATGTGCCTCAGAGCTGAAAGAAGCTTTTCGATTTGTCAGGGTTAAGGAGTCTCGAGTTTGTAAAAAGGGCAAGAAAAACCGTGTTGAAAAAATACCCAGGTACGTGTGGGCAGGGCCTCAATTTAGATTCAAATTGTTTTAGTTAGAGTACCTTTGAAATTCTGCCTAATTTGTGTGCAATATGAAACCTCTCCCATGAGATCTGCATCTGCAAGGTAGATTTATTTGGGAAGATATCAGTTGTTCTGTTAATGAGAATGAGTAGCGGGAATTGGATTTGATAACTTTTATGGTTGTGTGACAGAAGCTGACCAATGTGATATGCATTTATTTTGGAGTAAACTGGAATTCCCATCAAAATACATGCAAGACAATTGAGAAAGGACAAACTTTACCCAGAAAAACATCTTAGCCAGGGCTGGAACCAGTAACCTCCTTCCTTATATTATATAAAATAAACTTTCTGTTGTAAAGCCTGCGCAACAAGGCTGCATTTCTAAAACAGTTTCTCCTGAGAGCAAGTGAACTGGAAGAAAACAGATGTGCTAGAGGGCAGAAACTTTGGGGACAGTCTGTGCATGCAGAAGCTCTAGGTTAGAGGAGTCGCTGCAACAGCTGCCTGAAGACGAGTTAGCGATAAACACCTGAAAAACAGCTCTCCACTTGCTTTTATTTGGAGCGCTAATGGAAGCCTGCTGCCAGAAGTAGGAGCTCCCTAATGCATAGAGTCTGCTGAGAGAGTATCTGTGGCTGCCACTCCAATTAAAGCAATCTACAATGAGAGAGAGAGAGGGAGAGAGAGAGAGAGACAGAGAGAGAGAGAGAGAGAGAAAGAGAGAGAGAGAGAAGCATCTGGATCCAAAGCTCTTTCCCAGCCAAGTCACAATTGTTTAGTCTGAAAGAGAAGGGTGTCAGGGGGAAACAGCTATGTGTGTGTTTGCGTTCACATGTGTGTTCGGGTTAAGCGAGAGAGAAAAAGACAGAGACGGGTTGACAGTACAGTATATGCATGCCGTATCTAAGCACATGACTGTTGCTTGATACATTTAGAAATGTGATGTCTTGCTTCAGCCATTCCATGAGATCTGAATGCTTCACAGGGTGATTTATGACAAAGTAAAGACACATGCATTTAATACTTTGCCAAATGTAACTCAGAAAGTGGTGACGCACCTACTTTCTCAAAGTCAAACAGACACAAGTAATATATTCCACTTGATCTAATCAGCAAGTGTAGCTAACAGCCACATCATGTCAACTCAACACAGCAAATGGATCATCTCAGTTAAACTTTCAAATAAACTCCATAAACTTTATTTAACAATGTGCTAAAATGTTTACGAAAAAAAAAATGTTTACGCCACATTTACTCATCTTTAAGATACTGAAGATTTTGTATGATTGTGTGCTCGCAGCTGGTATCACTTAGTAGCATGGCTGCCTGTAGCAAAATCAAAAATATGTTTTAACATAAACTATTGTCAGGAATTGCAAATAGTGAAGCAACTTGTTATTAAACTACTAAATGCAGACTCAAATGTCACTTGACGTTTTCCGCATGCAATTATGAAATCTCAACCTTTGGAAGGTGTTCGGCCTGAAAGTTTTTCACGAACAACACTGGTGTTGGAGTGATTTAAATCTATTAATTTGTGTTTGTAAAAGCAGCAAAAGTAAAATGGCATCAAAATTCTGAGCAGAATTTACTGACAGAACGGCTTGTGACATCACTAATCGCTCTGATTGACAGGCAGCTGTAATGGCCTTCCAAGCAATTTAATATGAATTGCATGCTCACAACAAGTTGACAATTAGCACAATTCTGATTAATTAAACAGCTGTTTTAGCACGTGTTAGCAGCTTTTTGTTCGGTTTTTGTGATTTTGCAGAAACTGTTTGAATCAACCTTGTTTCATGAGTTTTTGAGATAAAAAGGCATCATAATAGACATACTGCCAATATTGTATAGACAATGTTGTGTCTCATTAAAAACAATGCAATTCAGTCTTACCTCAAAAATTAGACTTTTAAAAACATTTTAATAAAAGTGTTGATGTGTAGTTTTAACTGGAAATGAACATGGCATGTCCTGGAGATAATACTACAAATCACTAAATGGACACCTACCAATATAAATTCTTAAAAAAACAAACTCACACAATCAACATAACACTCTAAACTAAACAAAAAAAAAAATTGGCTATGGCCTTGAACGTGAAAGGTCGCAGTTTCCAATGTTTCAACTACAAAATGTTTTTTCTCTATTAGCATGTTTTCATAGTTGCTCAACTTTTTGACAATTTTGATATTTGAATTGACCAAAACAACAAACCCCTTGATCAATTGCTTCTCATCCCTATTTTGATAGCAAAACAAAGGTGATGCTTTCACTAAATAAGTATACTAACAAACACATTTTATTTGATTATTATTATTTAATTACATAAAGGTATGACCAGCTAGGTCATTTATCTTAAAAGTAGACATTTACAGGATTTGTTGTCTAATTTCAAAATTTTACAGCTTTGCTAGGATTTACATTTTTGCAATGTTAAAATGTCTCACCCTGTTCACTGGAGATCAATTCATTGGTAGTTATGCTGTTCTTATGACAGTGTCAGACTTCTGTGTGGCCTTTCATTGATATAGCGGGTGTCTAATCCTGTGTGACTGACAGAGAGTGTTTGTATGCATGTGTGTATGTGTGAGTTTGGCTGGAAGACATATGGAGAGCGCTGCAGGCTGTGGCAGACCCGGCCTGTGGAACGCAGGGGTCGAGAGAGTCTGACCCTCCCCTGAGGCCTTTAGTCTGGGTCAGAATAGTGTGCTACTTCCGCATCAAACTTTCTGCACATAAACACCCCAGCCCCAGTATGTGAGGTGCACTGTCTCTGAGAGGGACGTTCTGCTGCGTGTTTTGAAGAAGTCTTGACATGTGGGTTCAGATTACTGAGTTACTCCTAATTGCTAAAAGTTCAGTTTGGAAAAACACACTTTTAGTTTGCACTGAGCAATCTCAGTGGTGTGTATGTGTGTGAACAGAGCAAGAACTAATAGCTCCCAGTAAGAAATAGAAGAAAGTTGTCTGGTTGGAATGATGTAGTGGCGAATGAATTGATTGTGCTTGACCGCATTACACATTCAGCTGGTATGTGGCTATATTATCTGGATGGAAGTGTGTTTGTGCAGCAACAGGCTTGCCTTGGAGAGAAACATCTGGTTGAGTTAGAAAGATTGCTCATCGGCTTCATCATGACTGTTCTGCTAAATATTCTAACTGGGAAAGAATTAGAAATCACTTGAAATTATTCTCATTTTGAACACATTACTAGAAGAGAGGATAAATTTTGCATTTAAAAGCAGACGAAAACTGGATTGTTAAAATGTAATATTAAATCAGGACACATGGAATCATATACGTTGAGCAACACTTCTCCTTTACTCTGTATCACCATTTACTTCCATGAATGTCACAGATGTGTATATACCAGAGTTCCCTCATTGTGCTCTTGCCAGTACTTCCTGTTCCTAGTTAGCTATGTGTACGCACCTGAAGGTTTACACTCCCACTCCAGAAAATCTGGTGCAATCAGAAAATTAGGTGTTCCACTTTCTTCGCTACATTTTGTCTCATCAGTGTCTAATCTCTTAGCTGTGTTGATTCCATATTGTCTCCTGGCTGTGTGATTTTTCAATTCATATTATGACTTTGTGGCTTTTGTCTTGTCTGCTGTTTATGACCTCTGTTTTCTTCCTGGCTGTGTTTTTCCTCTGGTCTCCTGGCTGTGTGGCTTCCATATTGTCTTCTCGATATGTACCATCCATTGTTTCCTGACTGATTGATTTCTAATTCATATTCTGACTTTCATATTCTGACTCTCCTGCCTCTGTAACTTTAATGATTTTCCTCCTGGCTGTGTGGCCTCTATTTAATGGAATAATGGATTCTGAAATATGTGGTTCTTGCCATCTTCTTCATCAAATCTTCACCTCCTGGCTCTCTGATTGTTAATCCTGTGTTGGCAGCTTATACTGGTCATACCCTGAAAAGGTAATTTCTGTTGGATCTATAAAGAAAGGTTCTGTCTGGCATCGTTGTTTTTGGTTATAGAGTTCTCGACACCTCACTGATTGTTACACAAACATTGTTTGGATACTCTTCACTTTCTTGCAGAGCAATGAAGTTCCTTACACCTCTATTGTTAGTGCACAGACTGACCACTTTTGTAAAATGAAACTTCATTTTCATTTTCAAAGTGTTTATTTTCATCTACCACTGTGTCTATTTCGCATTCTTTGATTTATATAGTTTCCTTAAAAATGACTTGTTACCCTTCTTGTGGAAGGTGTCAATGACAATCTTCTGGACAGCATTCATATCCGTAATGGAGTAGATTTCTTAGTCAGACTGAGAGTCCATTTAAAGGTTCAGGCAACCTTTGCCTTAATTAGTTAAATATTTAAAAATTGTCAGACACTGATTTTTGGTTTTCATTATTAACCTTAAATATTGTGGTTTCAAAAACCATAAATACAAATCTATATATCAGTGACATGACAATATTAAAACGCATATAAGCATATGGGTTTCCTTTGGAAGTGAAAAATACTTTGTCAAATTTTAAAGATGAATTTATTATAATTTAACATAAAATACATGTAAATGAATTGAAATGCTTGTGTGAATGATCTACCCCATCTCATACAAATAGTATAAAATCTGAATATGAACATCTTTAGTGTTATTAAAAGCTCTGGTATTTGGAATGCAGCTAAATTGGAACTAGCCACAGGAGGTTAACATTATACAGTTAACCTTCTCACACTCAAAATGTGTATGGTTAAACATGCATGCGTCTGCCCAGCGGCACAAAAAAGACGGAGAAAGATAGTAGGGTAACCCAAGCCTAAAAGGTAAAGAGACAGAAGTAATGGCTCCCTGATGAAATCTGATAAAAAGCAATTCAGCTAAAGCATGCGTGTTGCCTCCAGCCACACCTGAACTGTACTTGTGCACGTGTGTGAGTGCATGCGTGTGTCGACTGGGCTAATCAGCACACCGCCGAACACTCTCTGAGACAGGTGTGTGTGCGCTTGTGCATGTGTGTGTGGTAGACCAGCCCACTGGGAGGGCTTCCAGAGGTCTTGCTAACTAATGAAGCGCAGAAAATTAAACTGGCCTCTCCTCTTCTCCTCTGGGCGGCTGTGAAGACAAAGCACTCGACTAGAGTTTCACATTTGCTTAGGTCTCTTCAAAGCTCACACTGAGGTATTTCCACCCCTGAGGGACGCTGCTCTAAATAAGAAATAATTACTCTATTTTGGAGGAGTGAGGTGGAGATTTGGATTCGAATGTGGCTTGGAGCAATATAAATCATATGAAAACTGATCAAGATAGTGATTGTGATTAAGATTGAGTCTAAGTGGTGCTGGTTATGAAATTCTTTATGATGGTCTTGTTTATGTTAATTAATGGTTTGATTCCAGTAAAATAAAAAACATAAATCAGTAATTTATAAGTGATCAACTGGATAGGGTCAACAACTGCCAGGTATCACACTGATGCTGGCAAAGAAATATCATGATGTCAGCTTTTTCCCCCAAAATATTTATGTGCTTGAGATCCATCAGCCTATTGTAGTGGATAAAAAAAAATCTGATAATTAGATTATATTTTTCCTTGATATCTGTATGATTTACATCCAGAGAAGTAACTTTAAAATCTAAAAAAAAATGCCTAATTCCTCTATAATCTTTTCTGTGAAATGTGAAGACTGTTTCAGGTTTGTTTTTGATTATGAGAACAACGCCACCAGTGTATAAACCTGTTACCTAAAACAGCAACTTATTTAGATTTTTTTTAAATAAATACGTTATAAAATCGGTTTGATGATTGCAATGTGATTACACCTGGAAAAAAAAATATTTTCACAGAAGATGTGCAAGTTGTTGAACTACTGTGTATAGCAAGCAATCAAATATTTATAATTTTATAGACGTCTTTATGTAAATGGAAAAGAGTTTCTTAACATTTGCTATTATCAACATGTCCATTAATTAACATTATTGTGTAAAGTCTAAAAAGAATGAGAATTACAATTTCAAGAATCAGAATCAGCTTTATTGCCAAGTGTGAGTGTGTGCACACACACAAGCAATTTTCTGTGCTAGAATGGAGCAGTCAGTGCAAACAACATAAGTACAATACAAATAACAAGTAAAATTTAAGTAAAGTGCAACACAAATTAACAAATAACAATTAACACAAAGCAATGTGGTAGATACTGTAAAAACTTATTATGTATAAACAATTTAGCAAAAATATGTAAAGGTAGGGAAAATGTGCAAGAGTCCAGGTGCAGGTAACAGAGTGGGGAACTATGATTTCAGCAGTCTGATGGCTTGGGGAAAGAAGCTCTGTTTGTGCCATACAGTCCAGGTGTTAGCTGTTCTGAAGCGGCAGCCAGAGGGCAAGAGCTCAAAAACCTGGTGACCAGGGTCCACAGAGATTTTGTTTCCCTCTTTGCCACTCTGGTGATGTACAGGGAGAGTTGGGGAGCACAGATGATATTCTCAGCTGGATGAACTGTCCTCTGAAGTCTACGAACCCCTTTTTTGCCTTTTGACGAGCGGCATTCTGACAGCAAAGACACACCGAACATTTTAGCCCACACCTACATTATATGCAGACCAAAATGTTCATGGATATGATAACAAAAGAAATTACAAATTGGGAGATAGCACATTGTTTTTAGTGTATTTTATAGCTGATTTAAAGCATGATAACTGGAAGCTAATAGTTAAAAAAATGTAGTAAACGATTTGGCTGTCAGAGGGCTTTAGGGCTCATATTTGAGAGTGAATTTCAAGATGACAAGAAGATGCACCACCAAGAGCAGCAGATGGAGGACTACAAAAAGCTACTGGAGCAGCCCAAGACCCCTCTGCTAGTGGAGGACAACAGACATTTCTGTAAAAAAATTGACTTTTAGATTGAATGGCATTTGTCCCCAGTGGGAGAGTCCCCTCACTCAGCTGCAAACATAATTCGGATGGTACCAGGACCCACACGATTTGCAGTCGCACATATTCAAGATATAAAATCATCTTTTGAGCTGCTGATTCATCACTCCATTCAAAAAGTTGTTCTGGACACATCTTGAGGGAAGATGTGTTTATGGTGAGCAATGGAAAGAGATGGATTTCATGCATCTGCATGCCTACATTGGCATCCTCATCCTTGCTGATGTTGACAGGTCAAGAGGCGAGTCCACTGAAAGTTTATGGGATGTTGAAACAGGGAGAGCAATTTTTAGAGCCACAATGTCTCTGAAGAACTTCAAGGTTCAAAGAATCCTGAAGAACTTCAATGTCCAAATCATCAGGTTTGACAACCGGGATTCAAGACCTGTTAGACAGCGGGGTGACAAGCTGGCAGCAATCCGCACTCTGTGGGTCCAGTGGGTAGACCTGCTTCCCCACCTTTACAACCCTGGGCCCAATGTAACTGTAGATGAACGGCTTGTGGGGTTTAGGGACCGCTGCCCTTTCAGGCAGTATATGCCTCCAAAACCAGCAACATATGGTGTCAAAATCTGGACGGCCTGTGATGGTGTTTCTTCATATGCATGGAACATGCAAATTTATACAGGGAAGCAAGCGGGAGGAGCTGCTGAAAAAAAACAGTGGACTCGAGTGGTGCGAGATATGGCACAGGGCCTAAGTGGTCACAACATTACCTGCAACAACTTTTTCACATAATACAAACTGGGACAGGAGCTTCTCAAAAGAAAGCCGAACAATGCGTAAAAATAGGAAAGAGCTCCCACCTGAGGTTCTCACTATGAAGAGCAGACCAGTGCATTCCTCCAACTTCTTGTTCACAGCCAACACTGCCCTGGTAACTTACATACCAAAAAAAGGAAAAAAATGTGTTACTGATGAGCACTCTACACAACGATGGAAAAATAAGTAGCCAAGAGGATCGCAAACCAGAGGTCATACTTGCCTACAATGCCACCAGAGGAGGGGTAGACAACCTTGACAAGCTGCTGACCTGCTACAGCTGTCAAAGAAGAACACTGCGATGGCCACTGATGATTTTTTTATAACATGCTGGATGTCTCAGCCTATAATGCATACACAATCTGGACAGCAATTAACCCAGACTGGAATCTGAGGAAGCTCCAAAGGAGACGGCTTTTCCTTGAAGAGCTTGTCAAGGCACTGGTGACACGCACATGCAAAGGAGACAACATGTGCCCAGGATCATAGCTTCTCAAGAGACAATGAGAAAAATGAAAGAGTCTCCAGGTGCTGCAGATGCACGCTGCACACGACCAGGACCCCAAACTACTCAAGTAAGTGTTCCGTTGCAGTTCTGTTTTGTGTGATTTTACAAATTCATAAAATAAAACTAAAATGTTTTTCATTCTTCTAGGTTGCAGTCAGTGGCAAAAGGAAATGCTGTGAGGTGTGTGGGTCATCAACTAATACTAAGGCACAAAAAACATGCAGAAATTGCTAAAAAAATAAATCTGTGCCAAAAGATACTGTGAGGTTTTGTGATGCCTGTGCATAGTAAATGGTATGGAATGTTCTTTATCAACCAACACCCCCTGTAGCAAGAATAATGCCTAACTTTTGAAAAAAAGTACTAGGAATGGGTTTGGCCTCATGCTTGATTTGAAAGTGGAGTGAATGAAAAGTGATTTCCTCTTCTTTTCCTCTATACTATAGTTAGGAGGTCTGTTTTTGCTCAGTGGCTACACAAATAACAAAGCTGTCATTGGGAGGATCTCCTAGGTACACTTTATCTTCCGCTGATCTTGAGAAAGAGCTTTGACCTCTATTTGCAAAGGTAAATGAGAGTGTTTATTAATGCAGGATTTTTTCCCAGCTGCAGGAAGAAAATATTCCATTTGTGGTGCTATCAAAATTAGACAAACAAGCGTTCTCACAAACTGTCCATGTCCTGTGAAATATTCTATAAACTATTTTGTCAATGAAGGTCTTTTGAATCCTTTGATTAATAAGCAAGGCATTTGGTGAAGGCCAGATGTTTCTAGAAGAAGTGCAGAGAAATTGCTATTTATCTTCAACAATAGCACATTAGAAGCTCAAACGTCTAGGCTTTGTCCCAGAAATGAGATCAAAAGTGACCACATTTAGCATCTATTGACCAACAACTGGGACTATTTTGCACCTTACATTTGCTCTTCATAATACATGTTGTCTTCGCCAGTGCTTGTCTTTTGTTCCACTTGCTCATGGTAAGGTAGACATTGTTAGCGCGACCGCTCTTTATAATTGGAGTCTGAGATCTATTGGAGAGAATTGATTGATTTTTTTTTTCGTTTGTTGAACCGAGAAAGCTTGTGTATTTGATGTGATAGACTCTATCACCTCTCTCACACCATCACCTCCACCTCTCAAGCCAAGTCTGTAAAGCCATCAAGGGAAAATTCTCAAAGAAAATAATTTAGGTGGAAAGAAGAATGGTTGCCATTGTCTAACGTTGCTTTTTTTTTCTCTTCTTTAGCATAACTGTTTTAAGCGGAAAGCAACACTAAAAGAATCGACTATTCTTTTTGCACGAGACCTTGTCCTTGGTGAGTGAATGCACATACCAAGTTTATGGATGCACATTCTACAAGTCCTCATTCTTGTATGTACTCTTTATTTTCAAGTTTGGTCCATGCATGCATTTTTTTATTCAGATAGTTGTTTGGATACTGTTGAGTTCTTTGGGGGATGCTTTTTAAGCCATTTTGTATCGCAAAGGTAAAAAACAATAGATTGCTGATTGTGAGGAAGAATGCAAGCCTGAAGCTCAAAGACGAAGCCTGACCAAACATCACCTTTCAGCCACCAGAATTCCTCTCTTAGAGTTACCCACTTATGAGACTCAACGCCCTTCAGTATATCAATAATACCTTACAATATAAGCACCTGGAGGGATCGTGCTGTCTTTGAACCACAAAAGAAAAGAAAGATGATTTTGACTTGGAAACCTTAGAGGAATCAAAGTAGTGAACCTGCTGTGAAATTTGATAAAAGTCATAGAACAGAAGAATGCATGGTGGACAAAGAGACAACAGCAGATCGGAGCCGAGACATTGCTGCATGCGGAAGACATGGCTGGTGGGTAAGCGGCTGTTAAGATATTGTTGTTGAAGTTAGATTCTTCATGTCTTGTCCAGCTGCAACAGATCAATGCTCTCCTTTTGTGTTGGCAATGCTCTTTTGTGTTAGCGCTTCTCTCTCAATTTTGGTACTAGCGTGTTAAGGGGGATTGGTTTATATATTTATTTATATATATTTTTAACTCGCTTTGTCACTCTTTAAGAGGTGTATTGAGTATCAGTATAAGTACTTTTGCTATGCTTTAATTTACACAAAAATAAGTAAAAAATCAAAAGGATCATATAAAAAAGTACCCAGGTGCTTAGCTACTAATGGTCTACTTGCACAACTATATCTGCGTTTGACATATATCTTAGTTTTTATATTTTATAGCAATGATGATGGGTTTGAACACAACAGGTTGCTGTGCTGCTCTTATTATGCTGTCTCTGAAAATGAAAGACAGATAGTTTTGCGCACCTTTTAAACATAAGTGTGAAGTTTTGGAAATGTTCCCTCTGACAGCTGTGGACTAAGTTAATAAGTATTTGTGAATAAGTGTATGAACTATGTCTACCAAAATGAATCACTACTCATTCATAGATCTCTGTAAAAAATAAGGCTACTCTTACATGGCTAGCATAAACATTTAAATACTTCCAAATTTCATTGACAACAGCTGTGTCTCAATCCAGGGTCTGGACTTTTGGGAGATTTCAAGTCAAGTCAAGTCAATCTTTATTGTCAATTTTCCACATGTGCAGGACATACAGAGATTTGAAATTTTGTTACTCTCTGACCCGTAGTTATACAAATACAAAAAATAAAAATAAAAAAATAACATTAAATAAATATAAAGAAATATACAAAAAATAAAAAATCAAGGCCGCTTACCTCAAAACGCTGCGTGAAGGCAGTTCCATTTCGCCAAAAATCGAAGGGTGTCCAGTCCTTCAAATGCGTCCTCCTTTTCCCGGAATTTCAGGGATACATCAATGCCATCCTTCGTAGCCTCACATATGCCAAGAGGCTTTGCAAAGTTTTTTTTCAAAAGCATAAACGAAACAATGGTGGTTAACATTTTCGAACAGAAACGTACAATAGTTTTATTTTAAAAACATAACGTTAATAATGCCTACATGTAACAAGTGAATGTGACATGCTGTATGCTAACTATTGGTGCATGTCATTTAGTTAAAAAAAGCTTTTAAGTAATTAATTTATTATATTGTTCTTAATTTATTAAACTCACAGATGAAATGACCATCTTTTTACAGGGGCAAAAAATACTGCCATGCTCGGCTGGAGGTAACTGTAGAGACACATCTCTCATATTATGTGCACACATTTAAATGTATATTTATAAAAATAAAGTTTGGATCACATTATACCGCACTCTGGAAGTGCTCTGGCATCCAATTTACCAACGACTGATGCAGCCTTGAGGAAAAGGCGGAAAAGCCTGTGTCCTCCGAAGGAAGGAGAGCCTTGATCGATACACAGCTAATATTTTGATTAATATTAGTATCAAATTGTAATCCTAGTTAAACATCAAATACGGTATTATTAGATATTATCTTACCTAAGTAAAACAAAAATAGAAATTTTGTTTAATAATGTATGAAAATTAATTCATATAATAAATTACAGATATTCTTAAGTTAGCTAGCCATTTTCCGCTAATCCTTTTAAACTAGTTTGAAACATAAAACGAGTAAAAATATGTAATTGTGAATAAAGTAAAGAGAGATCAACTTCTGTAATCAAATTTATAAGGGTGCTTTATGCAAAAACCTTGCCTTGCCTTTAGCTTCCTTTCTAAAAATCTACTCAAGTAAAAAGTAGTTCATGAAAAATGTACCTTTAACTTTTTACCCCGCTCTGCCGTGTATTGCTTATTAAACGTATTAAAAATATTAATCATCATTAATTATTACAGATATATCCTAATCTTATTGGCTAGTGTGTAAATGCCCTTGTCTATCAGGGACAGTGCAAACGAATGGCATGAAAAGACAAAAATTTCATACATTAATAAGCGCAACGTAATATACACATCAATCACATAAAATATGCAAGATACTTTTATGAAAAAAAGCACACTAAAAAGAGTTTGTCAAGCATGGTTCACATTTTAGCTCATTTTATTGCAAAATAAAGAAAAAGAAAGATGGTAAGAACACGTTGTTTCATTGTTTCTTTATTTTTGTCTCTTAAGGCAAACTCTGTTTCTTTCGTAAATATCAATAATTATGTCTAGTTTTCAAAATAAAAAGAGCAAAACTACCACAAAACCTTGTCTTTTACATCCTTACTAGATAGACTGTTCATCCTAGCTTTTATAAACTTCAAGCTCTGATGTGATTTTTGCTAAGCACTAACCCAACATGCAACAAACAGAAAGTAGACTAGAGAAGGGATACACTCCTGTCTCACAAGTTTAGGACACAAAGGTTTGCTGGGCCTGTGATTTCAACTCTCCCTGCAGGAACTCTACTCGCAAACCATTAAACTCAAAGCTAGCTGTGTGCAGGTAACTCAAGTTTGTGTGAGAGTAAACCAAACAAAACATGAAACACCGCTCCAGCTCTGTTTCATCTGCACAAGACTCCCTGGCTGTTTTGGAAGAAGAAAGGAAGTTATTTTTCTCAGCTTTTTTAGTGTCAAAGACTTTCCTTTTAGAGATTGGCGAGGAAAAAGAAGAGATGATTGTTTTAGAGGAATGTTGTTGGTTCAATAGCAACATTAGTGTACCCTGTTCAAACCACCAGCTTTCAGATAAACGCACACTCCCTGTTAAAAGTTTGCACAACTCGTGCCTGATAAGCAAACATCCTTTTCTGTGTGTTCATTGGTGTGCCTCAATGAAAGTATTTCCGCGTAGCAGTTTTGTAAAACCTGGGAAACTTTGAGCTTTTCAAGCACAAAAATGAAGGCTTGTGTCTCAGCCCTGCTGAAGCTTTCATCATGCAGTGCGTTTTTGTCTGTAAATAAGACATTGTCTTTGTAACCTCTCTTCTCTTTTTGTGATAAGACTTAAACAGAACCCTGCATTCCTACACCCATACACACGCTCAGATACTTTTGTTACTGTAGCTATAATTGCTAAGAGGCAATAGCAGCTATCTGCAAGGTGTTTGTTGTCTGTTGGGTGCCATGTCAACCACAGCGGGAGACGTGTATTCCTGTTATATGCCTTGATATAGAAATTATCAAGTTATGCTGAGAATTCAATTCTGTATTTTTGTTAAAGTTATATGATCTGAACTTTATGTTCGTGAGTGCACTTTTGGGAGGAGCGATCAATCGCAAATCTTTTTAGGGAAATCAGGATTTAGAGCAGGTATAAAGATGGCCGACAGACAAGAACTAAATGAGCAAACCAAACTTAAATACTTAACTATAATCAAGGCCATTGGGTTACAATATGACGAGGAGATTACTAACAGGTAGAGTGGAAACAAGTGTTCATGGAAGACAACTCAATTAGGAAGCTTGTGAGAGCGAAAACAACAATAGAGAAAACTAAAAGCCAGGAGTTGTCTAGGGAAATAACCAAAAGCAGAATTGGAAATGACACTAGCACTGACAAAAAGGAAAAAATGTAGCTAAATTTGACTAAAGTTTTAACTCCTCTAATCTTTTCTGGAAGCTGGTGCCAGCTGTGGGCAGTATAGTAACTGAAAGCAGACTTAGAGTATGGAGTGAACCCATGGTAGTTCTAACTGATTTGAACCTAATGATCCAAGAGCTCAGTTTGGTCTGAATATAAGTAGTACTTTGGTGTCAAGCTGTTTTGAGACTTATAGACGAGCAGTCAGTCATAAACAAATAAACCATCTACCATCACCCAGACCATGGGGCAAAATAGACCAATTACCCAGGGACAGTTTTGGTGGCGAAAGGTGGCAGAAACCAAATTTTTCATAATTCACACTACTTTAAACTTTGGAGATGGAACTATCGACCTTCCGATTACTAGTCAATCACAAGATCAAACTTCTCTTGTTTTTACACTCTGCTTTGTGTGGTGTTGCTCATAGGGTGTCGATTTCTGGCCGTTGGCTATGAGAGATGATCAGTGGGTGTTGAGGTAATGTCAGTGAGACACATTGAGAAGATTTATTGAAATTTTTTCTATTCAAGCTGTTAGATGCCACACTATCTTCTTTTTGTGAGGAGTTGCCAAAGGCTTGTTTGTTAGGCCGCTATTTGAAACGTATCTTTCTCCTCAGATCTGATGAATCCATGGGGCCTTGAGCATTTTTTTTTATCTTTTAAGTGTGAGGAAAGTCTTTTTTTCTTGGATGTGACTTTGTATCCTCCTAGTTGATTATACATATATTGTAGAAATGTGTTCGAGTGCCATAAATCTGTGTTTGTGGAGAGAAGGACAAGCAGCATTTTGTTGGATTGAAACTTGATGCATCTATTGGTAATGTATTTCTAGTTAATCTCTCAGTCATTTTTCACACACAGAGAGCATTTAGGGTTTATCACAGTTATCAATGTTTTTTCCCAAATTGTTATTAAATGTACATCAATCTACAGATTTTGACAAGCAATTATTTGATAGGGTTTCATTTTTATTAATTAACCATAGGTTTAAAGGTTGTTCAAGTAAAAACTAATACAAATTCAGCTTAATTGTCCTCACAAAATGTGCTATTTATTTACAAATGAAATCAGTTTAGAAAACCTTTTTCAACGATTACAAGAGTATACCAAAGAACATTTACTTTTGAGTTTTTACATTCCATTCAAAATGAAAGAAGTCTCTAAAACCTTCCTCTCATAAATTTGATGTGCTAGCACTTGTTTCTTTGAGTGTCAGCCTTATGATTTAAGCTCTTTTCTTACACAACATACTCTTCAATAACACCCTGATTTATTCTGCTGTGTACACACAAGTCTGTAACCCTTCTTAAGTTGTAAATTATCTCACTAAATCCGTTTATGATGCCTAATAATACTGTTAATGCTGGCAGACCATTACAAACCTGCTATGTGTGTCTTTTCACTCAGTGGAATAGAGAAATCAGCTCTCGCTGGTAATGTGAGCACTCAATTTTTACCAATTAACATGTGCACTGTAGTTTATGGTTCATAAATTCTGTAAACAGGCCTTTCAAAACATCTTTATTATACACTCGTGCCAAAAACTAGCTCAATGGCAGTCGCCAGCGGAGATTATTTAATGTTTATGACATTCAGAAGACACTTTTACATCACAATAATCAGCTGATTATCTCATCACTACAAATCTTTACTGAATAAATTAGTGTCTATTTAGAAGGTTTGTTTTCAAAATTGTTTAACAAAATAAAGGTGAAAGAATGTGTTTGAAAAGATTTTTAATTAACTTTAGAATTAATAACAAAAACTTTTCTTAACTATGAAATATTTGTTCGCAAGCCAGCACAATGTTTTTCCCCAAAAGATGTTTTGCGGATTTAAAAAAAAAATACTTAGTGGATAAATGGAAGTTCCATGCAATCCAGCAGCAAATGCTATCTAGAGTGTTATCTAGAGTGAGCGAAGTATCATGTTTTCATATAGAGCTTTGAAATAAATACAGATTAAGGACTGAAAGGTGTGATCTGATTATTGTGTGGCACCAAAACCGACATAGAATTCAGGTTTTAGCTCACTTACGTTCACTCTGCATTTGCATAAAAATACCTGTCCTTCAACACTGTTCATTATTGCGAGTTGGTGTTCACCAATTAGCTTTTACCCAGCTAACAAATTTATGTTACAAGAACGTTCTGGGAACGTTACAGCTAACATTGCCAAACATTAGTTTGTCCAGTTCCCTGTTAGCTGGGTAGCATTTATGTCACCGGTTCACTATTCACCAAGCAGAATACAGAGTGACAATGTTTAAAACAAGCCTACTCTAAACACAAGTGAGCAGAACAATCCATACCAAAACGAGTTGTTACATTAATAAAATTGACATTTGAAAGGCTAATTTGTGTTGTTAATATAGATAAAATGCACAATCTTTTGAAAACATGTATGCATTGCAAGGATGAGGCAAATTAAACATGGTTAAAACATATTTTAATAGAATTGTGTTACGTTCAGCAGGCCGTGCAGAGCACTCTTAAATGTAGGTGCTCAAATAGAAAAAGGACCACAGAAAATATTTTGCCATTATTGTATATTTTGATCATTTAGAGCTCAAACTGTTGCTCAGATATGCCTTAAAACTATTTTCAAATTGTACAAAGAGTAAAAAATATGCAATTATAGTAATACAAAATAAAAAAAAATGAAATCATTCAAATTTTCAAAATGTGCATAAATAAAAAATGGAGAGGTAGTTTTTATGATATACAATTTTCATTAAATGTAAATGCGAGCGAGCTGCTAACAATGTATTGTGAACTGAAAATGTAAACAATTATCTGAGAGTGTAACCGAACAAACTTTTTTCATGTTAATATTGTTTCATAGTCCTCTTAAGAGAGTGATAGGATGTAAATATTAAAAAAACTTTATTTTTAGCATTGTAAGCAAAGTGATCATGTATGCTTTGTTCAAAATTATTGTTAATGAACAGTTAAATGCTTGATTTGAACATGATTATAATTATATATAATCATTACTATACAATATAAATATGACATATATTATACTATAAATTAATTATTTAATTAATATTATTAATAATTAATAATAAACAATAATTAATTGAGGACTATGTGCCGGGTCTGCCATATTTTGAAGCAATTTGAACCAATATATTGTTATTTAGTATGTTTTAGTAGAATTCAGAAAATTACCTGTACAGCGGTACGAATGACATATTTTTTTTTCGTGTCTACAGATATTTTTCTGTTCTAACTCTGTTCAGAGAGTGTGTGATTTCTCACAATTGCCTGTAAAAATGCTTTTATTTGGATCTCTGTGTGGGGTGGAAAATGAAATTGTGCCAGTGTGCTCAAATCTCGAGCAAGAGCTGAGTATACACATCCAAATTCCCCATGCTTGAAAATTTATTGAGAAATTTCATACAATAGTTTAAAATTTAGAGTGGAATCTGGCTAGGGAGACCAAGAGAGCTGACACAATTGGAAACACTCCCTGGTGTTAATTTTAGCAAGTGATTCCCACTCTTCACAGCCTTATTCTCTATTACCGGTTAGGTGAAACTCAGGTCAGTGTGTTAATCATCACACTCTAGAAAACATCCCACTTCCCTCACAATGCATTAGTGAGGGCCTTACAGTTTAGTCATATCACTCAGTGCAACAGAATATTTTAAGCAACTACCGTACTGTAGATACCGACGACTTAAATAAGTAGCTATTTTTAAAACCGTATCCAAGACATTTACTATCTCACACTGTAAAAATCTCTGGATTGTATGTTTTTTGTGCAGCTCCAAGCGACTAAAGGCCAAGCTGAAACATCTGTTTTACAAATACAGCTTTACAAACATGCCAGAGAAACAAACAGCGCTGTCAATCTGCCTAGAGGTTTCCTGCAAATATGAACTGACCGCTTCCTGCAAATAACTGTCAAAACAGCAGCATGTAACATGCTGAAATGTGTATAAATAAAAGAGGTCGGGTCTGTGGCTGTCGAATAGCCATCAACCCTAGCAAGAGGCTCTCCTTTAAATGTCAAGGGAAGGGCCTGCAGGGAGTTTTGCGCTCACCATGTTCAAAATCATAAGAAGACCCTCTCTTTCTCTTCACATGAGATAGCTCCACTTGTCTGGCAGGCGTTTAAGGAACCCCCTGTAAAGACTCCCTGAGGGAAAGGCCATCAAAACAATTGGGAAGAGCTGAGAGTACACTGCCATCCGTGAGACCCCCAGACTGAATATCTCAATGCTCTACTCATGAGTGGATATTAATATTAAACAGGGCTCTCTGGTGGATGTCTGACCAACAGAAAGAGGAGAAGGAGGATTTAGGAGAAATATGTAAAACAAGGATGAAAAGAGTATTCACATACATATGTAGATGACAAGAGTAAATGGAACCACTTAGCTTGTGCTTGTGCATGCAGGTGTGTTTGTGAGTGAGCGAGTGTTTAGCTTGAATGGACATGGATTACTTGATTTAAGACTAAGAATTTCACTACATTTAGCAACATTTCTGTTTTAGCTTTTGAAGGGGTTTTGACAAAAGTGAATGAAACTATGACACATGCTAGCTTAAAGAGTACTTTAACCCCTTCAGACCTGAAATATTTTCCAGTTTTCAGAAAAATACAAAATTTGCCAAGAACCTCCTAAGTTGAATAGTATTTGTATAAAACAGTTTCATGATTTTGTTGTTGTTTTTAAACTATTAGGTACTATTTTTGATGTTTAGTTTGCTATTACAAATTATACTTATTTTGAAACTTTGATCTCTTTTACAGACACAATCTGAAAAGAAATGTCAAATGCATCAGTTAATGTGAATATGAACTGAAAATCTTGCTTACCTTTCCACTTCGTGTGATGCGCTGTCATGCTTCTGCTTAGAATCTGGTAAATTATTTAAAAACTGCATCTTAAAATGTCTTGCCACAATTTGATTAGATGACAATTGTCCAGCTTAATGGACAATATACTTTAATTGGAGTCCTTGGCAGTCAAAAAAAAAAAATGTGCCAGATGTATGGTCTGAAAGGGTTAAAACTCCAGAATGTTTTAGATCTCGATAAAATTAATTTTGTTGTAAACAGTTCTTACAACATGCAGTTGCTGAAAAGCAATGGTTGGTTGGACGTGGATACCTTTCTGTATGATATGAAGCTCCATCATCACAGCAGTTAAAAATGCTCGCTGAATGTTTGTGTCATGATCTGTCAGGATTCAGTGTGGTATTTTTCCGTCTTTAGGAGACAGATAATTTGCAGCCCCTTCTTTTTCTCTCTTGTTTTACTTTGTTCAATTTGTATACGTCTATGTATATTCTGTTTCTCTTTGCCATCTCCTGTCACATAGTTTAGATCGCATGACTGACGGTGGCCATCTTTGATTTGTTTTGTCAATGTTTGGAGCACAAGCCGTGCCTTCCAATCGGCTCACTATCCATACTTTTAAATGTGCAAAATAGGAACTAGTGTATCTCAAACCGTAGTATACATTTAAAAGGAATTTGAGTGTGAACTTTTTCCGGTTAGATTTTGTGTCTAACAGTTTGTTTTCTCTTTTATATAGGTTTCTGTGCATTTGAAAAGGGTCCTTATACTTTTAATCTGAAGTTAAACCTATATTTTTTCTTACGTTATACCTCCTGTAGCGGTGGTAATTATATAACCACAATATAATTGACTGTTAATATATAGCACTATACATACATACACATCTATTTCCTGCAATACTACTGTAAATCATTTCTTAAACAACTTGATTGCTTTTTTTTGTAATAAATTAGCCATTAACCCTAGTATGTAAGAAAATATATAACGGTTCTAATATATCATGTGCTGCTGGGAAGGAGTCATGATGTTTTCAAGCATCGATATCACTGAAAGTAGCAGTTTAACCAGATGAATAACATTTGAAAGAAGAAGGGCCTGCACTTAAATAATGTTCATGTTTTCAGTGTGTGTTATGATGTACTACCTCTCAACCTTCAGTTGAACGGAGTCCTCTTTCAGTCTGGATAAAAAAACTCTCCACTTTACGTCTCTCTCATTTTTTTTATGGTTGCAGTACCTGCTTTGTCCACAAACATGCATGCTTAAATATAAAAAAATAAACCAAAAATAAAAAAATTTGTCCATCTAATAAGTTACCTCAAAATCACACGTTTTTTTTAAAATGACAATTGAAGAGTAACATATTTTGCTGTGTTTAATGTGTGATTGTTTATTTTCTCATTCGCTTACTGTACAAGTGGAAGTTACGTTGGAAAAGTTGTATTGCAACTATACTTCAAGGACACATACACAAGGGGGCTTTTTAACATTCAACACACATTTTTAACATTTAACAACCCTAACCTTGTTACAGAGGTGATGGCTAAAGTTCTTGAAAGTCCATGGACGGTGATGAAGAAGGCAGGCGCTAGAGATTATTATACTATAGAGGGAGAGCTTGAACTGGACACCATTGTTAATTTAAAATTGAAATTCTCAGAATTTTCTAACAGTCAGAATATTTTAAATAAACTGAACTATTACAAAATAATAAATGTGAGGTATTGAAAAATATTTAATAGGTGAGCTCCCTTCTTAAAAAAAAAAAGAAATAAAATGTGTATATAAACATATTTGATTTACTGCATCGGCTGTGATAAACAACTTCTTTGGTAACAGATAGAAAATCTAACAAAAAACAAGAGGAAGATTTGTTGCTAATTATATAGGGTTACCAGCTGTGTCGACATGTGAAACCAGCCTCAACAACCACATAAAAGCCAACATTTTAATAGCTCGAGATCTAGAGTTTGACGCAGCAGTTTAAACCACACAACAGATGTAACGGAGCAGATTAGAGAAAAGTTCTTTCATGTGTCTCCAGGTGTATTTACAGTCAGTTGACTAAAGTTGTATGACTTGGAAAGCATTTGCTTAGGGGGAAAGGGAATAGCTAATCATTTCAAATGTTAAATTATCTACACATCTGAATATCGTTCTTGAGTAACATTTCCTAGAGTTGTTAAAAGTATCTCTTCTCTCAAGTATGTGGGTATTAACATACAATTATACTTGAGGTAGTTCACTAAGAAACACACATTCACACAAGCGTACACAAAAGCTTCTAAACACAGCTCAGAAAATCTCTGTATGCCTTGAAGCAAAAGTTTCTTTTGTCTGTCTAAGCTCTTGGCATCTACCTGCCCACTTAGCTAATGATAGTCATATCATGCAGCCTTAAGCACATCTCCATGGACAGACCCTATTAATGCAATCCCACTTCTCTAACCACAGGAAGTCTTATTCTATATGCTGATATGGGGATTTAAGCTTTCACAGAGGTATTCTACTTAATGCTGTTGCTCCCTCTTGAAGTTGTGTTTTGCTAGAATCGGGAGTTGGTAGTCCTCTCTTTTCGATACAAGCCTGAATACTTTTTATTTATTTTGTTAGTGCTGTAACATAATGATTGCCAACACAAAGTTTAGTACAGAACATTGATAGAATAGAATTAGTAGAATTACAAAATAATTAGAAAGTACAGGCTATAATCAAAATTTGATGAAAACCTTTAAAGATTTTATCACCCTAAAAGGGGGAACCATTTCACTCAGATGATGGTCTGGAACAGTTCTTTTGACTTTCTTTTTTACTTTTAATTATCTGCAATTAAGGAAGTTGCAGGTCTTAGGCTTTGCCACAATTGAAAGAGGAGAGGAGACAAAGGTCTCCAGAAGTTGAAACTGATATAGGATCCAAAGAGAGAGGACTGGCAGGTGTTGGCCCTTTTAAAGTCAGTCTCCCCTATTAGATTTGAGCTTTTTCAGTGGCAATGAAGTTACCACTGAGCATTCTGGGGTAAGTGAGATAGGAGATGTGCGGGGCCAAACTGTGCGGGAGGAGTGTTCAACCACCAAAAGACAATATCAGATGCAAGGGTGTCACTTAAAACACATCTAAAGGTTATGAATGAAGTAAGTGTTGTTAAAATGTTGTGCATAAATGCATCTCTAACTCTGCTTACACTATTATTATGCCAATATTCCATAACTCTTACTCTTTATCATCTTAATCTTCTTCTGAACTAATAAAGTTGCAAAGTAAAGTGACACAGGTGCCAAAAAGCTTTCCCTTCTGAAAACAATGCGTTATGAGGTACATCCAATTCTCTGGTGTGCCTTTTTGTTGCTTCTGAGCCAGATTCCATCCACACACAAGATTTTAATTTGAAAAAGCACACTAACCAATCCAATAAAAAATATATAAAACTGACCCTTAAGACCTGCAATCTAAATGTAGACATTGAGACTAATGAGTAAAAAATGTGTCATTCAAGATTTATATTAACTGATCCCCTTATTTTTTAAGAGAGATCAAACCACAATAATATTTGTATTTTTCTTTACTTTACAATGTCCTCAATTAATTTATGTTAAGACTTTTCAACACAGTCTTTATTTATTTTACAAAGTTTTTACTTTTACAATACATTATGCTAGTGTATGAAAGACAGATTTTTTTTTTTTGCTTTAACTGTTAACAGGCTGAATATTGAGCTAAGTGTATGTAAATTATAGTTTATATTAAAAATCAGGCTAACAGGAGGCCTAATCTTCTTTCATTCCTTGTCACTTATAATGCAGAAATTAATAATGGCATAAACAGTACAGAATATAGCGCAGGAGCTTGTGTCACCCTAACAAAAGAATAGCGGATTGGTGGGTGGATGCTATTTTAAATGACATTAAACATTCGAAAGCACCCAGGCATCAATGAACAAGAAAGTTGAGCAAGTTAAATGAGCATTGGAGAAAGAAAAAGAGAACATAAGGGGCTATAATTGTAAATATGCTTTTCTAAAAGAATGCTAAAGTTATCTGGCAATGCACTGTCAGGCCGCCCATTGTTCAGCGAGGTGATAAAAGGCAATTTCCCACTTTTTCCTCCCCACCGCACATGCAGCGCTTAATTTGAGGGCCATTTTCTGTGACAGCGTTGACAGTTTAAACATATCTCCCCCTTTTTCTCTCAGGCTTTGTTGTTTTTTTCCCTGCAAAGCTGCTTGTTGTATTCACGCTGCTGTTTATTAGTCTATAACCCTCTTGTATCACATGTTCCTCTCAAGGCTGTAACAATGCTTGCCATGGGGCCTTTAATACCTGTCAGCTTCTGCCAATGGGAGCACATTTTGTTTCATATTCAAATTCCCTGTTGGGAAGATTTGTTTTTCTCTTCTGCTTCCTTAATCTTTTCTCCGCAACAGTGCTGCCGCTTCAATTTGAGGTGACACAGAAAATATGGCTTATCATCACACTGTGAAAGCGATCCCATTAGGATGCTGGAGCTTTCAAGTGAGCATGTAAATAGCGAGCGGGGATCAGGGGAGAGTAATTGACATAGATGCTCTCACTCAGCGCAGGGCTTCCCCTTGTAATGCCTTTTCGCTGAAGCAAATAAACTCCTCTCTCGTTGTTGTCAGTCGTGGCAGGCACTCTTCTTTGGACTGGAGCTTTGGAGCCGAGCTTCTATGTATACATTACAAACCACATCTCCAATAACAAACACTATTTTTGTATTGTGGAAAGTTTACCCATTTATTTTTACTTTTTTTTAAACAATATTCACTTTTGCTCATTGACATAAATAAAGCTGCATGCAAAGAAACAGTATAAAACAAATAAAGTTGATAACTTTCTGTCTGCTCTGATCACAACCGTTCCCAAATAACAAATAGAAGTGTGTTCTAAGGAAGGCATTGGGACTTAAATCTAGATCACTACAACGCTCGGTAGTCAGTGACTAGGGGAGTAAACATAGACAGGTCACTAATCTATGATGGTGCTGCTGTATAAATTTAAAACAGAAGTGAGGATTTTAGTTCAGATACTGAACTCAACTGGGAGCCAATAGAGGCCTCTATCTGGATTAGGTTAAAAAAAATCAGCTGCAGTATTATGTATACAATTATGTCTAAAATATGGCCAACTGTGAAGTATTCACCATTTTTAAATCTCTTTTTTTTACTGGCTTATGATTGTTGACATTTTATACGTTATATTGCTTTTAACTAGCCCTGGATTTGAATTTACTAGTCCAATCATCTAGTTTGTTTTTATCTTGTTTTTCTTCATTTTATCTCTGTTGCTAATGTCCTTACTGTTTGACTGTTATTCTCTGTACAACACTTTGGGAAGCCAGCTTTTTATTTCTTTTTTTAAAGGCAAAATCTAACAACTTCTTCAATAATCCCAAATAAAAGAGTGATGTTCGTGATCATTGGCAAAACATTGAAATCACACTTTTTGATATGCTGTCTGAAGAAAACGATTTGTAAGCACATTTTTCAGTTAACTTACACATTGTAACACATCCAAACAGCCATTTGTGTCAGAACTATGTTCACATATATAAATATACATTTGCAGGTTATCAGCATAGGTGTTTTTCAAGACATTCAATGGCCCTTCCCATTTGTGGCAGTCTTCACATGCTCCACAACCCAAAAACGTTGAGTAACATTTATGCAAGTGCTTTTAGGAGTTAATACTCAATTCTCTTCTGCAGCAGATGACTGGGATTTCTGTATTAAAATACCCTTTTGCAAAAACTAGAAGTTAACATCTTTACTCAAGTTCAATTGCAGCTGTATTGTAAACACCATAGAACCATGGTGCACCTTAATGGATTTGAGTCGAGGGTCCCTTACGTCTTCCCATCACAATTTTATCATAGTGTAGACTCGAGATAAGTCTACAAGTCTGGAGTGTGCGATTTGGGCCAATTTGTTTAAGATTGCAAACAAATGCTTAAAACATAAATGAAATAGGGCACAAAATAGATCCCTGTGGGGCACCACAGTCCATTGGGCCACTAAAGGATATACAGGCATACCCTTGAACTGAATGAAAATTTTCGCTAAGCTATGAGCAGAACCAGTTAAGTACAGAACTATCCAGCAACCCAACATACTTGAGGTGCCTCAAAAGTAAAGCATGATTATCATATACAATGCGGGTTTAAAAATAATACAACTACAGGTAGTCAAGAGCCACTAAATGTCAAACTTGCAAAAACTGACACTACCTGTGCACAACCCTGTATAATGCTTGGTTCTCCGCCTTTGACAGGAAAGCTATTGTGTTAATCAGTGTAACCATTGTTTTTTATAATGATTAAACCAAAGATATGCAGGGCATATCCAGGACCAGATTTGGTGATCCCTTCTATAGTTTTTATAAGGATTTGTATCCTTTATCCTTTAGGAATGATCGAATACTTTAAATTTTATTTTATAAAACCAAAGAATGCAAAACTGCAGTACATATAAAAGATACACTGTGTTTGAAAGGTGTCTGGTTTTATTTCTTTCCTTAAGCCCAAAACTGGGAGAGCTTTGTGGCTTCACTGGCTTCCAACTAACTTTTTATAATAATCTACTGTATTCCCGCTACTGCAAAAGAACAGAGCCACTTGGTTATATATCCTTCTTTCTATTATCTCCTCAACCTCACTGCTTTATTTTCCTCTGAGGATTTAATGTCTTTTTCTTTTTCAAAAAGATATTTATTCATCTTCAGACAGTTATCTCAAAGAGAAAGCAGGTGAACCGTTCCTGGCACCTGAGTTCTGAATAAAGTGACATTTAAATAATAACCATAAGCTGTTTAAAGAATGATGGCATCCATCAGAACTGCAAGAGACAAAGCAGAGGCTTATGAAGATGCATGTGAAGAGATGCACATAAAACCTCCCAGGATTCAAATGAGATGTAGTCAAATGAGATCTGTATTAAAAATTAAGTTTTATCCGGCTGAAAAACGGCCTCTCTCAAGAGTGTTTATAACTGCGCTTCAGGTGTCACATCTATTTTCGCAGAACCGATGTTTACTTGAGTTTATTAGCCAGTTGTTATTGCTAACTTAATAATGTTATACAAGTTCATCTATGCAGCGCCACAAACATCTCTGAATCCGATGGGGATATTTAATCATCACCATGCAAAACTGCTACGGTAAATTTAGATGCAATTTTCACTCTTGCAAAGGTAATTTGTTTCTATATTACATATTAATTAACACTAACAATGATGGAGAATGCTTGTGAATATGTAATTAGGAATTCATTTCAGACGCAGATTGATTATAACCGTCCCTCCTCCAGTTAGTATATTTGTGAAGCCAAATGCTTCTTCGCAACAGACAATGATTAAAAAACCTGTTTTTGATACTTCTGTCCTTTTTGCATATTCCCCCGCTGCTCTCTGAGGGAATCATTAGCATTTAATTTACTCTAGCATCCATTACCCTCATGGGGTTTTAAAGGTGAAGGGTGTAGATTTTTTTTCAAGCATGCCACACCAAATGAAGTTGAATATATTAAATGTTTTTTAAGTTTCTACGTCAAGACAGTTCTAAAAACCACAAACCCTCAGTATTTAGTAAACCAATGTAATCTCTAGAAGGCTCAATGGGTGTTTCATAAATAAATCTGTTTCATAAATAAAGGTAATCACTTCTTTAAAGATATTTGATGAAATAGCTTGTTAGTTTTAGTCATATTTCATATAAAAGTAAGTATACGATGGTGGTTTTGAAGGTAGAAAAAGCTTTGTGCAATTTTGCTTAGTTTAAAGGGTCCATATCAAGCAAACTCGACTTTTTAGAGCTTTTTACCTTTTTGTAGAGATGTTCCTTCATCGGAGACATTCTTGAAGTTGTATTTACAGTACATACTTGCATGTTTTTGTAATCCTCTATTCAGTGTTGGGGGAGTTCAAAATGACTCGATGAAATTATCTACATCATTGATTTCCTCCTCTTTCATTAACCAGATTAATCAGATTAACTGCAAATGCTTCTTATGTCCATGTATAACAAACGCCCGGCCTAAGTTTTTTTTATGTAAAATTTTTGAAGTGTAAAAGCAAAACATCCGGTGAGCTTTACGGAGTGCATTATGAGGGTTTGATTGTCTGGAGGTTGTAGTTTTCCTCTTCACTCGACATTTTACATTTCACATTACCAGATGTACATCTATGAACAATTAACAATTTTATACAATAATAGGCTTACGTAATATAGCACAGTAATTGGAAACGTAACAAAGTCTTAATTACCAAATAGAAACATCGTAAAGGAGAAGCGGGTGTGGGGGAATCATCGCAGTGGTCGTAACAGGGATAAATGTCACATTTTAGGGAGACTTAAAAAATAAGGTAATTCAAAGTCTTTGTTTATGATACATTTTGCGTTTTTGTATTTTACAATTTGGTCAGTCATTTTGGCATGAACAGTCATCTACACCCAACAGATTATTCTGTCTTAGCTAAACGATTGGATTGTTTACCAAAACACAAACTCAACATGAGGGCAACATTTATGCCACTGATTTTAGGAGTTAATACTCCAACCATCAATGCTAATTAAACTAAATTCTCTTTTCCAGCAGATGACTGGGATCTCTGTATTAAAAGCCCTTTTCACAATGTCTTTAAAGTGTGGAATGAGGGAGTGAAGTCTATATGCAAACAAATGCATAAAAGGTCCATAAAATAGGGCCTAAAATATATCCCTAAGAGGCTCCACAGTCTACTAGGGCTCTAAAGAATATACAGGCAAAATTGGACAGAATATGTTTTTTTGCTAAAGTAAGAGCGGAACCAGTTAAGCACAGAACTAGCCAGCAACCTAACATGCCTTTAGCATTTAGTAAACCAATATAATCTCTTGAAGACTAATTTGGTGTTTAAATTAAGTTCACTCTAACTCTGTTTAAAAGTTATAAAAGGTTGTGAGTTAGTTGTGAGGTGTCCAACTATTATTCTATAAGTATTGAAAAAGGCATGATACAGGACCTTTAATGTCAATGTGCAGTTGTCTAAAATTGATATGTAATATATTTAAATAATATTTTATGACGTGAATCAACCTCATCTCATGTTAATTTTTGTTTTGTTTTCAACTTGGAAAATTAATTTGTAGTTATCAATATGACAACATGATTTTCTCCTTCTGTAGTCTGGAACTTTAGTCTTCATTTATGTTTGTATGTTTATTAGACAACAATCTATCATTTTCTTTACATGCCTTGACAGGATTTTTGGATATTGTGGAAAAGGTGTTATGTCTTAAACAGATCACAATTAAAGAGCAGGACAGCAATATCAGCAATATTTTATAATCACTACTGAGAAATACTTGACCATTTTTTGTTTTTAGTTTATTAATTATAATTATTGTCTATATTATATACTATATAACATAAAGTTTATGCACATCTATAAAGTCCTGGATTTTAAACAACAGTATTAACAGAAAAAAAAGAAACAATTAAAAACAAAAAGTGTTGAAAATACAACTGTCACCTGCTTTAATTGCACTTGAGCAAATAAGTAACTTGATATCTTAGTCTCTTTGTGTATAAAAGTGTTCTATTGCAATTATTTTAGCACACGTTTCTTTGGATGCAGATGAAAAAGAAAAAATAATGTGTTTTTTTACCCTAATATTGATTGTATAGTTTTATTTAAAATATGCTGGATAATTATATTATATATTATATATAATATTGTGAGGACACAATGCACTGAGAAACAGTTTAGACATTTTCAAACATATCTGGCTTAGAACAAGTTATGCATTATGTTCTTGTATTATTCCAAAGAGAAGCTCCCTGCCTTCAGATGCTCACTGCATTCACTGCTCATGAATCACAATCACTAAAGTAGTGCGGATGAAATCTCCAGAAGTCAACACATTTCTGTTTGCAGCAACACACAGGAGAGTCGTACATTTTTGTAGCTTCTGTAGAGGTAAGGAGATTTGTTACACATATGTTAAAACACTCCAACATGAGCTTCAGTTACATAAAGGAAGCAGACCATTGAAATTTTTGCTTTAGTATTGTCAAAATGCAAAACTGGGGGCATAACTGACCTTTCGAAGAGCGAATCTAAAGCTAAAAGTAGGCTTTCCTGTCTTACTGCTGTGTGCCTCCTGGATAAGCAAAAACTCAAAATGGGCGGAGCAAAGAGGCAAAAACTGCTCATCTCAGTGCTGTTTTTCAGGTGCTGACTGTCATAGCTATACATAGTTTACATTGTGAATACGTGTATACCACACACTTTTCATTACCATATCGTACACTTTTTTTTTAAACTGTGCCGTTTTAAGTTAATTTCAGATGCCCAGATTGCTTAGAGTAATTAGAGTATTCAAAACTGAATGTTTCTACAGAAATAATTAACTATCGTGATCTTCTCAGTGTTTCAAAATCACAATCTTTTTTAAAATAAATATTACATCATGAAACTTGAGGGTTATGTTTTTCTGAATCCAACAGCTTTGTCCCAGTGCTCTTTTTTCACCATTTATGCCAGTTTACTTGGATGCAAAGAATACAGAGGTGCTTTGAAAATACACCCAAAATGTCTCAAATAAACGATATAAATAGCTATAAGCTCCTGCCCCCCAGGCTGTTTGTAAATGAGGAAATTGGGATTAAATGAGCCTCATTACCGTTGACTCACTGCAGAGAGGGAACACTTGCAGGCCCTGAGCATTGGTTTATAGCAAAAACTGAAAACTGTTTTCAAATAAGGCAACTGGACCTGATGTGTCATTGAATTCCCCCGAGGTAGACGTCTGCACAAGTGCGAACTAAACCAGCTCTGAAAGCCTGTCACTTTGCTGCTCCATGTCCCCAGGGCCAAAAAGATGTGTTTTCTTACACAACTCCCCTGCGTCTCTTTCTAGTGCCTCCTCCACAGAAGGGCAACAACTCTCACTCACACACATGCACTCTTAAATCAAAGTTAGAGCAAACATGCTGAAGACATGCAGTCCTGCACCTCTCACGCAGAGGTGAGCACACTCACGTGTCAGAAAACACAGCCGTTCTTTTGCGCTCTGTTAAACAGGACCGTGAAGCATTATTTAGCTCATAGATGAACCCAGCTTTTCAAAGAAAACTAACATGTTTTCAGTTTATAAACACTAGTACACATATGCACATATAAAGTAATAATATCAGAATCAGCTTTGTTGCCAAGTGTGTGAGTGTGAATGCACACACAAGGAATTTTCTATGGTACAATGGAGCTGTCAGTGCCAACAAAAAAGGTACAATACAAATAACAAACAGTAAAGTGCAAAACAACTAACAAGCAGTTAGCATAAGACTATGAAGTATTGTATTGAGTATTGTGAAGGAACAAAAGTCTATGAAACATATAAACATATAAAACACCTTGCTAAAGAAACATTGAAGGAACAAGTATAATCATCAGTTTAAATAAAAATAACCGTATCTTTCTGAATATTCAGTTCTGATAGGCTGGCATGTTTAATTTGGAATGTCGAATAACCCCACAGGTAGTCGACAGTGAAAGGAAAGGGGCTTCTAAAGTGTAAGGGGCTTAAACTGTAGACACTGTGAAGTTTTTACTTTGTTGCAGTTCATTTTAAAAGTTAAAGAGGCATTCACTGCAGAGGCAAATATGATGCTCACTGTCTCCCTCAACTTGCTCCTCTATATCTCTATTGCTTATAAATTCGACTGACAGGTGAAGTTTGAATTAGCCTGAGATAAGGTAAGTTGTTGAAGAAAATTGATTATAGTAACTAATAATTTACAAGAAAAAATAAATAAAACTAGCATCTCAAATGGAAGAATTGCTTGTTGTAGTGAGTTTAAGCAGAGCCTAGTATAAGGGGGAATCTATCTGTGTGTTAAAGTAAGTTTTAAACTGACCACGTAGATTTTGAAATCACATATTTACACATATTTTTTCTAAAAGTTGTAAATGATCCACCCTGCCATGCTTTTAGTGAACTCTTTAGG
The DNA here is from genome assembly GCA_900490495.1 of Danionella dracula. Lineage (NCBI taxonomy): Eukaryota > Metazoa > Chordata > Actinopteri > Cypriniformes > Danionidae > Danionella > Danionella dracula. The sequence goes on from UELW01000012.1 coordinate 1,121,439, forward strand.
TAGTCCTTTATGTTTACGTATCCAGAAATAAAATGTCTCTTGATAAAAATCAAACAAAACTACCTGAAAAGCATTTATGTATTGCTGAATTGCTATTTTAAGTATCAAAGAATGTATCACCGACCTGTCTATTCAAGAGAAGAGTGCAATTTGGGATACACAAACAAGTTTTTTTCTCATCTCTCAGGAGCAAGTCATGGGGAAGAAGACAAATTGGAACGCTAGCTTCATTGTTTTGGTTATGTACTGCAAACCACAAATTTATAAATCCTTTAAAATGTTAATGCTAGCTAACATTAATGGCATGGATAGTATAATCCACTTTTTTCTTCTTACTCAAAGCAACATCTAGACAGATGGAAATAACCTTCATTTATATAGTGCATTTATTAATAAAAACTTAAATATATGGAATATTTGGGATAATCAATGGATATAAGTGCATTACACAGATGTAAGAGCACTCCTCTCCTGCTGTGTGCATTTAAACAGTACAATGCACACTTAACCATTGATTATCCCTTGCTTGTTTAACAGGTAGATGTTTTAATTGTTGCTTCTCTGTCTTACAAAATAAATTAGCACCTAACTACATAGCAAAAATGCTGATTGTGAGGATTTAACCAGTTATAGAAACAACAGGTTCACTTCTGTTTAATTAAGGAGAGTCTGCTCTCAGCTATACTACTGCTTACAACTGGAACCCGCTGAGTAATAACATTAGCCCCACAAATTCAGTCATAGTTGAGACAACATAAATACACTTTGTTTATAATATGTAGCAATCTTTGTATTGCATGTGCTTTTGTGCATATCTGTATGGGGTTTCTGGGCAGTTTGTTGCTACAGTTACCTTTTAAATCATTTGACTCCTCTGCTGTAATGGTCTCTTTCTTATGTAAAGTCATTTGAATGACCAAAGTGTTTTAAATGCACTAGGCAAAGCAAGGCAAGGTTTTTTTTTGTATACCACATTTCATACACCGGGTAATTCAAGGTGCTTTACTTGGGAAACAAGGAATAGAAAGATTGTACATTTAATAAAATCAAGCATAAAAACAAGTCTTATAAAAGGTTAGTGATTAAAAACGTAAAAATTAAGACAGTCAAATAAACCTTCCTTGTATTTTAGCATGTATTGAGCTGATATCTTGTTTCAATCTTATCAGCTTGATGCATTCAAGGTTTGATTATTCATCGTAAGGCTTGTGAAGATCTAACCGTTCATGGTATTAGGAATGCTAATGCAAAGCTGCACCAGCAGGTTTAATAGTTTTTTCTCTCTTGGTTTTGTGTGTCTGGATGCGCACGCACATGTAAGAATGTGTTTACTAGTCGGTGTGTGGGTGTGTGTGTATCTGTGTGCAGATGGAGACACAGCAGGCCTGTGTGTTGTAGTGTTCAGATAAATCACAGCTTTAGAGCAAACATTGTTCGGTGACAGGTCAAGGGAGTGGAGGCGAATGGAATGTTTTCTGAACTAGCCAATAAGAAAAACAACTTGTTCTCTTGTTAAAGCTGTGACTAGAGGAAAGAAAGCTTTACTGAAGGTGTTAAATGTTTACTCAGCTTTAAAGTTGCGCTTGATGACGGCAGATCAAGTCAGAGAAAGAGAGAGACGATTACCTTTTTTGTTCACAGGTGTGAAAAACTTACGCAAGGCTTTGAGAGGAAAGGGTGATGGCAAGTTTTATCTACGTTTGTCGGCAAACACTGTTTTATCCCACGGGACATGAACCCATACGCCTGCAAGAACTTGTGCTTTCTAGGATATTTTTTGAAAATATTGGGTTTTTCACTGACGATGAGCTGGCCAAATTAACAAAATGAAAAGAGAGAACTAAAGCTAAACGTTATGCTTACTTGTTTACACTGAAGAAGAGAAGCGGATAATCTTTTACTGTTTTCTTTTGTTTTCTTTGTTTTTTGTCTTTAGAAATCATCTGTATATTTTGACTCCATGTTTAGTTATGCTTAATGTGTTTACACATAGTAATTGTTAAGTAATAACTATTTCATTTGTGTTATATTAGTAAGGATTATTTTAAATATTTGAAGATGAAGTTTGGGTGAAAATCTGTGTAAAGTCCACAACCAACAATTGCTTGCAACGGCAGAAAGAAAAAGACAATGAGTTAATTTACATGCACTTAAATAACTGGGTAACTTTCAAAATTCTTAATGAGTGCATTTACATGCACTTCAATAAATGGATTTTGTGCATTTAAATGCAAGTCCCTTTTCTCAACAAATAAAAATGTCTGTCTGTTTTTCTAGATTTCTCACACAGCCCAGCCTATAAGCTATCCAGTGGAAGCCCATTTCCCCAGGTTAAACAATATAAAAAGGCTTTAAAAAGACTAAAATTCAACATTTTTAAATAAAAGTGTGTTCACATAGTTTGCAATAGATTGGGAATCTGCAGGTCAATATGTCAAAACTTTGTCTTTTGTGTATTTTTGTCTTTTGTCCTCTGTACAATCTAGAATGTAACTGAACTAACTTTCTTTTAGCTTTCATCATGTTAATAATGTTGTATAGCCCATATTGTATAGAGGATGATCTTGATATAAATATAAAAGTCTCTTTTATTTAATCACGACAAGCAAAACGATCACAAGAGTTTTTGTGCTACATTAATGCACTACTTAAAACCACTCCCGGTATTAAAATAAAAACCAAAAATATACTTATTTGAGCATAAGAGGAACTGTTTATCACATTTTATATCTATAAGTGGTTATTATAGCCTGGTAAGTCTCACCTATATCTGTGCAGTAGTTATTTTATTTATCGTTGATAGATTTTGAAGTGTTCGTTTTGGTCAGTAGCTCCAGGTCTGAATGAAACTGAAAGTGACCTGGGGCCTCATGTATAAACGTTGCGTACGCACAAAATGGGCATAGAAATATGCGTACGCATTTTTTCACGGATTTATAAAAAATAAACTTGGCGTAAATAAGTGCGCACCGTACGGATGCTCTTTACCGTGCGTACGCACTCTTTTAGAAGAGTATGTGTTTTGGCGACACCAACTGTCCCAAATAGCAATAGCTATTTAAAATGAAAAACTTCTAATTTATCCTATTACATCACCCAATAAATCATATTGTATCAACCTTAATTATCATTATTAGCATTCTTAACCAGGTGCAAATACTTTGAATTTACTAATTTGTTTTAATGAATAGGCCATTCTTTTGGAATTGTGTTCTGAATTACGGCCAGTATTGGAAAGACCCTCGCGGAGAAACCATGCGCTGTGTGTTCCTGTGCAAGTATTGATCACATTAGGCCACTTGGCCACTGGTACTTTCCAGCGAGAGTTGGCAGACCGATCGGGTACGCCGCAGTCGTCCCTGAGCCGTGTCATGCCATATGTATGGGATGCCATAGTGGGGATGGCACCCCGATACATTCGTTTTCCTTACACGCAAGCTGAACAGGCCAACATCAAAATGCAATTTGCAGCAATCGCCGGTTTTCCCAATGTAATCGGTGCTATTGACTGCACTCATGTTGCAATAAAGGCACCATTTGAGAATAAATTTGCTTTTGTTAACCGAATTATTGGTGGTATTAATATGCAGGGAGATCATACATATTCAAAATGGGCGGTCTTAACCTCCAAATATGGTTAATTCGGGAGGAGATTGGGGTAAGCAATTCGCACGTGCACCTGCGCACAATATTCAGATAGTTTTGATTTATAAAGCGAACCTTGCGCAGGTTCTGGCGTACGTACGGTTTTATGAATCTGAAAACTTTTGTGCGTACGCAAATTCTGCCTTATGTGCGTACGCACACTTTAAGGATTACATCTACGCAAAGTTTTATACATGAGGCCCCTGTTGGCCAGATATGGAGTGACCCATACCCGGAATTTGTGCTCTGCATTTAACCCATCCCAGTGTACATACACAGCAATGAACAAGCACACTGTGAACACACACCCGGAGCAGTGGGCAGCCAAGGGTGCTGTGCCGAGGGAGCAGCCGGGAAACTGATTGTTGAAGATGGGAGAGCAAGTGTGTCAACTCGGTGGATCTGGGGTTCGAAGTCAATCTCCTTACCCACCAGGAGATAAGGTCTATGTCTAGATATGAACTGCTGACCACCTGCTAGAGACTGCTGATCTAGATTATGAGGATGTAATAATGCTTTGGATGTATATACAATGATAAACCATAAAACTAAATAAAATGTGTGCATTGTGTGCATCTGTTGTTCCATTCTTAAAAGGTAAAAAAATAAGAATACACATCTCTTCAGAAGACTGTTTTCAAACACACAAGAATGGGATGCTGAAGGCCTTCAGTCCTCCTGCCCCTCCTCCTCCTTCAGTGCTCTCTCTCTCTCTCACCACTGCAAGATTGAGCCTCACAATTATGCTTTATTAATCTGCTTCCCTTAATTGAAAATTCCCCTGATGAGGAGTGATACTCTGGGGCTGTACCTGGAATACGCCACTCATTATCTGCCAAGGTGCCTTTGTGGCCCGACGGCACTTTCCAGCTTGCCCAGGCCCTGCATGCAAATCAGAGTGTGCTTCCCTGCGTCCCTGATGACCAATGAGAAAGCGAGAGAGAAAACCAAAGACTAGGGGTGAATTAGAGGCAATCAGGTTTATTGGAGGTTTCTTTATTTATGTTTGAATGAAGAATCGTCATCTGCAGTGCATACGTAAATATTATTTGTAGTGGAATTGTTTTAAAGGTTCTTTGAAAATCTACTAATTACTTTTTTTTTCTCTATGTCTTGATATACATGGAATACAAAGCATGACAGAACTGTCACCACAAGTCAATTATATCCAATCTCTGAATTTGAAGTATTTATTAAAACGGGGTTTTATACGTAATCATTGTATCATTGAGGGTTTGGTTTGCTTTTTAATCTCCACCAGACAGTCCTCATTATTTATTTAGTGTATTTATTTGTGATAAATCACAGAAAATATATGATTAAACCCATTAACTTAAAGGTATCATATTAAGTCCTTTCAAAGCATTTATAATAAATATTTGACCCCTCTAAATCATCACTGTAATCTTAATGACCTTCAAACAGCATATTCATCATAAACAATGTCTTTGAAACAACTGATTCATGTGTGGGATGAGAATAGAGCTTTAAATGCGTAAGCAGCTCGATATCTTTACTATCCATCAAAGCAATTTAAAGTTCTGAACATTTGTTAAACTACAAGCTTTTAAGCCTCTTCTAAGAAAATTTTCAAATTTCACAAGTATGAAAAAAATGTGTTCTTGTTCTTATATTCACTGTTCTCTTTGTGGTTTAACTGTTCACATGTAACCCAAAATTATCATCCAATTTTGTTTAAACTTGCCACTTCCAGCCCATTAATATTAATTTAACTGTGACTTTTTGACTGTGTTGTCAACAGACCCCTATTTGTCCCCTGCCAGAAATATTTTGATGCATGTCATTGTGCTTGGCAGTGGATTCAACAATCATGTCAGTTTCTGGATTATTATGTATATTTTATTCACATTTAAATTTTGTAATTCAATGTTTATTGTTTGTCGGTGTTTCTTTAACCAGTTCCTGCCTTTCAACATAACACACAAAACATTTGAACAAACACATAACACAAGCACATTTGCTTTGAGATATACAAACCAAGAGCGCTGCAGCCATCATCTTTTCCAGTCTCCTTATCATGTGTAGTTTGGACAGTAGAAACTGAAGGGGACATATGCTGCTTTTTCAAAAAGTGCATGTAACATGTCCTCCCTGTCACATCAAAACTTTGGGCTCTGCAAAATGTGCCATTTAACCCTGCTTCCACTTCCATTCGTCACTAAACACTCATTTTTAATGTATTCTGTAGTTTACCCATCATTTTCCACACCATTCAATTTGGTTGACAACAGAGTAGGTGCTGTGGGTCCTTATCATTCAGGTCTAATGCAGGAAATACCATATACATCAACAGATTGAAGTTGAAAGCACTTGACAGAAGGGTACATTTCTACTACAGAGAGCCATCTATTGTGGTCTACTACCTGTAAAGAGTGTTGCTCAGAGTTACATTTGATCCCTGAACTCTTCAGTTAAGGTTTAAGCTTTTCTATTGAAAGGAAATACAGACTTAATTAATGCTTACATTTATCTTGCACTAAAGGTCATAGCAAAGATGACATATCTCCATGCTTTATACAGAACAAGCAAGTGATTAAAAGGAAGTGAGAGAAAATGTTAGCAAATGAAGCCACTTTAACATCTGCTAATTTTACCAGCACATCTGCACTTCCAGGGCATTGAGATTAACACTCTAAACATGTTAAACAAAGAGGCATGTTTGCAGCAAATTAAATATGTGAAAACGATCACAACATAAAGTTAATTAGGGTGCAGATGGAGAGCTAAAAGGGATTCATTATAAAACAAACAGAAAGATTTAATTTCACACTTTAATCACCGTCTTCCGCAAAATGTATGTTTTTTATAAATAATAAAGCAGTTTGCCTTGGTCACTACAGTCCATCTCCCTTGAGACCACGTTTACTGAGGCCCTCAGTGAACAGAATGGGGCCTTTTGTCATCTGAGAAATTGTCCCTATTAAACCCTGTTTATAAAAGAGGAGGAGAAATATGAAACAGAATAGAGTCAAGTCCTTTTTTGAGTTCTTTGAAAGCAATTACGTCAATCTTTAGCTCTAAAATGATAAAACAGGGAGAAGGGAAGAAAGTCAACTGTTAAAGCAAATGTTTGATTTAATGAGGCAGTGAAGCTTATTTATTCACTGAAATTCTCTAAAAAAATCAGTGTGTTCTACACTGATTATACTGTAAGTGCTTCCCTAAATCCTTCAACAGGAAGACATTGAGAAAGTGTTGCATCACTCGTCACTCTTCAGCGAATTCACCTATTGGTTGGTTGGATAGAGCCTGACTGAGTGTGCATGCCTCTCATATTGTTATCTACAGTAACACAAATGCGAAGGTGGAGATCTTTTAAAGAAAGCTTGGGCGCCGCAGCTTCCTGTCTGCCCACTTTGCCTACATGCAGTCACATCTGATAACAGCTCCTGAATAAGAGCTTCGCTTTCACTGAGACCTAATAGAGGAGAGTTTGATAACGGTTTGTAATTGTGCTTTTGTTTTCTTGCCACCAACACAAAGAAGTTTGCTTTTAATCAGATACATAGCTGTAAGCTTTCAAAGTGTTGGTTATTTTGCTCCACTGTCGACAGAGTGCAAATGTTTTGTGGATAAATGCACAAAATGTGAAAAGAAAATGTCAACAAAAACAGGCGGTTTAGAAGCAGTCTTTTATGTTTATTCCCCAGCTTTGCTTTTGTGTGAACTTTTGCACCACAAAACACTAACTTGTTAATCACTTGATTGATCTATTCTTACTAGGCATTGGGGTCCAGCTCAACTTGTGCACCAGGTCAAATTTACTGTATTCTTTTTTTTTTTTAGAAGCAGCAAAATGTAATCCTTTATAAAATATGCTTAGGTTAAGGGCTTTTTTTTGGTGTGTGTGTGGGGGGTGCAGATCAAGTATGTACAAGTTATTATCAGCATTAAAATTGATGATAAGGGCCTAATCGATGGATCTTAAGTTCGTATATTTTTTATGCTGGGGAGGTGACTAGCACCTGCCTCAGTCAGCGAGGCTCCCAGGGGCCTCACAGACGGAACTCTTATTTACTCTACCTGATCCTCACTAGGACTTTGTGAAGCTGCTTTGAAATAAAAACTGCAAATCACAAGTATTCGTCACATGACACTGGAACACTGGAGTTATTATTCAATTTGGATATTTTGGCAAAGCATTAGTCAAGGCAAGGATGTTTTTGTATAGTGCATTTTAATAATCATTGGCAGTTCAAAGTTAAATATGTCATAGATAAATCAGACAATGATCGAGATACTTGATGAAAAGCAAGGATTAAGACATTTAAAAGCAATAAAATTCATAGAATAAAATAAAAGCAGAGGTTCATGAATGCTGTGCTCTTCAAACAGAAGTACTTAGTCACTAAATGCACATTTAAATTGGTGTGTTTTTATATCTAAAGTTTTAGCTCCTCTAATCTCTTCTGGAAGCTGGTTCCAGTTGTGGACAGCATAGTAACTGAAAGCAGACTCTCTCTGTTTGCAGAGAATACATGGTTTTTCTAACTGATCTGGACCCAATGTTATAAGAGATTAGTTTGTTTTCTATATAGTTAGCAGATCTATTATGATGAGCAGTATAGTGTCATGACTAAATATTAGTAAAATTTCACCTTGTGACAAAGCATGAGACAAACCCCTGATTTAAGTGGAAAAGTAATTTCTTTTATTGTCACAGAAGAATTACATTCTTCAAAGACACCTAATCGAGTCTTATTTTTTAAAGGGGAGTCGGGAATTAAACATAGACCAAAGAAAGAAAGCATGGTATCAGTAGGGAGGTAGTGAGGAACAGATGAATCCTGCAGAAAATACAGAGAAGATGTGATGGTTTCATAGTGAGAAGTAAACCAGGTAACTTATGACATAACTAATAAGGGACAGCTGATTAGTATAAGTATAAACACGGGGCTGAAACCCAAACAGACCAAAACTAATCAGTAAATTGGAGCTATATATATATATATATAGATTGCCAAGTGTAAATGCTTAAAGAGCAAATCATCTAACAGTACCTGTACAAGTGTGTACATTCAGAGAGTACTGAAATGAGAACTTTAGAAGCCTATATTTGCTGAATCATCTAACAGATGAATATAGATGAATCTATATGTGGCGGTAACATAACAGGATTTAGGTTTGCAAACTGGCGTAAAACACCATGTGAAGAAGATCTGTAGAAAAACTCCTTAGATTTACAGTAAAAGTGGCTAATTACTGTAAAAGTTTAAAAAAAAAATGTTTTTAAGTCAAAGCACAGAACTACCTAATTGAACACAAATTGTGATAACTATTTGGCGTTTTTCATCTATGTGGACATCCAGAAACTTTGACAATGTTATTTCATTTAACTCAGTCTCCAAAATGAATTCTTGACAGAGCAAAGTGACTGCTTTGAAAATTGCGTGATTAGACATAGCATGACTCAACAAAAATCTTCTCCTTTGTGAAGCAAACTTTTTAGTGTACGTCTTATCTCAGATAAAAAAAAGGAGAAGCTTCAAATACATCATGCACCAACTGTCCAAAACATGTCAGACAGTTTTAGATAATTAAAGATGAATTTATCAGTGAACCTCACTCTGTGGTGGACACAAAGGGTTGTTTCTGGATTGCCTAATTTTTGGTTGTGCTTTTTAAACAGACACTGGTGAACTTGTTGTTTTTCCACCTGTTTGGCTTCTTTAACTAATACATATTTGTGACAAAAATTTGTCTTTACATTAGGTATTTCTAACAGCTTGTACAAGTCAGTTTCTAAATGGGCATGCTTAACGAAAGGTCAATCCGTGTATGTTTGAAACAGCATTGAATATCCATTAAGTCTTTGACAAGCTTGAAACATGTTTTCGTATATTATTTGGCGGCTGCTCTATTCATGTTGAAATGATTACATTAACAATTACCTGACATGTGTGAGTGCCGTATTGGGAGAGTGCGAAGCTTTACGACGAAGACAGAAAATCACTATGCATGGTAAGATCGGAATCAACCCACCTGTCACTTCTCAAACCAGACCAATATATAGATCACAGAATGTCAAGACATAATGGCTAAACAATAAAAATAATTGCCACCTTCGAAAGCGAAAAGAAATTATGATGGAACATGCAACTTATATTTTTGAAATGCATCTCTCACAAAGAAGACTGGGTGAAAATCAGAAAGTGCACCCCTCAAATTATCAACAGCATTCAAATTTCAATGATAGCATGGATTTTTTTATAACTATTATTCTCACTTGTTGTATATTAATAAAAATTCTTGACATCTTCCATAGTGCCTGTGCTGTCAGCTCTTTGTCTGCTTTAATTGAAAATTAATGGTTAGTGTGTTGCCTTGACAACCAAGGCAATGGTCGCCAGTGGTGTTCACAATTCAAACCAAACACCAGTGGCAGTCATTGTCTTGTCTGACCTTGGAAGTTTAAAAGCAAGATACAAAAATCAGAAAATAATGAAAAAAAGACAAGGAGCATGACAAAAGTGCATTTAGAAAAATTGATAGAGTTGAATGTTGTGTGTATTTTAGCCGATAAAGAAAGGAAAAGCATGCCAAGAGTTTGAAGGGAAAGAAAGGAATGAGGGGGAAGAATGATGGTGTCAAAATGGCAAAGAGAAGAGAATTATGTTTGAGTGAGAAAGCATAAAGGCCCATCTCTTCATTCAATTCTGCCTATTACCTTTGTGATAGTACAGTGATGATGTTGCCAGAGGTTATATTATAGCATCATAATAGGCCAGGCTTCCAGAAGCAGTCGGTGGCCTCTGAATGGGCTAGTCAAGATTCTATCTGTCTGGCAGGAGAAAGAAATCGACTTTGACTTCTGAGGGCATCGGCGCATAAGGTACTGTGGAACAGCAAGACTATTTTTTGGAATTCTGAAGTGATATTTAATATGTCATGTTCACTTTCAGCCTTCAGCTTTAGGTTATTTTCTCTATAGTGATGTGTAAATGATCATATTAAAGCATGCAATGCATTTTTGGAAATTATTTTTTTTAAATTTTGCAATCAGGTCATCACGGTGGCGCAATGGGTAGCACATTCGCCTCATAGCAAGAAGGTCACTGATTTGAGCCTCGGCATTTCTGTGTGGAGTTTGTGTGTTCTTCCCGTGTTCACGTGGGTGTCCTCTGGGTGCTCCGGTTTCCCTCACAAGTACATGTAGTACAGGTGAACTGGGTGAGCTAAATTGTCCCTAGTGTACTAGGTGTGAGCATGTGTTGGATGTTTTTGGTGATGGGTTGCAGCTGGAAGGGTGTCCGCTGCGTAAAACACTCCGCTGTGGCGACCCCTGATAAAGGGTCTAAGCTGAAAAGGAATGGATTTTGCAATTAATAAATTTTTTTTACAGTGGTGTTTAAAGACCAGTTATAGTCCAATACAGAGGCTTCACTCGACCACAGTGCATTCTCAGCCTGGACGCCTGAGCGAGGCTTGACCATCGACTGTACGTAATGCACAAATCAACTCTAAATTGACGTACACATCTTAAAAACGCAACAGAAGATGAAGCCTGGAAGGTGTCAAACTAATGTGTCATCTTAACAAACCCTGACACAGACCAACATCACGGGGTGAGTGATTGAAGAAGAGTTGAAATATAACCTTCTGTACTGTTTTTCAAAGTCAATAAGTTCTAACTTTAACACAACTAACTAAGTTTAATTCACTACTATTTCTAGCACAGATAGCCATTTTCATCAAAAGTGTGTTACAAAGACCTTGCAGACCTTTTTCAAACAGCATTGAACTCCAAAAAGTGAAACTAAATAACTAGCAGCCAAACAAGACAGTGTATAAAGTGTTTCTAATAGAAATGTTTTTGATGACTTCAGGCTGCATGTGGAGTGCCTTGTGAATGTATGTTATCCCTTTCCTGTTACATGATCCACAAAAGAGAGCAACAATATCTCCAAATGTTTAAAATATTTTGTTTGTATCAGCACCTGCCTGAATCTAAGGAAAGATTGAACTGTTCTGAGGTTTCTGAGACAAGTGACACAGAATAAAGTACTATTTTTTTCTAAACCAGTTTCATTATTTTCTCAGAAAAGTATTTTTATATTATTAGGAATCCATTGAAATAGGCAACTCTGTTTTTTATTATTATTATTATTATTATTACTATTATTTTTATATGAACAAATGGTGTTTTTTATTGCATATTTACCATGAATACACAAACTGCCACAGCAAATTACATTCTTTTTATACTTGTTGCATTCACCTGCCTCCCAATTTAAATCATCCAGTAAGTAGTCCAAGTTCTATTTTCCTTCATGGTTATAATAACAATATAACATATTGTTTTGTAATTTGAAAAAATAAATATTTTGCTTACCTTGTCAAAATAGTGTTTTTATTAACTACATTTTGTTACAATTGCACCAAGCCGTAGTGCTGCACTAGAAAAGAGTTGTATATATATACAGTGGTGTGAAAAACTATTTGCCCCCTTCCTGACTTTTTATTCTTTTGCATGTTTGTCACACAAAATGTTTCTGATCATCGAACACATTTTAATATTAGTGAAAGATAACACAAGTAAACACAAAATGCAGTTTTTAAATGAATGTTTTTATTATTTAGGGAGAAAAAAAATCCAAACCCACATAGCCCTGTGTGAAAAAGTAATTGCCCCTGCACCTAATAACTGGTTGGGCCACCCTTAGCAGCAATAACTGCAATCAAACGTTTGCGATAACTTGCAACAAGTCTTTTACAGCGCTCTGGAGGAATTTTGGCCCACTCATCTTTGCAGAATTGTTGTAATTCAGCTTTATTTGAGGGTTTTCTAGCATGAACCGCCTTCTTAAGGTCATGCCACAGCATCTCAATGGGATTAAGGTCAGGACTTTGACTAGGCCACTCCAAAGTCTTCATTTTGTTTTTTTTCAGCCATTCAGAGGTGGATTTGCTGGTGTGTTTTGGGTCATTGTCCTGCTGCAGCAACCAAGATCGCTTTAGCTTAAGTTGACGAACAGATGGCCGGACATTCTCCTTCAGCATTTTTTGGTAGACAGTAGAATTCATGCTTCCATCTATCACAGCAAGCCTTCCAGGTCCTGAAGCAGCAAAACAACCCCAGACCATCACACTACCACCACCATATTTTACTGTTGGTATGATGTTCTTTTTGTGAAACGCTGTGTTACTTTTACGCCAGATGTAACGGGACACGCACCTTCCAATAAGTTCAGCTTTTGTCTCGTCAGTCCACAAGATATTTTCCCAAAAGTCTTGGCAGTCATCGAGATGTTTTTTAGCAAAATTAAGACGAGCCTTAATGTTCTTTTTGCTTAATAGTGGTTTGCGTCTTGGAACTCTGCCATGCAGGCCGTTTTTGCCCAGTCTCTTTCTTATGGTGGAGTCGTGAACACTGACCTTAATTGAGGTAAGTGAGGCCTGCAGTTCTTTGGATGTTGCCCTGGGATCTTTTGTGACCTCTCGGATGAGTTGTCTCTGCGCTCTTGGGGTAATTTTGGGCGGCCGGCCACTCCTGGGAAGGTTCACCACTGTTCCATGTTTTTGCCATTTGTGGATAATGGCTCTCACTGTGGTTCGCTGGAGTCCCAAAGCTTTAGAAATGGCTTTATAACCTTTACCAGACTAATAGATCTCAATTACTTTTTCTCTCATTTCTTCCTGAATTTCTTTGGATCTTGGCATGATGTCTAGCTTTTGAGGTGCTTTTGGTCTACTTCTCTGTGTTAGGTAGCTTCTGTTTAAGTGATTTCTTGATTGAAACAGGTGTGCCAGTAATCAGGCCTGAGGGTGGCTACAGAAAATGAACTCAGGTGTGTTAAACCACAGTTAATTTATTTTTTAACAAGGGGGGCAATCACTTTTTCACACAGGGCTATGTGGGTTTGGATTTTTTTTCTCCCTAAATAATAAACACATTCATTTAAAAACTGCATTTTGTGTTTACTTGTGTTATCTTTGACTAATATTAAAATGTGTTCGATGATCAGAAACATTTTGGGTGACAAACATGCAAAAGAATAAAAAGTCAGGAAGGGGGCAAATAGTTTTTCACACCACTGTATATATATTTTGAAAAATTCCCAAAGTAATTAGCTGTGATCCAATCTTACCTGTTCAGAAGAAATGTTGCTACTTCAACGTCACTCTTCATTTTCTTCTCCACTTTCAGCATCTTTTAAACGAATCTCCTATGCATATCCTAGATTTGTTTCTCAAATCATCATGGTTCTTTTTCAAATGATGACAGTTTAGTTTTTTTTATGTTTAGTTCTTTAGTTTTAAGTATAGTTCAATAACATTAGTGCCTGTTCTTAACATCATTCCTTAATGTTTATTCACAAATCAAGGCCATTTTTTATTTTTTGTGGCTCATTTTTTATATTCGTTCATCCATCTACATTCAAAAATTGAATCTATATCCATCCGTCTGTTTATTTCCATGTTGACGTCATACTTTAACTGACTAGCAGATCATTTTAATATTTCTTTAAGTGGCTTGCTCCTGGCTTCTTCGTTCATTCTTCTATTCAGTGGCTGATAGCGGTGGAGATCTACCATTCTGCTTTTGAATAATCTGCATTCTTTTTGAGTGCCCTACATCAATAGCAGAGGCACCTTTGGCCTCTCAGAACAGGAAGCTGAGCTCAAATCAGCCACAAAAACTCTGCATGAGGGCCTGATTAGGCTCTTTTGGACTTTTTAACCATTCTGAGGAAAGACTAAATCCCACTCTCTTCAGAATCAACCCTAGCCCTCATCCACATGCTAGTAACAGCTACTGTGTATGAAATGTTTCTCATTGTGAGTTAATTAGGAGCTGCGGCGCATGAGCTAATGTTTAGTGAACACTGAAGTTTTTATGATTAAGCATGCTCTGTTTTTCACAAGAAATATATCGTTCAACAAGGAACTTTTCAATAGTTTGAAGAGGAATTGACTGCGGTTACATTTTCATACTTACAACCACTAGGAATAAAACATGGTTACTTAAGCTCTCTTTTAAACTATTGTTTAGTTTGTTTGTTTGTTTTATTTAGTCTAGTTTTTTTCCCCTTTACAATTAGATTGTATTATTTGGTTTGGTGTTGCGCTTGATCTATTTCTTTCTTCTTTTTCAGTTTAGTTTTGTTTTTTTGTTTATGTTTTGTTTGTGTTTTTAGTTTAGTGTCTTTGTTTACTTTTGTTTTGAATGTGTTTTTTTTATTTAGCTTTTTTGGCTGTTTTATAGTTATGCTTCAGTTTAGCTTTGCTTTTTGTTTATGTTTTGTTTGTGTTTTTTAGTTTAATGTTTTTTTTTTGTAATGTTTTTTCTAGTTTGTTTAGGTTTTATTTTTTTTATTTTTACTGTTTTATAGTTTTGTTTCATTCTAGTTTTGCTTTTTGTTTTGTGTTTTTTATTTTTGTGTTTGAATGCATTTTATTTACTTTGTTTCAGCTTTTCCTTTGGATGTTTTACTTTTCCATTTCTGTTTAGTTTTTTTTTTATTTGTCAGTTTTTGTGATTGTTTGTTGTGTTTGTATCCTTTAGTTTAGCATTTTAGTTCAGCATTATGGTTCAGCAGTATGGTATAATGTGTTCATTATATCATGCCTTTTGTTTGTGTTTTTCAGTTTAACTTTCTTTTTAGTTTAGAAATGTAGTTTAAATGAGTGTTTTTTGTCTTTTATTTATTTTTGTGTTTTTGCCTTTCTATTTTGTTGTCATTTTCTTTAGTTTGGTGTTGGGATTTTTGTTTTGACTTTCACATGTTTTGATTTGTTTTTGCTGTCTTTAATCTTTTTCTTTTTTGTTCTGTGCATTTATTACTTCTTCTTGCTACTTTACGAGTTACTTTAAATAGGAATTAGATGTCACTCCATCACACAAATGATCCTTTTACCCAAAGTAGATAAATTGAAGTCACACAGTTGTGTTTTAATCAGTTTATTGCACACATGCATTGCTTTATTTCTTTGTTATGAAACGGCCAGTGATCATTCATAGACCACTATAGTTTTCTCAGCACATAATTAAGTTCAGTTTAAGCCCCTGTGGACTTTTACATGAGTACTATTTGTTCAAATCTGACCCTTATTTGGAACAAAGTGTAGTTGGATGAGACGTGCTAGCTTATTTAGATTTATAGGGTTATAATAATATTCCCCTGCCAAAAATACTGGCCCTGTCTGATCTCAGAGTCTGTTTCTGAATCCATGCTCAGCATTCTGTTTGTTTATTTGCCGGGGGTCAGCTGGACTTGTTTCTGCACTGAAAGAGGCCTTGGGGGAAGATGTTTTACAGAGCCGCGAGGGGGAAATTTTCCAAGCCCCTCTTAAAGAGGGAAATGCGGAGACAATAGAGAAAGGCAGAGCAATTGCTAAACAGAATCTGCCCAACTGTGGGGATGATCCATTCTGCTTTTCCTCAGGGGAGACAGAGAAAGCGAGAGGTCATGGAGCTTCATTTTCCCCTTTTACCTTGAGGGAATGCACAAGAGCGGACTCCCAGCCCCTGAAAGAACGTTTGTTTGAGTGTGCTACTAATTCAATTTGGTCTTGTTGAGAACGTGTCACATTTAAATGATTGGCATTTCTGTTATCAACAAGAATTTTGCAGAATGCAAATCAGGATTTGCAGAATCCCCCCAAACACTTGACTGCTTATATACAGCAACACAAAATATCATTTAATTAAATTAGTTTAATTTGTTAGCTTAGGATAATAATGCTAACATATATTTCCTAAAAGGGAAAATTAAGATCTGTGTTTCTAAAATCTATTTCTAAAAATATTTCAAGTATTAAATTATCTGAAAAAAATGTAATTATTCAAAATCATTGACCACAATTTTGTTTTTTGCTAAATTAATATAGTTTTTTGTTTGTTTGCAGATTTTTTTCAGATGTCATGTCAAAATACACTGATCGTCTGCATTTGCTACAAAATTAGGCTTATTAGAATGAGACTTTAGGGTTTAATCTTAAGAAACCAGTGATTTATCTTATGTTGTAAAGTCACAGAGCTTTTACCAGCTCCTATTAGATGAATAGCAAGAGTGACTGGGCAGGTCGACTGTCCATCCAATTGTCACCCAAATAATAATAATAATAATAATAATAATAATAATAATAATAATAATAATAATAACAATAATACACTTTATTTTATTTTATTACTGTCAACAATCATAAGTCAGTTTTTAAAAGTGAGTTTTGATGTGCCAATGGCCAATACATGCAATAATCGTATTAAAAGGGTTACAGACCATTTTTTTATTTATTTTATTTTTGTTTTATAAGTTAAATGTTAAAAAGTCTATACAATTGATAAAGGTAGTGTAACTAAAAATAAAGTAGTACTTGATATTGTCTATTAATGTATTACGGCAAACCTGGTTTTACTTTGTTATAAGATTTGTTAGCCTTTCATTCCTTTCTGAATTGACTAAAAGATTTAAGATTTTGTTATGTTTTATTTTAGGTCTTTGTGATGTGAAAGAATAAAAACATATGTTACATTTAGAACCTTTTTTACGCTGTGCTCTTTTGTCTCTAGATATGCTCTCTCTGCTCAGGTGATTTACCTATTTAAATAAAAATAAAAAAAAACTGAAAATACTATTTAATTATCTGAGAAATATCTATTTAGATTGTTATGAATGTGCATGTTGGTGTGAGGGTTTGTGTATATTTAACTTTTTTTTTTACAATTGATGTGATTTAATATGTTTTAAAGAACATTTATTACTGACTACTCATTTTAACCCCATGTATTAAATTGAATTCGCTAATAAATAATGAAAAGGAAAAAGACTATTCTAAAAAAAGATATATTCTTTAAAAGAGTTTGACCCCTACATTCCCAACTCTCTGTCTTTTTAAGACCTTTTTCCATCCTTTTTAAAGCAGAGTGAAGGGCTTTTCAAGGCCTTAATATTTCAGTTGAGTGTGAATTATGAAAATCATCAAACAGATTGGAGAGAATAATTTAATAAATGGCAGAAGCTTCCACTGCGCCGGTGCCTGTCATTGTGCTCCAGAACATTTAGTCACTTTGAAAAACTCTCTCGAGGCCAATGAGGTCATGGATCATTCATTAATCCATCTTTCTTTGGCATTAGTGCAGAGTTTTGAAGGTCTTCTCCAACCGTATCAATGTGGATGGATATATGCAGCCTTTTTTACATGCACTTTAAAGAGACGTGCAGTCACAGTGCAAGTCCTTGCCTGAGCATTCCCTCCCTTCTCAGTGCTATTTAAAGCTTCCAAATGCTATGTTTAATTCCTAATAATTTTGTTACCAAGAGTTTTGGGTTGGGATGTCATGGCAGCGCCATAAACCCACATAAACATTTATTGTGCACAAAAAGCATCATCTCATGTCTCAATGCTTACAACTTTAAGTGTCCTTTGGCATTGCGGGAGGGACACACCTCTGTTTAGGCTGTCACTGTTTTAAACTGGAGCCACGTACACTTCTGTCAGCGGCTTGTCAAACTAAGTGCTTGTTGCAGCATTTAAAGATGAGTTTGTGATGTTGTTACAACCCAGGTTTGTCCCAACTTGCCCTGCTTCCCTGGAAACACTCTGTTGTCAGTACATACTATTGGGATGCCAGGGATGCTGTGGTTTGTCTGATTTTACGAGTTTTGTAAATGGAGTACTTTTAACTGAATACTGGAGAGCAGGCAAGTGAACAGATAAGTTTGTAGAGCGAGGGAGTGCAGGGACTGCTGGGGTAAGAGGGATGTAGTGATTCATTGGGAAGGTTTGGTACAGTGATGTTTATTGGATGGAGGAGGAGAAGAGACCCAGGCAATGCAAGATGGAGGTGCTGTTGGAAGGATCAATGGAAGTCCATACTAGTGTCCAAACAACAGAGACACCTTAGAAGGCACCCTAGCTTGTCCCTATTGTCCCAAGAACTGAGATGGAATTATACATACTTTTTACTGAGGGGAAGCATCTCAGTGGTTGTACTGGATTGAGCATCGGTAACCACCAGGGAGTGTTGAAAAGGGAAGAGGTTTCCAGAGATGGTCTCTTGTTAGTAAATTCAACAGCCAGGGGTTGATGGAAGTTCATGGAGGAGCTCCAGGTTCTTTGGGCCTTGATGAAGAAGAGCAATCATTAATGAACAGAGCTTGGGAGATCACTCGGATGTTCTGGATTCTGGGTTATGCATTATAAATTGAGACTTAGAACTTAAAGGACTTCGATAGTGACAAAGAGGAAGAGAGTGTCAAGACAGATTTTCAGGACAGGCTTTGGTAGAAGAAAGATGAGATCTAGGATCTAAATACAAAAAAAAAAAATTTAAATAATGAATTAGAGCTCTGTGGAACCATCAGAGAGGACAAAGGAGAAAGTAGAGAAGCTTACTCTCCTTGGTCACCCTTAGTGGCACTATTTTGGACAAGATACTGCTTTGTCCTTTATGCTATCCCTCCAAAGGCATGAGAACCCAGCATCCAAGCTCACATAGATCGCTGTGTCCCTATGGAATCTGGTTTTGAATGTGCGCTCTGGGTGAACTGTTCCAACTTCAAGGTCTACTTGCTTAGTGTAGCCTGCCTTTAATGTCTGGGTCTCAGGTGGTGGTGATGAGATGGACCGAGATCGGTAATTCAGGAAGTCCAGTATTGGTAGCGTGTTCTGTCACTACTAGGTTCTAGAAATGAGGGACTAATTCCAATTTTCTACCTAATTTTAATTACGGCAAGACTCAGCTTGGTTAGACTTTGCTTAGCTTCAGTTTACATTTGTTTTTCCACCGATCAGTTGTATGCAAAGACAGCAGAAAACGTTAAACCATAGAAGAAATTGTATTTATGGTGTGTGTGCCGAATATTAACACTCAAACGGAAGTTGTTGTTTGAAATACCTAGGATGGCGTAAAGATATAAAACCAATGTAAAGCTCTGGAAAGCATTCGCGTGAGTTGAGTCCTAGATAGGTGCAGAACAGCAAACGAAAATCTGTTTTTTACAGTCTTACTTGAAGACAAACAGAGAAATGTTGGAGATGATGTACATGAGAAACATTGGGACAGGAAGATTAGAGTCAAGGAGTCACACGAAACAAAAGTAAGCCAAAGAAAGTGTAGGTTGTAGCACCTATAGGGCCCTTTCAGACAGGCCTCTGTATTATTTTTCCAAAAACACTTGACTCCGGTAGTGGTTTATTGCTGTGTGTGAAAGCAATCCTTTCGTTTTAAGGAACCGTTACCAGAATTGCATCTTGGAAACTGTTCAAGTCTGTTGAAGAGATGGGCTGGACATGCAGCTCAAAAGAGGAAGTTGTCTGCACCCGATGTGATGTAATAAAACACATTCGTTCATTATACACAGCAACATGGTGGGGGAAGGATGATTTCATCTTCTTAACTGCACAGTAAATGAGACTGTGGTAAGAACATCTGAAAAATAATTCATATAGGTTTGCAAGTGTTGTGATAACAAAACCAATGATAAAAATATTCTCTAAGTGAGAAAATGAACTCAATAAAACATTATTAGTTCTTGTTTTTGTGTATTGGGGAAACAGGTAATTGTATCTCAAGCTACAGAACATCTTGTTTACATCTCATCTCTGTCATGTTCATGCAGTGACAGCAAGCAACTCGAGAAAGCAATAGGGGTCACCAAGGTTTAATTGTCATTTCATGTGGCCTCCCCTCCTTGATCTTTTCATTTCTGTGCTCATTGATTAATGCAGACAATCTTTTACAAGAGAGGGAAGAAAAACAGAAACCCTTGTAATGAGGCGTAGGTAGGAGTTCTCTCAAGAGAAGAGCACCAGCCAAACAAACATAAACTAAGAATCTTCTGAGTTTCAAATGATTCCCAATAATGAGCTACATTTTTTTCTCTTT
Organism: Danionella dracula; assembly: GCA_900490495.1. Lineage (NCBI taxonomy): Eukaryota > Metazoa > Chordata > Actinopteri > Cypriniformes > Danionidae > Danionella > Danionella dracula. The sequence goes on from UELW01000012.1 coordinate 1,141,936, forward strand.
CAATAGATGATAGATTATAAACTTCCTAAACCTGCTCATTTTCTCTACAAAAGGCAGATTGCTAGAAAGTTGTGAAGTTAATTTTTATTTTGATAATTTAATTGATAGCGTCATGGTGGCGCAGTGGGTAGCACAGTCGTCTCACAGCAAGAAGGTTGCTGGTTCTAGGGTCGGCTGGGGCAAGTGGCATTTCTGTTTGCATGTTCTCCCCGTGATCGCGTGGGTTTTCTCCGGGTGCTCCGGTTTCCCCACAAGTCCAAAGACATGCGGTATAAGTGAATTGAGTAAGAACGATTGCCCATAGTGTTAAAGAGTGAATGTGTGTGTGAATTTTTCCCAGCGATGGGTTGCGGCTGGAAGGGCATCCGCCGCGTAAAACATATGCCAGAGAGTCGGCGGTTCATTCCGCTGTGGCGACCCCGATAGGGAAGAAGCCGACATGAAGATGAATGAATGAATGAATTTAATTTATTTGATCATAGAGAAATGATGCAGCGATTCACGGAAAGCAATAATTCTGAACATTCTTGCTAAAATGTGGTAAATCAGGCATTTCAATATAAATAAAAAAATGTCCATCTTGTGCAAGGCCAAAAATAGCTTCTTTTTTTGTCTTGTGAGCTTAAGCATGAACTTTTAAGAACATTTAAGAAAGACACATGTAAAGAAAACAAATACAATGGAATCAATATAATGATGTACTATAAAAATTGTACAGAATCTGATCAGTTCTGAATAAAGAAATTACTTTTATTAGACAGAATTACACTCTTTAACTCTGACAGTGATGACAGTTTTAGAGTACTTAAAAATAATAAGTACAAATAAATCGTGAGTGTTTTATTTACCAAGCTGAACTGAAAATGTATTAACATAAATATATTGAACTAAAGCTTTCTGAAAATGAAATGTTTAAAATACTTTTTATCAACAAATGGTCATTCCAAATGTCATCGCTTACTCATTTTATCCAAGTGTTTTTCCTTTTGTGCCTCTTTAAATCTCCTTTTCCCATTTATGCAAACTGTAATGTGCTTCCCTGCAGATTTCCGACCAGCCTTGTAGATTAAAATCTGTGTACCTATGTTTACTAACCATGCTTCAGCGTCCAGGCCATGAATTATTCACAGCTAGATGTAATGAACCCCACTGAGCAGCTTATACAGATGGAAGGTTAGTGTGGGCGCCAGGTTAAACACATATAAAGAGCCAGACAATAGCTCTTTTAACTGAACATCTACCTCACTTAATCAATCCATCAGACAATCAATCAAGTCCCTCTCATTCACATCGGTTTTCATTCCGCTGCTGGTTGCTGGCTGATGGCTTACATGTCCTACCGTCAATCAATCAGATTTTCAATCAAATCAAATTGATTTATACCAGTCTGATTGGCCCACATTAGTCAGCACACATATGCAGAGATCCATTTCCCTGCCACTTAGACCCTCCAGCCAATCACTGGGCTTTATTTTACTACATGTTTTAGACACATGTACGTTCACATCAAGAACCAAAAGCGAATTATTTCAAATGACTGTATGTGTTCACACGTGTAACTGAAAAATAAAGTCCTCTAACTTGAATTAGACTTTGTTGAATTTATGTATGCAGCACAGATTAATAACAACATTCTGTTGACCACTATGCTGAACAAAGTGGGAAAGGCATAAGGACACACTATTTTTTTAAAACATGGTAAAAAGGTAGGTGAAAATAATTATAACAATTAAAATTAGTTTATAAACATAAAATTAACCCTTTAAATACTTGTTAAAATAAATAAAATGTACAGACCATGGGCTTGGATGAACAGCAGAGTTTTGAGTTTGGACTTAAAAACAAATTTGATGATGCTAGTCTTATTTCGAGAGGGTTCGAGGGTTTGAGTTCAGAGTTTGGGAGCAGTGACAGAGAAAGCACGCTCGCCTTTACTTTTCAATCTATTTAGTCACTGATATAAGCTGCATGTATTTATTTACATTTATGCATTTGGCAGACACTTTTCCAAAGCGACTACATTAGGGGAGAGACAATATGCAGTCTTTTACACCATCAAAGTTTATCTCAGCTTCTCATAATAGAAATTGTATCAACTGATCAATAAACCAAAGCAGTGAGGAAGTAGAGGAAGAAGATAAAGATAGAGGAGAAATCTAGGCAACCAAACTGGACACAAAGGTCAAAACAGAGTTGCAATCAAATTTACCTGCACAAACCGTCCAGGAACATGCAAAAGCAGTTACACACACATGAAAAAAAAGCTATCGTCAGACTGCGTGAGCTGAGGTTTTATGTAGGAAAGGAGTTCATGAGACGAGATCATGAGTGGGTGTGGTCTCAATAATCCAGGAACCAGTAGAAATCTTTCAGGTTGATTGTTACTAAATGGATGTGGCTGCTAGAGGATTGTAATGAGTGGGCATGAGCAAAACATTTACAGTCGACACTCACTATATCTCTTCATCCAGTCAGGTGAAAAGTCTCGGGGTCGTCTTCGATACAACTCTTTCCTTTGCTGCTCATGTAAATTCCTTCACTCAACTTTTTCCACAATAGAAATATTTATCGTTTTCGTCCCTCACCCACTCAAACTGCCATTCTATTTCACTCTTTAGTTACTTCAGGTGTTTCTTGTAATGCTCTACTGGCAAAATCCCTGAATAGACTTCAGCTTGTCCAGAATGCAGTAGCTGATCATGAAACCCATTCCTCTGAACATATCACTGTTGCATCATCTACACTGCTGATCAATATTCAGGACTCACTTCAAACTGACGTATACTATATATTGACGTATACCTTTTTCCATATTTTAGATCCATCCTATCTCTCAGAGCTCATTTCTGTTCACAAATCTCAGATCTGGTTCATCACTGTTTCTCAACACACCTAGACCCTCAAGATCATCACTGGGGTCTTGAGCTTTTAGTGCACCTACCCCCACTCTTTGGAGCGAGCTGCCCCTTTGATGTAAGGAATGGTCCAAACCTGAAGGATTTTAAAATGAATTTTCAAACATTCCTGTTCAGACAAGCTACTTTTTGTAATGCCGTTCTGTTTGTATGTCAGATTGTAATAGTTGTGTTTTTTTACTGCTGTTCATTTGTTGTTTGTTTTATGTAAGCTAACCTTGAGTAACATGAAAGGGGCCCTCCAAATAAATAATCAATCCATCCTCATGTCGGCTTTCTTCCCTTTCGGGGTCGCCACAGCAGAATGAACCGCCAACTCTCTGGCATATGTTTTACGCAGCGGATGCCCTTCCAGCCGCAACCCATCGCTGGGAAACATCCACACAAACTCATTCACACTCATACTCTATGGACAATTGTTCTTACTCAATTCACTTATACCACATGTCTTTGGACTTGTGGGGAAACCGGAGCACCCGGAGAGAAAACCCACGCGATCACGGGGAGAACATGCAAACTCCACACAGAAATGCCAACCGACCCAGCCGAGGCTCGAACCAGCGACCTTCTTGCTGTGAGACAATCGTGCTACCCACTGCGACACTGTGACGCTCCCAAATAAATAAATAAATAATAATAATAATAATAATAATTATTATTATTATTGTTGTTGTTGTTGTTTTTGTTATTGTTGTTGTTACAAGAAACAAACACAGGTCAACAGTGGTCCCCCAACCTCTGTATCACCGTGGACTGGTCAATGCTTGACATTTTTGCCAAGATATTATTATAATGTAAAAATGAATGTGTCGAAGATATAACTGGGATAATCTGGTAATTTGGCGTCACGGTGGCGCAGTGGGTAGCACGGTCGTCTCACAGCAAGAAGGTCGCTGGTTCTAGGCTCGGCTGGGGCAGGTGGCATTTCTGTGTGGAGTTTGCATGTTCTCCCCGTGAAGTTTCTCCGGGTGCTCCGGTTTCCCCACAAGTCCAAAGACATGCGGAATAAGTGAATTGAATAAGAATGATTGCCCATAGTGTGAATGTGTGTGTGAATGTTTCCCAGCGATGGGTTGCGGCAGGGAAGGGCATCCGCTGCGTAAAACATATGCCAGTGAGTTGGCGGTTCATTCCGCTGTGGCGACCCCGAAAGGGAATAAAGCCGACATGAAAATGAATGAATGAATCTGGTAATTTTTCAAAATAAACTTTTTTCAAAATAAAAGATTGTTGAAACTCTGATAATAAACACATTTGAAGTCATTTATTAATTCCTGAGTGGAATGTCATTTATTAATTCCTGAGTGGCCCAGTACAAATTGATCCATGGGCCGGGAGTTGCATACCACTATAATACAACACGTACAGTATATCACAAAACAACCACAAGGTGTAGTTACAATCCAGTTACTAACTGAAATGTTTTGCTTGAAGGACCCGTTTTGTGCTCAGATTGAGCCATTTTTACTTCTGTTTCAATAACAAAAAAATTTACCAAAACATGTGATAGACCTGGAAATAACCGCATTTTTATTTTCATTTTTAACTTTTAAGTTCTAATTCTAATTTTATTACAGCCAAGGGTTTAAGAGGATGAGCCTACTCCCAAACTTCAAAACAAAAAACAAAAGTAGTGAAATATAAAAAAAAGAAACAGAAGGTTCCAGGGGGTGAAATAAAAAAGGGTTTCTGTGACGAGGTAAATAGGTACAGGTGATAATGAGTATGGAGAGCAGGAGGAAGGATCGAGAGAGAACTGCAAACATATATAAACATTTTATCATTGATTTTTCAGACCTATCATTAGCCCAATAAAATGGTTTCTGGCTTGTTTGATGGCGTTTAAAGCTGTAAAGGTACGATTACAAATCATGGCGTGCTTTCAGGGAACAACCGCCAAGGCAACGGCTTGTGCACATATATAACCATCAAAAGAATGCTGCAAGGCTTTCTGGCCAACACTCGGCCTCTGTGGGAATAAAGCTGTCTTCTACTGTGCACGCTGGGGCTGTAAAAAGTTTGGACGGGTGGTAAGTGGCTCATTTTAAAATGAATTCACGTCAGTCATAGGGAGCAAGTCGACCAGATCCCGAGCTTTCATCCTAGTGCCTCATGGTAATGACTTGTCGTAAATGAGAAAAAGAAGGGGAGAGATACAGAGAAAAAGGAAGAAATGAAAGTTAGGGTGGAGGGGATAAAATAATGCACATTTCCAGATACCAGTTTTGAGGGGGACGGGGTAAGAGGTTGAGGTTGTTAGTGCTGACATCAGTGGAAAGCGAAAACCCAGACAAGCTCACATGAGAGATGAAGATTTCACTCATTCAGAAATCTGTGTGTGAAAATATAATTCGGGCTTTGGTACTTTCATTACTTCAGAACAAATAAAGTTCAGGTTTTCATCGCCAGTCTTTTGCAATTAGAAAGCATAAGGGTTCACAGGAGAATCCGTCCATTTCAATCTCCATCTTCAAGGGCATCTATTCCTTCAAGCCCTGCCAAATGTGTCTTCATCCAATTCCCTGTCTGCTGAATGAATCCTCGTGCTCTCATCATGTAATTTGTCCTTCTATTTCTCTTGTGTTTGATTTTGACAAATATGCGGATTATCTGAAAATAGGATTTTTTTAATATATGGCTAATGGTAACTTTCTTGTCGGTCTTCTAATCTGCTGAATATTCATTGTGGGTCTCAAGGACAAGCCGAGCTGCCAAGGTCAGATATTTTCAGAGTAAAAGAAGAGATCAAGAGGAATAAGATAAATAAGAGTGAGAACTGAAAAAGTCAATTAAAAAATAGCTTTACAAGCCCCTACTCTAATGTAATACTTGCAGTCAGCTCACTGGGTGCGCTAGTGATTTTATAGGAAAGACTTTTGTTGAAAATGTGGCCTAATGTTTTACAAGTTTACTTTTTGAAATTAAATTTGTGTTTAGACAAAATGTGTTAGTCTAAAACTATTAATTAATAGCCTGGCTACATTGTTGTTCAGACTCAGCTGCATTTATGATGCTAGATACTAGATGCTAGAAGCATAAATGCAAAATAAAAATGTACAGAATAACATAGATTTTTTTTACCTTTTTTTATTTTCTTTTTTAATTATAGAAATAAAATATTAAAAAAATGTATGTGTTTAGTCTCTTTTTTATTTTTTTCATTTTAGTATTAAATTAGGCTAGTTAATATTTAATCAATCGCAGATTAACAAAAGACAAGTAAAAAAAATTAGAGATAAGCAAACAAATTCAAATCTTGTTTACAAACTACAAAGAATAAACATGGTGAGTGGTGAATAAACATGCAAATACATTAGAAATAAACAGACAAACAATTAAGCAAGTTATACAATAAATAATAATAAGGGTAATAAAAACATGTAAACAAATAAATATTGATTAAACAAACACTTGCATAATTTACAAATAAACAAACAAGTCAATAAAATAAAGGATTAACTAAAATATAGAAATAATGCATAAACGTATTTAAAACATGGATGAACAAACAAACTAAGCATCTCGTAACTAAAAATTTAAATAAATAGTGGATGAATAAATAAGTAAACATAAAAATGTGAATACGAAAATAAATAATGGTTACACATACAAACACATCATGTATGACTAAACAAACAAACACACGATCAATAAAAATCAATAAATAAATGAACTAATACACAAATAATGCTTTTTAAATTATGCTTTTTTTATTTGAAAAAGATTGCTGAATTCATTAGCACTGTAGCTGCAGGCATAAAAAACAAGATTATTTTAGCCCCTCCCGTGAAAAAAAAATGATAAAAAATAGAATATGTCAACACTATCTATAAGGTAAAAGCCAACAAGAAATGCCCCCTTTGTGGTCTCCCATATCAGATCCAGATGTCTCTCTCAGACAGTACAGAGCGCGAGAACTCTGATGTGTTTCATATCGAAGCCGAATCCACCATTGAGAGTAGAAATGCCACCGGCTGCGCTGTAGAGCAGCTCCTGAAAGAGCTGAAGCCGGCATCCTGCGTGACAGCTCTCCTCAAGCAGAGAGAAAGTCAGCTCTGATTCCAGGGGGATCTTGCAGCAAACAAAGAACAATACCAGGCCTTTCCTCTGGGAACTGCAAGTTTGGCCGGAAGATTTGGGCATGCCGCAGATTGATAATGTCACTCGAGATATGGAGTGTCATTTTAGTGAATGCCGGATGAAAAAAAAATATAGACAGAGAAAGAAGACAGCATCTCATTTGTTTGCTTTGATACAAGATCGCACCATGGGAAAAGAGCCCAGGATGCATGTATGTGTGTCAACACGAGATTGCCTGCTTTGGTCCGATGCCTCACTGGCTCCACCTCTGAAACCCCTTCCATCCCTCCTGTAGACCCTTCACTTTGGTTCAGGGAGTCAGGTGACACTCATGCCTTAAGCAGGGCCTTTTCACTCAGCTCCTCCTTCAGTCGCCCTGGGCAAGATTCAACCCCTTTTTTTCCCTCTCTAAAAAAACGCAGGACCTTAAAACAGATCATTAAACGCTGGCCTCATCCCAATGCCCTTTTTTTCCTTTGCTTCTTGACTGATCCATTTTTTCCTGACAGCTTTATTCAAGATGAAGTTGCTCGCATGACATGGGCCGTTAGGATCAGTTACTGCTCCCTAAAGACATCTTTGCCGTGTGCTTTATGCAAGGAAGGATGCAGTGTTGACAAAAAGATGAGAGTGAGGGGAAAGACTTGCAAGGGAACACAAGGTTGGAGGAGTAAACAACATACTGTAACTGAAAGTAGCTAAATAAGTGTATGAGGACTTTGTGGAAGCTGTAGGTGTGTCTATAATCTTATAGGTGCAGGGAGCTTGAGGCCAAAACTGGTACTGCGTAAAAAAAAATACTTACTTAAAAACACTGGATTCACCCCTCTTCAGTTTAGCCTATAAGTTAGTTATTAAAAGGCATTCTAAACTATGAGAAAAGACTAAAAGATGATTGTTTTACTTGAGAAATTATGAAAAAACACAAACATAAATATAAACATCATTTCAGGGATGTAACTCAGCTTTTGAAATGTGAATTTACTTCTTGAACTGCTACTTTCCGTCTTATTAGGGATTGAAATGAATATGATTCTTTAATGTCTCTCAACATTTCAAGGCCATTTTTAATCATTTATTTATATGTTGCACCTTGTCTTTTCTATCTCATACACTGCAAATGTCTGGTGGCATAAACACAGGGACCGTAGAGTCATTCAGCAGCACTTTCAATGTCCTTTTGCTGTTTTTTAATTCTCAAGGTCAGTAGGTAATGTTTTGTTTTTTAATTACTTGAATACCTTGATATTTGTTTCTAAACATGATTCTTTAGTTTGTGAACAGGGTTCTTTTTCTTCGTCTTTACTGTTTTTTGTTTAATTACAATACTCCTTTAAATGTTGAAGTATTTATTTATTGTCTTTCTTTTCTTCTTTCTTCCCTTCTTTCTTTCTTTATTTCATTCTTATCATTAGTGATATTTGTGAGAGTGGCCAGTGTCTCCCTCTTCCTTTTTTCTTCTTTTTCTTTCTTTCTTTCTTTCTTTCTTTTTTGTCTTTCTTTCTTCTTTTCACGAGTGACAATTTTCACGAGTGAAAATTTCACTCTCCTATTCTTTCTTTCTTTCTGTCCTTCCTTCTTTCTTTCTTTCTTTCTTTTCTTCTTCTTTCTTTCTCTTTTCTTTCTTCCTTCTTTCTTTCTTCTCTTTCTTTCCTCTTCTTTCTTTTCTTCTTTTTCTTTTTCTTTCTTTTTTCTTTCTACTTTCTTTTTTTCTTTTTATCAAGTCTCTCCCTCTCTCTTTCTTTTTCCTCTTTCTTTCTTTTTTTTCTCTCTTTACTTTACTTCTTCTTCTTCTTCTTTCTTTCTCTCTACCTCTCTTTAGGTTATTGACATTGATTGACATCTTTAAAATTGTTTCCTATTTAACTTGTTTTATTTAAGGTAACCTTGAGTGACACGAAAGATTGGATCTTGGATTTAAACACCCACAGAGATTAGTTTATTAGCTAATTAATAAAATAATTTGTGTATAAAAATATGTTAAATATAGTTTATATTCATGTGAGGGAATAAAACTAAAGAGGCCAACATCTACCCATCAAACTCGGACATCCTTTGGTGTGAGGCTAGGGATAATAGTGGAATTAACTTAGTTAAACATTTTTATGATTAAACTTGAGAAATTTGGTTTTTCTCTGTTTTTTTTTTCCTCTGGATTTTTTTTTTGTCTGAATGGGTCTCCAGGTACTAAAGTTTCCTTATTCAGTTTGAAACATGCTTTGAGTGAATTGAAAACTATAAGCTATAAAGTTTCATTCAAAGAATGAATTTCAACAAATGTACAATAGTTAAACAGTTGTTATATATCCACTACAAATATGTTTAAAACAATCATGTAAAGAACACACAACTCTGTTTTCATCAAATGCTATTTGCGTATAACCAAAGTGATGATTTTCAAAATGATTTGAAATATAAATAAATCATACAAAAATAAACAATAAAATTTGGAAGAAAACAAAAGTTTTTTTCTTACTAAATCCAGAAGAAACTTCAAACGTATAATTTAAAACTTTCTAACTGTTACAAACTTTTTAAAACTTTTTTTTATTTTGACCTAACATTTTCTGTGCGTTATGAAGTCATTTGCTGTTTGAAACTGGCGTATTTCTCTCTAATTATGTGGAAACAATATATTGTAGAACAGCCAATTCATTTAGCCAATTATGTTCAATTTAATTACCTGTCGGCTTAGATAATTATTACCCTTGATTTACCACAAAGCCTGCTCTCAAATGTTAATCGAAAACCTTGAATGGAAGTGCTGAGGAATTTTTATTTTGTCATTCATAACAGAAAGTGTTATTACACTGCAGTCTCTCAGATCCTCACCTCTGTCTTGGACTGTAATATTTCTGAAGGACCATATGGCTCTCTTCCAGTCTCAAGTGTACTTTTAAATGCCTGTAAGGGCATAAACCAAGTCAAACAAGTGAACAAGCTATAACGCACAGCTCCAGCAGTCTGAAAACAACAAACTGAAGTAAAGCAAACAGAATATTGTAAATAGGTGGGTTGTGTTCCCTTTGAGCAGAAGATGCATTGTTCACACAAGTTCGTCGTACATAGGTGTAAACAGTTGCATTAATGATGAAAACACGCGGCGGCTTTATAGTTGTGTTTGTGAGTGTGAGAGGGTTTCTTTGGGATTTTGTCAGTGTTGAGCCCTGATTCTTTTGGACTTGATCTGCAGCTTTGAAGTCAGCTTTAGGACTGATGATGAGGTAGCAAACATTCAGATCTTTAGCCGAGTGAGAATTCACCCTCCTTGTGGTCATATGATGGCATGTCACAACAGCACTCGTCAGATAGGCTTACGGAGTCTGTGTGAACGGAAGAACGGCTCTAATGGACTTGTTTTCCCTTCTGATTATGGGAACATTTAATAGCAAGCAAGAGTGTTAAATTAGATATCCAAATTTGCAATGTGCAAGTCAATGTAAGAATGGCCAAGTTACAAAAGTTTTACACATTTAGAATTTAGTAGTTGATGTTCAGTTTCCTGAGTTAATGCTATTAGCTTTGGAGCTGTGTCTCTGAAGTGATGTGGTCAGATAACTGATTGCAAACTGTTTGTGTGCCACTTTTGAGCTCAAGAACTTGTTGAGGGGAAGTTGTGAAAACTGAAAATTTGTAAATAATTTGTTTAGTAATAATTAATTAACTAAACTAGTTTTTTTTTCTTGAAACATGACACATTTTATTTGCACTCCAAATACAAGCTATTGCAGTAAGTTGCCTTCAAATGCATTTTAGTATTTTAGTGAGGCTTTTAGACCAAAAAAAAAAAACGCTTGTTCTGTGTTTTTTTTTTGTTTTCATTTACTTTGGATATTTTTTGTTCTTTTTAAATCCATTTTTTAGTAAAAAATTTCACTATATGTAAATATTATAAATAATTTGATAATAAATAAACAAAATGTGTAGTAAACATTTTTATTACATTTACACAATTTTCAACTTTATGAATCACATTTTGTAATGTTTTTTTTTTCTGTTTGAAAGGAATCTAAATTCCAACAATGCACCGTGATGCACCACTGCATGATACACAAAGGTTTTAATAAAATTTTTTGTAAAACATTAATAATCTGTTACCAAGTTTGCCCAATCCTCTGCACAAGAGTCTGTATCTACACTGTATCTAGTGATGTTGCTTGCAGGTGTGCGTGTGTGTTGAAGTAAATGTGGGTTATTTGGAGAGTCAGTCATCCTCTGGGTTCTGGGTGTAATCCCTTCATGAGTGCCTCATTAGCTTGTGATGGCCAAACCACCGGAGTGTTTAATCTGAACCCCGTGACAGTAAGCAGACTAGATCTTCCTCTGTTCTTGCATCTGCTTCAAAGGGTCTGTTTAGCCATCTTCAAGGTTCGCAAAGAGTTTCTATGCTTGGATTTAAACTTGTGCATGTTGATCTAAAGTGAAAAATGTGAAACCGAAAGAATTCAAAGCATCCAGCTTTATTAAAATCGAAAGGTTGATATTAGATTGATCAGTACATATTTATCAGTTAGCTTGATCAGTCCTCATATAGACGTTAGAGGAAAATCGTTTTGTTTTGTATATGTTTGTTTAAAGTGATATACAAATTATATGTACCAAAAATTATTATATACAAGTTGTATAAAATTATTGTAACATTTAGTATGTTTTGAATTTTGTGCACAAAACTCTGTCAAAGGTCACCAATCTTTCCCAGCCAGACACCGCTTCCTTTCTACACTGCTATGCAAAAACTAATGATTGATTGCCTAGCTGTAAATATTTTGGTAGAAATGCTGGAATTATTGTTTTGTTTTGTATATGTTCATTTTAAATTATACATAATATCCTTACGGTAACATTTATTAAGTGGTGAATTTTGTGCACAAACTCTGTGTGGTGAACTTTGTGCACAACTCTGTGATCACCCATCTTTTCCAGCCAGGCCTTGCCCCCCCCCCCTCACTGTAAACTGTAAAACAGGCCAAATCTAATCTTTTAGACTTAATTCCATTATAAATAATGATGAAATATTAGTTTACCATTAAAGTTTGTGCAATGAGACATGGAATCAAATGATTTGTTCAAAGGATCTGAATCATACGAAGGGTAAGGCATCAGAAAGAAAAATATATACATTTTCTAGTTGAAACTGGCTTATTATTAAGCTAAAATATCCTTTATTTGCCTTCTTTTGAAAATGTTACTTTTTGTCTGATTTCTCTCTGTTTCAAAATATTTGATTTATGTGCAATCATTAACTTTAGCATTGTACAAATATATGTTAAAAATGTAATCCCATAAAATCAGGCAAAATGTGTCGACAGTCTTTAGACAATCTCAGCATTGTTTTATGATTCTGCCGCCTTCATTTGAAGCCAGCATGGCTACATCTGAGATTATCGATTCCTCTAATGAATTTGTCTTGACTAATGGGGGTCATATCCTTATTGTCCAGCAAAGAGGGGAATGATTGAAAGAGGATTTTTCTGCTGAGAGAAAGTTTCCACCGGCCGTAAAATAACATTTGAGCATTTGAGCGATGTGGATATGATGAAAAATGAGTGTTAGAATACCTTGACTGCTTAAATTCAGCCATAAATCAACTGAGTTCTTGGAACTTGGACCTTCCTCTATACTGTGTATTAAAGATATCAGAACATTTTTGATATTATGAATTATTTATATAGTTGTATAGTTTTGCCTAAAATATTCTGTTATTATTGATTAAGTCTACATTGTTACTTATACCAATACAATTTAACAGTAAAATATTGTTTTTTTTCATTATATAATTCTGTTCCTTATCATAAAACCCAACTGTCTATTGAGTTTAATTTTGAGTAAATAATGAGGGTATGGCCTAGCTTACAAATAAACGTTCTGCCTAAAATGTTTATGTTTTTAATTGATTCATTAAAATACAAACCACAGAAACAAATTGACTCTAAACTTCCTGGAAAGCTGAAGAAAAGAACCGGAGAAGGTGACGACTCTTTTGTCTTTAGCATCTGTTGCTCGTCACCCGCTCCCTTAGTGGTCAAAGTAAAGCTGCGATGCGCGCGCAGGTGAAAGGATCAGCACCCGGAGCGCGCGAGGCTTCGCATTGTCCTCCCAGCAGCGGAGCTCTGCGCATGCGCCTCTTCTACGCGCTTTACGGTAGAGCAAACTGTCCCCTAACACACAGCCAACACAAGACACAAGCGGAGTAATTCAACACTGATTTCTCTGCGAATGAGCGAGGAACAGACGAGATGCCAAAAACTCCCGCAAACAGCATTAATGGGACTTTCGGTCAACTCAACGCGTGATTAAACGAGAAAAAGCGAGCTGAAGCGAGGAGAAGCCACGCGCTGCTTCTTCATGAACTTTGAGGAGCGCTGTGACCGCGCAGCCTTTGAGCTAGTGCACTATTATTGTTCCACTTATCAGCCTTCTGAGTGACCAGTCCGAGAGAGGAAGCAGCGGAACTGCGGAGGAAGACTATGAAAGAGAGTTGTCGCTGAAGAACTGAAGATTGAGTCGTAGACCAGGATTTGTTTTAATCTTTTGCGGTGCTCCTCTGAAGCTTTCTGGGATCGCTGGGACACTGACGAGAGCTGGAGCGACTCTTCCACATGGTCCAGCCGTAGAGTGAAAGTAGAGTTCTCCACTATATCCGAACAGGTTCATACTCTTTTACCTCTCCTTTTCCTCCCTTCACTCTTCTTTGCTCCCGAGCGAGAATTCACTTTTTAAAAAACGCAAATCCCGTGTTTGGTTACACGTGCTGACATCGGTCTTTTTTAGGTTTTACGTGAAAACATTTTGTAATTGACTTCCTTTGTTTAGCTTCTCTCAGCGATGCTAACGGTACTAAAGTTATCAGGTGCTTTGTAACTTTTTTTGTTTGAAACTTTTGAAATTGAGACCCCAACAAACCACCGAGTTAGATACCTGCTAACACCTTACAACGTTAATATTTTAGAAATAAAGGTTAGTTTAGGGATTAGTTGTGTTCTGACATGCATGCCACGTTAATATTGTTTGTTTTATTTTTTATTGTTTTCTGTCTGAATAAAAAAATCGAAGGCGTTTGAAGAGCATACATCTGTTACTTTGGATTTATTTTTTAGAATGTCTTTTTAAAATCAAAATCTAAAAATCTGGCATCAAAACCCTTTTGTTGTTATGCGCAAAAGTTTTTTTTGCGTGGTAGTTTATTTGATGCAAAACAAACAAATAAATAAACTAAAACTGTCTAACAGCTAATACACTTGTTTGTTAATCGAATGCGTTTTCCAGGCCCTAAACACAGATCAGATCTTGTGCAAATTACCGATATTTTTATTTTATTTCGTAAGTAATTTTTAATATAAGTAAAAAAAAAACGAAAAAATATATACATTTGAAGAAAGTGAACGAAACTAAATTAATTCTAAGTATTTTACAGACATTTGTTGCAGTTAACGACAAAAATTGCGCATGACAGAAATCTAAATAACTTGTTGGCTGTTGATAAAAGTATTGCGCGTCTTTGACTAACACATTTAATTAAGATCGCATAGTTGCAGATTAGTATTGAAAATGTATGGACATGAATTCTAGTAATCATGTTGAGAAATTTATGTAGATATTGTTTTGAAAAAAAAATGTGCGAAATAAACTCCTGAATTAGTTTTTTTTGTGTGTGCGTTTTACTCAAAAACGTGACCAACATTTTTTTGTTTGATTTGTAATTGCATTTTTTGGTAGTATTATTTAAGTCATTATTATTTTTTGTTTGATAATTAAATCAGGACTTTCTTTCCTTGAAAAACCCATAACCTAAAAAAAATAAACCGATCAAGTAACAACTTTAACATGTGTCTGTGTTGTTTAAAGTGACTAAATCCACTTCACAACTCTTTTCAAACAAATGTACATGTTATTAACATTACTTTCGTTCTGATCTCTGTTTAGTCTTCATTCAGAAGCTAAAACTATATTCAGATTATCCTCTTCCTCATAATCTGACAGTGTGAAATCACATGTTATTAAGAACTGATTGATGGAGCTTTTGGGAGAATTCATTTTAAGCATCAGTGGATGTTTAATTCAATTTAGACCATATCTTAATATTAAAAGGTAGATATGCTGTTTATTACATTACCTTGTTTTGTTATGCAAATCTATTAATATCGCTATTCAGATTTAAATGCACATAAGCTAGCTTGCTTGCACGACTTCACACATTTTTTTCCTCCAAACGAAACACATTATTCTCTCAGCACTGCACTTTTGTGCTTCTACAATGACTGTTCACTGATATATTGCGTCTCATAATAAACACATCCCCTGCTAATTGAAGTATTGCATGTAAATCTGTGAATATAAGCACAAGTGATGAATACAGATTTTCTTTTCATTTGCTGATGAATGGAGTGATTGAACGGTGCTGTGTTCCTAAAGTGATAATTCAAGAAGTTGATGTGATAAATCAGATCATCGGGGAGAGCATGAAGATGAAGGTAAAGTGGGTAGTTTAGTTATTTGCTTGGCCGTGAGCGGGAAAATCTACACTTCAGCGAGTGTTTTAGCACTCTTTCTAACAGACTCGGGTTTAATTGAGTCAGTGCTCGTTCCATGATGTGGTGTTGCTTTTTATTCATGCTCGTACAAACTCACTCTCGGGTGATTTTTGTGTTTGTGATAAATATGTGATTTGGATGGCAGAATGATGTTCAGGCCAACTGAGTTTTTTTTGGCTAGGAGGTCAGGAATGTGTTTGTATTGGACGTTCATTTTGAGGCTAACAGGTTGCCATACTCTATCAGGCATTTCTTTTTCTGTTGGGTAATTTAGGAAAATATTTTGATTGTCTTTGTTTGAGGAGTTTCTTGCAAATGCAAATATGTTTGTGAGGAAAGGATTTAATGTGTCTTGCGCTCGTTCAATTTAAAGAAATCCTCAGTAAAGGGATTTAGAGGTGACTTGAATTAGGACTGTCTAAATGCAATATACAGTGTTCAACTTTTAATGTCATTCTAGGGTTGTTTTTTCCAGTTATTGTCCACCTCTTCTTTCAGAAATACGTGCGATATGTACACTGGTTCTTCCTTTCATTTTCAGCTGACCTCACGCGAAAGGTCAAGCTGTATTTTTCACGCTTGTTTGCATCGTTGAATGCATGATCTCCAACATTGACCAGCGGAAAGTATCAGCCGTAGATTAAACATGTGGTTTTAATTGAAGATGTTATTTGGTAGAACAGTGAGCGCTCGCATTTTGAGACGGAAGACTGCCTTTATTACAACTAAGAGAGTTGTGTTAATTTCTCCTCAAAGTTAGAGGCTTGAAAAGGGGAAAAAGCAGTGCAAAAACAAATAGACACCAAAGCAATTAGAACAAAAGGAAACTCCTAAAGAAACCAGACAGATGTCTTCCAGATGAAAAAGCTAAGCTGATTGATTATCGGAAAGGTCTGGCGTTAACTGTTTCAACTTTGAGAGAGACCAGACTGCGCCATCTCAGCGATCCGTCAGCTGGAGATGCTGCTGGACTCTTATGGTGTATTTCTTCCAAATGTGAATTTAATTCTCCACTTGAACCGTCGAGCACAGTTTCTCTTCCCGGTGACCTCAGTGGCACATTTCTTTTCGTTTTTTTAGTTCTCGCACACAAGGTTTCCTGTATGGAGAGGCTTCACGCCGAGATTCGGGAGACTGCCAGGCTGTTATGAGGTGATGACTGTCTTAAAGAATGACCCTAGCGTTTGCTTAGAGAGAGGAAGGGCCCGTTTCCGATGAGCTGGGGAAATGTGGTAGAGGGAAAAGCTGGGTGTTCACTGGACGGAAATGACAGTACTTGAGGCTGAGGCGTTGATCATTACTTCTCTCTGACGAGCACCTCAGGAGAGATCATTGGCAGCTAGGAGCTTCAGCTGCAGATAGAAAGTGAACTAGTGCACTCTAGGGTTAGTCATGCTGCTTCTGCAGTCCAAAAGAGATACAAGTACCTGTTGATTTGAACAACACATGTATTTATAGTTTGTCAGAATGTTCACGGAGGCTGCTTCTGCTAACTTGGCGTTTCAGCCGACAGCTGTATTTGTGTTATGGATTTTCTCTCAGTCCATCGTCTCCCCCTCGAGTCTTCACCCTGTTCTTGAAGGTCTTTATAAAGCGACTTGCTGTATATTTTAAAAACCTCCGAGTAACTGACAACCCATCATGTCCATCAGAGAAGGCGAGAGCATAATCAGCAAAGCTCTTTTAGAAAGATCGGAGCAAACTTTCGACACTGTCATAAAAGGCTTGACTCGATGATGGACTGGCAGCTGTGGCATGATCGAATGAGCCTTAGAAAGTTTTCCTGCACTTCTATCGCACAGAAAATCCCGCTCGAGAGGGTTAAGCTCCTGAAAACTTCTGCCTTAACACAAAAAGAGAAAAGCTCTGATGTTTTATGCCTCTCCTCGCTGCCCGGCTTTGTTTAGCGACACCGGCGAGAAGAGTTCTCGTCAGTGTTGCTGGTCTTGGTAAACCGAAGTCCGGGTTTAAAACTCTAATCCACCCCCAGCTGTCGAAGGTGCGAGCGGTTCATTCCTGAGGGAGCTTCTGGCTCCGCACTGTACGCTTGGATAAATCCCCCTCCCCACTGTGTGACCATATAAGTAATAACCATATAAATGCATCTAATTTTCATCCGCTAATCCGTAAAGTAGCAGCGGAATGGAGAAGTGTTGGTTTCTTTTATGGTATTAGTAATCGGTAACAAGGGGATGCCTACTTAAGTTATTTGCATTTGAAACAGACGAATGTGATACATCTCATGCCGGAATTATCTTTGTGTTAAATAAGTCTGATTCGTCCTTTCACTTTGATTGATTCGACGGTCTCGTCCTACTTTCACTCGCCTCACACAACTTTTTTAAGCATGTAAAATACATTTTTAAAAGTACAAAACGCTCATGCTCTTTGCCTTTTTTCCTGGTTCTAGAGCTCTTGAGCTGAAGTGTCACGTCTTGATATGGGGTCAAGAGAGCATGGACCACGGCGAAAGGAATTGGTGCTGCAGTGAATTAATACATGTTCTCTATCAATCTACAAAAATGTGAGAGAACACAGGATCCAAACAATTTAAACAAAATGTAGACTTGTTTGTTTTGCTTTGATATTATATAAAACACAAAGTTTTAGAATCAATTGGTTTAATTTAAATTAAAGATAGATAATTTTTTTTGCGCTGTAGGATGTGTGCTGATAGTCGTTGGTTAGAATTGGCTTTTGCTCTCGGCTTTGGTCCGTGAGCATTGTTGACCAGAGGACATCTGCCACTATATTATCCCCAGCTGTTATCTGAATAATTGTAGAGTAACCCCCTCCACACACTCCCACATCGTGAGCGACAGCCCCTCACTCTCCATTCATCCGAGCGCTGGAGGGAGAAGTCAGGGAGAGTATTTTCCAGCTGAGGGGTCTGAAGGGAAGGAGGGGCGCAGGGGTTGGGGAGCCGGTCAGATTCATAGTGGTTGAGCTTTTCTTGCTGGTAGGTTGAGGGACAAGAACGGGTTCTGTACCAGCGTGTGTCTGGCCTCGCAGTCAATGGCAGTGGGTTGACATCTGTAATGGGTTATTACATCCTTGCCTCTCTTCTCTGGGAAATAACCCAACCGCTACAGTTAGGAATACCTCTTGTGTCCAGGACGAGTTGAGTTGATTTGATATGTGCTTTGTTTTTGGACTCAGTTGTTCTTTTTTTTTGGGGAGGGGGGGGGGGGTTCAATTCTGCTAGCTTGTAATGCTTTTATAGGACTTTTTAAAAACTTTATTTCTTCAAATGTTTTCTTTTTTTCTCAATGCTTTCATAAAGGAAATACATTTGAATAATATATGCTGTTTTTGTAAAATTTTTTTGATTTATTTCCATTTTGACATATCTTGATGTAATTTTTTTTATCATTGTATATCAAGACATATTACTACATGTAACTTTTTCTTTTATTTTAATGTATTTCATCAGTTTTTTTAGACTGTGCGGTCAATTTCCAAAAACAAACTTTAAATTTAAACACTTAAATTTTTTTAACCCCTTTGTGAGTTATATTTGACCGAGTATTACCCATTAGGAAAAAAAAAATACAAGATGAATTTACAGCTCAAATTAATCAAAGCGTTTGTTTCCCGTTCTGTTGGAAGGTTTTTGAACCCATTTAAAGTGTAATTTTATTCCCAGGGTTTTATTACCATACTAACCATATTTCCTTTATTTTCTAAATTGTTTTATTTACAAGTAAATGATGACAAAAAATAAACGTGAACATCTTCAGAGTTATTAAACCGGTTTTGCACCTCTGGCTTATGTTCAGTGATCTTATTTGCAGAATGAACTCTGCTTAAGAAATCCCATGGTCAATTTTTGAGCAGTATTGCATTGATGTCCTCTTTGCTGCTGTTTGAAACAGGCTTTCAGAATCACTCGCACCTTCGTAGCAAAAAGGCAAACTCTGGCCCTGGTCTGTTTTTTAACTCTGATCTGAATTGGCATCAGAGCATCTTGAATCACTGCAACCTCTCAAACTCGTTTCTTTTACCTCCCTTTTATACATATTCTTAAAATCTGTGTGTCGGAAGACCTTTGTGCACAGACATCTTACCTTTTCAAATTAATTAGTCTCCTGGCATCCTTGAACCCGCATTGAACGGGGGCCGAATGCTTTTAATTAAAAAGAAATAATGGGCAAATTCATGTTTCTCTACATAGAGTTTTTTTATGGCTGTGATATTCGGATGACATGGCATTCTATGGTAATTTTTCACTTTCAATTTGAATTACCTTTTTTGACATGACCTGTGATCTGATTTTATTAAAGGAATCTGCGTGATAAAAGTTGCAGATACAAAGGTGTTGTGACGCTTAATTTCAAAGCTGCATTTTTAAAATTCTGGCAGATAAAATGCTGAAGGAATGAAAGGTTCGAGATGTAAACGTCTGTCTTGGTTGCTTTAAAACATGATTATTGTTTTTGAGTTTTCAATCTGTACCTTCACATTAGGTTAAAAGATCTTAATTATTGCAAATCCTACTCATTAAAAATGAAATAAATAAATGCATTTTGTTAGATTATCTTTGACGCAGGGATTTTATTTCATTTCTCTTCATCTCTAGATTTATTTAGTATTTCTTCAAGGGCAAAAATTATTTGATGACTTTCTTGATCATTTGAAGTGATCAGCTTTAAACAATTAAAGTGAACAAAAGCTTAGAAAAAATATTTTGTGCCAAAAACCAAAATTTAATACAAATTAAGAACTTAAATTCTGTTTAGTGCCCATTTTTATTTGCATAATTTTATGAATATGACAGAAAGGGAACATATATGTAATGAGTATAATGATGGTTCTTTTAAAATCCATTATGTATTTTAAATTGGCAAATAACGGAAATTCACTTCCCAAAACATGATTTTTATGGTGATTATTACGAAATAAAAATCTTTTCATTTAAATAAAGAAAAACAAGAACATGTACATTTTCAATTTTCCTTTGTTATGATTATTTTAAGTTTGATGGTTTAGTATGAATAGATCAGTGCTTAAATAGATCAACCACTTAAACTTACCAAAAGTAATACACCCATCCTAAACCTAACCGAATAAAATAGCCCCATTTTATTGTTAAAGTTACAACATAAAACCTGTAGTTTTGTATACTTGCACACTTTACACTTACAAATACTAGCTAAAGACACGATTTGAAAAGTGATTTGTTTAACTTTGACATCAGAGTTGAAACGAAGGCAGAATGATTACTCGGGTTAAGTTGAGCTCAACGCCTTTCTGAGGCATTGTGCTGGGAGGAGAGAAGTTTCCAGAAATTCTCAGTCGTAGCCCATCTCCTGGGGGTTATTAGCCTGAGTTGTCTGCGAGTGCGAACCTCCATCGTCCCTCCCGGTAATGCTCTGCGGTTTAGAGCAATCACTTTCCGCACACCAGATTGCCATGGCTAATTTCAAAAACACAGCCGTGGCTTGTCCCTCACAAGCCCCCGAAACCTGAAAAAAAAAGAAAACTTCTGGATAAGAAAAACAAAACACAAGTCTGAACCCTGCAGGCTATATATATTATGGTTTGAATTAAGTTTCATGTTTGGTTCTGTTTTGAAAACTGGTTCAGACTTATTAAAAATAAGGATCAACTTAAGCCTTAAGGCTTTTTTTCTCCTATTTCTCTTTTTTGGTCTAAAATTATTAATAATGTTTGAAACTGATTTTTAGTGACAGATCACATGACGGAGATGTGAAAACCCCCATGAGGTGGCTGTGATAGAAATGAAAACCGCTCTTGATTGAGTGCCGGTAAGCTGAAGCTCTCAGCGGCGTAATCAGCATCCCCCAATCATTCAATAAACACCTAATCAGACTAATTGACCCTCTCCCCACAGGAATCCAAACGCGTGGCCTCACTCACACCTTGAGGGAGATGCCCTCTGCTAAGGTCTCTCACTTTTCCATAAACGCACTAATAAAACACTCCTATCAAAAGTAAAGTTCTGCGTGTGGTCAGGTCTGTTGTGGAAACCCCCCAAAATAAACGGTGAAATTTGAGGAATTTGATAAATGCTCCGATTAGCCGGCCACCCTATTTTACAGATAAAAAATGAGCGTAATGTTGGAGGAGGAGGGGGAAATGAAAGAAAATCCATCTGGCTGTTCCAGTAAAAAATAGAATTAGTGTCTCATCACCTGTTTTATCTGTGTATATTAATGTGCCGTCCTCAGCAGCTCATCCCAAGGTTGTCTGGCAAAATCGTTTCAGCGCCGTGTGTGTTGGCTGACTTTCAGAGCGGCGCGCCTCTCTCTCCGAAGCCTCCTTCCCACCCGAGTCTGACATGCAGTGTCTTATCATCTTGACAACTTTGTCCACAGAGACGTTCCAAAGATATTGGTATTACAATGTACTTTATTGAAATGAAATATGTGTT
Organism: Danionella dracula; assembly: GCA_900490495.1. Taxonomy (NCBI): domain Eukaryota; kingdom Metazoa; phylum Chordata; class Actinopteri; order Cypriniformes; family Danionidae; genus Danionella; species Danionella dracula. The sequence goes on from UELW01000012.1 coordinate 1,163,856, forward strand.
GAGCTTTACTTTGTCAAATATAACTTATGACCCCCCTTAGATCCTCTGTCTGAGGAATCTGGGATTCTGCGAGTCATAAAAAGAGCTGCGTTTTTAGATATGTAGTGCTTTTGTATTTCAGTTTGATTTCTTTGCGAGAAAGTAGTTGTGAGTTTTCTCAAGAGATGGACTTTTTTCTGATTTCTGAAAAGCACATTTGTATCCTTGGCTTCTCCTCTTTCTTTAATTTGGCTGAAGGTTCACCTCAAGCTGAGACAGCAGTTCAGAAACACCTCGAATATATACATGCGCTCACACTTGACGAGGATAATGTGAGGAAATAATTCCATGTGGTAAAACTCTCTCTCTCGCTCTCACTCTCTCTCTCTCTCTCTCGTATTCTCTTGTTCCTCATATTGCTGTCTGGTAATGAGAATGTGTTAATGGGAGTGAGAGATCTTTGGGGTATAGTGTAATTTATCAGAATGCCATAGTTTAAAAAAGGGGGAGAAGAATGAGCGAAGAGACGGCCCTTCAAAGAAATTCTATTCTTCTTTCTGAATGTTTGATGAGACATTGAAAAGTTTTCTAACGTCATGCGACCCGAACAGAAGTGAACAGTGCGCTGTCTAATCACGCTTTACAGAAAAATGACTTCCAACCAGATTTAATTAACTGATAAGAGGGGCTTCAAATTAATTTTTCAAGGATGTTAGATTTTGATTAAGAAACTCCTAAAAGAAATATAGAGGAATAATCGTTTTTTTAATCAACTTACCCAAATGGTAACTGGTTAGTATGGTAATTCTGGCAATTAGGCCAAATGTTGCAGAGCAGCATTTTCAATGCATCCTTGTAAAGAAATTATAATGTCTTTGCATCTAATTATCACTGTTATTTAATTTTTAAATTTTTTTGTTTTTTTGTATCTGTTCATTTTTTCTTCTTCTTTTTTTATTTTTTAACACCTCTTCTACCAAGACTGTATTCAAATTAGCAGTTGGAGATTAAAATGAGACATGAGTCTGAATGCTGTCTGTCAAAAAAGCATATCGGACCACTGTTGCAGGAATGGAGATGGGGTGTCACAATGGGAACGTTAAATCAGATGTTCACTGTTAAAGCAAAGCAAGCCTAGATAGATTACATGAATCACCAGCTTGATCATATTCTTTAAGCCAGCTCATTCTGAATAGAAGCCTGCCAAAATAATGAAAAATACTTAATAATTTTAAACATATTTTTGTCATTTATGGATGTGTGGAGGGTTTTAATTGCATGGAAAATAAAGTGCTTAACTTTTGAACTAACTTGTTTAAAACACTCGAGCTTGGTTTCCACGTTTCTAATAAAAATCTTCTAGAATAGCTCACCATAATGAGTTTTTAACTTCTTTACCCTATTAGATATGACCTGTTTTCTTTTATTGATTCCGCATTTTAAAACAGCAACAGGTTAGACAATACCTTGTAACACAATTCTATTTTTTATATTTATCAATTTTTATATTTATATTTTTACAATTTTTAAAGTTTATTTTGAGAGACACCTGAGGCATATTTTATAACCACATTCAACTGCAAAATAAAATGTTGTCCAACTATTCAGTGGTTCATATTTAAAGCTAAACAAGTCACCTTGTTGGATTACGTAGATCACCAGCTTGATCAAATTCTTCAACAAGTCATTCAGAATAGAACCTTACTAAAAAAGATACATGCATACTTTTAAAATACTTTTAGAGGTTGTAATTACATATAAACTGAAGAGTGTTTAACCCTTAAGGACCCATGGAGACAAACATGCCACCATTTATTGAAATGTCCCTATGTAGATCCTTTTTTTAAAATATGTTTAGCGCTCAAGCTAACTTTCTACGTTTGCAATAAAACCTTTTAAAATAACCCAATCTAGTAGTTTTTTTGCTTATACATTTCGATGCACCTTTTAACAAACACAATTAGTAATTATAATTATGAATGCTATCATTTCTTCTTTTTTTGTCAGTTTTTAAGTCAGTTACCACCAAAGCTATAAGTTATCCGAGGCCTGTTTCATACCTGTGTGCAGCTTTAAAAGATAATTTTGTCCAGCCATTCGAGTGTTCCATTTAACAGAGTAACACTGCCTTCCTTTCCCTTTGAACTCACTCATACAAGTGGCTAAGTAGCTTCTTGAATGAGGCCCGTCTGGCAGAAACTCAATATTGAACGAACATATTCAATTAGCAAAACTCATTAGGAAAACTTGGCGTTTGTTGTTATTTTTTTCTCGTTCTCTCTGGCACAGAATTAATGGTTTTGATATGCTAATTAGTGAGTAATTTAATTTCAAAAGGCCTCAATTAACAGCGCTGTTGTGGACACGATGAAGTTAAGCAGCGTAATCTAATTTGCATTAGTAACGAGCAGGGAGTAATTAGGGGACTAATTAGACACTTCAGACAGCACTTGTGTTTACTTTCTTAATGAAGTGGAGGGCTTTTTTTCCAAGGGAGCCAGAGTGTGCCAAGAATTTGAGGGGTGGCGGGGGCAGGGACTTGGCACTAGGAGACGAGTGGCATATGGCGTGCTGATGGACTCAAATTACACCCCCCACCCTACCTGTTGTGTTACTGGTGACCCAAATCACCAATGAGACTCATGCTAGCGCATCAGTGTGATGCCAATACTGCATTTATTGATATCATCCAAGCCTGAAAGGAAGCTTCTGGTGGATTTTGACCATTCTGTGCCTTTGCTCCGCTTTCTATCTGATGAGGTCATAGCACATGGATATGTCAGAGCCGTTATGGGCCTGGCTGGATTGGTTTAAACATTTGTACCACGGAAGAACCAGATGGCCTTTCGTTCATAGAAGATGGAAAGTTTTTTTTCTCTCTTGAAAGAACTCCAGTCTTCAGGACGGTAGCAGATGGAGAGGTATCGGGGGCGCAGACTTTTTATGCACGCCGTGACCTGGACTGTAGTCTGTCTTGCACTCTATGGTCTCATGTAGCCACTATATCACATAACTGACAGGATGGAGAAGAAATTAAAAGGAGAGAATGCTGCAGAGGAGGATCCCTCTTCTCTCACTCTCCTAGTTATCTTTCTTTCACTCACATCCTTTCTTTCTGTTTAGCTTGCCGTCTAGTCATGTTTATCTACATCCCTGTTGGGGGGGGGAAAGCAGACACTCTGATAAAAGGATTTTTGAAGATGGGCTTGGTACACAAGGCTGTGTTATTTTCTCAGCCTTTGCGTCAATATGAATCCCTACTCTCCAGGAGTATCCAGGCAGCTTGCAAACATTCCAGCAGCTTTTCCAGGCTTTGTCCAGCAAGCAAGTATAAATTATAGCTTTGCATTGCTGTGCATTAGTTTTCTAAATTTGACCACACACTTTGTGGTGCAATACTGTTTTCCCTCAAGTGTACCAATAAAGTTGTGTTTAAAGAAGGACAAAAAGCAGATTTACATACACAGCTGTTGACTGAAAATAATTTGTCAACATTTGTTTTACAAGTCTACTGATAGGTTGAGGATAATTGAAAGTAGTAGTAGTTTGTTTTTTTTTGAGGGAGATTCCTACTCTGAGATTCCTACGTTGAACCATACCACTGATTCGAGAAACTCCAAGATGAAAAGAGAGTCTGGAGTGCAGAAACCTGAGTCACCTAAGGTGCTCATTTATTTGGACGCACTGGATACCATTAAATGGTTGGGAAATAATTGTAAACAGTGTGGCGTGTGAGTGTATTCACAGAAGTCTAATTGAGGGTTTAAATCTGTGCTCTGTTAAAACAGGGGCCCCTTCAGAATACTGGGGCCAAGCTTAGTTTGCCAATGAAAGCTTGTGTGAGCTCAAAAATTTCCGATTTGCCATCTCGTCTGTATCCTTAGTGGCATGGGGCATCAGGTTTCAGATGAATTTGTTTTGGATACAGTAGAGCTGTGAGGCTGGACCGTCTGACAGGAAGGGTGGAGATGTAGGTGAAAAAGAGGGCAGTTTAGTTGACTGCTTTTAAGGATGGGTTAACATGAGTTTGCTTGGAACAAATGATATTGGTGGTGGGCTTAAATTGGAACACAAATCCAAAAGGCTGGATTTCGTTGTCAAAGATTATTCGATTCTTGCAAGTGACCAATTTTAGTTTACAGGATTGTAGTTGGAATGGAATCAACAATTAACTGATTTCTCCTTTTGACCACATTTAAATTCTTTACGCTTTATTTGTAAAGGTTTCTCAACAATGTGTTTCTGTCACTCAGAAGGAAACTGCCAGTACTACTATGAACTTCCATCATTCACAAACCTGATGCGTATACGTCCTTTCAGTCGCTGCAATAAGCTTCCACCAAAATCGGATCACCTCCTGGTGTTTTTTTATTGGCCAGCAGATCCATATTTAGGAACACCCCTGATTGAATCCTATGATTGAAATGTTGGATTTGAACACAATGAAAAGGACTAGTGTAGAATGTCTTGGTTGTGGTAAAACAAGTGGTAAGTGTGTCAGGGGGGTGGCCAGAGAGTGAAAAACATGTAAATACTGACAAAGTTATATATATATAAAAAAAAGATAATTTAGCTACTTTCCCATTTGTTACTCTTTACAAATTTTTAAAGATTTGTTTATAGTTAATTGTAGCTCAAAACGGACAAAAAGCTAAATATGAGTGTGTATATATGAATGTCAGGTTATTTCCTCCAGGTGGGATCACCTTTTAAGCTTTTAAGGACTAAAAGAGAGGGATATTGGCCAATTACCCTCTCAGAGGGGATCAAACCAGTTGTCCTAGACACTGTGATTCCATACAATGGAGGAATAGGATGGGAAAGGGGGATTGTGTGTGTGTGAGTGTAGTGGGGGGGTCATATACGCAGCTGCCTTAGCTACCCCAAATTGCATTGTTATTGATGTTAGCGAGACCGAAAAAGGAGAAAACAATTGTGAAAAGAAAGGACTATGTTTGTCAAGTCCAAGAAAAAGCTCAGCAGCTGTTGAGGCAGAAACGCTTTCACACCAAAGCGTCCTGTCAGTCAAACACAAACTTAAACACTCTTTAATAACAGGTCCTTGTGTCACTCCAACGTCACTCTAACTTGAGATTGGATTTGACATCCACCTTATTGGACTCACCCCTTTAGAGCATGTTAGTCTTAATAACCATCTTAATAACCTCCACAGTGAGAAACAAGTCTCAAAACTAGTATTTTGGCACAAATAAAAGGCACTGTAAATGGGGTCGTACTTGAGGTTGGCAAATGCAATGTCTCTACAGAGAGGTAGGTTTTCAAATGGCTAATAGAATTGCAAAAAAAAGCATCTTAGACACAAACTCACTTTCATTTAATGGTTTGCTTTAATCTCCTTTTGCTAGTTATAGGTTTACAACCACATCAAGCGGTTAGAGAGTTAAGAAAATGAATAATCATTAGCAACTAAACATGAGCCTTAAGTGAGCATAATTACATGTAATTCATGTGCTCTTCTCAGTTCAGTTTAGAATCGCACCGTACTGAATCCAGGCAAGCAAGATCATCTCATTTAGTCATGTGGCATGCGATGGAAATTGTGAAGTAGCATGTACTGTTCAATGATGTCCCAGTTTAGGGTAAGAGGTGGATAAGATAGCAGCACTACATATCCCCCTTTTGCTCTGCATGAGATTTGGTGTAGATTTAGTAACATGCATTAACCCTGGAACAGTTTATACAGCCAGCTCGCATGTCTGATAATGTATCACGAGAAGAATATTAATCTTAGGTGGCAAAGAGCTGCCAAGCCAAACTTTCCCTCTCCCTCTTTTTTCACTCTCTTCAGCCATCTTAAGACGGAACTGAAATTGCCTACCTGAGGTAAATAAATTACTTTCATCGATTGGTGTAGTTAGAAACTGACTTTATCACAGTTTCTCTTGACAAGAGTCGGATCTTTGCCTGATAAAGCGCTTCAGTATTAGGCCTTGTTAAATCAGTTCAGCTTTTCCAGATGGCTTTCGCATTATATTAAAACAGACGGAAATTTAAGTGATGGCCTCCGCTATCTAAGGTGTCCAACTAAGCAAAGTTTGAGATATTTAAATGAGCATATAGACTACCTTGGTGGTGAGGTGGAATTTGAAGTAGCCCTCATTGCGGCCAGTAGTTTGGTGGTCTTATATGTGTAGGATATTGTGGTGTTTAGAGACAAAGTTTTAGAGACAAACTTTAATTCCTTTGTTCATGTCAAAAGTTCTTCCTGAAGGGCTATATCATCAATGAAACACACCTGGTCAGAATTAATTTTCCTTTTTTCAAGCAAGTCTGTGTTGTGTTACAGCTAGCTCATAAACTGCAACAAAAAAGTAGGATAGATGCACTTTGAACTAAATTACATTACTAAATATTTATTACATAAAAAAAATAAAGAAGGTAGGCCTACTTAAAGGAGGTAAGGATGATTGGTATGTAGAAGGCCAGCTGATGAAGCCGCATCTCCAGGCTCATCGCTCCACGCTGCCATCAGCGACGTCAGGTACACAGAGGATCGGCACTCCTAGACGAATCCTGGCCAGACATCGACGCACCGCCTGGAGAATGATGCTCCAGCTCCGATCAGTCAGGTGCACAAGCCACTCCCCTCCAGCTGGCACCTATACGATGTCCACACGCATCCCTTAGAATCAATTATTGACACGACACCCAGGATGCGACGTCGCCAGGACCCAGGACGTCACTGTTGGGTAGTACTTATAACTTTGGTCACCCCTGATTTACTGATACTCTATTACACTATTTAAGATGGGTAGGACCATAGTAAAGGGTGTAAAATGTAAAACCATTAAAAATTTAATAGTACAGCAATGTTTAATTGTACTACATGTGAAGTTCTACTATGTCAAACTATCTGTTCAAGTTCAAACAGCTTCAGAAAAATGTACTTCGTTTCCATAAGCTTTTGAATCCCGCCCAAATTTCTGTTGTTTGTGATGGCACATATTAGACTGGAAGGCAATTTTTTGTATTTGAGACAACTAAAATGTAATTAATCTGAATGACTAGCTTAAAGGCAGAGGTGAAAAGCTTGCTTCAAGGTAGTTTGAGCAAGTGCATGAATGACACAAAGCAGGAAGTCTGTTATACAATGCTTTTGTAGAGAAATTGCTGGTGTTGCCTCCAAGTATTTGAGATCGGTACAATGAAAAAAAAAATCCCACCTACGACTACAACATTTCTATTATTCTCAGAATTCCATTCCTCCATAATTTATCTCCTGGTAAAATTAATGAAACCTTTTCATTTCTGTGTTTATCAGGGTTTCATTTAGAATGTGAAATAACGTAAATACATTATCAATTGGCTAAAGGGTGCCTCCCTATAGCCTCAGTCATGAAGTTACACTCATTGCTGCCTCAATGGATATAGTTTAGAGAACAATAAATTCACCCTTTGTTGTGCTTTCCTCTTTCTTTTCTGTCTCTTCATGCAAGACCTGACAGGAAAACTGTGACAGTGGCCTGAACACACTATCTATTAATTAGCTCCTCTTTGAGTACTCTCTCTCTCTCTCCCCCTCTCTCTCCCGTCCTGCTCTCTTTTTCTCTCACAGGCAAAGTACAACCATTGCTGTCAGCTCTCTTCCTTGATGTCCAATGTCTCTTTCTGTTGCTCTGCAGTGACGGCAAAAATATGAATGTTATCTAAGTAAATTGCTGCCAGATTCTGAACATGACAAAACAAGGTTTTTTTGTGTTGTGTTGTCTATGTGTTGATATGCCATCAAAAAGAAAATGACATTTCATTACGAAAGATTTCAAGTTTAATAAAAAAAAAACTGCATCTAAACACCAAGAGACTTCCAGTTCGCTCATCATGTTAACGTTTAATTGGTTGAGAGAGGGTGTTAATTGGATTTCATTTAGATGATGTGAACTCTGCTTCGTTTGGAAGAAAAGAAAAATATTGAATTGTCTTTTGCCTTTTGAGAGGCTCTATGGATCGCAGGAGTTTTGTGTAAATAAGTTGTAATTGGAAACGATTGAAGCGTAAGATCTAGCAGGTCTGCTGTCTGGTGGTTTATCCTGCAGGAATACGTTTGAATGAGAGGAACAAGGTTTTTACATGAAATCAGTTCAGTGGAGACCTCACCAAGCATGAAGCTGGTGTATCCGCCACACAGCAGTCCCTCAGGACATTTCTAATGTGAAGTGTAGCGTTTTGCTCCTCTGTTGTGCAGACATGTGGAGAAGCCAGCTGCAGGCATTCCAAGCCAGCCGTTGCTGAAGCTTCAGAAGTGTTCCAACATGTTGGAAAAGTTTAAAAATGACACAGTTTCCTTGAGATTGTATCAATATGCAGCACAGCACAGGAATGAGACGTGAGAAGTTGATGGTGTCTGATGGTTGATGTACGTAATGGGTTCTTCCTCGCTCACTCATGGTGAAAGGGTGTGGAACTCTTTCTCTCTGTTTGAACAGCTGTCCTTCATACACTTAGAAATTAGCATTTTTTAAACCATCACAGTATATAACTTTTTCTTAGTTCAAATCTAATTTTTAAACTACTATCATAAAAAGTCAGAAATTAACGGAATTTTTCTAAAATGTCAGACAAAACTACATATATTTTAGAGGTTTCCTTGTGCTTTATGACTGCAGTTTTTTTATTAGTTTTTAAGCCAATTCTGATTCATCCTACCACAAACATAATAGTATTTTAAAGCTAACTTTACTGGCAGACTTTTACCTATTGACTTTTTTTGTCACAGTTAAAATGTTTTTAAATTGTAGTTACCAGATTCTGATTCTGTTTTATTGCACAGGCATGAATTAAATATATACACTATATTTGGGCTCTGAGACTTGTATACCTACTTGGGTGATGTACTGAAGTCCCACTTTTTACTTTAGAAAACAAATGTAAAAAAAAGATCATAATAATAATAAATGTTTGCATGTATTGAAGTGAAATACAAATTTTAACCAAATTTCTATAAAAAACTGCCTGTTTAGACATGTTAACTCAGTTTTATTGTTATTTGACAATGTGTTTTTGGTCCATCTCTGAATAGAGCAGATTGTTTTCTCTAGTTTGTACAGTTTATTTACATTTTTTACTTATAAGAAAACATATTAAGTGTATATTGCACTGATATTTTTTCAATTCAACAATATTTATATGTAAAAAAAAACAAATTTCTACTAATGGTGTGTTGGATAATAGTTGGATAAATTGTTGATATATTTTGTTTATAAATCACTTTTTAACTGTTATTTATATTAATATAGTATATTCAAATCCATGATATAGGAAACAAATACATTTTATTTCTATTTAAACAAATGAACAAGCATATCAACAAGGTTGTTTGATATTAAATAGTTATAATATATAGGGTGGCACTATAGAGCCATGCCATCCACACCCAAACTCAAGGTTAAAAAGATGTGCACTCCTACTTAAACACACACCCTGCCTTCACTTCATATGTGTAGTAAATAAAACACGTTAATGAGAGGAAATAAATAAGTAATTATGGCGAAAACATTTAACATCAAGATAATAGATCCTACAATCCATTTGGCTATATGTCCCTTTCTGTATATTCATAAATCATCAAAAGATTTTACGTCACATTTGTTTATTTACCCATTTAAGATTACTGAATTTTGAAAGGAAGATGGTGCAATATGAATTTCCCTGGTTCTGATTCAAACACAGTGTTTATCCCCTGATGGCTAGACGATAAGAGTCTTCTAGCATCTGGTACCAGGATGTTGTTCTATGGGTATAGATGTACTTGTGTGAGGGCAAACACTGAATCCCCTCTGTGTATCTCAGAGAGTCTAATACTGTTTGTCTGCCGAGAGAGAGAGAGAGAGAGAGAGAGAGAGTGCACCCGTCTGTGACTGTCTGCTGTGAGAAAGTGACATTTTGTAATCCACTTGGATCCCCAGAGGATATTGACTTCTTTTCACTCCCTGACTAAATGCTGCTTGTTACCTTTCAAAGGAACAGGCGGATGGGGAGAGAAAAGAAAAGGTACAGGGCACCTCCTTGCATCCATGTGCCCATCACTGGCTGCTGAAATTCTCTTTCCATCCAGATCCTTGTCTGCTTTTGCTCTTATCGTTTGGTTTCCTGGCTGCTGGGGAGTATGTGTGAGGAGATATCATTAAAGCTAAGATCTTATAGCACATAAACTGTAAAACCAAACTCTTTATTTATTTTTTTTTTTTATACTTCGGTTCAGATGAGAATTGTGAAAGGTTTAAATAAGGTCTGACCGAACTTTTTGTTTGTTTGAGATGAAAATGTGTAGTGGCCTACAATTTGGTCTGATAATCGCTGAAATGTTAATGAGAATGGAAATTTGTTCTTTTTTTTGCAAATGGAAATGTTTCACTTTTTAGCACAGAATAAAAACTATATATAAACGAATTATAATCAAAATCATTAATAATCAATCAAGTATTTAATCATTACCAAAATATATATATTTTTTTATCCTTACATCATAGTGTTTTTTTTTTAAATACAACTTTTTCATTTTTGGGGAGAGGGCTCTTCCTTTTGTGGACCCAGATGAAAGGTCTATGACCTCTTGTGATAGTTGCCAAAATATATTTTATAGAAAGGGTTCTCGTTCAAACTTCTAATATCTTAGCTTTTGCAAATATAATTTCACAAAAATGTAACAACCACAACAAAAAGAGATGGTTGTGACATTTATGTAGCACTTTACCAGACACTCAAAGCACTTTCCATCTTGAGGGACATGCCTCTGAATCCAAACAAAAAAAAAAATCCTAAATTAGTGTAGTTAACTTGGCTGATCAGAAATGATCTTGCCTAAGGGACCAAAATAGATAGAGCTGGCTATGGACTATGAAATGTGGTAGTGGTCACATAGAATAGTGTTGTTTTTTGTAATATTTTTTCACTCAACATAGAATATAAAAATAAAACTAAACAAGTCATCACCAAAACCATCAATTATCAGTCAAGCATCTAATCATTACCAAAATATTTGCTTTTTGTCCTTACATCATGTAAGGCTGTTTGTTTTAATTCTTTTTGAAGCGGTGCTCTTTCTTTTGTGGACCCTTGGTAGTTAGACCCTGGTTGTGTTGATGGGCTGGCTCTCTTGCAGTTGAGAGATCCTTGAACTATAATATTTCTAATTCAATTCAACATTTAGTTAGAAAGCACAGCATGACTACAGTTGAACAGGGCACTGGATAAGAAAAACAGAAAAAAAAAAATCATACAAGACATAAAGAATGAAAATGAAACCCATAAAAAAAATTCTGTTAAAGCAGTTACTATCTGCCGCACCCTCCAGAAGAGTCAGACCAAAAAGGTTAACATCAATGTTGTAGTATACCAACAGGAAGTGTGTTCCACAGTTTTACCTCAATCCCACTCCAATTTCTCAACATTTTCCCATATTTGCATTTTTTTTTTCCTAAATTGTCTATCATAAAATAAACATTTTTAAATAGTATTTCTGTGCCTGTCCTAACAAAACAGTCACCTGCTGTACCTTGAGTTTCGGGGTGACAACAGTAACAAACTCGGATCAATCAGAGAAATCAGAGAAATAAGTGAATGAAACAAGAGAGAAGAGGAGATTCTGAGCACCTCATTGTAAACAGTTACTCATCAACCACTTACAAACTACAATCTCTTGTAAACTTGTAAAAAATGTAAAGGATATGGAGATCATTGGCATCTGAAAATGTAATGCATTTTGCCTTTATTTTTAAATTGAGCGGTATAAATAGGTTCTTTTGAGAGAGGCCAGTGAAATTTAAAATCTGGGCTGCAACAGGTCAAGCTTTAGATATGTCTGGGTTTAAATGATCTAACCATTCCGAATAGCCAATGTTGAGCTTACTGGACAACAAAACTAAACATTACTCTGGGTCAACTTATTTTTAAGTTACTTGGAATCTGCATTTGCAGTGTATATACAAAGCAAAATCGTTTTGGTTCCTTTCTGGTTTCTTCATTTTGAATTTGCTTTAGGGAGAATGGAAACATTGAACTGAATGAGCTCAGATGAGAAGCCCTCAAGGTGGAAGTGAAGCTGATTCACTCCTACCCACGAACATATACACTAACACTAACCTTTCTGGCTGGTTCTCCTCGAAACAAATGGGCTTAGAAGTAATGCTCCTGACGAGGAGGTAGGTACCGGGATAACCTAGCACATGGCTGGAGTGTGGCAGTGAAAGGCTGCAAATGGCTGTTAAATGTTTATAGAGTTGCCAGTCGGCCATGGACCGCGTTCCTCTTGCATGGCAAGTCATGACCCTTAAGATGAAGTAGTGGAAAAACAGCTTTGATTTGTGAGCTTGAGCTTGTGTGAACATTAAGCTGACCCTCAAACCAAGTGAGCAGTCCCTCTTTGTTAGTTTTCTTACTTCCTTCTTTAAATGCTTGGATTGATCGAGCAACACAGATGAGTAGTGCATGCTATGCATTGGCTGGTATTAGATGTGCATGCATCTATGTCTGTTATGGGCTTACACATCTTTCAGGAACTTTTCTTTTGTAGAAACTCATGCTTGACTAAAGATGTTTCTTATTTTGAGACCTTTTTAGCCTGTGGCGTTCATGTCAACACGCTGTAATGTAAAATGCAAAAATACAATAGCTGCCATGCTCTTTGAAGCTAGACAAGTAAAGATTGTTCTTAATTAGGTTTAATTGATGAATAAATAAACACCCAGAGTTAACTTTTCTCTGTGTTGTTATTTTCCTAAGCATAATTCGTTTTTGGACAGTTTTTTTTTAATATTAGACAATTTTTTTTAATCATTTTCAATCTAGCTAGGCTTTAAGAGCAGATTAGCCCTTTTTCTCAGTTCTTTTGAACTCTTGGGTGACTGAACAAGTTTTTTAGTCTTAAGAGATTCTCACATTCTCTTTGAGGCCTGCTTTTAGTTGACAGTCCCTTATACGCTGATGAAATTCCAAACATTTTTTGCATTCTGATTTGCTCTGTTTCTGGACTTTTCCCAAGGTTCTCTCTCATAGTTGCACTAGCATGTGACTACCAATTGCCGACTGTAATTCCTTTTATTTCCCTTTCAGATGCTTTTCTCAAAGCTAACAATCAGTGTAGATGTTAATCCGCAAAAACTCAGTCACTGTGATGACCAAGTGACGCCTCTCAAGGGAAAGAAACGAGCAACTACAAAGGATTACACAATTTTTGAGCTAGTGTTAAATGTGTTTGAACTGAGGTCTAAAACATATAAAACCACTAGCCATCTAACAAATCATAAAAAACAATTGGCCCAAATTGAAGTGGAATGTGTGCTTTCATGGCATGCTGTTGTGCTAAATATTAGTTTGTTTAAAGTGAGAAATCGTGTTCCGCACCACAGCCTTGAGTAGGACGAGTACTACCAACCCTTGCACGGTTTCATCTTACACCGGTAAATTATACTCAATCACTGTAATTGCATCCTACACAGCATGTGCCTTTGTGTCAAATTCTCAAGCAGACCCTTCTCCGCCCACCTTGGGGAAGCAGTTGAAATGATGTCAACATTCTGAGCTATTTTATGTCTGTTTTCATTAAGCTGAACAAAATCCAAGCACCCTTCTTGCTTATTTTCTACATTTAAGGGAAGGAAAAACTTAAGTACAGCTGGTGGGTGTTCATGTGGGGGACAAGAGGTCAGGTATACCTTGAGGCTGAATATTAATCAGGTTTGCTTATGCGTTATGGGAAGTGTAGGTTTGCTTTCATGAAATTGAATGATTTGAAAAGTTTAAATAAAAGTAAGCACAAGTGTACCTCAACAACAAGCCCTTTCACTAGAACAACTTCTGTTCACTAATGAACACTGATGTGAACTTCTTAATGCAGTTTGGTGAGAGCAAGATGCTGCTGATGAAAGTGTGGCTTAAAATTGTTACATAGAGAATTCCAATAATGAATAAAGTATTAAATTAAAAGAGGAGTTGTCTGTTTGTAGTAGGGTAAAACACTGACTCATGGTGCAACTCAAATGGTAGGAGACAAAATCCATTACTAGCATTCAACATTTTTTTGCTAACTGCTGAGTGAGGTTTTATGTAATTTTGTTCAAAACTTTTAATAGTTTTTAAAATAAAACAGCTATACAGTATGCCAGCCCTCTCTTTTTTCATCAGTTTTTTTATTTGAGTTGTTTTTTCCCATGTGTAGACACGTGAAATGTGATAATTGCAATTTAGTGAATGTTCGAAAACAATTGTTTGATGGTTGAACAAGTGAACTCCTGAAACAGACAGTAAGGTGTTGAGTTTTAGTTATGTGCCAACACAGACTCCAAAGTCAGCATATGCTAATATTAACATGTTTGAATCATAAAAGAGGAATTGCAACAACTGTAGACATCTCCATTGATCTCCTCGTCAAGTGGTTTTTAAACACATTGTTGCTGTTTGTCCTCACCTAAAGACAGCACTGGTTCGGTGCAATCTAGCATTTCCGAAAGCTATGGGCAAGTGTAGCTTTGAGACAACAGAAGACAACAGAACTTTCTTTTTAGCCAACCTAACTTTAGGTTAGTATTATACAACACCAAGGGGCAACCCCTCTCTCTCCCTGCTCCAGCACAACAGGAAGTGACTAAACTGTAATACCTCAACCGGCCATGGTGGGGTCAGAAATGAGCACGTTCTCATTTAGTGTTAAAATTGTTCAACTTTGGAGCTGAAAAATAATATTTACACCCCTAGTGCTGTAATGATTTTTATTTAGATCGATAGTTTTGTCCTTCAATAACACTCTGAGGGGGATGAATTATTTTTAAAGTTGTTTAAGGTTTATAAAATGTAAATAATCTCCCAATCAGACATCAGTGCTACTTCTATGTCCTGCCTCTCTGGATCCATTTTTGGTTACCGGAAGTTATGCATTTCAATGAAGGCGATGGTTGGCTACACCCATTTTTAGATTGTTTCACTGATCATACTAATCATCACATTTACATTTATGCATTTGGCAGACGCTTTTGTTCTTACTTTTGACTTACATTAGGGAGAGACAATATGCAATTTGTAACACCGTCAAAGTCTATCTCAACTTCTCACAATAGAAATCACGCATGCTATGTCCATGTTTTTATATGTTTTATGTCAATATATTTGTTTACACACTTTTTTTCAACATACTGAAAAATTTTTCTGGTAAAAAAAATAAAAATTGGTAGTTTCTGTTTGGACACGGGCGAATTTGACCTCCAACCACACAACTTCCAAAGCCGATTTCTGGTGTTGCAGTGAGAACTCCCCAATATATGACACTATAACATAACAATCTGTAAAATTGTTATGTTAAAATTGTAATTGGGCTATAAAATGCTGGACTGTGATTGTCTGATCTCTTCAACTTTGATTTCATATAATGTAGGCATGATTTTTGAGTATCAGTGTTAACTGTGGCTTTGTGGAGGACCCAAAAGCGCATGACACTCTAAAGCCCCTTTTGAGAAACATTCATTGTTAAAATAAAGAATAAAAATAAACAGTTGTCTCTCTTTTAATGTGAAGCGTCCGTATTTACATTTACTAGTTTAATGGATGTTTTTGTGCTGTTTAATGCTTAATTCATATAAATGTTTGCAATAAAAATATACAGTTCTAAGTCATTTTTCCATGAATGAGATAGAAGACAGTGAGGATTCAAGTGCAGAACTGAAAGTGGAGAATTTGTAAATTTATCACTCATTTTCAAGTGTTTCTAGGAAAACATTTTACAGTGTAGACTTCATTGTAAATATGTTATCATGCCTTGATTTGGATTATTATAGCAAGGAATCGAGAAGAAAACATTCATCAAATGTGCCATCACTGTATTTTTTAATACTGAATTGTTTTTGCAAAAGTTACAGTAAAGTAAATTGTATTTATTAAGCATTTAATTTATTTAATTTAAGTAATATATATATATATATATATATATATATATATATATATATATATATATATAGTAACGTACTCTTTTATTATTTGATGAAATTTGTTATTTTTACATGCATTCCCTCGTGCATACTTTTTTTTTAGTTTACAGAATAAAAAAAATACTGTAATAGAAATGAAATCGATTTCTGTAGTTTCATCAAATTGGTTATGCCTCTTTGAATCTTTCAGAACTGGTTGTAAAAGAGCGGCGCTTTACACCAATCCCTCTCATTTTCAGTCTATTTTTTCTGTTATTGCTGGAGCACAGTTACGGCGCCTTATTTTCCGTTGAAAGGCAAGTGGTGTGCGACTGATGAAAAATGAGTAGTGAGAGAGCAAGTTCCAAGAGGAGAAAAGCGAGAGAGTTGTTCGAGTTTAAACAATCCTTTTTTGTGACCTGGTTCCTTATTGCTCTTCTGGCACCTGCACTATTTTTCAGTCTTTTGGAAATGTAAACAGACTTAAAGCGCCTCCAGATGTTGCCAGCTGTGCTCCACCACCACATTATACAGCGAATGGAGCTTGGTGTGTCTCTTTGTGCAGTCTTGAAGGACAAAACCATTGTGGGTTTCCAAAACCAGCTTATTGTGAGGATCACTGTACAGTACGTGGTTTGTTTGTAAGAGTTGCATTCGTTGCTTCTATGAAGACACATTGTCCTTTTTAATTCCACGTAAGCTGTTATACCATGGTTTAGTTCAGTTGGCCAGTTGGAAAACATCTTTACAAAATGTGTAAAATCTGAAAACACAATTAAATAAGACTGCTGTGCAGATCGAAATATGACGGAAGGCTTCCATGGAAGACATTGACCTTGCAAACCTCCCATTACAATGGAGACACCCAACTTCAAAGAGGTGCGGGGTGTGAAGAAAATGTTAATTGGATGACACTGAGAGGGAATGGTGCTGTAAATCACCTAAGAATTTGATCCAACCGCAGTCAAATTGCAGACCCTTGTGACATCGGTCCCAGCTGAGCCTGTGAGTGCTGCAAATATCATTTTAATTTATGGAGCCTAATTATGACCGCAGAAATACTTGTTTCTCTTTTCCACCCAAGTACACTACTTATCTTAGTTTTAATTGTCTGTTTTCCATGATTATTTGAATGTACAGCAGCTGGTTTGTTGCAAATAAAGTGGCAATTCTTTCGACAAGCATGAACAGGTTATTTTAATTATCCAAGCTGTGTCTTTATTTGGAAAGAGGTTCAACTTTGTTGCATATGGAGTAATACTCTTATGACCAACCTTGTTATGTTCTCTGGAAAAGAGAAGGAATACAATTTGACTCTGGTTTAGTCTCATCTTTTACTTTTTTAAATCGCTAAACAAATGCAGTGATGCATCTGAGTCAGACTTCTCTTGGTGTGTTTGAGCGTGTTGAAAAGAATAAAGCGAGGAGTTTATCAACTCCCGCTGCTTTGGAAGGACATGTTCCTATTATAGCAAATAAATAAGGATTTGTCTCTGCTGGGGCATTGATGAGGATTTTAATTCCCAAGAGCCTTTGAACATGTCTCTGCTCTAAGAAATGTTTAGTCATGCCGGTCCCTTTAGCCTTTTAATCTCTGGTGAAGTCCTGTGAGTTGAGTGATGTTTCCAGCTCAACAGGTTTTTGAGATCTACTTTTAGAGGTCTCGAAGAAAAGACCTCTAAAAGTCCCCCCCCCCATGCCCCCACCACCACCACCACCTTTAAGAGTGCACATGCATATAATAAAAAGGCTTCACAGCTTGATGGTTGACGGCTTTCGAGCCTTTGCTTCCCCCAATTTTTCATCTTTTGATGTTCCATATGGATTGTAGATGTTTATGTTTTGAGTTTATCAGTTTTTTCTTTCTTGCCAAAGTAATCATGTAAGCACAGTTCAGGCTAAATCTTTATTAAAGGGATGGAAGAATCTTCGATCTCATTCTCCATGAGCAAGCAAAAACAAACCTGTCCTTTATTGTGGTGCTAGCACTTTTTAAGCCAGTAGTAGTTGAAGGAAGTTTAAATATTGACTGGGTGGTTTTGAAAAGATTACAATTTAAAATAATACATCTTAGTCATGCTTGATATTTGTTTGCTCTAATTATGAATGTCAATTTTTATTTAAAGTGTGTTTGTATATATTTTAAGGACTTTTAAATATATTAAATATTACTACATCTGCAGCCAGATCTATGTAAAATGTGCTAAAGATTGAAGGTTCTTATATTTTAAAATGTATCCTGTTTTAATAAAATTTTAAATCAGGTAATTTCACTCATATTACTGTTCACCCAAAAAGTAAGGCAGCTCGCGTTTGAGGTACAATAATGATGGCATCACTCCTAATAATATCTAAATTAATATGCAGTGTTGACAGTGTGCTTTGGCTTATAGTATCTGCTTATCGTTATAGGAGTTCATATTTCGCTCCACATCCCAAATTGCATTTCCAATGGTCTGAATGACAAAGAAGTGAGGCAACAAGTTTTGCTTATTTGAAATATTCTCTGTACATATCTCAATGTACAGTTGTGAAAGTTTTTGACCCCCAATTGAGGGGGTGAAAGTGGGATGGAGTGAGAGGAAGGTAGAGTGATAGAAAAGAGAGAGAAAGATATTTGAGATAGATCGATAGAAAGTGAGATGGACTGATAGGAAGGTAGAGTGAAAGAAAAGAGTGAGAGATATTTGAGAGAGAGCGAGAGAAAGTGGGATGGAGTGAGAGGAAGGTATAATGATAGAAAAGAGATTGAGAAAGATTTGTCAGAGAGAGAGCGAGAGAAAGTGAGATGGAGTGAGAGGAAGGTAGAGTGAAAGAAACGACAGAGAGAAAGAGAGCATTGTGAAAGGGATTGAGACACTTGAAGTGCTAGAGAGAGATCGAGAGGGAATTTGAGAGTGAGATAGAAAGTGGGAGAGGAGAGTAGAGTGATAGAAAAGCAAGGGAGAGAAAGAGCTAGTAAAGTGGGAGAGAGAAAGAGAGAGAAGGATGGAGTGAGAGGAAGGTAGAATCAGAAAGTAATAAAGATAGAAAGAAACTGGGATGGAGTGAGGAAGGTAGAGTGATGAGAGAGAGAGAGAGAGAGAGAGAGGGGATGTAGTTAGAGAGAGAGGGAGAGAGAGAAATCATTTTGGAATCGGAATGATTGAAGAGAGAAAAGAGAGAAACAGAGGTGCCTGGGACAAAAGCAGTATTGTATCATTTAAATGACTTCTGAACTGAAAGCTTTAAAACTTCTCCAGAGGGCTAGGTCCATAAAACAGAGAAACGGGGGCTGGCAAGCCCGCACCAAGACTCTTCCAGGAAAAGGAGATGTAAAAATCAATTTGCCGTGAAAAAGGTAAACAATCGGAAATGAGAAATACGCAGGTTTTTTCCACTCTTTTATTTTCGGAGGTATTAGAAAAGCTAAGGAGTCAAAAGTCTCCATTGAAAGATAGCAGATGGCGTTCACCCTCTCGAACCCCCTCCATTTCCAACCCACTCCATCCCGGCCCAGGCTGTCTTGATAATTCCAAGCTGTTTCATTTTTTTAGAAAGCTACATAGACATGCCTTGAACTTTGATGATTTGTAGCAGCAGAGTCTCTTGTTTATGCTGCAGTTGAGATGTGATACATGGGGAATAACTCCAATGAATGTCAGCAACAGGTGGGTGCCATTGTGGAGGAAAGGGGTACAGTAACGCAAAGCACAACAGCACATTCGAAGAGTCACGAAAGCAAATCCTCTGGGATGTGTTTTAGAAACAATGAAGAGAAATCCCTGTCTTTTAAAAGCATCAAGTCTTTTTTTTTTTTCTCTCTTTCAGCCCCCCTCCCCTCTTTCCGCTCATACCTTTTAGCCTGGGTGTCTAGTTTGATGTTGGCTTTGTGCTGCTGCTCGCCTTCTCCTGAATGAGGGCGTTAGATCTGCCTGGCTGCCCCAGGCTCGGGCCCTGGGGCTCTGAACCGGACTCGGAGCCTTTCGGAGTCAGTCATGCGAGCTCTCCAATTAAAGCCAAAGGAATGAATATGCCTCTTTACACGTCCAGTCTATCTGCCGCTATCATTACACGAGCGCTTCTCTAAAGATGGCCTTTCAAGTGCGCTTGGTGTCAGAAGTAAGGAGATTGGAATGAGTCCTTTTAGTGCGCACTTCATTAGAGTGGTATCGCCTGAGGTTCGATTGGAGATGGAGCTCTTTCCATTTTTAAAAAAAGGGCTTCCAAAGTTTGATCAGCGATTTGGGGAAAAAGAAGAAATTGGGTGTAAATGCATTGATAATTCGGGCATTTTGAATTGCTTTGTTGAAAGACGTTTTTTTTCCAAGATTTTTGTTTTAGGATTCTTAATCCTCTTTTCATTTTCCCCCTCCACTTCCCTTGTTGAAAAGAAATGGTACTCTTTAAAACTCCCTTGGGAAACTTGAAAAATGGGAGGGGAAAAGAATAACAAATACATTTTCCAGTTCCTAATTAGCCATTCCTGTCTCTCCTTCTCCTCAGCATTTACTCTTCTCGCATAATTGAACTTGTCCACGTATCCTTCCCTGGAGAAGGACAAAGAGGCTAGGCTTACAGTATGAGTACAGAACAGGGAGAGAGATATAACGAGATAATGCCATAAAATCCATTTTTCCTTCTCCTAAATCTTGCCTGCGTAGTCTGTCATCACCTGTAAGTGCAGGCTTGTAAAACGAAGAGGAAACTGGATCGACCAGGCGATTCCAGAGGCGTACCGTATGCATGCTGTTCATTAGAGTCTCTCGCCGTGTTGGCTGTTAATATCTGCTTGACTTTTAAATGCCACAACAAGTTGAGTCAATTATAACAGCCAGATTCGCTCTTGTCTGTGTTTTATTTTTCTTATGGTGAGGCGGATAAACAGTTAGCACGAAGCAGGCATTACACAAACACATCACAGCATGCAAGCCATTAATTCATAATGAGATAATCATGTGGAGGGAAACATTTGGTAGCATAATATTTAGACAGACACAACACATGCTGCACAATGTGTGGAAGCCTGGGCTCTTTCTCCCCATTTCTCATACAGCCACTCTACATTTGAGTTTTTTTTTAGCTTTTGATTTAAGTCCTCCATAGTTAATTTTTCAAAATTAATTCAGAAGGGCCCAATAACACCAATATTTTTTAGTCTGTAAACACAGTTATTCATTGAAATAGAGTTGTTCTGTCTATTTGTAATAGAACATAACTTTGTCAATGGTGTAAATAATGTTGACTAATGGAAAAATGGAGCTACCCAGGAATTTTGCACATGTGTAGTTTGTACATTTTAACATAACCTGCCCACGTTAACCTAATAACCCCCAAAAATTTGACATGAATTATATTGTTAACATAAAATTAACAGTAAATGCAAAAATAATCATTAATAAGAAAAGTACACTGACCAACATAATGTAACAATTTCTAGCGAAGAGTTTTATATTAAAAAGCACGTTTTACATGTAAAAAAAAGTAAAGAACAGCTTATAACAAATTAATTCAGAAATTTGATATTTACAACCATTCGTAACTGCAAATTTTGAACTCTGGAGTTGCTATGTTTTATAAAAAAAGTTTTTTAAAATAAATCCATTTTTTGTTGTTCGTCTACTTGCACTGTAAAACCTTTTTATACATCAAGATACTATTTACAGTGATATTTGAGGCCTTCAACTATACATTCAAGTCCATGATGTGCTTTTAATGCAGGGTAATGCAGAGAAATACAGCATGTTACTGCTTTAAAAGGTAAAAAATTATACAACTAATGTATTTTTTGGTGTAACTTCCTTAACTCCAATGCCGTTAAGTAAATATTATATGATTTTGTAAATGGGCTTTACATTATCCTTTCACATTTATGTTCCTTATGTCGTCTTTTTTTCCACACCAAGTTTGTTCCTAATGCAGCGTAGTGAACTCTAAACTAGGTTGGAAACAACTTTAAACAACCAAGACAGAACTTTAAAACATTAATTCAAATACTTTAACCTTGAAATCTCCCCTCACAAATGTGCCAGTACTCTTTTTTTCATCTTTTAAATGTTTGAGTGTTTGATAGTTTGAGGTCTATAGCAGAAACCACTCGGGAATTAATGTCATTCATATGCCCTGCGGAAATTACTTTTGAAATGCATATAATCTAAAACATGCAAATGAGGCTGACTTTATGCACCCTGTTTAATATGAATTATCATTTTCTGAATACCTATTATTACTGCGTACATTTCTCCAATTATATTGTTCTTTTTTTGTCACTTCCCTGCTCACACACGCACGCACACCCACACACGCACACACACACACACACACACACACACACACACACACACTCAAATCCTCAGCCCAAAAGTGTGATGGGAGTGAGGAGGGAGAGGAGAGGAGAGAAGGGGAAAAAAGAGAGGGTGGGAGAGAGAAAGGGGGAGAGAAAGAGTATGGGAGAAATTGATTGGAGGGTGAGAGGGGTAAATGGAGAAAGAGAGAGGGAGGGTTGAGACAGGGGATGGGAGGTAAGAGAGATAGAGGGAGGGTGTTGGGGAGAAAAAGAGGTGAAGAGAAGGATGAGAGTAAGAGAGAAAGAGAGGGAGCCAAATCATGGGGGGTAAAAACGGGTTTGGGAGAGGGAGAGAGGGATGGGTAAAATAGGAGTGGCTTGGAGAGAGTAGGGGAGGGTGGGAGAGAGCAATTTAAGAGAGGATGGGAGGTAAGATAGAGGGAGGGTGTTGGAGAGAAAAACAAGTGAAAAAAGGGGAGTGAGTGAGTGTAAAAGAGTAGAAGAGAAGGATGAGAGAGAGAGAGAGAGAGAGAGAGAGAGAGGAGAGAGAGAGAGAGAGAGAGAGAGAGAGGAAAGGTGTGAAGATTGGGGGTTATGAGAGAAAGGGAGGGAAGGGGAAATAGAGAAAGTAGGAAGGAAGTAAAAGGAGAGAAAATGAGGGGGATGAAGAGAGAGATGGTGAAGGGGAAGAGAGGAGAGGTTGAGAGAATAAGAGGGTGAGCGGGAAGCGGAATGTAGAAGGAAAGGGAAAGCAGAGAGAGTATTAGAAAAGAAGAGAATGGAAGAGAGAGAATACACGAGTGGACCTGTAAAGTCTCTCTCTCTCTCTTATTGTTTGAATGTCGAGTAATATTTCTGAAACTAACAGAAAGGCTGTGCAACAGAGAGGTAAAAAGGCTGCAAACTAATTTTAAAATCACTTTTCTTACAGATGTTATGAACACAAGCTGCTATTTTCGTATTATAAACTCTTCACGCTGGAAGTGAAGACAAGTTAGCAAGAACAAGCGGAACTCATAAATACTGAATAAATGCAGTGAAAAATTAATATAATATTAAAGCGAAGTTTGCATGTTTAGTTTCTTCCCTGATTCTACACGAGTTCTGACACCTCATAACACTGACTACAGTTAAGCAATTAATGTTCTTGTCTAGGAAACGGCTGTGCAGTGTGTGCCCTCTTTTTTTGGTTGGAGGGCTGAGGAATTAATTGAAGGCATCCATTCTCAAACGAATTACCTCTCTAATTTATTTATATTGCAATATGAATAATTCTATTGATGGTATTAGGGCTCTAATTAGAAATGGTTTCCACTTCTCTTCTTGTGAAATTCATTTGCATTCAAGTCTCTTTTACAAAGATTTTCTTTTCTCTGTTAAATAATAAATCGGATGTTTTTTAATGCAATAAGCACTGCTGAAAATGGAACTAATATTTTAGTTTTTACTCTTAGTGAGAACTTTATCAGGCTGGGGAATATAATAGTGATGTTACTGGCCCTTGATGGCTTTTAGTACCAGTTAAGCAGTGCGGGTCTGTGTTAGAATGCCTTTAGTCATGGAGTCGTTTTGATGATTTTGGGGAGTTATTGCTCACGAGAAGCCTTGGACCAAGTTCAGAAGTACTAAAATTCAATTAATTTGAAAAATGGACAGGCTATCATTTTTCTGCACACCCCAGAAAGTGTTGTTTTTTATTATAGGGCTGTAAAATTTTATTTGATTATACGCGCTCTGATCCAATCAATTAATTAACTCTGAATTCTGAGTGTCAGTCATGGAAGCAGATGAATACAATTATCTCATGTCCACTTTGAACTTAAGACATTATTTTGGCCAGCCACTTCATTTAAAGTTTATATGTCACATCTCTTTTCAGCGCAGTGCTTTTATCCAGTTTCACGTGCAACAATGTAAGTTGTAAATCTTTTTTTTTTTCTGATCAAACAAATATGTTCATCCTTGAAGATACCAAGTTTAAAAAAAAATTTAATCGTATAATTTGTGTTTGATTTATTTCCAATATGAGTCATTTTTATCTATTACTTAATAAAGAAAAAAAATAGAGATAAAACTACAGTATTTCTCGATCATGTGCATGCAGATGCAAGACTTTTTAGTTGAGAAAGAAATGTTGGTTATTTAGCCACCTTCATCCCAAACAAAGGTTTTATAGGTGTTTAAAGTACATTTCTGCTTATTTAAACAGTAATCCACTTTTCTTTCTTTGTCTGTTTCATGCTGTCAGCAGTGAGGCCTCTGTGCTTTGTTGAGTCAGCGTGGAGAACAAGTTTCATTCTAGATCTTCCTGTTTCCTGTTCAAGCTTTGAATCTAGATCTTTATCTTCTCTACCAGTGATGCAAACTTTATCTCTCTTATTAAAGCTTTTTTATAGTAAGAAGACTGTTACTATTACAGCAAAAATCAAATATATTTTTACCAGATAAAATATAGACTTAGTTCAGGCTGTTTAGATTTGTAAGTATAAAATTACTAAAATCTTAATTGAAATGTTAAAGTATAGAAATTTGTCCACAACCTTATCGCGGAACTCTAAATGGAACTTATAACCAAATCCAGTTATGTATAATATATTAAGTGCACTCATAATGAGCTCCAAAAAATTTGCCAGAATTTGTTATTTACAAAAATGAGAAGCTACTTCAAGGAGATGCCATTTACACTGAGCAGTGTAATCTTTCCATTTATGAGATTCCAGCGATCGCACTGTCCTTTTTTGGTTCTGTTGAAATTTGTTTAAATTTGTGTTTGAGTTTGATTTCCATTAAGTCACGCTAACTGACACACCCTGATTATCTAAAGAGTTGTTGTTGTTGTTTTTTGTATGCGCAATACAAAAAATACTAAAAGGAATTACAATATTGCGCCACATTTTGTTTTCAAATTTTACTTTCACGAAATGCACATTGTGACCGGTTGTGTTCAGTTTGGAGCGGAAATGTGAAGGCAGAAGCGATGACTTTGCTAGGGTAAAATTCAAGATTTATTCCATGCTCGGCATACTCATGGCTCATTTGTGAGGTCTTCAAGAAAATGGGTATTGCATTGAGAAATCAGCATGAGAAGATTTTGTGTTTGTCACAATCTAAAAAGAGAAAGGACACAGGGTGGACCATGAACTGAAGAGACTTCAGTAAAGTTAGCTGCAGGTTCATTCTTCTCAGCTCAATAGCTTGAGAAATGCATGTTCCCAAAAGGTGAAACGGAAAACAAAACAAGTCGCCAGCTCATCATTTCTTTTTAATTTTTAGTTTTTCCTTTTTTGTTTTTCTAAAGAAAAAAAATCTTTGTTCCTTTTTATTTTTATTTTTAAATTTAAAATGAAATTAACAAATGATAAATGAATTGAGTTCCTGAAGTCTACTATGGTTTTAACAAACACTGCATTTATATGTTTCTGTCTATGGAAGCGAAAGTTACTTTTGAACGTTGTGTAGAGTGGTGTTTCTCTTATACATTCTGACTTTAGTCTTCTTTTGTAGAATTTGCAGAAGATTCATTTAATTGCTCAAAACATATTGAAAAATATAGAATGTAAACACATCCTGATCCTTATCTGTTTATACAAAAAAAGCTTTTTTTTCATCCAGGTGATCAATGAATCCCTTCACGATATTTTGTCACACACACACACACACACACACAACCCCAACAATGACCTTCACATCGTTCTCTCTCAAATTAATTTTTTCTTTCAAAATATTTTTTATTGAATTTGAATCCTTTATTAGATAGAAAAGCAATAGGATAGAATCAGGAGTGATTTAGTTGATAGACTAAGGAGGAAACTTGGCAAAAGACTGAACCAGACTCGATTGCCAGTCAATAAATAGATGCTTCATGGCATAGACTATCTTATAATCTTTGCAGACAAACTTGATTTATTTCACTCTGCCGATCTGTTGGTTGTTTTACCTTTCATTTTGCATACCTCAGCCTTTGTTGGTTTGTAAATCTATCTGACTGTTGCTTGATGTGTATGCGGATGGATCTGTGTGTGTTCGAAGGCTGACGAATGGGCCCTTTGTGGAAGGCCAGCACCTTCTCCAAATATTTGCCATGATCTGTGCGCATCGGATGGAGAGGAGGCCTCGTATAGAAGCCTCCAGGCTCTTAAAAATCAAGTGGAGGCTGGAAAATCACTTACTCTGGGCCAAAAAGAAAAAAAAAAGATGGTTGGGGTGGTGGTGATGGTGGTGTCAGAGGGAGTAAATGTTTGCCCCGGTCACACACACAGAAGCGATCTCATCGGTGGGGAATGCCGGTGGTGTTTACCTATTGCAGCGAAACCCACTTGATTGAAGCTAATCTTTATAGGCTCCGCAAACAGGACTTTGGCTTCTCCTGCATCAGGTGCACAAACACATATAACCATATGGTACATCAGATATCTTATACACACCTACTGTATTGTTCATCCTACAAGCACATTTTTTCTCCTCAGCCTAATTTGGCCTCCTTTTCTTTTTCCTCCGAGTCATTCTTTTTTAACTTTTAGATCAGCGAGTTCTAGATGATTAAATCATGCTTTAAATGCCTCTGATTTCTGTGAAAGTTGGTGGTAAGCAATTTCCTAAATGTCATCAGCCATAGTTGAAATCAACTGGAAAAAGGAAAACCTCAGCTCAGTCTGTGTTTGAAATTAGGACACCGGCTCTGGAACCTAATGAAAATTATCTCAGGATCAAAGCTTTGTCATTAGCCTCATGAACGCAGAGCATTCCAGTTTCGTTTTCCATGCTCCCATTTTCCATACACCCCTTTGTCTCGGTTTGTGCCGTTGGGAAATGAAGCGGTTATTTTTGGACTTTGGTGGTCTTGCACTTTATTAAAAGGAACGAGGGGATTCAGTTGTAAAAACTGTATGAAAAACCAGCTTGTTCCCAATAAACCAGTGTTCATTTTAAAAGTTTACCTACAGAGCTCTCTAAAGCATGGTCAGAAAATACACACTTTCTTAGATATTTCTTCATCTTTGCAATCTGAAACAAAGCAAGTAACATGTTTATCTCATCTGTAAATGTTGGAAAGCTTCCATGTGATCACAAGAGGAGGCTGTCGTGTTCTAGAGCATCTTTTCTATGAAAGCACCATGTCTCCTTGAGAGCCAGAAAAAATAGCAAAAGACATATCCGTTTTACAACATAATTATGAGCTTACAAGGACTGGGTTTGATTGCTTATTGCTTCAGAGAGGTTTACACAAGAAACAAGCATCTTATTAAACTGTTGCCATTGATCAAGATTTTTTTTTTGTTCAGTTAAGATCTTTTGAATTAAGATTTTTTTTTAATTTTAGAAAATCATTATGATTTAAATAAATGACTTCATACAGCTTTTATTTTATCCAATACATCTGTTTTAAACATTCATTTTCAAATGTAAAAGTTTAATGTAATTTTCCTTTTCAATGTAATATTATTTGGCTTTTAATTAAATAATATAGTTATATTATAATAACTTAGATTCAAATTTAAAGGACCCTTTTTTAATTAAATTACATTTTACAATCAATATTTTCCTAACTCTTTATGGTTGTAACTTTTGAACTTTTAACACCATTAACTTTTTGAAACACCATTCCTAATTTTCAATATCAATTTCTTACAGTTTAGAAAAAAAGTACACTGCTTAATTGAGGTGAAGGTCTTTGCCGAAAAAAATTCGTTTTTTTTTATAGTTGTACACAGGCTCATGTGGAACTCTGGCTCTGCCGTGTGTGGACGCTGAGGAGGTGAAGCAGATTACATTTTGGTTGCTCCACCAACTAGAACGAATTTTCAATTAATCTTTATTCAATTTGTTTAGATTTTCTTTTTATTTATTTTATTTTGGCTATGTTAATTTAGTTGTGGTCAAATCCCATTTTAATTTAAAATTACTTTTAATTCAATTTAAGTTTTTTTTTTATATATAAGTTTTGACTTATTCGCTTTAAGTGCGAATTGCCTCCTTCTTTACTTTGGCTTTAATAGCTGTTGGGTTAAATAACTTTTTTTTAAATTACTTTCAAGTGGTATGCCTTTGCTTTATTAGTCATTAGTAAAATAAGTTACAGTATTGCTACGACCCCAAACAGGGGATGGCTAGTTCTTGTTGTGTTGTTGCTGTGATTGTGTACATTCATTTGAATAATCTCAGGGTCAGGTCGTGTTCAGGCTCATAAGACAGTAAGACAGTGTACGACAATAAACAATGAGACAGTAAACTAAATCAGTTCGAGTCGGGCCGAACTTTTTATGCTTATATTACCCTCTGCTGCTTAATACAGTTTTGCCATTAGTAGCCCCATTATCAAAGCACCCAGGAGTAATTTTTTACATGACCAGTGTGGCTTAGAGAACATAAGTCTGTCATCAGCCAATAACTGGGACACTGTTTGCCGCTCGCACATTATGTATATTATGTGATATTATGTACCATTATGTAAATTTCAACTGTTTATCAAATATCTGAAAGGGAACTCTCATGAAGTAAAACACTGTTTTTTTACTATTACTAATACTATTACTATTTACATCTTTGAACACTAAATTCCTTACATACTGTAATGAAGTTTAAGACAGTATTATTTATTAATTATTTCTGTTGCCTCTCAACCAAAAGTTGGCTCATCTTTTCAATAGCTTTTTTTATTTCTTCTATGCAAATAGTCTTGTGAGCACTTTTCCATTATGGATTCAAAGGACTACATTTTGTAATTAAGTAGGTGATTGTATGAACAATTTTGTCGTACTGCCAAGTGGAGCAGTGTGCCACTTCCACAGAGAGAAAGGACTCTGGAGTGCAGTGGAGAACAGCTTGCCTCACAAAATGACAAGACGAGTATATTCAAACAAAGGTCTTTTCTTTAGTCCTGTGATTTTTCAGAATGATGCGCCCCCTTGGGAAGAGTGTATAGTTGTTCTCTTTGAAGTGTCCGGTGCTGGGCATTGGTTAAAACTGCTAAAAGACAACCACCAGACTCTCCTTTTGTATTTACATATTTGTTTCACTGCAGTGATTCAGTTTAGGTGTCTTGCTCATTCTCACGCTCTTGCTAGGCTCAGGGTCTTCCTGCTATCTGTCTTTTGGCAGACACTGACAGGCTTCCCCTGAGTGTGGCCTTTCGTTGATGCAGTCATACCTGATCCCTCCTCACCATGTTCACCACAAACCATACGTTTAGTGAAGACAAATCTGGAGGAAGAGCTGCAAGCTGTGTGTTCCAACCGCTGTGAGCTACACACCTGCCCTCTGTCCCATGGGCGCGCAGTTGGAGCTGCTAAAACAAATACACCCTATCCTTCCGTAGAGCGTGTCCCAAGGCAGTTCTTCCTGATCAGACAAATAAATAAACAGAGTATGGGCTCGGGTCGTTGTTTTAAAGCTTGGAAAATTCAGGACAATTTTGATGTGGTTAGTTGTTAAAAGATCTTGGTTACTAAATATGTGAGTTAATGTCTGTGACAGATTTGAAACAATCTGTGGAAACACGCATTGAGACACTTTGTTGTGCTCAATCAGCTAGGCTAGCCAAATTGTTTTAAATTAGTAGTTTAAATAGTGGTATTTAAATTTTTTTTAAAGATGATAACATGGTAGATACAGGTCCCAAAGTCTTACATGCTACCATAGCAACTAACTATGATTTTAGTCCTGAATTTAAGTTTGCAGAAATTGTCTTAAATCACAGGCAAATCAGCCTTGCGCACTCAGTGATGCAGTGTGAATTCAAGAAACGATTTGACCGTCATAAGTAATGAGTCCTAAAGTGTAAAACCTTATGAGCCAATGAATGATGCAACGTACACACAGCAGTGACTGAAGTCATGCAGTGTGAAAAAGTCTGATTATGAATGTCCAGATTATTCTAAAAATCATGCAGTGTGAAGTCAACTTAAGACACAATTTAGTTTTTAATCATCGTCGAACAATGACATTTAAAGAAACTTTTTAAAAGTTTTAACTTAATCATTTAAACAAATACTTTAAGTGCTTTAAAATAATTTAGGTGTTATACTTAAGCATCAACATTGGCTTGGTGTTGGATGTTGTTGATTTTAGGTTGTATTAATGTTAATACACTTTAATAATGTGTTTTTTTTTTGGTAGGTGAATTAACAAGTGTTTGATAAGTAAAAACTTTCAAAGTAAAATCAGTAAAAGCTAAAAGTTTTTTTTCCTTCCAAATTTGACTTTTATGGACCTTTAAATGGTTATAAAACGTCAGGCTTTTTAATCCCATCCCATTTTTTTAAACCACTACTTACTATTTTATATTTTATTTATGATATTTTGTTACATTATTAAACCTTATGTAGATCAAATATAGATTTTCTTTCTAGTTTTAAGAGTTCACTCCTTAATTTTTATAGAGGTTACTAGTAACCACGTATTGTGCAGTTTCTGTCTGTTTTCCATCTTTTTTCCCTTAAAAGCATTTATTTTTACTTTTTTAGAACCACTCATTGAAAGTGATTGTACAAAAGGCATTTGTTAAAATGAACTACGAAGTAGTAAAATATTGTTCGTCACTACATTTGCCTTGTTTTTCAAAACAAGCAGTTTGATGCATTTATTTTGTCCCATCGATCAAAATTCATCCCACAGGTTTACTAGTTTAAGATGATTAAACAAACAAACAAACAAACAAACAAACAAACAAACAAAAATGAATAAATGTTGCAAGTTGGCATGTACACACACTGGTGCCTTATGTTTAGTCACAAAGCATCAATGTGAGTAAGAGTTAGTTTAATGTCTATTGGGTTTATAGTTCATAATGTGCTATATTTCATTAAATACAATTTTATTCAGCCTAGTGTTGAAAGAAAACCTGTTTGGCCTTTAAATTCTATCTTTTAGACAACTCGATAGGATTTGGAATAGACCAAGTAGCTGCCTCTGCTTGGGTTGCATGTTGACTAAAGTTGCTCGATCAGATTTGGTCCAAAAGGTGGATGCTCTCCTCTCTGCAAGACTGTTGATTTAGGCGCCTGAGGGAGAAGATCTGGGATGTGCTGGCACAACTGTGGCTGTCTCCACTAATCATGTTGGCTCTTTCTTTGTTTTATTAATAAAAGCATTCCAGCAAGCTGACGCAAGGCTCTAGAAACAGTCTTTGTGAGACTTATATTAATAGACCTTTGTGCAGCTTAACTTGATAAAGAGTTATTAATCAGGTAAGCTGTATGCAACCAGCAGAAAAAGCTTTTCCACAGGTGCAAAGAAGAAAACAGCCACTTAACAATATGGGATGGGATTTACTAATAGGCAAGCGTGTCGTTTTTTTCAATTTCAGAAATCCAGTTTAAAGCAAAGTGTTTAAAATATACTTATTTTCATTTGAAATAATAGTGTGATTCCATTTGATGGCTCATCAGAACACTATGCTGGTCCTCAACCATCTTTACTCTCATGAAGTGATCCAGGCTGGAAGTGCTGAATTCACAGGGCTTAGGGAGGCTTG
Organism: Danionella dracula; assembly: GCA_900490495.1. Lineage (NCBI taxonomy): Eukaryota > Metazoa > Chordata > Actinopteri > Cypriniformes > Danionidae > Danionella > Danionella dracula. The sequence goes on from UELW01000012.1 coordinate 1,195,483, forward strand.
TGTTTCGGAGTCGGACTGGAACGCTGAGTCCAATCCACAATCTGGGGCTGTAGATGTGCTGATCTGGGATCAGCCAGCTGGATCCAACCATCTCAATCCTCTTCAAATCTCTTGGCATGAAAGTCTGCAAGTGCTTGTGCTGTGACTTTCTTGATGCATCCACTTTCACTTCAATGGATCTGTTCTTCTGGCACTGAGCTTGTCATTTTTTGATGATTCTCTGATTCTCTTGACTCTTCCTTAAAAGGCTTTTACTTGACTTTTATTCTCAAAGATGGGAAATGTCCAAAATACATTAAGTCTGACCTGTGTATGTAGTATTTGTATGCAGTTGTTTAAAGCAGCTTCAAAGAAACAAAGGTCTCACTTTAATTCTGCTTAGGGCATTAGAACATCTCATTTTTAAGTTATGCTACGAATGTCTGATATACAATTAAAGTATATCATTCTAATTGTAAAGTCATGTTCTTCAGATTCAAATCAAGAAATGTAGTTGTAATTGTTAAATCATGCCATAGAGGTCAGATTAAAATCAACAGATATAGTTATATGTGGTAAAACATGTAATAGAGGTCAGATTGAAATCCATAGATATAGTTCTAATCGTTAAATCATGCAATTGAAGTCAGATTGAAATCAACAGATAAAGTTCTAATTGTTAAATCATGTAATAGAGGTCAGTTTGAAATCAACAGATATAGTTCTAATTGTTAAATCATGTTATACAGGTAAGACTCAAATCTATAGATTTAGTTATAATTGTTAAATCGTGTTGTAGAGGTCAGAGTGAAATCAATAGTTTTGGTTGTAATTGTTAAATAGAGGTTCAATTAAAATCCAGATATATAGTTTTTATATTTAGTTATTTTATTGGAGCTATTCGTATTTATTTATTTTTAAATATAATTTGAAACCCTTAGTTAAGCATTTGGTTGTTGGTTTATGTGCAATTAAATAGTATTAAATTTTCGGCACATAACATATGTGAACTGGGGAATTTTAGATTTAGTTTTTGACTGCGTGACAAAGCAAACACAGACATCAAGTTCATTTAGGCGGGAACACCTGATGCTTTGACTACAGTTTATCGTGTTGATGTCCCCAATAAACTCTGTTCCCTAAACAATATAAAAGGAGCTGGAGAAAAACAATTTACCTTTAACCTCCGACCTCCTGGAGTACAGGAAGCTTTTAGTCCCCTCTGGGCTTGCTATTTTTTGAGAGGGTGTGAAGTGACGGCCCACCTGTATAAGATTTACTCAAGAGACCTCCGCCCCTTGGCCTACCTGGCTCAGACGGTGTCTTTTCAGCCCTGCTGGAATCTTCTGTTCCTGTGCCAGCCGCCGACTCCTGCCCTGAGTTCAGGAATGAAGCCGCAGCTGCCTGTGGGCAGATGGAGAGAGAGAAAGAGAGAGAGGGAAATCTCTGCATTTGGAAGGATGGGTTATAGTCATCACAGAGATAAACTCTGGCTGATTTGGCCATCTCTTAACTTTCTGAACTTGTTTGTTATTGTTGGTTCCCTTTTTAATGACCTTATTTTCACTGCTTAAGTGAAGAATCAGAAATTGGTGAACTGTTTATGCTTGCATTTCTGTCTTATTTAGCATTTCTGCAGTAGCAATATAAACAGATTTTAAAACGCAGGTTCTCGTGATCCCTTGTGTCAGCCACAGTACTTGCAGAAACAGGATAGAGAATGAATCACCACCGCTCCACCCTTTCTTGTGAGGGCCAAAGAAAATTTGCTGATATTAGAACATAGAAGAAAGACTCAGTGTACAGCCTTTGCTTTGCGTTAAGTCTTGCAAAGATGCTGGCCCTGGAATTTTGGTTGCTGAAACCCCCTTCTTTTTGTCCCTGAAGCCAAGTTATTTCCAATCTCTCTTCAGTCATAATTAGAACACTTTTTTTTCTTTACCCACCATCAAATGCACAATTTATCTCTTCGATCTTAAGAACGCCCTCTCTTTCCATCTTTCACTCCCCCTTAGAAGAAAAATGCATCTTCCTCTTTTTACACAGGTCAAAGTTCAACTAGCGGGGCTTAAGGGGCTAAACAAGATGCAGCAAGCCTTAACATTGGCGGCTTAGATGAGGCTGCCAAAAACAATTACAGGACGCTGCAAACTTCTGTCTCTCAGCCATAATCAAAGGTTCCTTGCCAGATTTATTGGGCTGCTTTATTTACGACCTTCCATTATAGCAGCAATATACAGCCATTACGGGATATGACAAGGCTTCATGCTTGCTTACACCCCAGGCTGATTAATATGGCAGTGATGCACTCTCTCAGCAGCTGCTCATTCCTTCTAGCTCTCCAGTGCATCTTTTGAAGATTTTTTTCTTGTGTGATAAAATAGGCTTCTGCTATGATGAAATAACTGTTTTGATAAGTTTATAGACTCTTGAAAGTTGAGGTTGCAAAGGAATAGCGTTGGCACTGCCCCCGAACAGTGCTGTCCAACAGAGTATGTGCAAGGGAAGTATTGGCAGGGTTGATAAAAGCCAGGAGTTGTTTGTTTGAAATTCACAGAGATGTGGTTGTGGCAAGCGCTCATGTACCATTACATAATATGTAGAGCTCCTGTTTAAACTAGCAGCAAAAAGGGTATATTCTATTGTAAATTTTATGCCACCAACCTGTAAAAACACATGTAAACATGGGGTGATTTTAGGAAATGCTCTGCTGACACCATCACAAGCCAATCAGTAGGCCTTTTCAAAATATTAAGAGTAACAACACAAAGTGCCATTGGTCCAAGGGGAGTGTTTGTTTTCGAGATTTAAACCGTCATTGATGGTGCAATGTTCCAATGATCGCAACCCCCGCCTTTAATTTTGGCTGCGTTTTTCCCAATAAGCAATAATATTTCAATATACTATTCCAATATAAAAGTGTTCTTTTTTGTGTGTTTTTTGCTACTTTTACAATTTGTGTAATTTCAGTTTTTTGTTACTACTTTTTAAAACTGTGTAATTTCTGGTGTTTTTATACTACTTTTATGACATTTTGTGTAATGTCTGGTCATTTTTGTAATTTATCTTTTTATGTTTTTATACGATACCTCTTTTCACTGATACATTTGGGGTATCATAAACTTTTTAAACTACTTTACATTGCATTACCTCAATAGATACTGGTGAAACTGTCTTGTAGCCGTATCGCAGTTGTGTTACTCTATAGATATTTGTATACGATTATACTTCAGTAGGATTTCCTATACCTCATGTGATGGATGTAAACGAACATTACATGGTGTAGAGTTTCTCACACAACCACAGTCAATAAAACTACCCAAATATTTAGTTTTTCTCCCCCATGAGGCAAGACTTACCTGCATATTTTGAATCATGCACGTTTCACATGGCTGCTTGAGTCCTGGCGTGAAAATGCTAGAAAGAAAAGCACCCTCAAGTTTACAAAACTTCCCGTTGTGTAGTTAATCCGGGTGTGGAAGAAAGTAAAGAGTCTTGTCTATCTCTCAATGCTCAGCTGCTGTTGTGACGGGCTTCATTGCACAGCATGTTCTGCATGGATAGATAGGACCATTCCCACAATGCACTCTTCCATGTTATTGGTTTCAATGTTTTTCAATTAATATCTATTGAGTTCCATCAGCAGATAAACAAGTGTTAACCAAGGTTGCAAATAAAAAAATATATAGTCAAATTCAGAGTTTTTTCTCCAAGAAACTTTATGAACAGACTAAATATTAGGTGTGGGAATCAAAGATTGAAAGCTATGGGATTCTTTCCTAAAGGTGAGCCATTGATTGTGAACCAAGGTTAGTGTGCAGATACATTTTTCTTTCTGTGAATGTGATTGGTAAAGATCACTGGCGAGAACCAAATTGGTGCTGAGATGCACAAAAAATGTCGGAATGAGTATACTCTAGCGAGTTTATTTCACACCTGCCTCATTAAGTCAACTAAAAGTAATTTTCCCTTATGCTACATTTGGGTTGGCGAGAATGCAGCTATCGAATGTGGACCAAAAGCTGACCAAAATAGCATACAGAGATTAGCACAAAGAGGTGAGTTTGTTGTGTGGTGTTCGGGTCTGAGGGACTTGTTTTCAGTTTTCATCAAAAGAAAAAAACTATACAAGCAGTTATTATGTGGAATTGAGACTCACTGGCCTTGGCTCATTTTCTGTGAAAAAAAAAAATATCAGAACATATTTTTTATGACCCCACATAGTATGATCGCTGTATGACCCTTCCACATTTATATTGCACACAAGGTGTTCGGGTCTGGACCAGGGGTAAGTTAAAGTGTGAAAATGTTAGATTTTTTTACCTTTGTTCTGTCTTCTCATACAAACATAAACAAAATTTTTGATTTCAATATTCTGATTGTGTGAATTAAAAGGCCCAAAATGAAATGGGTCTAGCAGACCCCCCAACCCTACTAAAGTAACAATAATGAGAAGACTAAATGTGAAGAAATAAGTTTAAAAAACATTAAATAAAGAATGTTTGCTGTTTAAATCCCTTTTTTCCTGGCTATATCCTAGTAAATATCTTTTAAGTATTTTAACATAAAATGTCTTGATTGGGATTACAAATCAATGGGTCTGCCAGACCCAGAAACACAAGGGTTAAGAAGAGGTTTGTTTATGGTGAGAATATGATCCAAACCAACCCAAGCTAAAATGGACATTGATGCAAAAAAGCACATTTTAAACCGAAGCAGCTTCTTGTGGCATATTGGAATGGTGAAGTGTGTTTGTTGATAGTACCATTTTTGAGTTGCATTCGTGCTTCATTCTCCTAGTTTAAAATGTTTTTTTTTTGTCTTAAGTGTTTCATAGAAACTATCTGCTATAGTCAATCCATTCCCTTCTTACAGTACTTTGTTGTCTGCCTGATTTTTGTTTCCCTGTTGTTTACTTCAAATGATGTCATTGGAGTTTGTCAGGGTGCAGTTTATAAAAATTTTAACACAACTGTTAAGAGACTTAAATTGTGTCATAGTAATTTTAAGTATTAAAATCACTCGCAGAACTAAATCCAGCCAGATGTCTCACTTCGGAAAAGCAAAGCTGAAGCCCACAATTATTAATTATGTTTAGAGTTTGTGTTTAGTCCAAGTGTTCATTTGATAGAATTCTCTTTCAGTCATAAAGATAGTTTTGCCTTTTCGTCTAGAAGGACAAGTAGAGAGCTTCCAAACTCCATTGTATTTTAAATGAGATTGCAGTAACAGTTTTGCAGTAACACTTTAGCATACTTGACTTTTCAATAATTTTGGATAATTGCTCAGCTACACATCTGGTCAATTTTACACTATTTAGTTTAGTTGTGTAAACTAAAGATTTAATCTAAACTCTTTAATCTAAACTTTTTGTTTAGTTTTAAATAGTTTGTACCAGAAAAGATGGCGTGGTGGGGTGTAAAAAGGACCCAAATCACCACTATGATGTATCAATTATTACCTGGAGCTAACAAAACACAATGTAACAGGACCAAAAGAAATGCAGACAGGTTCAAAAGAAAATCTGTCAAAGGGCATCTTGTTTTTATTATTTCGGGTGTCAACACTGGCTCAGAAAAATATCTACCTTCACAATATTTAAATATGTCTACAAATATTTACAATATGTTTTTTTTTCATGCGACTCTTTTATATTTTGGGATGCAATTATATTTTGGTTAAAATAACTGTATTACCTTGTCATAAATAGTCATTTTACTTTTATGTTAAGAGCCATATGTTAATATGTTAATACAAGTGATTTTTTTAAAATTTATTTTTAATTTCCAACAGGTGGTTTCAAAATCTTTTTGCCATTATTTGTATGATCACTACTTGAATCAAGTTCTGTTTCTGGATTAATTCTGTTAATTCTCATAGAAAATGAGGATATGCCTTTTATGATATCCACATAAAACTAATTTAATGATGTTTGTATAGTAAGAGAATATATTTAATTCATGATAGCATGCTGCTTTTCTAATAACATCTCACACATCAAAAAGTCATTGGTTCACTTAATCGTTCACTCATTTGAAAGCATTTTTTTTACACTCTCTTCGTTTTTAAAGGCCGTAGTTGCATTCTTCTCCTGGATGTTGCTTGTGTTTTTATACTGGCTGGAATAAGGAGCATAAGAGGTTGGTGTTTTATTCGAGCTGGTGCTTTCTAATTGAAAAGGTTGCTTTGAAACAGTGTTTGATGCATCAACAAACTGTCAAAGACAAATGTCCTTCGATTCAAGCTTATGCACTATATTGTAACTTTTGGTGAAGCAAAATGCATGGCTTTCTTTCAACACAATGGAGGTTTGGTTTGACACAAGTATCTCTTCAGACAGACCTTCGTTGTGCCTTCCTCCGCATTTATTTGTGTCCTTGGCAGCTACTGGCTGTTCCGAGCCTCAGGTGGTTCTTTAGGTATATCAAAATGGCTGTATGGGGGTTTGCTTGTTTACTGTGTTTTCATCAAGGTTAGCAGCTGTGTCACTGTATTTCTTTTCTGGATAAACACTTTTTTGGTGGGGTCTGGATTAGGCAAGGGCTTCTCTGAGAAAACACATTTCTGAAAAGATCTTAGCATGCTTTGTTAGACTCAATAAAAGATGGTCACTAAATGTTTTTTTTTTCTACAAGGTGCCACGTGATGATGGTAGAATCAGCAACTGAGACCATTCGAACAACACCCTCCAATCAAAATGGAGTCAGCAGCCTGAGCAGCCAATCAGATGGTGGAGGAAGAGAGGGAGGGTCCAACGGGGACATCAATGGGGAGATCAGCCCAGTGGATTTACTGCATCTTCAGCAGCAGCAGGTGTGTGTTTGTGTGTGCGTGTGTTTGTGTTTGTTCAGGAAGTGTGTTTAGCTAGCAGTTGGTTATTCTTGTGAAATTCATCTCTTGCGTAATCTACAAACAAGCAAGTCATGATGCAAACGTTAATACAATGGTTTCAAAATCTCACTGCGTTGGTTTTGTGGTGTGTCTTTTTTTATAATACGGCTTTTCCAGTTGTTGGACAAGTTTAGAAATAGGTCACTGTATCATGAGTACATGTAATTATAACAACTTATTCTCAATAAAGCCCATTTTCTTATATTTATATATTTTTTATTTTTATTTTAGTTGATCTCAATGAAAATTTAAGAGTTATCATGTAACAACTAAAACTGATGTATGTATGCTTTTGTGTTATGTCTTGAAATGGAAAACACAAGGTGTACAAGTTGCCTTTTTCTTAATAGAAAATATGGTATTTAAACAATGTCAATAATAGTTTTTTCAGCAGCAAATCTACAGTTTACCAGTATTGTATTTATTTATTTTTGGAAAAAAAAATGTTCATTGACAAAATAGTATAATACTTGATAGTTGAAATTTAACTACAATGTGTATTGAATTTGTACTAAATGCAATTTAATACCAGCATTTCATTAAAAAAATGCTGTATTAGATACCAATAAAATTTGTATTTGATTTGTTTTACATTTAGTATAACTTGCATTTAGGCTAAAAGAAACCTTTGCATACATAGTGACCAAATGACCAAATTAAATTTTTTTTTTTTGTGAATTTTGCAGGAGTCAATGTTGAATGATGAAGGAAATTGGGAATCTAAAACAAGTGATCTTTAATTCTGTTTTGACACCATACATCTAAAGAAGGAACTCAAGGAACTAAAGAACTCAACTATCAGAATTCGTTGCTTACCAACATTTTCCTCACAAAACTACTGTTCTTAAGTTGAAGTTTTAGATGTATTTATTGTATTTATTTAGTTTTTTTTATTTGTTATTTGTTATTTATTAGGTTTTTTTTTTGATAAAAGGGTAAAAAAAGTTCACCAATTATGTGTTAGATCTTTAAGGGTTAATTTTCTCCAGTATGTCCAGTTTAAAACACGATTTATTCTGATCTTAAATATTCTGTATTCTATTTAACTTAATAGTTGGAAACTTGTTTTATGATAGACCCCATAATATTTTGCATGGTTACTTAAAGCAAATTATCTTAAAAACTGTGTTGAGGGCAACATTTTAGATTATGTTTTTGTGTTGGCGATTTTTCCAAACGATACCTGTATTATTTTAAAAAGTCCTTCTTTTTTGTTACTCTTATAAATGATATATAAAAGTTTTGTTGTTAGGAACGCGCCAGTTATTGCGTTTAAGGGTGAATAAATCTTTGCCAGTTCCTCAAAGTCATATTTCCATGTTTAATCCAGACCTGCATTTACCTGCTGCTCGTCATCCCTGCTTGCTCCTCTCTTCCGAGTTCTTTTACATGATGCTGACTAGCCTGAGTTCATTAGGTTCTAGCTCCCCTCGCAGCAACATTTAGTCTAGCCTGAGTCATGATACTCCTCGAAGCAACAGATTTATGCTGTGACACGTCAGCATGCTGAGGCGTGTTCTGATTTAGCTCTCAGCCCAATGCTTCAGTGTCTTCCATTTTTATCAGTTGGAAATTCCTCACTTCTCTGACTCTCTTGGTTATTTTTTCTGTTCACACTCTTCTCTAAAAGCATTAACGAGGCAAAGAGCAGCCGGACCCCGCATAATAATAGTAATAATAATAATAATAACTAATAATGGCTTCAATTTATATAGCGCTTTTATAGACATTCTAAGACACTTTACAATTATCAGAGCATTATTCATTCAACCCACATTCACACTCTGGTGATGATGAGCTACCTTGGTAGCACACCCCACCAGTCACACGCATCCATACAGGGCAATGTTGATGAAGTGGCTTGCCCAGGGCCACAACGGCAGAATGCTATAGCAGGGGTCGAACCTCCAGCCTTCCAGTTACAGGACGACCAACTCTACCACTGCGCCATCTTATGGTGTGCCATTGGATTTGAGTAAATAAAAGTGGCACTCACTTGCACACGCACCACTAACTCACACTCTCATTTCCTCATCTTGTCTCACTATCACTTTCTGTCTTTCTCTCTCTTACGATCTCTCTCTCTATTTCTGCATGCCTGCCTGTCTCTCTTTCTCTCTCTCTTTCTCTCTCTCTTTTTTCCTTCTCTCTCTCTCTCTTTCTCTCACTCTCTCTCTTTCTCTGGAAACCTGCTGAGCGAGCACGATCTCAGCACACACAAGGAGGTCTTTCTTCCTGGCTCTGCAGTCTGGTGTTGCTGCACCTGTACATGGTCATGTGAGCCAAAGCCTTTAATTAGAGATCCAAATTGGCAGTTCCCTCTGCTCTAAACCGTTTCCAATGTCAAACATACAGAATTGCCTCAATGCCACACTCTGTCCTTCCTCTTTGGCCTTCTTTATTTTCCTCTCCCACTTTCTCCTGTGCCACTCTGAGCCATGGTTTGGATCATCATGTGACAGCAGTAGCTTCATATTAAAGCATCTTTCAAAACATTTTACACAATGATTCCATAACTCATTTATTGTGAATCTATGTAATAATAATATGTAATAATTCAGTGAACTATATACAGAGAGGACAAATAAGTTCATGGTAAAATGTTAAATAACTTTGTTTCTCAAGTATTACACTTTCAGTATCTTTCTACAGTCATTGTGGTGATATTTGAATGTGATTTAGGTAATTATTTGTTTCTTTTACATTTAGGGAAAAGTCCAGAATCTCGAGAATGGGGTATATAAGACTTTCCCACATGTTTTGTGTTAATGTCCTAGCAGAACTATATTGTGGCTTCAATTGTGGTACGTAAAATTATGCGATTAAAGGACACATTTTCCAAAACAAGCCAGAAACACTGACTGATCTTCACCGTTTAGTGTTTTAGTGGATTTATACGGCTTCAAACAGTAACACCAGCATCACATGACATGGATGTACAGATTAAAGAAAATTTAAAAAATGTAATTCAACAAATTTACTAATATAAAAACTTTTTAAAACTTTCTATAACCTTGATTTTGAGTAAATCATTGTGCATTGCAAAATCTTGGCTGAAATACTCTATATTTCTTAATATCTCACAAACCTGTGTACCAGGCATCATATAATTATCCCAGATCTTTCATCTCCTCATAAACAAGTCTTTATTCTATTTAAAGACTATTTAAGGACGTTGCGTGCAAAAAAAAAAACAAATGAATATAACAATTTTAAATATGGAGTTCTGAGTGGTAGTTTCATTTTTATAATATCCTTTAATAAGAATAAGCAACCAAAAATCTATTCTGCTTTGTGCAAAATTTTACTCGACTTTACATATCTTTTTTTTTTCAGTTTTACATGAATGACATTCAACTATGTCCATGTGCGCTAACCTCTTCAACCACTCAGAATCCCAAACAAATTTCTTTATAACAAAAACATATTTTTTTCCATATTCTGATAAGATGTGAGTTTCGTGCCTTCCAGTGAGTCAGTGCCCCCCTTTTATTTGGGTGATACTGCCTTAGAAATCCGCCTCTTTTATTCCAGCTCAGATAGCCTCTGTTCATAAAAAATCTGATGAATGAAGCAGTTCATCATCAATTTCCTTCATTTGATTATAAATGAATGGAGAGTTTGGCCTTGAAGCCAAATTACTTTAATGACCAAGCCTCTGAAAATGGCAAAGCAAGCAATAAAGTGTTATCATGCCCAAGCCTCCTAAAAAGTCATTCATCAACCTTTGTCTTGCGCCATTCTCCTCATATTAATTTATTCGTTTTATGAATAGTTTTATATATTTCATAGTATGGCTCTGTATTATTGTGCATTCCACAAGAAAGTAACATAAATTCTTTGACCTATTGATGAGTCATTATCATTGTATATATAATGGTTTTTCATAAATTAGATGCATTAAGCCAAATAAAATACATGATTTTGAAACATGTTTAATTGCCGGTTAAGGATTATTTTAAGTTTATTTCATATATTTAATGTAGCATATAATAGATGTGGAATGATAGAAATCGAGCCAAATATTTACAAAATGTGCACAACATAACTTTTTTGGTTTATGAATGTTTATTTATTTACGTACGTTCTAGATAAAATAATATGTAGTAGGGTTGTCCTAATTAATCGGGGGTTTGATCGATTGGGTCAGATCATATGATTTTATATGTTTCCAAAAAAATAAAACTTTGTCGTTTTTGTAAACAGGACAGAAGCGTTTGTAAGTCAATAATAATGATAAATGAAAAAAAAAAAAAAAAATATATATATATATATATGTGTGTTTGTGTGTTTATTCATTTATTTATTTATATGTATTTATTGTAATTTTGAATCTCATAAAACCTAGTTCAATTGCTTCTATTGAAGATAATTTATTTTGTTTATTTTTTGTAATCACACTGTTGTTATTTTTCAATCAATCAATTAAGTTTTTATATACCACTTCTTTAGCAGTTGCTTTCAAAGCAGCTTCACAAAGTCCTCGTGAGGATCAGGTAGAGTCAATAGGAGTTCCCTCTGAGAGGGGACTCTCACTGACTGAGGCAGGTGATAGTCTCCTCCCCAGCATAAAGAACATACAAACTTAAGATCCATCGACGAACGGTTTGCCGGACAGGACCTGAAAAAACAAAACAAAAAAAGACAAAACAAAAACTAACCAATGAAGAAACAACGGTTATAAAACTGTAATACAGACAACAAACAGGTTATCAGCATCAGCTGCAGGATGAGTGATAAATGATGAGGAGAGGTAAGAGAGGAACAATGAACCAGTTTGTATGTTTATAGTGCTCAGACACCAGATTCGTTAAGACAATTACCAGGAGCCAGTTATTCGAATGCTAGATTAAACAGGTATGTTTTTAATTTAGTTTTGAACTCTGTGAGCATAGCTTTGCAGTGAAAAAGAAATATATGGTTGTCTGTTCATGAATGGGTTAATAAAACAAACTTGTGATAACTTGAGTCCGTTTTAGTCTTTTTTTTTTCTTATTACGTTGCCAAAATGTATCTGACTTAGAAACACGATTGAAATTGTATTGAGGTAAAAAAGAAAAATTGATGGATCACGAAATACAGGGATCGACAGATACTCAAACACAAATGATCAAATTGCGAGCAAAAAATTAGGATACATACAATATACCCTTTAAATTAGAATGTTCAAACAAATGAATGTGTAATATGAAAAAAAAGTATACAACATCAAATATTATTTTACAAAACAAACAAAAACCCCTGTTGAATCTTACATGTTTCATGTCATGTAGTCTATCGAATAACTACCTACTACATGTTTTGTAGCTAATGAAAGTCTCAGAAGAGTAGTCGATAATCTGCTAGCCTTTTCCTTCAAGTCCAAGTCTTTCACCTGGAAGCGGCGATACTGGTTAAACACCCTGCCAAGAAGCGCTGGAGCAGAAAAACAGTCACGGCTCCTTCTGTCCAGGCCCATGTAGTCAGAGCACAAAGCACTTTCTCCCCGGGCCCCTCGGGAGCCTGGGAGAAATCACAGGCATCTGCAGACGTCAAAGACTCAACAGTCTATACCAAACAAACAGAAGCCCAGTAGTGTGATGGAGGGAGGAGGGAGGAAGAGAGAGATGGCGAAAGAGCGCCAGGGTGGGTTTGAGTCAGAGGACAGGAGTGAGGCATCTCTTGAGAGGAGGGGAAGTTGGGTACGGGCAGATACAAGATAGCCGAGTCAGGGAGGCTAGGAGAAAAAGAGTTGAGAGAGATGGGGGGAAAGAGAGAACTGAGGGGAAGGGGGGAGAAAGTGCAACACTGAGATGTGTCAAGAAAGGGCGCCTGGGCCCCCCTGAGGAATGTTCCTTGTCTGCTTCACAACCCCAAGACCAGCAAATTTCTTTGTAGAGTAAAGGAAGACAGGAGAGGTAGAGAGAAAAAAACAAGAGTGCGCACTAGTGGAGTCCTTATAGAATTTCATCCTCTTGTTGGTCAAAACCAGGAATTCAAGCAAGAGTTTTCTCTTTTTCAATCCCTCGAGGGTCCTTCACTTGAATTGGTCCCGCTCCGGAGCTCTTCTACAGTTCTGGCCTGGGCAGAGAGAAGTGGCCTTGACAGACCACTTTTTGCTTTTTTCTTGCTTAATAGGATGGTCTTATCTTAGTCTCGGAATACACCATACCTGTGTTATCGCTTCAAAGGGAGCTTTTAGATGGGATCTTCCATATATGGTACCTAGCAGGTTATGGAAACTGTTGGTTCTTTAAGTGAGCACTTTTTGGAAGAAAACATACTTTTTTATGTACTTACAGCCCACACGTTTGCATTTTGAAAACTTGTCAGTACTTTCTGTGATTTTGGACAGAAAATCACTCTTGAAAGACCTGGCATTTAGAATATTTTAATTTTTTTTGTTTCACTTTATGCTTTTGTGATCCCTTGAGAGTGGTAATAAGAATAGGAGCTGCTTTTTAGTTAGTGGAGAGTTTAGGATGAGTGTTGAGGAGAGAGAAAGAGAACTTTTCGAGAGAAATCTTTAGTTTTGATCTTATGGTGTACAGTACAGCTCTAAAAAGTTGGTTTCAACACAGTTTCGATTGAAAGCCTAAACCAAAATGTGTGTATTAATTTTAGAGCATTGAAATCATTTAGGTATTACAGCTTTTAACAATTAATAATCTTGGTTTGATTTAGGAGAAGATTTTTTAAAACTGCACATATCACTTTGCAAATGAAGGTGGTAGAGTAAGCATTAATGTAATTTGTGAATGTGAAAAAATATGTTGCTTTCAGAATAAATGGTAGGGACTTTATTTCACTTGATAATTTATATACAGCTACAACTACTAGCTTATTTTCATGTGAGGTGCACATTTGTAGAAGTTTCCACTTCATCCTCAAATATCTTGTGTCTCTCCATTTAATAAGACACTCACAGCTAGCTCCAATTAAATACCTTTACTCAAGCTTACGATGAATCTCTTCAACATCTATTCTGATATTTTATGTTAAATAAAATGCATTAAAAGACGGCTTTACCTTGTGAAATGTGACCCAACAAATGCAATCCTAAGGTTAACCAAATTCATTTAAATTTATACTAATGCACTGCATGGACACAAAGCTGTAAATATGTGTTTAAAGATTAGTGTTTTAAATAACATTTGATGTAAGAAATCACATGCAGATTCTCTCTGTATGTTCCAATTCTCATGACAAACAAAAACAACCCTGTCTCCTCCCACATTTAACTGCTTGAATTGTGTGCGTGCGTGTCTGAGTATGCATGTATATATGTATGTATGTATGTATGCATGAATATAGTAGTTATTAGTTATATTATATAATTAACTTAGTTTTCATATACAACATAATATGCGGAATGAAAGTTTGAAGTTGAAATTAGAAAATTTATTATTTTGAACTAAGATGCAAAGTTAAAGATGCAAAATTAAGATGCAAATATGATCGTAGTGAAGATAGGTGAAACAATCATATTTTACCTCACCAACAAAGCATTGAGGTAACTGCTATGGATAATCAGATGAATAAAATTAACTAAAGGAGCTAAACTAAGAAATCAATCATTTTGCTGATCTGTTGTGAAGTTTACAAAACTTTCAAAAACTCTCTCTAGCAGTCAGACCTTAGTTCAGAACAGAGATCCAAAGGGATAATTCTGGAATGTCTAGAATGTGTTCTGTCATGTTCAGTCTGGAAATAGGAAAATGCACAAATCATTACCGAATGATTGTTAAAAGCGCTCTCCTCACTCGATTTCCAGTCGTTGCTGTTTTCGTTTTTTTTTTTCATGTGACAACTCTAGAACTTCCTGCTTGACGTGGCTGCGAAATGGTATACAACCTAAGAAACATAACAATTTCCTTTCCGTGTAAGCCACACTGCTTCCCACAGTACTTGTCGTAGATTCACTGACGTGGATGGCTAGCCATTGACTTAACACGTGAATCACTCGCTAACCACAAAATTTTCGATCTTGGTCTGAACGTTCTCATTGTGTTTAAGAACAGGAATCTTGACATTAATTACACTATGAACATCTGCCGTGAAGAAGGACTTAAAAAAAAAAAGTCGTTGCTACACAAGAATCCTAATTTTTTTTTACATTTATTTATTTTTAGGCTTAATAGTTACAACATTCTTTACATTTATTTGTAGTCTGGGTTTTCAGTGACATTTAGGTAAAATGTTCTGGTTTGGGAGTGTCTTCGTTGTCTTTTATCAATTCTCTGTATAATCCTAGAAATTTACTATTTGTCTTTTTTGAGGTCATTGTATCATATCCAACATCCTAATTTTTAAGCTCTTACCCATCACTCATCATTGTTAGTGTTTCACATTGGTGAAAAGCTTCTCTTTTGTTTTCTCTGGCACCATCAACCATTAAGAGGCCATAATAGATGCAGCAAATTGGTCATAATAGTAGCTTTAATTAAACTCTCCTCATCACTGATGGCGAGAGTGGATAAAGTCATAAATATATATATATATATGAGATGTCTGAACTGATAGGTCATATTGGGTTGGCCGTCCTGGTGGCAGATCATAGGTACCTGTGAGGAAGTCTAGACTTCCTAATTAGGTCTCTGCATGCTATCTAATACAGGATGTATGGTGGGTTTGACAGTCAGGGTGTTTGGCCTCTCTCCTGTCTCATTACAATTGGAAACGGCCTTCTGTACAGCACTTGGCTCACAGTAATGACCGAATCACATCCTCTGTGTGAAACGGGGCTCATTTGACCAAATGCAATCCATAGTGTCAGTGGTTCACAAGGCTCCGGGTCTTCTACCAAGAGAAGAGTCACTCTTTCTCATCACCTCCTCAAGCGGTTCAACTCTTAACGAACAAAAAGGGAGGAAACAGGGAGTGAGAGACTTAAATAAAGGGATCATATCCCATTTAGACGAGGGCAAGGCAAAAGGGGGGTTGTGGCAGAAGGTAGCTTAATAACATCCAGTAAATTGAACATTGTCAGCTCATTGAAAGGTGTCTTTTCTTAAAAGCATTCCGCACTTTTAATTGTGGCCTTTCTCATTGTGCCCAGCTCAGTAAAGAAGAAAGGTCAAGCTGGGTCATGAAGTGCTGGAGATGACCGAGGTGCAAAGGTTTTTGGGGAGGGGGTTACGAAGGGTCTAATAACCTGATGTTGCAAGCATTTGAGGAGATTGGGTGTGATGGTTACAATTGAAAATCTCAGCCCTTTTCTGTTATGTTCTGAAACGATTATTTAAAAATTATCTAGCATGTGTTAAATCTTAAAACTTTTTGCAGTCATTTACTGTTTCAGATCTAGCTTTGCATAAGTCGTAATGTATTTCACATGTGCTGTGAGATAATTCATATTCTTCATCTAATGATTTTTTCACACGCAGACTCCTAATTCTGGAATGTGGTAATGTCATATTTATGGAGGGTAATAAAACAAATTTATGGCTTTTCCAAGGAAACCTTTAAGAAGGCAAAAGAGTGCCAGTGTTTGTGTGAATTTACATATGTGTGCTTTTTTTGCTGCTCTATGCAACTTTAACCAGCTTAAAGTACATTCAGAGTATTTATGTCCGTGAATGTTCTAGAGAATCTAGATGAGATGAGCTTAGATGAGCATATATCATTTATTTTTTTTATATGTAAAAAATTTGTTTATTTACTTTTTATGTTAGTTTTTGGTTTTTTTATTTTATTTTACTCATCTAATGTATTTGTTTACTCTGAATGTTTTACGCTTGCAAAATGTTTTTCTTTTTGTGTTTTTTCTGTTTTATTTGAATATTTTGTTTTTCTTTTAGAGTTGCTTTGCTGAAGAAAACCTTTAAAAATTGCCGTCTGACTCATAGGTGCATGTTTGCTTTTATAGAATCTCTGTGTCTTCTGTTGAATTTCAAGTAAATAGTTTGATCCTGTTAGTCAGTGGGTTTATGCTTTTTTTATCATAATGAAATGCTTATTTTGGTAGACCTGCAACAATCTTCATAATGTTTCCGCGTTTGCTCCAACAAATCCTAGTAAATTCCTTTTGTCAGATACTGAAGCTCTCATTTAGTCTTTTGTTTTCCTGAACTAGCTGAAATATAATATATTGGAAACAACAAACAACACTCATAACCCGCTGTCTAAAGTGGTGCCACAAAGCCACCTTTTTATTGGGCGCCTGTCATTTTCTCAACCTGGGCAGTTCATTGACAATGCTTGAAGCACATCAAGCATTGACCTTCTTCTAGTCACCATGGCGATTATGAATGATTCTCTGCTGGATATTAATGTGTGGGCATTTGGAGGTACAACTCCCTCTGAGCTGATTGACAAACCACTGGGAAGAGAGGGAGGAGAGGAGGGAAAGAATAGGGGCAGGAATATGGATTTTGTGCTTCAGAAAGAGCCGTGAGGGTATTCGGGTGGGGGTTTTGAGAGGGGGGGGGTGCGTTTAGGCCCTTGTTGAAGTGGCTAGTTTCTGACTGAAGAGTTATTGAGTGCTCGAGAGGGAGAAAAAGGCTTCTTTTTCTCTCGGTACTTTTCCTACTGGTCTTCATGTCAGGAAACATCCGCTCTAATTGGTGCTAATTGGGTTGTGTAACAGCTCTAATCAACAGATGAAGTGGAAACGGAGTAAATAGTTGTGCCACTGTTATGTTAAAGAGATTTTCACAGGTGTTAACTTTTTTTTTTACCAATTTCTTACAGAAGGTAAACAATTTTAATATTTATTTGCAAACTTTATAACAAATAAGGCAGGTGTTGCAGACTTATTGTTTTAAACACACATTTAACTGACTTGTGTAAGGTGCTTTAGAGTGAAAAAATGATGTGTTTTTTTTCTCATAATTCTGAATTATAAAAGCTAATTGATTTAAATAAAATACATTTCAACTTAAACATGTGGATGAATATGTAACTGAATGAAGGAAGAAATAAACAAATTCACACAGAAATAAAGAGATGTATATAATTTAATCATAAAAAGCTTAATTAATGTTGTGATTTATCTCAAATATTAGAGCTAAAACAATTAGTAGAAAACTTTAAAATCGTGACAATGAACTTTTGTTCTAGAGAGGCTTTTTGTGTTAAAGATCAATCACAAATAACAGCTTTTATTTATAAAACAAAGTGTTTTTACAACATCAAAATTAAGTGTGTAAATAAATAACTATACAATTAAATGTGAATTGTTAACAAGTGTGTGAAGCAAATAATACATAAACATAAAATAATATGTTTTGCTAGAACCATAAAATACAAAAAAAAAAAAAAACAAGCAAGTAAATAAAAAAAGCAAGTAAATTCTTTAACTTGACTGTGTGTTTGAGCATAACCTGGAAATCTCTGGAAGCATATTGCATTCAAATAGTGTATTTGTGTTACCCGCACCCACCCACACACTTATGTCCTCAGTGAGCCCAATGTCCCAGTCTTCAATACCCATTTACAACTTTGTATTGTGCTGTGTAATGCAGAGGCCTAACCTCACTCCATCCCAGAAACCCCTACTCTGCTCTCATCTTAAGAAAACCGCTCCACTCCCCATATATGTTCTCTCAACGGCCCTCTCCACTCTCCAAAAAATGGAGGACCCCCAGGGGAACAAAAAAAGAAGACCAAGAAAAAAAGCTAAAGAAATATGCACAGCACCACTCTAAAAGTTGTTGCCCTGGTAACAGCTGAGGGCGAGGGACTGCAAACAATGAAGCCAGATTCTTTTTTAAGTGTTGCTAATTAGCTTGCCTCCGCTTGCTCTTTGTGTTTGCCATCCTAAAAAGAGACTAAAGTCAACAGGGAGAGCCGTTGGAGAAGAGAAGAGACAGAATGTTGGTTTCTGTTTTTCTTCTCCTTAACAGCCGAGGGTGGAGGAAGATTCGAGATGAAGGGCGCTTTGTGGATAGATGGAATAGATGGATGTAATTGAATATTAATGAAGTATACATCCAATCCTGAAAGAAAAAGTTTTACAATATCATATACACACTTTAAACCAAACACAAAACGAGGTTTAACATGTTAAACAATTTAACATGTTTGATTTCCTTGTTTGTCGAATGATACTTGTGTTAAAATTTCTCTCGAGGTAGCTCAAGGTTAATTCATACACTTCTTGATTCGTTTTTTCTTCTATGTTCTTCGGGTCCATACTGGTCCTTTCTTTTTATTAATAATAACAAAGAAATGCATTCCATATGTCTGGTCAGGAGAAGTCCTGCTGGCAGTTAGCGCTCTCTTCATCATTGAGACCAGCTCAGTCTGCTTAGCATATGTTTGTACGCTGGGAAGCGTCTGGCAGTCCTCTAACGGTTGCTATTAATACCTTAAACAAATGTGGTCATCTACCATATGAATACTTGCAAGTTTTGGATAAAGTGAAATGTACACAGTAAAATCTAATGTTTTTTTTACTCTGTTTTGAGTCTTTTTGGTCCTTTCCTATGTAGAGTTGAATTTAATAAAATAAGAAAGAAACAACAAAAAACTCTTGTGAGTGTTGTATAGCAAAATACAATTGTTTATTCAATTTAGTTTTCAGTGAAGACTTTGCATTTTTTTAGATATTTTAACTAAAATGGAGTATTTGTTTTTTACTTTATCCAGATAATGAACAAATACACCAAATTTGCACTCAGAATTTTGCGGTGTATGAAAGATTTTCCTTCACATTATTTAGTTACTGTGTTTTTGTGAGAAAACTGTGTAAAATTGCGTTGACAAGCTTGTTAAAACAGAAACTGAAGTAATTGATGTGTTTTGCCAGTTTTCTTTAAAACGAAAATTGGAAAAAGAAAAACTTTAAAAAGAAAAACCGTGCAGGAGGACGCATTGCACTACTTTTGTTTTCATTGTCAGGTCATTAAAACCATGGCTCACAATGCACCTCATCACCTTCGTGTGCCCTTTGAGCGTCCCTCAGATTCACTTCCTGTCCTTGAAAAGCTTTTCAATACAGCAATAGCTTAAAAGTCAATTTTTGCTTATTAGTTTTTGTAGTCCACACAGCAGAGAGGTTGAAACTCTATCAAGTAGAACTTTGTTTGGTTGCCAGAGGGGCAGTGTTAAGCAAACCACAGCAAAACTGCCGTGCAATTGCCATCAATTAGCTGGCTGTGAAGCTGCCGAGGCTGGAGGAGTTTGAGACGACCCGTATCCTGAACTCTCAGCGCTCCTCTCTCTCTTTCCGTCAGATCTGTCTCAACACTGAACCCTTACTAATGCTATGTTCCTTTGAGCTCACGGTGCCAACTACGAGTAATGGTGCCCAGATAGTCCAGTCATAGCGGATTACACTTCTTTGACCGTTCGGTATGGGATATGAGGATAACCTAGCAATGAGTGACACTGCATAAAGTGAGCTCACTTGAGCGCTGTTTATTATTCGCCTTCGGCTAATGAGTTCAACAGCCATGCTATTCCTTTGTTTTTGCACAGTTTTCAAAAACAAAATCTCCATGACGTCCCAAATGCTGCTGCTATCATGTTGCAACACGTATTTACTTTTGTTCCAGCAGACTTTTTGCTTTAACATTTTTTGGGGACTTAGAGGTGAGTATCGCACATCTGGAAAGCAGCAGAGGCTGTTTCAAACAGGTCCCCTTTGTGAGAAATAGGATGTAAAGAAAAAAAGAGAGCGGTCACGGATTTCAAACATTACAGCATATTTTTACTTTTTTTTTTCATTTCTTTTCTAAGCTTTATTTTTATTACCCTGGCTCCAATTCACCCTTTTCTCATTTTAATGGCTGATGGGTGTCTGCTGTAGCTGTTTAAATGTTAAGGTTTCCCCGTATCCTTTATATTGCGGAAACATTACATTAAATGACAGAAAGGGACAGAGGCATGGTTTCTGCATTGAATAATCGTCCCGTTTTTGCCATTTTCAGACGTGTGTTATAATGGATACGAACAAAAACAAAAGTGATGAGTGGCTGGAAACCACACGATGGGATGGAACAGGAAGTGGCAAATTAAATCCAGCTTGAGGCAAAAGGAGAACGAGGAACAAAAAAAGAAGTGAAAAATAGTCCAAATGGAGTTTTATTTGTATCCCACCATGAAATTGGACTGCTCTGCTGACTAGGACTCCAATGAGTCATGAGTACCAAGTTAAGATCCACGAAACCTTGGCCTGGGCCTGTAAACCTGATCCTGTTGTACAACCCACACATCGTTGTGTTGCCTGGGGTGGACAGCTGCTAACTGGCCCAATATGTCTGCCTGCTGCCGCTGTAGACGAAGCTCATTTGGTCACCAGCTGTGTTGGAGAATTCCAGCATTAAACTAAATAAGTCCGGTTCTCTGACAAACAATATTTCATGCTTTCTCAGCGATTATCAGTATAGATACAGTTTTTCCATATTGGCCTGCCCATCACTACATAATCAACCAAGCATAACACTTTCATTCATATGGACAAACACTTGGACGTTGGCAGATTCTCTTGGCAGCTGACAGTGATGCATTTGATGCATTTCCAGCAATGCTACCAAAAGCCACGCTTCACGTAAATATGCCACTCAGACACAAAGCAATTCCACAAGTTGTCACACTTGTGAGTTATAAAGCAGTTCTCGTCAGAAGTGGCGAAAGGGAGGAAGCGGGTACATTGTGCGCCTGTAGTTTCTCAAAGCTCAGAGGTTGTACAAGCAGGTTATTTTTGACAATCCTTCAAAAGAGTGACGTTTTGCATGCTGGCATCTATTGCATCTGTGAACTTTAAACTTTTCTTTTATCTCGCTCCCTCATCTTGCTTCTCTCAAGCAATGCAAGCAAACAAACAGCCCAAGACTAGAAAAAGCTATAAAGCTGAACTTCCTAGTTCCTCAAAGATCAAGCTTGAAACTGAAGGTGCTTCACTCTTCTGTAAAAATAAACGGTATTAGTCGAGGGAAAAAATGCCTTTGTCTTCCTCTCTCCATTGGCCTTGGAGGTTGCATGGTGGATCATGCAGGGTGTATGGTGACCAAAAGCAACCAAGTGTACAAGTACTTCAGGTTTTTGGTCCTCTTTGGTGGGTATTTTTTTCTCTCCTGAAATAAAATAAAGACCTCCTTTAACACTGTTGATGTTGAGTGAAGTAAAACAAGCATTGGCTAGTTATTTATGAACTGCTATATTGTGAATCAGAACTTTATTCTGTCTTCACGCCACTAAAATAGATCCTTTGTGGGGTGTTTGGTTTGTTTGCATAGCGTCTGACCACATCTGTGTGTGTGGTTGTAGCATGAGGTAGGTAATACTCACTCGAAGAGAACTTCTTAAAAACTTCTTCAAATCTTAAAATACTTTGTATTTGATAGAAAGCTGACCTCACCTTTTTGTCTTTTTGATAGATATTTTACTGATCATGTGTTGATATTATAGGAAAGAGCAGGAACTTCATAGGAAGTATTAATAGTTTATGATATTTAGTTCTTATTTGTATGTCCTAAACTGAAATAAGAATAGATAGTTAATTTACATCTCACTCATACATTCTGCTTGTGCCTTAAGAAAATATTTTCTGGATTTTCCACCCAACATTCAAGTGATTCAATGTGAATATTGCAAAAATATTGGAGTATTTTTTTGTGTGTTTTTATTTATTTATTTATTTATTTAAATAATGCCACCATGCTTTACCAGTTGTGTGTGTGCATATATAGATGGAACCTCTTGACATGGGTTTCTTTAGGAATTAATGAAAATATAAGCTATGAGGCCCTTGCTGATGCTTCATTGACCTTTTCTAAAAGGGTCTTATCCAGCCAACTATAAATAACTGCACATCACATCTAGCTCTGATTGGAGGTCTGAATGAAGGTTAAGGTTTCTTTGGTCATATTCAGCCAGCCACTTGTTCTGTTTAATGTAGGCAAGCTCAAAGGATGAAGATATTGAATCTCTTTCATATCTGAACAATTTTCCTTTAATGCAGATATAAAGAAAAAGTTGCAGAGAAGAAAATGCTTTCTCCAAAACTTTCAAGTTAAAGTTAGTGATTCACCTATTTAAAATGAAAGAAAAAAATCTATTTTTTTGTGATAGAAAAATAATTATATTTCGAATCAGTTAGTCATTGTTGCAGTAAACAAAACAAAATTCCAGGTAGAATGCAGACAGTTTGTTGGACATGTAAAAACTCCCTAATCTGGTTCATGATAGCTATTCTGTTATCACCTGAAGTCAGTCACGTTTGATTATCCAATAGCGGTTATATTGGATTACCATCAAAAGACTACATTTCCTATCACTCACTGTCCACCAAAAGTTGTGTTGTGGGGGATTTCCGAGCAGTAGATTTTAAATGTAGACTATGTTAAAATGTGATGTTAGCTATCATATTTAAAGAGACGAGATGACGAATATATTTCAAAAGACGTTTCAGATTTATTTTTGAAGAGAAACAGCACAATTTGCTGTTTCCATTATTGGCTACTGAAATGTATGTGAGCTAGAAGTAGATATCAGGAAATGTAGATTTCTTTTAATATTATTTAATATTTTTTATTACCCAGCTGTGGATAGAGTGAAAGTACAAGTCCTTGTAGTTTTGCAAAAATATTCTTATACTTGAAAAAGTAACAATTGTAGGATTTATTTAAACAGATGAATATATTTCAACAGACTTTTCAGGTTTATTTTTGAAGAAAAACTGCACTCTGAAGCAGCTCCTGACCATTCTGCTCACTCCTGGTAATAAAAAGATGGTATATTTATACTGTTGTTATCAGTGTCACATGATGTGCTTGAATTCAACATGCGATTTAGTTTAACGCCATGTGTGCAAGACTTTCTTGTACAGTAAGGGTGACGTACGCGGATCGTTTATAGGAATGTTCGTCATGTTGAAACATTTTTTATGATCAATTCTAAATTAAAGTGAACTAAATAAAATATGTTAGATGATCTAAATGCCAAAATACTTGTGTATACTGTTTTGAACTCCTGACTCTCCCGCTCATATTTGCCAGTGTTCTCCTTTGTGCCAGTGTTCTCCTATGTCATTGTTTCCTGTATGCTTCATCATTCTCGTCTATCATCTTCAGTAATCTATGAGTAAAGTTTGTGTTTGTAAAGTAATCTTGTTGTACTCACCCCTTCCATGAAATGTGGTCATGGAAACGGCAAACTACCAGAGTTTAACCACCAAAACAAAAGTCAGGATCATACTGAGCATCCTGAAGTAACTTATATGAATTGCTAGTGACCTTGTTGCTCTTCGATAAACAAGGTATTTCTGTCCTTAGTCATTGATATTTGGAATGAATTTAGCATAGATTTTTTACTCTTAATTGACTCTTTCACCCCTTCAATGTTTGAACTTTTTTTACGTTTTAATCAGTGATTCAACTTTAAAATTACTTATAAATTTGCCTGTTTGAAAATCCTTAACACACACAAAAAAGTCAATGTGTATAAAGTAAAATTACAATAAAAAATATTTAAAACAACGTAGGATTAATACACTTGATTCAACTTTAAACAAGGGTTCAAACTTGAAATGCCAAAAATATATTTATTTCTACAGAGAAACCAACAAAAATATGTAATGCTTTATTTAAAAGGTTATTTTATTCTGACACGTTGTTTCGCATGAACCTCGTTACGTGTGTAAGTTTCAGCCAAACGCTTGGAGAGTTCACCTTTAGTGCGCATTTTAAATACTGGGCAACTCCAGTAATCTAATTCTTTCTGACCCTCGTGCCACCCTGCACCTCCCACCCCACCCATGGACAGCCCACCTTGGGCTGTTTTTTTACGGGGATGGTTGCAGGGGGACATTGCAGGCATCAACAATGGTTCTCTGTCAGTGATGATGGATCTTTCCAGCATCTGGTGCCCACCTGTGCGCCAAAAATCCACCTTCACTGTTTAGATTTACAGAAGAGAGAAAAAAGTGAAGTGAGCGCCCTGCATTCTGCCCTCTCCCTCATTCTCACTCCAACAAACACAGGCGGATTAGGCCTTCGATTCATCGCCTCCCAGCCATGTTTACTTAAGCAACCTGAGGGTAATGAATAGAAGCTGAGACAGCCAGACAAAAGGCACGCAATCGCTTTTCTTTTCTTTTAGTCAATTGCATTGGAACGTCCATCCTAGAACGATTCAAAAATGTAATCTGCTGTGTTATTATTGTACACTTGCATGTCTGCCTGTGAAGGTGACAACTTCACAAGAGTGAGTCGCAGTACATGTGTACCAAAAATCCACCCTCATCCATGGGTTCCTCTTTCTTTTCTCTCTTTCAAAGAGGAAAAGAAACCCAGTTGTCAGCCATTTTTCTGAATCCCTGTTAAAGAGGGGAGGTTGAGAGCCAGGAGAAAGAATTGGAGAAAGGAAGAGGGAACCCTGTTCACTACACCCACCGCTTTGACCACCCTGCATCCTCAGACCCCCCTTCCTCCACCGACCCTGCTGAATTAAAAAATGCTCTGTTATTAAAGGCGATGTCAGGAGTGTTGATTTACGGGGGGGCTGATGACAAGTCAGAAGAACTCACACACTGTGCTGCTAAGTCCGCCAAGCTGGGCTCTGACCTCTTCACCCTCCCCTTCCCCTCTCTCACTCTCGCTCTGGCTCGTCCGACCGCCCGCCCTGCACTGCAATAAAACCTGTCTAACTCAACAGCACAATGGAACTGTTGTTGGATCTGGCCTGCCGCAGCCTCCCTCATTTTTTCTTTAAAGGTACAGCGTTCACCACCACATGCCACAAGGTTTTGGAGTGAACAAGTACAACGAGAGAGAGAGAGAGAGAGAGAGAGAGAGATAAGATGAAAGTAAGCCAGAAAGAAGAAAGAACTGTTCCTTTTATAAATCTAGATGAATGGAAGTTATAAAGCATTTCCCCCCATTTATACTTCATTTTTTTATAACCTCACCACTCATGAAAGCAATAAAATTGGCAAGTCAGACTCTTTTTCCAGCCTTCAGCCTCCGGTTTCGTTACTGATCACAGTGAATCTTGATTAACACCAGACACGCTGACCACTAGTTGTTCACTAGGCTCCTTAAAGAAATTTTCACCAGTAAAGAGATCTTCAAAAGGTAGCTAGTAGATTTCTGATTCGATTCCTCAAGCAACCGTTTAAAGTGTACTCTAATTGACTACTGTACTGTGATTGACTACTTTGTTCACCATTAGCTGCTGTGTGGTAAGTGCTGGTGCAGGAAATCAGCGGTCACTTCATCCAGGTGGATATTGCACAGTGGTGATGGATTCAGAGACAATCCAGAAATTGGCAAGAAAGTGCTATAAATATCATTAAGTATATTAAAGTGGAATTTGTGTTTCCTCCACAGTCCACAAATACAATTATGAGAACATTTAATAACTCTAAATTTCCTAAAGTTTGAAGTGTATGTAAATGCAGTGCTTGTTTGATTGTGACCTGTCCAAATTTGGTTTATGAAACCACCTGTAAGTGGTTTGGTTTACGAAAGCACTTGAAAGTACCTGTAGTTCTGCAAAATTATTCCTATACTAGAAAAAGTTACAAGTGTAAGATTTAGTTAAAAAGAGGTGGGTTAATTCCAGTAGAGTTTCAAGATCTTCTGAAAGCCTGTACTCCATGTAAAAGTAAAATATTTGATGCATGAAATATTTTACTGCAAATAGTATGAAGTTAAATGTAAAACAAATGCAATAAAATAAATACTCAAGTAGTAATCAGGAGTGGAACAATTTTGCACCCGAGTAAAAGTAGGTTTATGCCAGTAAAGATGTGCTTAAGTTCAAGTAAAGTTATGCATTGAACGCCCATGTATAAATAATGTAATATTTAAGTAACATTTTTTGTTACTTATCAATCTTCCTGATTGATAAGAAAATCAGCGTCCACGAGAATCTTTTCAAGATTTCAAGGGAGAGAGAAAATGCAATTTGTTACAAAACCAAAGTCTAGCTTACAATTGTTGTATCAGCTGATCAATTGACCATAGAAGGAGGCAAATGAAACAAAATAATTTTTGTTGTTGTTGAAGTGCTTGGTGTTGTGGCTTACCTGATTGGATCAGAGAGGGTTGAGAGATTTTCTGCCTTTGAGATGGAACAACAAAACCCTATTCTTTCTCATGATTTAATGAATGCTGTCAAAGAAATTAGTTCAATTGTTACATTAAATTTGAAGTGTGCATTTAACACAACACTTTCAAACCCACTTAATCATTTGTTACAGATTAGGATATGTTTACGTATGTCACTATAGAAATATTTATATTCAAAATAAATTTAATGGTCATTTGATTATTCGGTAAGTTAATCATTCAAGAAGTGGAATACAAGATGAATCTCAGTTTTTTTACCTATTAGTTGAGACAACAGGAGTTTAAGGGTGGTCTTATTTAGGGGCGACCCAGCCACTGCCAAATAACAGCTATCACAATCTATCACTATTGCACCCCTGAGCGAGGCACTTAACCCAGGCTTGTTCTAGATGGTTCTGTTCATTAAATGAGTTCACTGTAAATTACCTTGGACTCAATGTGTGCTTAAACAGCTCTCATTTGATCCAAATAATAGAGCTGTTTATGAAAATCAAAGACTTTTATAAAGTGGTAATCAGCGCACAGCAGTTTTGTTCAATTGTTGATCATTGTTGCCAGACAACCATCTGGTCTAAGTTGTGTTTGGTTTGGTGTGTGCATGTCTGCATTAAGTAATTCAAAACACATGCCTTTGGTATTGTGTGCAGTCTCTGAGCTAGCCGAAGATGGGAGGTGCTGCTGGTCACTTTAGCTTATCCAGGCCTCTTTTGAGGTCATGTGTGCAGATAGGAGGGGGTAGGGGAGGATCCTTCTCAACATGTGTGCGTGCGTGTGTGTGCACAGCACTCAATTGCGGCCTCAGCAGAAGTAGCAAGTGCTCTTGATGCAGATGGTTTTCATCATGCCGACCACTGCATGCTCTCTCTCTCTCTCTCTCTCTCTCTCTCCTCTCTCTCTCTTCTCTCTCTCTCTCTCTCTCTCTCTCTCATATGTGCTGATTGTATAGGGGGCCTCTTGCCTTTTCTGGCCCCCTATCTTCCACCACCACAGCATAATAAAAAAGACAGAGGTGTATCTCTCTTTAATGGGTTGACACCATTTATTTTGAGGGCACTGGACTGAGATTTGAAATACACCCTCCCACACAGTTAGCCAACAAGTACTTCTGCAATTGATATAATGACTATTAGCACTAGCAGGGTATAGTAACTGGTATTAAATCTGGGGTCAATTATTTTGGAGAAAATGTTTTAAGATCCGAAACATTTGGTCAGGAAAAATTTTCAATAAATTGATTTAAAATTATTTGAACGGATGTATATGTTTTATTTGTCACAGCAAAAAAATACTTATATAAACACTTTTTTATGTGTTCAGTGCCATGTGTAATGGCACAATTGAAAATAGGGATCTCAAACTCCTTGGAGGGCCACTGTCCATGTTTCACTTCAACCTTAACTGAACACACCTGATTCCATTACTATAGATCATCTTGGCTTGTTTGAAGCCACAAGTGTGTCTGTTACTTAAACAGAGTTGGAACAAAAGCAAGCCCTCCATTCATTGAGTTGTAGATCTCTGATTTAAATGGATACTCTTTATTGAAATTATTCACAATGAGAACCCAGATCCAGGGGTTTCCCTTTCCAGAATATTTATTAAATAGAACAACAGGAGTAAATGGGGAGGGAAAAATAAAACTAAACAACAGGGTGTTAATCAGAATGTAAACGTGTGATATCCGCCAAGCCAGCTTCCAGACACTTTTCAAAATACTGCAGGTTAACAAGAGTAAAGGTTAGAACATACATTTCTAGTTATACGCAAAGTTAAATTCAATACACGTGTGTATGAACATGTGATCAAGAAAGCCAGTTGTCATTGGTTAACGGTGAGATTATGCGCTGCGACAAACCAGAAAGACATGGCAGAGGAGACCATTTTTCCACGATTACCTAAGTGATTGTGAACTTTGCTTGGATGATGATGATAGTTATAACAGCTGAGCATGAGACATATGTTTTTGCAAACCAAATAGGTTCTTGTTGCTTCATAATATTTATATAGAGCCCCTGATGGAAGATGGAGTAATTTTGAAGTAATGTCTTTTATACTTTTCTGGGTCTTGCAAGTGAAATGATCTAAAATTGTTCTGAGTGGAGTACCAAAGCATTCATTTTTTAGGTTTGAAACATGTAGTTATGTGTAATGTAGGAAGTAATTAATGATTAAATTAGATTTTTCAGGTGGTGCATTCCATTACAGTAAACATACTAGCGCGTAACAATATGTGTGTAAATTAACAATTTAAATAAGCAACACAGTTGTAACATTCAAAACTTCTAGATCTAGAGCTACAGAAGTTATTGAACCCTTACAAATGTTTCAGCAACGAAAAGTTTTCTAACACAGGGAGTTATTTGATTACATAAACACTCTTGATATGGTGACAATTGAGTGTCTAAAGAAAAAAAGTTGTACCTCCTTGTGAATTGTATCTATTTTCATCAAGCATCATTTTAGTTCAAGGATTCCTTCTGATTGTTAATTCAGTGAAAAGTATTTTATTTTTGATGCCTTAATGCATCTTGAAAAGACTGACGATAAATGCAAACGAAAGTTGTTGATTGCAGGCCTTCAGAATGAAAAAGAGGATTTTGGTGGAAAGTAGGTCATTGTGTTTTGATTCATGGTTTTTAAAGCGTTGGTTTATGATGCTTTTGAAGACTTTGAATGTATTGAGTGATATACTTTTTCTTGTGATCTTGCATTTAAGCTACTCCATCTTTATCTCAATTCAGAGCTAATCTTTCAACAATACAAGAAAATAAGAAAGCGAAAGTAAGCCACAGTCGCATCAATTATATTTTAATTTATCCCTTTTATATATTTATAAACTTACTATTAAATAAAACAAATATGCTGATGGTCTTAATCATTGTTGTTTTTAAAACCATTTATTACTATATTTACTATTTATTACTTTACTATTTTATTTCATTATGATTTGCTGTGCAGTGTTTTTGACAGTTTACAGATTTTTTTCTTTAAAGCAGGCTAGCTTGCTAAAAATGTTCATAATTTCTTCCTTATTGGTTGCCCTTTTTTAGTCCACATGTGTAACTATGATAATTTATGTTTAGAACCAGGTCATTTTCTTTGGAGAGCTTTTCACCCCTCTTCATAATTTCATAAATCAATATTTACTGTGTAACCTTCCTCTCTCTCTCCAGAGCCAGGAAGCAAATGTGCATCCTGATGGTGCTCTTCAAAAAGCTGTTTGCCCACTGATTTACTGTTGCCTGGTATTTTGTTTTCAGAGGCACAACATGAAACTGAACCAAAGTTCCTGTGCACACAGAAAAAAAAAACTACTAAATCCACAGCCATGTGTTTGTGATCTTAGCAAGTGTGAAAGAAAAGAAAGATAAAAGAAAGAAAGAGGAAAAAAGACAGATAGGAAGAAAAGAATAGAAAGAAAGATTCTTCCTTCTCTTCCTCTTGTTTCTGGCCCCACACAGTGTCAGGCTGGCAAACAGGTGTGGGGGTTTGGTAGCATGCTAAGTGCATCTCTCCTGTGATTTAGAGGAAGTGTGGAGAGTGGAGTGTTGCTCACTACAGTGTTATCTGTGTTTGTGGTGTCCGCAGGCCCTCCAGGCAGCGCGCCAGTTCATCCTCCAGCAGGCCACAGGACTCAACTCGCCCAGCAGCAACGAGGTCAAGCAGAGTGCCGTACAGGTACATTACGCAAAAACACAACGCAAACTAAGCACAAGAACTGCAACTATATGCTAGTTTTTATTTTCCACTTTTCAATGATTTGTAGTGCACTTTCAATCGGACCGGTTAGTTTCCCACACTTCATTTGCTTTTCTCAAATTTGTGAACATTGCATTATTAAAAGTTAACTAATCTGCTTTCATCGCACTGAATCAATGTGAAATAGTTAATACTTTTTCAGTTGTATCAGTGCTTATCAGAGGTTTTAGAAAGTAAATCTCAAACAAGGATATTAGGCAGTAAATCTTTAGAAAACATGTTCAAATACTTTTGAATTAACTGCACAGACTGCACAACTGCAAAGCAAAACGTGTTCTAATGTCAATAAAAAAATTTGTTTGTATCTAAATCTAGCATAAATCAGTTGAAACACTGGAATATGTTTAAAAGTGTATGTCTTATACCTCAATTCCTTATTTTTTTTTAGATGTGTACAATTAAGCAGGTAAACAAAATCAATCAGCTTCAAATTCTAGACAAATGGAGGAAAACATTTTTTGTTTCATTTCAGCACTCTACTTATAGTCAATATTTTATTAACCCTGTTTTTTCACATCTGTCTAAATTTCACATAAACTCTACTTATAACAGGGTTACTGGTTTGTGTTTTTTGTTTTAAAAATGGCATTGTGCAGTGATTAATTTTACATTATGACTTTTTTTACTACTGTTTTAAATGGTTTAAGAAAACCGTATACTCCTTTTAAAATAGT
The DNA here is from genome assembly GCA_900490495.1 of Danionella dracula. NCBI lineage: Eukaryota > Metazoa > Chordata > Actinopteri > Cypriniformes > Danionidae > Danionella > Danionella dracula. Next base: position 1,226,783 of record UELW01000012.1, read on the forward strand.
ATTTTAACTAGAAGCTATTAAATATGTGAACATTTAATACAATTTTTAAATATGAATTATGAATGATGGATTTTCCATGAACCCCTGCCCTGAAATAAGTGTGTATTTTACTGTCATTTATTTTGTAGTTGTTTACCAACTTAGCTGCCGATTTTTGCCATTTTTTAGTTCTCAGTCATGAAAAAATAACTTTTTCCACTATTCACTTTATATAATTTAAAGTTATAGTAATAAATTATAATTAAGATTTGTTATGTCCCCTATGTGTAGCTTTCTCAGATCTTTGTTTATGAAAGTGCTTTTCTACCTGATTTTAAAAGTCCCATCCCCCGTCTGCTCTAAATTAAAAAGAAGAGATGTGAAGAGCTCTTTGTAGTAAAGAGCTGAATAATGACACTTCTTTAAACCCAAATCTTGTTCCTCATTGGTCAGGAGGTTAGTCTGAGTGCACGTTCATGTAGCACCTGGTCACACATGCACACAAACTAACTCAAGGCTCATAGAGCAGGAGTCTTGGGAATAGAGTTTAATGGAATTTTCAAATACAAAAAGCAAATTACAGGGACCGATTTGTCAGTCCAAAGTCTGTGCATGCTCAAAAGTCAATGAGATACCCCTAAAAATATAAATGTTGTTTCTTCATGGGTATCAAATTAATTACTTTTGAGAAAAAAGGTACAAGAAAGTCATATTTTGTTAAATAAAGTCATTGATTTACTGTTTCTATTTTATTTGGTTCAAAAATATTGGCCAGGTTAAATTTTCGTCATACATGGTGTGTACTCTACAATCATGAGAGTAAATTTAATTCTATCCAGAATCCTACTCTGGATAGAGTACAAATAACACTCATTTTGATGACAAAATGATAGTAAAATATAAACTGCCAATTCACCAAAACGTTCTATTTTCCCCTCTCAATGTAAATAAAAATAAGAGTTTAACTTAATATATTTTATTGTTAAGGTTGAGGGGCTCTGTGCTTATTTAACTATATAAAGTAGGACCAAATATTCTCTGAACAGAGTCAATTCAACAGTTTAGTTTTTACTTTGTAGGTGATGTTGGTGATCATACTGTAGGTGTTCCTCCCTATACGAAAATCAGTTCCTCTGTCTTTCGTGCCATATTAAATTGGGACATTGACAATAACTGCCCACTTGAGCCTCAAACACGACAAGACACACTCATCTGGTTACACCATCGGAGCACTATCAGAGTACGTCAAGTTTGAGACTAACACAGACTGGCAGATGCACTCGAATTGGGACGTGCTAGCTGTTTAACCAGAGAGAAAGATAAACCTGGAAAACCCTTAATCACAAATTTAAACAAATGCAGGGTTGGAAAATTTGTAGGTTTAAAATTTGGGTAAAGGTAGCTGAGTGCTTTTGAAATCATCAATAATCCAGGTCCAATGCTGGCTGACAGTTTCAATGACCGCGCTGAGAGGTTTTCCCTTTAGGGTAATTAACATCATCAAGGAACGGCAGGTTAGCTCGTTAGTGGCACATTCATTTAATTAACAAACCGTGCTAATTAGATTGAACCCTGGGTTGAGGTTTGGTTCAGTGCGCTTGAGGAGTTAAAAAACAGATTAAAGACAGTAAATACAAGTAGAATTGCGCACTTTTTGACCATTTTGTTTGTTGATGGACTTCTTTTGTGAAAGTTGAAATAATTTTTTTAGCTGAAACTCTTCTTGTTGGAAAAAGAAAGACAGCTTTTTCCACAGCTTTCCCATTTTTCGGTCAATAGAATTTCACACTAGGAATGTCAAGGGCTTGCGTTCAAAGCCTAGTTCAAGCAAGAACTAATCAAGTGTGTCCTTAAGTGTAAATTTTTGCAGATAATGTCAAATTTATCTTTTGGAGTGACATTACTCTTGCTTTCTCTAGGGCTAAATGTACTCAAATGTCTTTAATATACATACCAGAGTATTATTGTGAGGACAAAATGTATCTATGGGGGTTGATGGAAGAGACCAAGTAGTGCTCTGTCAGGATAGATGTTACAGATAGCTTTGATGCTGTCGGATGAACTCTGGTCTGACCCATTGACCTCTCTCGACTCATGACCTGCTGTGGAGTCCCAGGTGAAGCTATTTGTCTGGACTATCAAGGTTGAGCACAAGGCCGGCCTGCATACTGATGTTGGAAAAACTCTGTAGTGTCACTTCCTCCTCCACTGCCCCAGGACATCAACCCTCAACCCTGACTCTGAGTCACTCTTTGTTCATGTATTCCTTTAACTAGAAATCGAAGGCCTGTGTGGCTGCAAAAAGTTCATTTGAAACTTATCTTTTATTTTTCGGTTATGCCAAGTTTAGTATTTTAACAGTACGTGTTCCAATCAGTTGATTGATATCTTCTTATTATTCCTTTGTTTAACTCTGTGGTGCTAGAGTTACACTGACAGAAAACGGCTATTAGTTGTGCCTCATTTTTTGGAAGCATACTGTGATTACCATTTGGTCAAAAGTTGAATCTCTGTCGCATGCCAATTAAATTTTACTGACAATGGCAGCAGAAGTTAGAATAAGATGTGCTTTAGTGGTATTCCATCAAATACTTAGCTAAGACTGAATAAATTTTTCTAGAAAAAACATTTTTGGCACTTTTCTCCAAGATAGAATTAATGTGTTTTTTTTTCATCTGTTTTGGAAACTGCTGAAGATTATGATGCCTTTCTATTTCCAAGTTATTTAGGTTTCCCTGCCTTTTACTGGAATACTTTGCTGACATTTTACAGAAAATTTATAACAATATTATGCTGTATTTTTTTTTACAGCATTTCTGAATATTTGGTGTATTACTCTGTGTTCAGTCAACAAAATATCATTATAAAACAATTTTGATATGTGTTTACTGTGCTGAATTCAGATGACACGCGGACAGAAATTAATTTCAATCAACTCTTATATAGTTAATGGAATATAAAAGGAACATTATTATTACAAATCAGTTTGTTATATTCTTTGCAAAAAGCAAGCAAGACTTGCTAAAGAGCAAAGTTGGATTCTTGATATTATGTACATTTTTACTTGTTAAAATAACTGGCATTCAGTCACCAGTTTTTTATGATCTTGTTTAAATTGTACTTATTTAAGTAAGTAAGTAACAGTAGATTAGTCAGAGTGCATAGTTTGCTTTTGGCTTGGGGTGGAGTTTTCTCTTCTCATGGTTGTGATCCTCGATGCATGTTGGCTTTCAGCTATTAACATAAAAGCAACTTACTGCACAAATCTTATATTTAGAACTATACAATTTAGGGAGATTTATGTATACTGTTTTTTACTGTACTAGACTGTAATTGATGTTTGCCATTTTATTTATGCAAAAAAGTTCATAGTTCATCGTTCAAAGATAATAATTTGATTGTATATTAAAGTAAAAAAATTGTACTCCAATCTTTTATTGAAGGTGATTATTTGAGATGTTTAGCATAGCAAGGAATGCATAATGTGACAAGCAACAACACCTTATAGTTTTATAATCGATCCCTGATTAATATTTTTACAAATTGCATTTACCATAGCACAAATTAACTCTTTCAACAGATAGACAGATTAAAACACAGATAAATACAGAAAAAAAACTATTACGCAAAAAACTTTAAGCAGACAACCAGGATAAACACAAGGTAAAAAAGTTGTAGGCAATATTTTGCATAGCTAAATGTAATGGCCAAGGCAAACAATTTTTAAAGATGACATTTCCATGCCATTGATTATTATGAGATTAACCGTTTATGATAGTTAGCTTAATCAAAATATGAATAATCAATACAATCTGAATTAATTATTTGATTTTTAAATAACAATTGACTGTACGTATACACTGATGAACCAATAAAGACTATTTTTATAGTCTAAGAAGACTATTTTTTCCCATCTCAAATCCATTATGTCACAATATTAGATATTAATGTAGCCATTACAAACACATTGAAAGAATGTGTAAGAAAGATTAAGTTCTGTACAGTTAAAACAGACAAAAGGTGTGTTCAGAGTCTACAGCAGATTTGCTTGCACCCCATTTAACCATGTTTGGAACCAACTAAACCTTTTATAGACTCCATTCCTATCATACTGCGCATGTGACTTCAGTCCCGTCTGTGTTTATTTCAAAAAAAAAAAAAAGAAGTGTCCTCTTTTAATATATTACAGAGGACCTCATTTAATTAGGAAAAAAAAAAAACTCATTAGAGACATGCTAATTAGTTTCCTTCTCTCGAGCGTTGATGGAGAGGCTGGGTGCAGGGAGTAGCGCGATGAGCTGATGGATGATGGCAGGTGGAGGCTCCACTTTTCCGGGGTTGAGCACCTTGGGGTCATACCATCTCAGTAAAAAAGCAAGCAAACACGTATGTATTGTGTATATGCTTAAAATCAGCATGGAACAAAAGACCAAACAGGGTGGAGATCTTTCTGTGCACTTTTTAAAACTCTGTTTAGTCCATTAGGTGGAAATGCTTAGCTGGCACTTTTTTCCCATTGAGGCTGTTTTGAAAAGAGAGAGAGAGAGAGAGAGGGTTAGAGAGAGTGACCCAGAATGCTAGAGGCCTGACAGATTGAAGACGGCAAAAGAGAGAGAGAATGTGAGGAGAACCAACCAGAGCCGCTCTGGTCGTTTCAGAGTTTTGCTTTGAGCAGTGAAGTGTAAAAGTCCATTTTTGATCTGAAACATGAGTGAAAAGTGTAATGAACATGGTCGATAATGGGCTTTTATATTTCTGCACCCTAGTCATCTCTTCTGTTGTGTTCCACTGGAAATTTGTTGTCATTTTTATTCCAGGGCAGTGAGGCGTTAGATAAAGCCACAGATGTGTGTGAGAGGACGTCTGGAGAAAGCGAGGGACTAATGGAAGAGGGATATGGAAGACAGAGGGGTGGGGGGATTTTCCACTTGAACTTGCCCGGCTCCGGCCACTCGTACAACAGCAGATTTTCATTTGCTTGAATACTGTCCGAACGCTGTCAGAGCAAGCAGTCCCCAGATGCCAGCTTTGAACTGGTATAAAATAAACAAGTGACAGAACAGATTTCTTCTCTAGAGTTGCTCAGCCCTGCAAAATAGTGCTGTTTTTTATTGCACACCACACATGCTCTTCTGAAACAAACCCGCATAACCACCACCGGCTCCATGTAATGTATGAGAAACACAATATGATAAATACCTGTGGGAGGTGAAGGGGCTTTACTGAAGCAGAGGTGGTTTGAGATCATTCTGGGACAAATTAGCTTGTGAGAAGGTGGTTGTGTGCACCAGGACTCCTCTAAATAGCTTGTAAGTCATCATCATCATAGAGCCACCTGGTAACAGCGCCTGCAGTCTTTCAGCAGGCCTGTTATTAAAACGGCGGGCCTCTTTAGTGTCGTGTCCCGCTCAAAAGTGACCCTTCACTCTCCACATGCAGGCTAATATCTTCCAGGCTTTTTAAAGCTGGTGGTGTGACTGTTTAAAAGCTTTCTTTGCTAACCCCGTCTTGCTTTTCTTATCGCTTCCACCTGAGAAATGTGACCTGTTGGCCTCTGCTGCTAAGATTAAGAGGAGGAATTATTCTAGTGAAACAGTGGAGTCCTTTTGTTAATTTCGTCATGTGTTGATAAACATATTCTGCTGTGTGGGGGGATGGTTGGTGACTTAGAGAGCTCACCTGCAGATAAAAAGATAAAACGTAAAAAATATGATACTGTATATATGATAAACAATACTAAGTGTGACAAAAACAATGTGTTTTGTTAATTTGTATTGCATATACCGTAAGTTGCTTGTTTGCTTGAATCATTAGGTGTTTTCACATGGCATGTAGTGATTGTAATTCTACAGTTCATTTCAGTGGGAGAGATGAGATAAATGTCTGTTTAGATAAAAGTGAGTGTGCGAGTGGCATGAAAAATTCCATCTACTATGTAGAAGCCAAAGCTAGAGATTAAAATGCTTTACTTTTTTCTGTGCATTAACCACATCTACTTCAATCAGTCTGTAAAATAAACGCACCATGGCGTTAAGTACAAAACCAGTTTTGTCTGCTAGTGTTAGATTTGGGCAAATACATTATGGAGAATTTAAATAGTATTTGCGATATTGAAATGGTGAAATGGATGAAATTCAAGGAGCATTGTTTTGATAAGTTAAACTCAGATTAAATTCTCAACTGCTAGATTGCAAAGGTTTTTAACAGTTAAACCTTGAGAAGCAATGTAGACATGAAAGCAGTACTGTTTTACAGATGACATCTCATAGAAATCTGAGTGGTTTATTTAGAAATGTGCTATGTTCGAGAAAAACCTGTGCTGTCACATTTTATTATTTTGTTAATGTCTTTCCTGGACAAAAAACTTGTTAATATACAGAGTAAACACCTATAGAGTTAAATGCAAATAGTAGCAGACAGTTTGGTATGATAAATCATTCCCACAGTGCTCACTGATCCTGTCCCTTGAGTATTTTACTTGTATTATATTCTCAGTTATGACTGATCTCCGCTCCTGTTATTGTTTGGGTAGCCCCTTTTTCAATCCCTTCCCTCCCCATTTCCCTCACCCCAGACTCCTCTAAGCCTCAACCTTAACCTCTATCCTCCCTCTCCAGAGTCTCGCTCTCCACTCATGGCCTGGTGCTTACTGCGGGGTTTGCGAGCCGATTAATGCCGCTGTTGTGTAAATGAAATGTGACGGCTTGTTTACCGGCTGGAGGCCGTGGGGCAGTAGCCTCTCGAGTGCAGCCGTGAATAAACTGATCATAATGGCCATCAGTACAGACTCTGGTGCAGGCATAAAGAGAGAGGCAGGAATCTAGAGTGTGAGTTGTGGGTTGCGGTTAGGCAATCTACCAGTCCTCCACACGTGAGGTGGGTAATTCTTTCTGACGGGGGTAAACAGCGCTAGAATGTTGTCCCATGTGTGCATGGATGCCTGCGTGTGATGTCTCCTCTAGTTGTCTCCTTGTCATTTTTTCAATTATCCTTCCCGCTTCAGGATCCCTGTGGACTCCCGGTGAGCATGCAGACGGATCCTTCAGATTGACTGACTGTGCTGTTTATATATTCATTATAGATTTATATGCCTCAATCCTTCTCCATTACACATCCAAATTCAATAAATGGTAAGATTTGTCATGTTGTATTGCGCCAACTATTGTTTTTGGGTGGCAAAGTTAATGTCTACACTATGAAAAGGATTTATTTTTATTAGAAACACAAGAAAATCTAGTCCTTGATCAAGAGGAATGAGTGCTAGTCAAATCAAATGGCAAAATAAAATAGCAGGCTATAATATCGAATTGTTATCAAATTTGCTAAGTAGTTTGTATCTAATAATAATAATAATAATGCTTTCAATTTATTTATTCATTATTCATTCACTCCACATTCACACTCTGGTGGTGATAAGCTACCTTGGTAGCCCTCAGCTGCCCTGAGGCAGTCTGACAGGACGTGGCTGCCATTCTGCACCTACAGCTTCCTGCCCACCACCAAACACACCTCACCAGTCACACACATCCATACAGGTCAATGTGGGTGAAGTGGCTTGCCCAGGGCCACAACTGCAGAATGGCCCTAGCAGGGATCGAACCACCAACCTTCCAGTTACAGAACGATCAACTCCACCACTGCGCCATCTTTCCGCTTTCTGCTCATAATAATTGTTGTGGTCTTTGATATTTACATTACCATTACAATTAAGTGTCTATAAGGGTTTAATATGTTCTTAATTTAGAGCAAAGCACGCTGCTTTCATTTTTGTGTTTCACTCATATAACATATTTTACATTCAGTAAATATTGGCAAATAAAAAATATTGGTTAGTTACAAAACATCCTGATCATTTTAAGCATCTGTTTGCTGTCTTTTGCATTTTTTAATTTTTTATAAGTATATATTTTTCAGCACTCCACAGAGTTGTAAAGAGCACCATACTTGAGTAAAAGTTCCTTAATGAAAAAAACGACTACATTACAAGTCTCCTATTTTAAACAGACTTGAGAAGAAGTCTTAAAGTATTCAAAGAAAGTAAAAGAAAAAAGTATTTTCAATTGAAACATGAAGTCTAAGTCTGTTTAGCCGCCACTCAATTAATCAGAACTCAGAACTTTTAATAAAACTCTTTATGAATATACAACGCACAATAAAAGCATTATGGTCAAATTGTTCTTCTTTTTCATAATCTATCAAGTATTTCAATAGCATATTAAAATCAGATAATATAAAAATTTGTTGGTTTCTCACAATGCATTTAAATTGTCTATCATGATTGTGCTTCACCAAGCTATCACAGTAATAAAACCATTCTCAGCTTTCCACAAACTAAACTCTTCTTACCGGTGAACGTGTGTTATCCAGGATTTTAGCGAATATAACACTGCTCTTTTTACCCAGTTAGAGTAATTCTTTGGCCGCCTTTCCACATGAGCATCACTGTGTCGTAATTCATACTGCTAAGCATGCAGTAAGTTCACTTACAGTCTTTAACGCACCAGACCTTTGGGCTCTTCTCTAAATTCTTCAACTTTAAGGGCTGTTGATCAGATTTTCCACTTCCATTATATGGATAAGCCTTTTATTCCTCTCTAGCTTTAAAAGAAAAACCTTTTAACAAGTCAACCAGTACCAATTATGACTTTATGGAGCTGATTTGCCATGTCTGTCCAAAGTTTAGTAACATGTTTTTATATGCTCTCACTGCACCTCAGTTTGTGTGTGTGTATGCAACAGCACTACATCCCATAATTACCCCTGTAATACGAAATGGCATCGAATCCTCCAGAGAATGGAGATGCATTCATCATCCATTTATTAAAATAGCATAATTTAGTGCACCGCTCATTACTGCGACGTTGACCTTTCCCAAAATGAAGATATTTTTATACCTTTTGTGCCTTCTGCCTTATTTTCCTTAAATGCTTTCTTAAAATGTTAATAGAAACAAATAAAAAATTCCCATTCAAGCCTATGGGATGGATTGCTCTTCCAGAAGATCAGCATTCATCACATTTGACTGCATTTTTGTTGTTCTATTCCAGAGTCTTTCCACCATTGACCATGGAGTCATTTAGTTTAGCTGATCACAACAATCGTTGTGCATTTACATGTCTTCTAATAATCTCTAATAGTCTCTGTCATCTCTCTAATAAACTTACCTTCTATATTACAATACATATTATCTATATTACAAATTTTTTTGTGAAAAATGTTTTTGGTACCATTTTTGTTCAATACAATACAAGACAAAGCTACACAGCTGTCACCTTTCCCCCTCTATACAGATTTCAAAGATAATCAGAAAATTACAGTGGATATTGATGACTTAGCATAACAATAATAGCTGGTTGAGCTCCATCAGAAAGAGTAGAGAAGACATTTAACAGTTCTAAGATTGCACCATTTTTGACTAGGCTAGTACATGCTGTTGAGAATTCCATCAAACTGATTTTAAACAAGAATGTGCACGTCAACTCAAGGCATCACATCCACCTAGTGACCAACAATTAGTGAAAAATCCCATGCATTACATCGTTAATAGGGTGCATTATTATAATTCTGCATCAGTCTGCTTTTGCTACCCTTCAGCTTGCATAATGCCTTACATCCCACTACTTCATCACACTTTATTAATTTCACTTAGACTTTAAGGATTATCAGTGTTTTATGTTTTTTTGTCCTTTCTAGGGGGAGATTGGCTGCTCCTCCTGTAATCTGTTTCAGTACCCTAGCTACTCTTTTATGGAGCTCAGGAGAAGGATAGGTGCAATTAAAAAACATTAATACTACCTAATGTAAGATATCTTTAAATGCTTCTTTTTGATTTTGTTTTTGTGCTTGACTGAAGCAGTATTTACAGAACTGTTACTTGAACTCCTGTATTTTGGTTTAGCTAACCACAACATGCACTGGTTCCCGTTTTAGATGTCCCCTAACTCCCATATCTACTTTTAAACGGCTAATAATTTGAGTGGCCACTTCATTAGAGTTGAAAAGGCTACGTTGTACAAGCGAATGCATGGTGTTGCTCCATGGATCTATACACTAATGGAACCAGATTGAATCCGGGAGCATGGGTGAAACACCCCTGGGACTAAAAATCACCTGCAAAATGCTTTTAAGAGAAGATGTTCATTTAAGCCTAGTCATTTGGCAGAGTGACAGAATATTGTGCTGAGGATTTCACTCATTTGTTTCATTTAAGACCCCACATGTATCACAATGTAGGGCACTGTTGGGAAAAAATCCCATCATCATCCTTGCGTCTGTTTTAAAGAGCGGAGGGTGCTTGATAAGACTGATTGTAATTTATCATGGCCGTATAAAAACCCAGATTACAGCTCATTGGAATGCATTGCCTGTCCTTAGTACTTCGTTTATAAGCCTTTGGGACGCATCGCTCTTCTTGCTCGGCTTCCCTCTCTCCTCTCCCTCATTTCCCATCTCTTCTCTTTGTTAATCAGTTAAACTCGCTCTTCAAATAGCCCCTCTAATTACTGCTGGGCTCCTGTGAGCGTCCCCCTCTCGTTCGCTCTCTCTCTGCATTGAAGCTGACCCCTGTCAGTAGTGCTGGTGTGTGTGGATGGTGCTGGTGAATCTTAATGGTGGCGCAAGGCTCCAGAGGTGCCAGTGAAGCGGGCTCATTAGCAGACAGTCTCGGAAGCTCCAAGAGATGCTTTCAGGGGACAGCTATCAAATGTGAACCACAAATTATTGTAGTACTTGTAAACTAAAGCTTTGAGGGAGAGGAGAAAAATATGTTTTCCTATTGTAGATGGTATTTGAAAATGCTGGTCATTTTTTTTCTCTGAACCTAATCATTGGAGGTTTGTCAAATGCACCGAAAATTACTCTAAGAACTGGCCTTTTTTCATGACCCTTAACCTTTGTGATACTGCTGGAGGCCATTCTCAGATATGTGCAGGGTGGTGCACAGTACAGAATAAAAGTCCAGGTGGGATTGACATGTGTTGGTCTACAAGTGCAAATATTTTCATGTCACTAGTTGTTTTGTTCGTTTCTGTCAAACAATTTCTTAGTGTTTATTTTATGTTACATGTTTGTGTCTTTCTGTTATTTATTTATTTCTTTCTCTCTTTTTTCTCTTCCTTTCTTTATTGATTTGTTTTTAATATTTCCCTACTTCTTTCTGTCTTTCCTTCTTTCCTTCTTTCTTTCTTTCTTTCTATATTTTATTTATATATTAATTTCACTTGTTTATTTAACTTATAAAAATTAGGTAATTTTTCAATGTTTAGTTGTTTTGTTAATTAATGAAAAATTGTATTGTAATAGTTGTTTATATATATATATATATATATATATATATATTTCTTAATATTTGTTAGTTTAATAATTTGTTTGTTTATAAACATGTTTTTATCTATTTGTTTATTTATTTAAGACTAGGTTTGAGTAGAATAGGTTTTGTTTTTTTGTTGTTATTATCATCTATATTTGTCTTATTTCTAAAAAAAAAATTACATTTAAAAGGCAGAACTGTTTTCAAACTACAAAATTTAGTTTTCAGGCTTGATGATTTACTCCAAGGTAATCCCCATTCTGCTTTGCTAAATAAATCTCTCGCCTGCTTTGCTGGTGCATATTAATTTAAAAAAAGAAAAAAAAGGAGTGAAAATTAAATGCAATTAATAAATGCCTTGCTTCAAATGGTTAGGGTTTTTGGCGCCTCTATTACTGAGTCTATTCATTGGCAAATGAACAGGGGGAGTCATTTATAGTGAGAAACAAAGCCGAATGAAAATATAATTCTGCATTGTGCTGCGCTTTTGTTACTGCCCGTCAAGTCCCTAATGGTGCGCTTTTGTTTTCCTGCACTGCTCTGAAACCGTAGTGTCGAATTGCACGCTCCTCTCATGGTGCGTAATGGCTCGGCTTTGTGATATTAGATTATAGGGGCAATTATTGGCGTCAAACCTTAACAACTCAGCTTTCAGGCGGCTCGTCAATCCTACTGTCGCGCAGCAAAAGAAGGTGTTATAACCGTGGTAATTATTACGCCTGCAACTTGAAAATGTCAATGAACGTGTGTATAAAATAGAATGTATGGGTTGTCACCGCAGGAGAATGGGATGCAAAGGAGCAATTAATTACAGGTTTTCATTTCTCTCTTTCCCGGTGACAAGCAGTGGCGCGTGGCAAATTGGCATGGCGCCAAGTGCCCACCACATAGACCCCTTTCATATGCCTTATCTCACGTTCTGTCTCCCCATCCTGCTCACAAACACACACACAGCACATTCTAGATGGCCTTCATTCCGACTAACTCTCTATTTGAAAGATGTCTTGGCTTCATTTCAGCCGACTCTTCCTCTTTGAGTGCTCAAACTCACTTTTAAAGCTGTAATTGTTGGGTTAACTGTTGCTGTAAGTCATCAAAGGTGAATTTGTGATTTCAATTTTTTGGCTCATTAACAAACACTATTTCCAAATGTATGAAATCAGCCAAAATGTGTCCATGCTTGTTAGCTTTAGCTGAAGGTGTTAACTTTTACAATTTTACCTGTCATACCTGTAATTAATTAAAGTGAGTAGCACTCAAGCACATAAAAAGCATCTGCAGCAAGTCAAAAAGTGCATATGTTTACCTCTTTTCTCCGTCATGGATTCTGGGAAGTCTTTGCCCCTCCTCGAAGAGAATGAAACGCATGGATCGATTGATTTTCTAGGAATGTTTATAATAAAGTATCGGACAGTGACAGATGACCAACGTGAAGAGTGGCTTTCATCCTTTTTCCGGTGGGAAGGGGAACCGGTGTACAAATTTACCTCCAATCTTGTTTACAAAGTCAAATCAGGCCTTTACAGATTTAATTTGCGTCTGACAGCTCTCTCTCTCTTCGTTTCTCTCTCCTTATCTCCTCCCTCTCCCTCCTCACAAGCCCTTGAGCTGTGAATAGATAAACTGCTGAAAATATGAGCGCTCAGGCGCTACATGAAAACAAATGAATGCAAATATCAGATCGGACTGCCAGTGGACTGGGAAGTCGTCACGCTCCTGCCTGTCTGTTTTATTCCCTCTGAGTGGAAAATGTAGATAAATGTACGAATTATGTGGAATTGTAGTTTGTCCTCGCATGTCAGCTTCAAGCCAGCCGTTGCCTGTAAATAGCTTTATTTTTATTGAGCAGTTGCAGGGAGATGATCAGTTCTGGCCCTTGAGCAGTAAATAGAAAAATAAATAGAACTCAGCTGAGCGGCTGCGTGAGTGCTTGTGTGGAAGATCACTTGCTGTATTCGAGGAAGCAGCTGCAAATTGTAAGGCTTGAAATTGGTGGCCTGTTAAAAGCTACCCAGAAGTTCAGTTCAGAGTGACTTGTTCTATTACGTTATAAGATCAAGTACAAGTGGTCTTTCAAAACCATGTCAGTATATCATTAGAATTTATTTATATATATATATATATATATATATATATATATATATATATATATATATATATATATATATATATATATATATATATATATATAAATATATATATATATATTTTTAAGAGTAACATATATATATATATATATATATATATATATATATATATATATATATATTACTCTTAAAAACAATCCAAAGTATCATTTATTGTAGGACAACTACTGAAAATACTCATCTGACTAATTGACGTTAAAGTCCCATAGGAAGAAATCGTTATTGTTTATCGCCTCTCCACTTCTTTCCGTCTTTGCATATTTGTCACAAGATAAGTATCTTTACGCCTCATTCTTGTCTAGTAAATTGTGCTCTCACATCCAGACTGTTGCAAGTTGTTTCCTGCCGATCGCTATCTTATCAGAGTGTTTGTTATTTTTGCCAGAGATGTGATTCTCTCGATAACAAGTCATAATATTATGTTTATCAAAGTACTTTCATGCTGATAAAGACTGCACACTCAAGGGAAGATTGGATCAACATGCGTTCACTCTGTTCTGGAAAAAAACTGGCAAGGATTTACAATGTAAGCAGTGTGGAGAGCCATTGTGTCAACAGAATCGATGTTTTGTGTACTTTCTTTGCCAGGACAGGAAGGAGAGTTCATCAAAGGGAATTGCAACATTCCTTTATGAATCTAAAGTGACCGAAGAGGCTTTTGCAGTGCAAATATGTCATTTTAGTCTTTTGGTTGTTATGTCTGGAGTGTTTTTTTCATTATGGGATAAAACAGTGCTACTGTAGAAAAACAGGGAAGATAGAGAGGCGTTGGAGAAGATGCTCTGAAAAGGATCAGATTGGGAATTGAACCACACTCATTAAAATGTATGCGTCAGGGCAGAGCCAACTTTGGTTTTGTCACACAAGTCCTGTTTTTTCATGAAGTCATGAAATAATGGTGAAGAATAAAGCTTTTTAAATAAATCACACTCAAGAAATGTTTTGGTCTTTCTCTTAAGGTGCCTGTATCAATGGCGATGATGACCCCACAGATGATAACTCCTCAGCAGATGCAGCAGATTCTCTCTCCGCCTCAACTCCAAGCTTTACTTCAACAACAGCAAGCCCTTATGCTGCAACAGGTAACATTCACACTAAACCCTAGAAGCCAAACGTAAAATAAATCAAGAAGATATGACTTGGCCACACAAACTACTCTATTGATATTTTTCAGAGGTTCCCTCAGATGCCAAATCTTCCAGTTTTCCAGAAATTATTACTTTCTTAAATTTGTTAAAAAAAAGAAAGTAAATCCCTTGTTTTTAGAACACAAATCATACTTTACTTTTACCTTTCACCTCAAAATTTGGGTGTAGGTTAGCAATACTCTCCATTAGGTGAGGGTTGGTTAGAGTTATACAAGTTGGATATACAATGACTTGAGAGTTACATGCGTTTTTAGCAGAGTAAGAAAAAATACACTCTGAATAGAGTACAGATAACTCTTGACTGAGTTAAAGGATCTTAAAAGGTAAAACCTTGTGCATTGTAATAATTATTTGTATTTTCTTAACTCTTTATTTTGTTATTTTGTACCTACAGTATCTCAATGTTAAAAAATAAGACTTTTAAGCCTTAATAAGAGTGAATTTAAATCTATATAGGCCAAATTGACTAGGAACAGACCGATTTAACTCTATAGTTTGTTCTGTATACAGTACTTCCATTGCTTTTTTCTGTTTTTCCCATCCTTAAACCCATAATCCAGTGGCGCTGAAAAAAGCTAAGTGGGTAAAGAAAGTGAATGGACCTCCATAAAACCAATGGAACAGTTTTTTACTCAAAGGCAGAACGTAGAATTAATGCATATGCGTGGGAATTGTATGCTAAACACAGAGCCATATAAAACATTATCTTATCTTACATGTTTGCATGCAAGCAACACAATGTTTGTTTTATTTATTTCCTCCTAAAAATAACGTCTCTTCATGTAGTCCTCAAGCCACTCCATACATATTCATAATTTAGTCTTCATTCCTCCGCGAACCTAAATTTTTTCACAGTTTAATGGCACGTTAATGTGTGATCTGGGTTAACCCTCCTGTGGTAAAGATGGCGATGCATGTCATGTAAATGTGTGTTGCATAACCAGACCTTCCATGTTTAGTAGTTACACGGCCTCTTTTTTATCTCACTGTTATGTCAACTGAAGTTCAGAGGTATGCCCCTGAAGAAATTCTGTTTTTTTTTCTCACATCTCCAATATTTAACACCGTCTCATTCTCAACTTCTTCACATACAGCATTTTGGAAATCAGGTTAAGATTTTACAGTTCTGATTATTTTATTCACAGTTTTCAGTTGCAGAAATGATCAGAGCAGAATTGATTTTAGAGCAGGTTGCTTTGGGCGATTGTAAATTAGATCTGCATAAAAATGATTAAGAGTTGCTCGTTCACAGAAATCACAATTCAGCTGTTTGAGAAAGAAACATGGCGCTCTTTCCTCCCTCCTCCCACTTTATTTCTCTTTTTACATTTTGTGTTTAATGAGGATATTGAAATTGAAATAGTCGCCGTTCATGGGCCATTTTACATCTCCAGTAAAAGCCAGTGGGTTTAATGCTTTGCAGTGGTGATGAACCATCACAGAAGTAGCTTTTAATGCTCACTCGTTCACACATGGCAAATGGAGCAATCCAACCAACACAAGTCCATCCATTCCTGGTCTCATCCCAATGTGTTTTTGAGTGGGAGAACAAGTGGGCTTTAGCTTTATCTGCAAGCGGATGCCCTAACAAATATTACTTACAAAGCACTGGAAAGAGAGAGCAAGTGGATGTTTATGTATGCATGTGCACTTATGCATGTGTGAGTTAACCTTTACATCCCTCCAACCCTTAATTACAGCCAAGCTGATATATTTCTCTTCTTTTATCCCCTCTCTGTGCTGTTAAGTAAAACCAAGGTCACAATAATGGGAATCTAAGGTGAATGCGTTTCAAGGCATGCAGTTAACGGAAAAGCCCACTGAATCAAATAATTAAAAAACCCTTAATTATTCTTTAATTATTCCTGCAACTATTCAGCTTCATATGGGCATGAATTAAAGGGGTAATGAGTTGGCGAGAGGCGGCAGGGCCATGCGGGCAGCAGTGAGGCATAGAAGAGAGTTTAAACCTAGAGACGGGCAACAGATTGTGATACGAATGCCTTTTAGTGTGGTAAATGGAGTTTCACTTCACAGCTTACAGCTCGCTGACTTCCCCCCTCGAAAGGGCCTCAACTTGAAGATGCCGTGTAGCTCACCTTCAGTGTTTTGTAAAGCAATGCAGCCTCATGCAGGCAAATGTATGCAGTGATGCGAGATGCCTTTTCTGGCAGGAACACAGGAGTTTAGAGTTGCTTGGTAGAACTACTCGTCTGGTAAAATAAGGTTCAAGGTTTGTTAAAGACCAAAGAGTTTCATAACTGTTTGGAGAAAAGTTTTCGATAGCATACAATCAGTCAGTTTAGTTTTATCTTTTTGTTCTATGAAAGAAATAGAAAACGGAGAAAGTGTTAACACATCAAGTATTCAACAGCTAAACACTAGCTTGCTAAATGTTAACATTAATCTAGTTACCTCATCGTCAGTATTATCCATCTAAACTCCTCCGGTCATTGTTGGACAAGGGCTTTTCCTTCTTTGGCAAATGTCATAAAAGATGACGGTTCTTAGTGTTTGATGGAGTCCCGGAATGTTGGAGGCATGAAAATTTTTTTTCCCTCAAATTATTACTCAAGTCAAGTTATATCTATCTTTTTGGCTGTTGGTTTTGAATATTCATCTTGTCGCTTGCCTTACAAACTACTACAAAACTGCCAGCAAGCACTAAATGCCAACATAATCAAAATATTGTCATGCATTTTATGAAGTGGAACTTAAAGCTTTGACTTAGAAGCTGGATTCAAATGTTTACTCCATATTTCTTGCAAATGCATAGAAGGTCATTAGTTCGCCAGAAGCATGGAAGTATGAGGATTTATTCCAGGCAATAAAAACGCCATTTGATATCACGTACTCTAGTTTCCCAGTTACCAGTTGCTAACATTAGTAGATTCGTCTATCTCTTCAACTGTTTTGATTTGCATCAATGCATATTACTGTAGAACTAAAATCTGACACAAGATTAGTAAATACTTAACATTACTCTTCAGATATTTTGGGTTTCTCTGAACACTACTCATATATAATCCATATTATCCCTTGTTTGCACAATAGTCATCAATAACAAGCATTTTATTCTAGTCAGTCTAGTCAGTCTTTGTTTAAAAATAAACTTAATCCACTCTTTTTTTAAGGATCCGATCATAGGAAATACAAATGTTGAATAGTTGTACAAGCTGTACTCCTAAATATGATAACAAGACACTTATTTTATCATAGTGTAATTGCTTGCAGTGTCTCTTTTTTTTATTATGCATGGTTATTGTAGCTGGTTCTTGGCTAAGAGAGAATGCTGAGCAGAGTGGCTATCATCACCACCAGCATCACGAGAATTTGCAAAAGGGCTTGTAAGTCGTCTTTGCAAAAAAAAAAAGCATTTATAGTTCTGAAAATGTCTGTGTTTTTTATAGATTATTTATTGATCAGCTATTATATGTTAAACTACACCATTTCTATTGAAGTTCATGAATTCATCCAGTTTTGTGTATCTATTACTAATAGAACTTTAATCTGACAAAGCATTCGTGAATATTTAACATTAATTAACAGATATTTTGGGCTTCTCTGAACACTACCCAAATTAATCCATGTTATCCATATAAATCAATTCCTGTACTGCTATTGTTTTTATTTTGTCAATGATCACTCTCCTGGTTTATATTTATTTCATAGAGCCAGTCTGAGATGGGAATGTATCTATTTTTTCTGAGTTGATGGCATATATTATCTAGAGCAAAATGAACTCATTCAAAAGCCATATTTAAGCCTTTTATCAATGAATTACCTGGACAAATTTCAATCAAATCTTTTGAAGTCTAATGGCTTTTTGGAAATTGATTCATAAAGACATTTATTTTAAGAGAATTTGTCGTTATGAAAGAATTCTTAAAATCAAGGTCCCAGCGGCTCATACCTGAACAAAATGGAAAATCACTAACATTCTCGAAAAATAAATAAATCTATTAGTCAAAATAAAAATGTATTTCAAGAATTTTCACATTGAAAAGTTTCAATATCACTGCTTTTAGTTTGACGCAGAGGTCATTAAATCAGAATTGAAAGTTAAATATATGAACAAAAAGAATATTTGGAGAAAAAGTAACTTGTAGGGCATAACACAGGTGTTTAGACCTTTGCTAACTGTCTCTTTCAGCTTGAAAGTCAACACTAGCAACATTAGCTAGGGAAGTTGAATAATTATACATATGATTATATCATTATAAAGGAACTATTTTTCTTCAGTGACTTAACTTGCACCGCCCTCCAGGCCCTCATTCATGGTGCCTGCTGCATACATACTGCTTTTTCGACCAACATGTTCTTCCATGTCAAATAGGTACTCCATGTGAGGCTGAGATTTTAATCTTAATAGGCTTTCCGGGGTAGATTAATAATCTGAAAATAAAACAAACAGCGGTGGCGGCTGCGGTTAGCCCCTGCTACGGTTGAAGATATGTAATGGCTGTGTAAGTGCTGAAGAGCCAGTCTCACTTAGGATTTTGCTAAAGGGTTGCTAGTAAATGGTAGATGCTAGGCAAATGAAAATAAGTTAGCATAACAGGAAGCCACCCATAAGTTATGTTTTTCTTCCTCAAATGTAGGAAAGGATGAAGTAGTGTTTATTTTAAACATTTAGCAGTGAACACCTCTAATATATAGAAAGTTTCCATCGTACTTCATTAAAATGTTACATGTAGTCCTGTTTGTTGGGTTTCTGGGTTTTATGATTTATTTGGAAATAAGAAGCAACTTTAAGAGAGTTTAATGGGTGCTAAGGTGTTTTGTGTCTGATTGCTAGGTCGGCGATCCATGGCTCTGCTCACTCACAATGCATACTATATATTGTTTTTTTTTTAATCATAATTATAAAACAAAAATATATAAATTGAAATATCATTACAGATTATTTGAAAATAAATACAGAAATTAACAAGTGATTTGGTGTGTAAGTGTTTAACAAAAAACTGGTTTAAGGGAAACTTTGATTTGGATAAACAAGGGTATCCAATTTCGCAATTGATTTTGAGCAGTTCTTTTTCAAGTGTTGCAATGTCAATTGGTTTCTAAGAGAGTTTTTTCACTATTAATTCTACTACTTACTTAGGATACCACGGCATTCATTCTGTTTGTTGTTATTTTTGGTGAGATTGATAACCAGACCTAGATGTAAATCAGAAAACTTACATTAAAGAAATAGATTGCAGGGAAAGTGATTGTGAATGTTGTTTTAGTAACCCTCAGAAGTCCCTAAAGTTTTAACGGCATTAGTAATTGATAAGTGTAAATGGTTAATCCTATCACGTATTTTCTGCTCTAAATACACCTGTTTCTTTTTATTCCTCCAACAACCCTCATTGTTCTGAAGAATGAAGCATGCCCATAACCCTACTTTGCACACTTGCAAGTATTGACTCAGTTCAGTTCTCAACGCTTGTAATCAAAGCAAGGTGTGCCATATTGAGTTGTTTTACCATGATAAAGCACAACCGTGACTATATTTACCCATGTAGAGAGAGAAAGATCCATTCAGCTGATTTTTAAATCAGTAACCAGTGTGTAAACACCTCTCTATTACTGTATTAACTTAACACTAACCTCTGGCACAACACCATAAACATCCAGAAATGTGTATGATAAGCGTATAGTATGTGAGCCTCAATAGACTTGTCAACGATTCTGGGGCCCTAAAACTAAACCAAGAACTGATCAAAGTGTTTTATGCCAAGTGAATTTACATAAAGCGCCTTTTAAGCTTGCAAGTATTGATTTGAACCTAAACATTGCGACTGATCCGGCTGCTACTTTTTACCACCTGTGGCTGAATTGAGACCATAATTCACACGCTAATGAAAACTGCATCAAGAATAAAATTGAAGGGTGACTTTACCACCCCTTTCCCAGACAGGTGTGCTTTATTTCAGTCAGTCATAAATAAGACAGCCTGTCTCAGCGCTGTCAGGCTTGATGCGTTAAGAGAAGGCTGGACAGATGATTTACAAGACATATTCATACTGTACGCCACCTGCCAGGTGTTTAGGCTGGCTTTTAGTGGAATGCTTAAAAAAAGACAAAAATGCCTTTTTACAGAGGGCCTTCAGCCTGAAGGAAGAAGCTCATCCGGTTTTATCCTGTTTTCATTTATTTGAAGTCACATATGAGTTTTTCTCCAAGCTACTAGATCATAAATACAATGTACATTAAAAAAAATATATATGATGCAGATATTATGCAAATTGTTTTACTTTTGGACATTTTTTATTAAATCTCTCTCTCTTTTGTGTTTGCTCGCTTATCTTGTATTTAAGTCTCTATCCACCATGGGTGGGTGGGGACTCTATTTTTGCTCTAAAGTCACCAATCTCTGATACACCGATGTTCTTCACATATATCTTATCTCCCCGACTATCTCTTTCTCTCTGTTTCCCTCTCTTCCCTCTGACTCTCTTCCCCTCTCTCTTTTTTCCCTCTATTTTCTCCTCCCTGCACCATCTCTCTCTCTCTCCCTTACCCCCCCCCCAACCCCCCCCAACACACACTGGTCTCTTATCTCTCACTATATATTGTCCTCTATCTCTCTCTCGCGGCGATCTATCTCTCTCTCTCTATCTCGATCCTACTGCAGATCACTATAAGGAAGGAAACAGGAGCAGTTGCACCTCCAGCTCCTTACCCAGCAACAGCAAGCTGGGAAGCAGGCCAAAGAGGTGAGCAACCCCTGCCCCCCAGCTCTCTATAGTGCACTTCACAGCATACTTCACCCTCACAGCACCCTAGATGAGCACTTTCAAGGAGGCTGACACATCATTTGTCACACAGTAGAGGCCAGTTCCTCTCAAACTCAGGCTCTTTGAATTTAACTGAATGTGAGAGGATTGCATGAGTGATTCTGTGCATACCCCAAGCACCAAACCATCTCATAAAAACAGTAAGCTTTACATGAAATGCCTTGGAGGAAAACAGACGATTGCCATCTTTGTTTCACTCCCTCAAGCATTCAATTGCTTTTTGTGTGTTAAGGAACTCAAAAATGCAGATTACGACATTAAGAGAATATGGATTTCCATTACTCCTCCTCAGACCGAAGCTGTGCTCCAAACCTTACCACTGGCTTCCCTGCTAATACTCTTTAAGTATTAATTTACAAGGTGCCTCTTGTTAAGCCTAGTGGAAAATCCCCTATTACAACCCTCTATGGTGGAGACGAAGAGTTTCTTTAATTGTCAATTAAGGCGCTGGAGGAGGAGAAGCACTAGATCTGGGTAATGAAGGTGATGGGGAATCATGTTGGATCACTGAGGATAAGACTACAGAACAACAAAGGCAAGGGCATGAGCATCTGTCTATTCACTGCAGGAAAGGAGCTCTATACTAATCTAACAGTCAAATTAAATCCAAACTTCAGTGTCGGAGGGAACAATATCTGATGCAGTGTGAGCAAAGTTTTCTCTGGAAGACTTAAAAGACTTATTAGTGCACAGCGCCATTCACAGTTGCTTGTTACATCTAGGTTAAAGTGACTTGTGTTGGTTAAATGCAATCAATTCTGAAAGCAGAAATGAATAGAAGCACACAAGTAGCAAAATTAATTTTGACATGTAAAACGCAGCATAATATGCAATATGGTGTGACATTATGTAAAATGAAAATGCATTTTCGTATTTAAATGAGCAAATTCGCATTACATGTATGCTAAGTGTGATGTAAAATTAAAATGAAGATAAAAACATGTAATCTGCATTTGCCATTTATAATTATAGCTTTTTAATGTGAATTGGGCAAAAATTTTAATGCTTTAAAATGTCTACATTAAATTGAAAGCACATTACCAATATTGAATCTCATATGTGATATGTAATAGTAGCAAAATTACCATTCCAATATTTATTGTCCTGATTCCATTTAGGGTTTTTTCCCACCTGACTTGTTTAGTTAGATTAACATGAACAAGAGTTCTCTTTTCCCTTTAGTTATGTTCGTTATAACAGGTGAGAAAGCTGTATTGCTATATTGCACCAAAAGCGGACAAAAAAATCTATTCGAGACCGGTTGGACGAGGTGGTCTTGGGCCAGTTCCAAACAAACTTCAGAGCTGTTTGTTTGTGGTGAGAACATGATCAAACTATCTAATAACCACTCCGAACTAAAACCAAATGAATGAATTATAAAAATGTCATAAAATGCTTTTTGCACGAATATGAGATCACGTGCGACTATGTAAAAGCAGCTGTTGTCATGGCAGCTCGTGGTCAAACACCGAGTATTGAGGAGCTGCTTACGTTTATAGAACTCTGCTCTGTTGATTCTCAGTTTCCCAAATCCCACAAGAACACTGCAATTCTCTCAGTGTACAGCAAGCAGCTCAGAGACAGAGTTTCAATAGATCTGTTTATCAGTGCTGAGTTAAGGCAAACAAACTCGATCAACAGAATAAAAATATTACATATCTGAGTGGAGAGTGCATTACCTTGTAGGTTGTTGGCTATACGGTATGCCAACCGTATATCAAATTAAACAAACTAGAAAACTGTTCTTAAAAGGAATTCTGGCTGACCACACTTGGTTATTGGAACACTTTGGACAAGTGTGAAAGCAACCTGATCCTGAGAATACTTGTTCTGATCCCAATATATCTTGCTATAACTGAGGACAGGTGAGAAAGGTTAGAGCTCAGGCAGTATTATGAGAGATTGTACAAAATCAGGGCACGTCGTGAAGAACCACTGTTCAAATAAGACCCGATTCTTGACATTTTCCACAAAATGTGATGGAACAATGTGATTGTTGTTTAAGGCCCCTGGATTTTTTTTTTAGACCTTTTCCCTTATTAAACATAAGAGTTAAGGAGATCTGATCTGCAAGGGGATGCAGAGCAGAGAAATTAAACGGGGGCTGCAGTGGTCAGCTGCTCTTTCCAGTCGTTCCAGACATGTTTGTTCAGGGACTCTTTAGCTTACCTTAAAGCTGAAAGTATTTAGATGATTTAGAGGTTGTAGACAATGCAGTTATCATATGTTCATGAGTGTGCTGAAAGAAAGAGAAAATATGTATAATGAGTAAATATGGATAATGTGAATTAGATTAACTTTTTTAAGTTTAGTATTACTAGTTTAGTTAATACTTAGTTTAGTTACTAAGTTTAGTAATTCTGAGAATTTGGTCTGTTGTTTGATGTTGCCAAAAAAATCTATGTTTAAAAAAAAAAACAAACTCCAGCATAAACATTTTCCATGTAGCTGGCAGAGCCAAATGATTTTGAAAATATGTAAGATTTTGTGATTGCAATTTACAATGCTGTTATTGTATCTAAAAGCTTTTTCTGTTTTTTATATTCATTGATCTCTTAATAGGACAATATGTAAATGAGCTAAATATAAATACAATTAACTGTCAGCCTTGCACGCATATAAAACCAGGTATAAAATTTCATATATAAGTGTCAATAACAACTATACAAACAAACTAAAGTATATAATAATATCATATAATTTATAGCATACTGTGTATATAAACATGTAACATCATCTTACTATATTTTAGTAATTATATGAGAGTTTAGCTAAACTTTTCTGCCTGTTAAACTCTCAAATGACACGGTGACAGTGTAATTTCAAAAGCAAAAAATGTCAAAATAGTTGAAAAATCATTTTATTGAAATTTTATTAATAAAATAGGAACATAGTTTTATTCTATGAATTCATACTCTTATTTTCAGTTATATTTTATTTCAGTTAGTATATTTATTTTTCTTTTTGATGGTCAGGTTTACTATTTTAAACTTGATCTCATTGTCCTGGATTGATTTGTTTCAGAACTGTTTATGTAGAGCAGAAGAGAGACTTTTTTTTGTTTGTTTTTTAGTAAAAGATGCTTTAATTGCAAGCCAGTGAACATACTCGGGTTGAGAGGTGAGCTTGATGGAGAGATGGTTGGCACGCATTTTTGTATCAAACTCAACTTTTGCTCTTTTCATTTTTTTATTAGTTTTTTTCCATTGTTTCACCCTCTCTGTCTTCTTTTTGGAGTTGAAGCTTGAGCTGTGGAGTCACCCTGGAGTCAGCCTAATGAAGTAGGGCTGTCAGTCGGGCCTGGCGTGCCCAAACTCTGTTTGATGTGCTCATAAATCAAGCTGACAGGCCTGTTACTCCGCTAGCTTTAGCCACTCAACTGCATCTAATGTAAACAGTGTGCAGACACAATGTGTTAAAGAACTTGAACTGTGTCCCATGGGAGTGAAACAGGGGAAGGAAGAGAAAGTAGGGATGTAGAGCAAGAGAAAGGTAGATGTATAGACAAGTGGATATTGGCTTTAGTTTCCTCATTTTAAGTTTGTGAGTTGACTCTGAGTCCATTATCATACTTGCATGTGTATTTCTATAAATATTTTTTTGGTATTTTCTTATCCAAACAAACAGCTGTGGACAGCATCTGAACTGAAGTGCGCTCAAGAGAATGCCAGTGTAACAGGTGGTGATAAAACCGTACCTCAACTGGCTTACAAAAAATTCGTTTAAACACATACCTGTAAAATAAAATATATATTGATTATTGAAGTCCCCTAAAATTACATGTAAAATTTCTAATTATTATTTCTAATTCCCATGTCTAATCATGGGAGTATTTATTTATATTGTTTTATTTAGCCATGTAAAATAAACCTAAAACGTTGGTTTATAGTTTTCCTGTTTGGAAGACATCTGCTCTTTTATTGTTGCTGTTTTTTACTGTAGTTATTTTATCGTTTCTGTTGTTTTTTTTATTGTAGTTTAATTTGAATTGTTTTGAATGGTTAATAAAAAAAAGATCTGTTTTTATAGTGTGGGCTCAAACTTTTTATAAATTTTATATATGACAAGACTGAATTGGTCTAGTGCAAAGTAATCTGATCCATTTAATTTAACTGTATATGTTTTAGTTGGATGTTAAAAAAGAAACACAGCAGTTACTCTTAAAAAATAGAATTTTTTCATTCATTTAAAATAGAAAATGTAACAACATTATAATTCAAATCTGCATGTTACAATACAATACTTATTGTAACACTTATTTAATTAATTAACACTAATCTGTTTATTCTTTATTGTTCAATTTTGAGTTTGCTAATGTCTGTAGGCTGAAACACAGCAGCTCAGTAGGTCTGGGAAGGAGCTCGTGTTTTCTCTGTTATTGTTGACTTTTCCCATGAGGCCTTATACCCTGGGCAACAGCCTGAAACCCTTTTCTGACAGCGAGATTAAAAAACTAGCTCTAATTATTTTCTTTTTTACTTTCCTTTCCTCCTTCAGTCTTTTTTTTTCTCCCATCCACTTTTTGTGCCGCTATCTTAAGAGATAAGACCCATCTCTCATTGGGAGAACATCAAAAAGAGCGTCTCTGGAAACGGCGGTCTGACTCAGACCGGTTCAGGAAAGAGGAGATTTATCACGACAACAAATGAACTTATCAGCTCATGACACCATAGCACTCACACTGACCCTTACACACAATTACACACTCAACTTGCTCAATGCGCAAGCTTGTTTTTCAAGGAGCTTGATTTGTAACCTGCTAGATGTGTTTAAACATACCACTCTCTATCATGTGATAAGATATATTAGCAAGATGTTGTTAATGTGTTCAAATATTCTAAAGAATTTAGCAATGTGGTGCACTGTTGTAGCAATATACTTTATGAGGAAATACATGTAAAAATCTGATGGATAGAGGACCAAAAAGGTCATATTTGACACTCAAGGAAAAATGCAAGTGAAAAATGCAGATGCTGGCCGTATTGTTATATCATGAAAAAGTTAATTCTTTTCAGTAATTTTACTTAAAAAGTTAAACATATTTCAAACATTGCACACACTGACATATTTCAAATGTTTACATGCATTAATGTTGAGGATTAAACCTGGCAACTAATGCATATCCCAAAATCAGTGTTTCAGAAAATTAGAATATTGCTTTTGACCTTTAAAAAAAAGTGTTTTAGAGATCTTGGCTAACTGAAAAGTATGAGCTTATACCGCACTCAATGCTTAGTTGGGGCTTCTTTTGCCTAAATTTCTGCAGCAAACGTGGTTGACATGGAGTCAATCAAACTGGTCTTTCAAATAGTTTGCTGTTTGGTCTTCTTCCTCACTACAAAACTTCATAGATATTTCATGGCGTTAAAGTCAGCGAGTTTTCTGATCAATTAAAACCTTGAATACCATGATTTGTAAACCAAGTGTTGCTAAAACAGCTGTGTACAGGTGCCACGTACTGTTGAAATTCAATCTGCATCTCCATAAAGGAAGCAACAGGAAGCATGAAGTGCGCTACAACTTAGAGGTAGCCGGCTGTATTGACCTTTTACCTCAAAAACAGTGGGCCAACACCAGATGCCATGGCACTCCAAACCATCACTGGCTGTGAAAACTGTCTCTTGTTCAGCTGAAACACATGTCTTGCAAACATCTGTGCTTGGTGGTTCTTAAAGCACTCCAGCTGCAGTCCACTTTTTGTGAATCTCTCCCACACTTTTATTGCATTTGTGTTATGAAAAAAGCTCTATTTAACTGTTAAGAAGTCATAGAAATTTTACATGTATATAAGTTAGTCTTTTTTTCATCTGAACTGAATTACAATTCAATCTTAAAATTAAATGTTACTTCAAAAGTTGTTACCAAAAAATATATAATAAATTGACTAATAAAACACTTGGAAAATTGAACTGTGTATGAAAAATGGATTCTGCTAGCAATATTCTAACACTTGGTATGAATACACATCATGCATACATACATACATACAACTACATTTACATACGATTAATCATGATTAATTAACAAAATTGGTGCGATTAATTAATTTGATCAACAGCACTAATACAAATATGTTTGTTTGACCAAATACATGTGTGCTATTTTATTAAAATAATTGCAATTATGGAATACTTTAAACCTCATTTCTTTGTCAAAATATAGTTTATAGCATTATCTTTAGTCAAGTCCATTTTCTTTGTCTTCATTAATTTGAATGAAGACCTGAAACATTTCAAGTTTTTTCCAAGCTGATCAAATGATCATTTTTCATCTCCTGGAAAAGACTGGATTTTTTAATGATGACTATCTGTGAACATTACGATCTTTTTATGAAACAGATAACAAGAGGTTTAGGAGTCACGCTTCTCAAGTTTCTCAAAGCGCATTTCATGCATAGTGAAAGAATTCCATGCCTTGGTATATCGTAAAATGATAAACATCTGATGTCATAGAATCTGGAACTGTTCTTAGCATTACGCACAGATGTTGTTAGTCACTGTTTATTGCTGTGTTAATTGGCCGGCAACCACATGCTAACACATTACTGCAGGAATGTAAAGCAGGTTAGTGAGTGTTTCTGTTCTAGAGCAACGAGTTCTCACTCATCTTTTAATGTGACTTCACAGTACACTCTGACACTTTGAACCAAGCCTCAGCGTTTTGTTGTCGTCTTGTTTTCTCCTGGCACAGGAAGTGCTTTGGTGTTTGGAGGGGAAAATATCTCTATTCCAGGATATGCGCTATCTAAACATGTCCTGGATGAGGTTGAAGGCCTATAAAAGCAAATGAATGTCTCATTTACTCCGCCCTGTCCATCCTGCAGCACTTTCTAGGGACTTTCTTCCTCTCGCTTTTTCCCTTTTTGTTTAACATGCCCCCCTCTTTTGTTTTCAGCAGCAGCAGTTGGGGAACAAACAGCTTGCTTTCCAGCAGCAGCTGATCCAGATGCAGCAGCTACAGCAGCAACACATTTTGAATCTACAAAGACAGGGTCTGGTTAACTTGCAGCCAGGCCAAGGAGCAGTACCAATTCAGAGCCTGCAGCAAGGTACTCACCACTGAAAGCACGATCTATTCTTATTGATTTAAACACTCCTATAGGTTTGGTTCAGGTGTTGTTTTGCTATGTAATGCTATTTCAAATGTATTTTGTTAATATTCGTTTTTTTTTTGTTATTAAACACTGTACTTTTAGCTAAATCATGAAATCTCTATTTTACAAATGTGATTTTTTGCTGTTTTATTATATTAATGTTAATGTTAGCAAAAATATTCATTTTTGTTTTAGCCTTTAGAAATTATTATTAAACAATTACATTTCCCTAAAAATGAGTCTGACAGTTGTTTACCAAGTTAAAGTTTACAAAGCCCACATTAGCTTTTATAATTATAAATGGTTTAAAAGCACACATTTGTCCCTTAAGTACCCTTTAATAACGTATATTAAAATATCAAGACTTTCACAAATATTTAATGTTTTACCCTTCAGACCTGGATTATTTTTCTTCTTCATAATCCAGCCATTTTCTGTAAAAGAATAATCAAGAGCAGTAGCTTGAGTGAAACAGAATATAAAATAAGTGCTGGAATGTGATATAAATTTGAATGGATTCATGGTCTAAATGGGGTGAGAATTTCATTGTGTTTTATAAAACCTCTAATTAACTTAAAAAAACAAGAACACATTTAAAGTCTTTTAAATATGAGTAGGATGCAAATATTTTAGTTTGGAGGTAAACTTAAAATCCTTGTTTAAAAAAAGCACCTAGCTGTACACAAAATTATCTTAATTTAAGGCATTGCACTAAAAAAATAAACATGATTTTTTGTGTGTGAATATAATCTGATAAAACCAAATATTATTTTAAAGCGCTCCACTTCAATGATCAGGGTGCTTAAAAGCATAAAAGCTCTTGCGCTCAAGATAAGGCTCCGTGTAATAATAGCAGGACCTCAGCCATCCATATTATTAAAAGCCAGTTTTAAAAGCCACACAAGCAACAGCTATAGTGGAACAGACAATTAGCCAAAGTAAAGGGTTCTAGGAGGAGTGCACATAACTATTAACCTACTAATAGAAGTCAGCAAATATTTAAAAAAAGTGATCACCATGTACTGGATCCTGAACTGCACAGTCAATCAGTGAAAGCCAGACAGAATGAGATTAATATTATAATGTCTCCCAAACTGTTGTAAAATTGAGAAAAATCGTGAAACATTTAATTTAGCTGTGAATAAAGCAGAATACACACACAAATAACTACAGTAAATACAATGCCCCAGTCTCAAAATTATGTTTGTTCACAATTACACAATTTATTTATCTATTTATTTTTGTATTACACAACTCCTTCTAAACCACATAGTCTAAATCCAGTTTAAGGTGTAGAAACCACTCAAATGTCAAGCTGTCGGCATCTCTCCAGCACTGCTTTGTCCTTGTCTCCAGCAACCAGAAAAACACCACAGAACATCTTATTCACTCCTTTAGTGATGCCCATGAAACACTAGCGTGGCTCTGAAGGAAATGCAGCGTGCTAAATATGTGCTGCGTCTGTTCAAACTCGTAGCCTAGGACCAGATGGCAGTCTCAAGCTGAGGCCAGACCTGAGTCCGCCACCCTCTTCCTTAGTCAGCCCTTGCCACACACATGCTCTCCGGATGCCCACTACTACACGCTCAATGTTGAATGCTAATAAACCTGGCTGTTAAACAAATCCCTCATTCTTATCCCCCAAATTTGGCAACGAGCTATCATCTCGATCTATTAGATTGAGATGGAATCCCCCGGAGTCTAACAACAGCCTTGTCCATAGAACCACATGTGAAGCTTGTTAACTTAATCAGCTCATAAAGAGATAAAAGCATGGCTTGATTGTTGGTTTGTAGAAGGCAGTCATTTGTATAATGGGTAAAACATGTCACAAAGTCTACTTGGGTCTGTGCACAGGGGCTAATGTTTCTACCTTCTTTCTCCCTTCTTTCTCTTAAAAGAATATTCAAATACTGTTTGAACGGACTAAACTCTCAACAAAAAAAATTGCTTACTAACCAAATTAATCTTTTACCAAACAATGAAAAGATAGGCAGGGTTGCAAGCATTACAACAATAAGCTTGAAATTAAGCTTGTAGCTTGCATTTTTGTGGACGCGGTTAATTTAATCACTCACAAGACATGCATGTTAACATCATAAATATGTGTTCTGTTACTGGCACTGGTTTGGCATCATAAAAATATCTCGATATTCTAAGTTATCAAGCTCTAGCCAACAACGTTTACTGATTATGTTTCACATAGAATAACTGTATGTTTGAATCAACGTTTGAGTGCGACTCAGCATTCAAGTAATGAATCATCCCTGATCAGTGACAGGTGGGATTGAGGCTAGAGTCCGCATACGTCTACTTCCGAGTTTGTGCTGAGATTTTTGCAATTTATTTTCAAAAGTCATCTCATTTAGAACCACAAAAACTACTGTATGCCAAGTGGTCCTCATAAATCTGCCTTTAAACTGTAAAACAGACTTTACCTTGAGATAACATAAAGAAAATTACAGTTTCAAACAGGAAAAGTTTCAGTTGATTATTTAAATTGAGAAAATTTATTTGAAACTGCACTCAGAGCAGGACTAAATATACTCTGCTCATCTGACAGAAGAAAAGGGATGCTTTAAATTATTTTTAATTATTAATTTTTTTAACTACAAAATTTCCTGCTGTTCTCAAAATTAGGTGCATCAGCTCTTTCATGTTCTTTAAAGACATTTTATTCAATGTTCGCTTGTTCCCTAAAGAAACAGACTCAAGGTTTGATTGTCAAATCCCTCAAAAGTAATACCAGTGTTTCACTAGCTTGCTTTGCTCTCAGGTTAATCAATTCCTCTTGATGTCTCTGAGTATCTAAAACAAGATGAAATTCAGAGTGGACCTACCTCACACATGCATGAGGAAGGCAAGAAAGAAAGGAAGGTTTACAGCTTGAAAAGTTTTTTTTTTTCACACCAGCCGAAAGTCTTAGGCATCTTTCTGGCTTGAACCCTCGGACAGATCCTCCTTTGCATTGCTTATGTCACTGTTTCAAAGGTTATGAAGAACAATAAACTCTGGGCTCTTGGAATCCCGTCAACAAATCCTGCTACAGAGCCGAATCGCGGAATTTCCCCACAATCCCTCTGAAAAGAAGCTCTCCATTATGACTGGCCAGCCAACCATGCTCATTCTTCTGGCTAGTCATGCTTGGCCGTAGCTCCTGCTGAAAGGGATTTGTTCTCTGATCCATGGGTGGCGCCGAGCATTGCTGTTGTTGTTTTGGTGTTTGTTTGGCATGTCCAGTCTTTCCCTTGTGAAGGCTTGGGTTTCAGACACAAGTGACTCATAGTGTTAGTCAGACTGTTAAACGCGAAGAATTCTTTGTTTCTTTGTCGAATGCCTTTAAAAGTTAGAGCAAGTCATTTTATTTCCTGTCCAAAGGGTGCAACCAGATCTGTCAGGCTCAGCTTAATGCTTTGTGATCCCCATCCCAAAGTTTCTTTGGTATTTTCTCCCTCGGGATCGTGATGCTTGGAGATTGAGAGCAAGAGAAGTGGTATTTTTTTTGGGGGGGGAAGGGTCACTATATATAGCATGTATGTCTAGACAAAACTTTAAATTATATATAGTTAAGTTATACATTAAAAGTACATTTTTTATTGTTTATTGTACGTTTTCTAATGAAGCATAAACAAAAATAAAAAAAAAATATTCCTAGCAGGTGTTGCAAATCGCTCATAGAAAATCAAACTGGTACCTCCGCCTCAAACACACACCTCTGGGGTTGAGTCATTATGGTCAAAGTAGTTGACAGATGTTTATTTAACACCCCAGGGTTTATTCTAGTCAGAGAAATGAGCCTGAGAAATATTTACTTATAGCCTCTGCCCGTAAAGTAAAGTTTCAGCTTTATGCCACACTTCAGCTTTAGGGTCTTCAATGCCCATTTTTAAACATTACCCAACTTCTGGAAAGCTGAGATTGGCATTAAAGTGTTCGCTGAAGTCTCTCTGAGTGAAAAAGAGAGTGTGTGGCAACCCACAGTGGGAACGCCTCACCTGCTCCTCTGTGTGTTTGGAAGAAAATGAGATTTGAAAACACTTCACTGTAGGTAAACCGCTTCATCTCCACCCTGCTTCCTCTCTTCCACTTCCTATGTACTGGTGGCTTTTGCAGGAACGCAGAAAAAGTGTCTCTGGTCTAGCGTGATTATTTGCAGGGTTAAAATACATTTGTGGCCCTTTGCTGCTCTGTCAGATTTTCTGTGCTCAGTGAACAACAGCCTGTAGCTGCAAGTGTGGCCATACATCATTTCACTGGCACCAGGCCTGCTGGGAAGGCGGGGGGAGGTGGGGGGATGAAGAGAGCCAGGCTAGGCGAGGAGTTTTGTTTTGGCGGGGTCCAGAACAAGAATGCTGGCGGACCAGACATAATATTTAGATTGCTATTAAGTCTTTGCCATGTGATAGCATAGCAAGCTGTGGCTTTTCGGGAACAGTGTGCGTTAGATGGACATGGGCGGCCTCCCCAAAAATCCTGTGCAACCAAGACCCCCTCCGCCTGAATCAAGCCGTTCTTACTCTGTAAAATAACCTTGAGTTCGCTCAATTTAAGAGGAAAAGGAAATGTCAACTTTGGAGTGCCTGGCTTCATTCAACTAACTTGGGAATTTGGAGATTCCTGGGTTGTGGAAAGGAAACAGACATCTCTTGATATGGTTTTAAATAGGTTCTTTCTTAATGCATTTGTTGGTCTCTCTGCAGCCATGTGTCCCACTGACCTGCAGCAGTTGTGGAAGGATGTGGCCAGTGTTCAGAGCACAGAGGAGGCCATGAAACACGAGGGTCTCGATCTGACCACCAACAGCTCCAGCACTACCTCATACTCGGCCTCCAAGGTCTCACCTCAGATCCCACATCACCCTTTGTCAAATGGACAAAACTCTGTGCACACTCCAAAGAGAGACAGGTCAGTGGAAAGTCCAAGAAAAGACTGTGTTCTGTGATTATCAGCTCTTAATTTTGTTAGAGCTTTGTTTTGTATATGTTTAGAAACCTTATTTCTTACTAAATTCATGCCATGAAATCACTGTGTTCACTGGTAACACAAGTGCATGCTCATTGGTAGTAACACAGGAAAGGACCATTGCAGCTACTATAATTCGTTTTATTAAGTGTTTTTGTATTTTATATAATGGAATAACTTTTTTAATAAACAAAAAAGGTTATCTTTTTATCTATTTATCTTTACAGTTATTGTTTAGTTAACTATAATAATATTAGAAAATGAAATAATTCTATTAGACGTAGTTGGGTAAATGAGTACATATAAAATAAGATGTTGGCTATAGTCATAAAATGATTTGTTTAGACTCATTAACAAAGATACTGGGGCTGCCATGATAGTTTGACTTAATTGTTGACGACAATGGAATTGTACTGTAGTCGTCAACAAACTACGCTGGTGACAAGTCAGAATGCACATTATATGGGCTAAAAAAAAAGTAAAAAACAGACTAATTTCAGCATAATAGGTTGTATACTGTCACTTAAATGGAGAAATATTCTCAATTAAGTTATTTGATTAACGAGTGTTTATCAATAAACATCCTTGAAGAGAGTTTGTTTGAATCAATGTGTGCTTCCACGGTCACACAAAAGAGGTTGTTTATTTTTTATATTGTGATAAAATGAAAAATACCCAGTGCAGCCAATGCTTGTTTCACAGCTTTCACACTCCAAACCAAACACTCATTGACTTCATTAAACTGTCAGGCTACGAATTCAGGAAAAAAGAAAATTCAGGACAAGAATTGTAAGCTTATAATTGGTTTAAAAAA
This sequence comes from Danionella dracula, assembly GCA_900490495.1. Taxonomy (NCBI): domain Eukaryota; kingdom Metazoa; phylum Chordata; class Actinopteri; order Cypriniformes; family Danionidae; genus Danionella; species Danionella dracula. Next base: position 1,261,019 of record UELW01000012.1, read on the forward strand.
ATTCACAAACCTACATATTTAAAACATGTAAAAAAAAAGAAGTTAAATTAAATTAACAAATGATGCACTGATTTAAATATATTGTGTACACTGCGCAAATAATTAATCTTACTCATTTACCCAATTGGTAATTAATTGCAAAAATAATGGCTGACGAGTTGACAATGTCATCTATCGTTAGTTACAGCCCTAAAAGATACTAAAAAAAGATACTAAAACAACTAAAAAGTAAAGACTGTGGAGTTTTTTTCGCCACGACAGTAGATGATGTAAATGGGTTTTAGACTATTTTATATGGATATTTCTAACTTAGACATGCGTTCACGAAGCTGTGTGCATTCTAACAATAAAGTGAACAAGAGATTGATGTTATAGCCTGTTTCTTACTTCATGTTTAAATTAGTGAGAGTATATGTTTTTATTAGGACCAAAAAAAATGGGCACACTCCATACATCGCACATAAACGTCTAAATAATTTTTCAGGGAGAGCAGCCCTGTATTGTGTTAAGCTGAAAACAATAATGAACATTGAAACATAAGTAGCACTTTGTTAAAGGACGCTTCCAAACCAAGCAGTTCAATAATTAGAGTTCGTAGTCCAAGTTTAATCACCTGTAATATTTATTTCATTGCTAAAGGACACTTTGTACTCTCTTTGTTTAGAGGGAATAAGTTCAATTTGACATATCGAAAGAAAGCTCTCCAAACAAGTATCATAGCCATCATAATATTTCCATCCTGAGCATTCCCAGTGCAACTGATGCAGGACAGTGTTTCATAAACAGATTGTTTTGTCACACGTCATATTTCAAGTGCTCTGCTGTCAGGTGCTGTTTGATGGGCTAATGTAAAATGCCTGGGTTCATTTGATATTTGGTACTTGTGTGCTCAGAACATAGCAGGCCTTCAGCGTGACTGACGCCTCTGTGCCAGTTTAGCATGTGTGTGTGTGTGTGTGTGCGTATGTGTGTGTAAAAGTGAATAGCGAACATTTATCTGAGAGGTGAGTAGCTGAATGAATGAGAATTGAGTGGAATAGTGGAGGAAATGGCATACTCATGTGCTCTTTCCATTTTTAAGAGCAAGACTCTTTGAGTGGATCTCATCCTTCACCAAGGAGTCCAGTGACGAGCATCTTATGCCTTATTCCAAAGGCCCACCCCTGCAGAGCTCTCAGTAAGTAAAACATACAGATGTGCACTCATATTTTTAGTCATTTACAATAGAACATGTGGATGTTTACCAAAAAATAGAATTTTTAGACAGGAGAAACAAGAAACAACAAGTAAACATTACTAAGGTAAGGGAAATAGCTCTATTTTTAGTTGTAATATTTAAGCACAGTTTGGATCTGGTGTACTCATATTGCTTTGAAGAGTGGCAATTTTGAAGGGTTTTTTTTTCACCAAAAATGTTCCCATAGAACAATCTAAACTTGTTATCCAAAAATGGCTGTACCTTAAAATGTTAAGTTCTCATAATGTTTCACAAAGTTTGGAACCTGCATCTTAAAACTGTTGAACACGAATTGCTTTGAAGAATGACGTTTAGGCTTTATATTTGTGCATCAACAATGTTCTTGTAAAACAATCTCCAGTTTTTATTATCAACCATAAAGATCTGTCTAAGAGTCTTACTGATATTTGTAATTTTTTTGTTAAGTTATCTCAGATTACTACCATGTTTTGTAGTAACTTTAAACAAGCTGTGATTACACGACAGTGAAATAACACTACATATTAAAATATTTTAACTGAATTTAATGAAAAACAAATAGTAGTTTACACGCTTTCAGCATAGGTATACACAATGTGTTGTGTTGTCAGTATGTCAACATATATCATGGCAAAGCATTTAAGGATTTAACTCTCAATCTACTCGTCAATCATTGTCGCAAAGGGGCAACCACCCACTCTCCCTGCCCCTGCGCAAGAACTCTTGATGGTCGGACATAAACAAGACGAGCTACTGATTATCCATAGTCTTCTATTCCTTGATTTCTTCTTCAACTCTTTGTTTTCAACATAGTTTTCTTCTTTGCTGTTTTCTGTTTTGAATGTTGACTTGAGTGTGTTGACTCTCACCACTCAGCTTCTCTTTTATTTCCCAACACTCATTGGTTGACATCGATATTGCGGATCACAAAAAAATTATCAATTTTGTTTTTCATTCATGCCCAGCGCTTGACCAAATCGAGGCCTGTTAATGTGTGTAATTTCTGACCAAAAATTATTTTAGTGTGTTATGTCCTTCAATCTCTAAAAAAGTTAGTTTTTCTTCTTAGTTTTATTTGTACACTTTTTTTACATGCTTTAGAACCTGCTTCTTTAAATTGGTTATTAAATTGCTTGTTAAAGGCAATTAAATTGCTTTTATAATTGCCATTTAAGTGTTTTATATTGATGTCCATTCTTATCCCCTTAACTTATTGAACCTTCAACTGCAGCTACATATTCCCCCTCTCACCATTACCTTGAATAAACTTCCTCCATCATTTCTTGCTACATAGGTGAGACTAAACAGAAAGATGAGTGCAATCTCTATTATGTTTTTCTAACACTGTTCTCCCTAAGTTGGCCTAACACATTTACACAAAAACTTACACACGTTTTACTCAAAAGGGAAGAAAAACTGTGCGGTGAAGCTAATGCATGGCACATGTGGACAGTGCGGTTGCCAGTAGTTTGTAATGTCTAGCACTCAAGCTGCTTCTGAATTGCGTGGGCTGTCCACTGCCAGCACATCTGATGAAGAGGAGGAGAGCAAGTATGTCTGTGTGCATGCCGCATCAGGAGGCCCTCATCTGTGTGCAAGCTGCTTTATATTAAGCTCCACTCTGATGTGGAATTGGGAAGAGTTCCCCAGACCTTCAACCGCCACAAGCTCCACTCCCCCCTCTTTAGCTCCCCTGCCCATGCTTAGCAGCAGTCAGACACATGACGAAGGATTCTGTGGTCCCTGCCCTCACGAACAAAACCCAAGCTACATGCTTGTCTGTGGCATCAGGCCAGGCCCAAAATGAAAAATTGCTGGATGTGACTTCTGACAAGGATTGGAGGCTGATCCGTTATGGGTCTCTACAGAAGCTGGGCCAGAGAGATCCCAATCCAGACTTCTCGGCCACAGAGCACAGTGGCCGTATCTCAAACGAAACAAAACTCTAGTGTATCCCCAAGCCCCACCAGCAGGCCCTGTCAGCACCTCTACAGCTACCTTATCCTTTTTCTCACTGAAACATCTGAAGACCATTCAGGTCCATTGGTAATTAGATGGCCGCATGTTGTTGCTGGGACATTTGAACCTGCATACGAGTGCAAGATGCTAATATCGTAAGCCTGTCAGTCATCATAAAGAAAAGCCAGTTGTTTTTTACATTGACCAGATTCTTTCGAGATGCATTTGTTCAAGGCTTCCTGAAGGACTGTCTCAAAGCTATCGTGTTTCCCAAACTGGGAGTATTTGAGCCTTTTTCCATTGCTTCACTCTTTGTAGTAGTTGTTTGCATGTTAGGCTACCATGCCGACTGACTCTACACTACAATAACATATCAACCTTAGTTTTTGGAAAGATGAAGTGTGCAATTACCATTGTCACCAACTAAATCATTGCCCCTAAGATGTATACAGCTTATGTCAAAAGTGTCTGTTCTTGTAAATATCATCTTTTATTAAGGAAATATGAAACACTGCTAAAACTCCCAAACCATGATCAGTCATTTCAACTTTGTCCAAGGAGTATTTGTGATCACTTCTTGAATGTTTGGACACAACTTAACCACCGCTGGACTAGCTTCTTGGTAGGGTTCACTGGACTCAGTCTCACTCAAGAGTATAAGTAAAGAAATTCAGCTTGTTGATCTTTTATGTAAAAAAATGTTATGTAATCATGATATTGTTACGTTCATATGGTATTTAATTTAAAGAGTAGCTCTAGTTGGGTATAATGTAAAGATCTCAACCTCAATTTCTGAAGAGTTGCAATCCCTCACAGCTTTGCTCCTACCTTAGCTGAACACACCTAACTCCACTAATTAAGCTCCTCTTGGCTTGTTTGAAGCTACTGGTATGTTGGGTGGGGGGAAAAGTGTGGGGCTCTCCAAAAATTGAGTTTGAGACCCTTGGGCTAATGCATATGGAGATTAACTGGGGATAAGTAGTTCACATATTCTCAGCTGTTAGGTTTTGAAGGAGGATTATTGATTGGGTGATCAACATGACGACGCTATTTTCTTCGAACTCTTACAATGCATTTCTCCAAATCTAGCCTTCATATTACTTATATTTTTTGAAAGTCCTTTGGTAAGTTCAAACCAGTGTGCAGAATACAAAACAATGACTTCACTACTGTGCAGTTTTAGTATTTTTTTTTTTTTGTTGTTGAAAATGATTATTATATTTTTACATAAAATGTGAGTAAAACTAGTTTTAGTCATGTTTTAGTTGACAATCACAAGCGTTTTATAGTTTAGTCATTTGAAGTGCATGACCAGACCAGGATAACATGTGGTGGTGGATACTTTGTATTTCGAATGACAGATTTACAGTAACCAATCATGAAAAGCAGAAATATCATGCAGTTTTAATGTGTAGCCGTTTCCCCAATAACAAATTCAACCACTCTTGTCTCCCACTGACAACTTGTGCGCTTTTTGTCATAACAGAGACATATTTAGCTCGTCAAGATCTTATCATCACAAGAAAAAAGCGCATCATCTCAGTAATTTTGATAATGTCATCAATGACTAAATCAACACTGCTGCTGCTAATCTTGCAAACTAGTGCCTACTCTATACTAGAACCCACTTCATTTATATAGTAGAGAGGAGCCCAGAACACATCTAGCTTTTAGACCTTGTAAAACCTGTTATAATCATGATAACATTGCTTTCAAATGGTATTTAAATGTGAAAACAGTTGTATTTGGAAGAGCGTTTTGCCCTATTGCATATGGAGATATGGTGATCACTAGGTTATTGGGTGGGATGACCATAGGACCATTTTATTGAAGAGCACTGCTACCATACCGCACTAAACTAACCAGTTTATAATGGAGAGTCAACAGAGAGATGAAGCAATTTATTTGATTGGATCCAGAGGCTGCGATGGACGAATTTTGTTTCACCACCACTGTTTTTGAGGGTCATCATAGAAATTTATTTAATTGCCAGGACCTGACTTAACGGACAGCTTTTTTTTCTTCAAAGTATGCATTCCACATCACTGCGTTTGGAGAATTGTTGAATATTCTAAACTTTTATGCTGTTCTTTGTACAACTGTTGTGGAAACAACTTGAGGGTCACAAACTAGAAGACTTCACGTCAATTAATAGCTTGGGAAATTCAACAGGCAACAGGATGTCTGATTATAATAGAATTAGGGTCGATAATAAAATTGATTGATTGATTGTTTGCTGGCCTCACCAGTTTTCTATTTTGATCAGAATCAAGCTCACATGAGCTTGACCTTGAGGGTGAATATATTTGTGCTGCAAAGTGCAAGCAGGGTTTATGGTGTTGCTTAACATAATCAAGGTTGTAAACCTGGTAATCATTGACCTAATTAACCCCATAGTTCTCGCACCTAAATCATATTCATCTACTGTAATGAGGGGCAGTCACAGACTACTGATAAAAGTTAGCAAATAGACAAATTAACAAGGAGTGTTTGCAAACACAAAAACAACCTAATTACTTCCAATGTATCTCAGTGATGAGTTGTTGAATATCACAGTAGAAAATAAGTTTGAAAATAAGCACCTGTTAACAGTACAAACCTAATCAAATCTCCTCTTTCAGCTCAATCCATGAGGAACACACAGCCTCTCATCCGCTCTATGGACATGGCGAGTGCAAGTGGCCCGGCTGTGAAGCGCTTTGTGATGACATGGGCCAGTTCATCAAGTGAGTGACAGCTGTTCATAAAAAGCCTCTCAACAAACATGTCATGTGTTACATTCATGTCTAACCGTGTAACATGCTTTAACCCCATCTTACTTCAAAATGGCAAAGCATACATCATTTATTACTGTGTCCAAGAGATCAAGTCTGTTAGCGTTTGCCTCTGTCAGAGTGGTTCATCTTTTTCTTTTTCTTTTTTTTTTTTGATGAGCTTGCAGATCGCTGCAAACTAAAGGCATTGAAGTGAGAGGACAGGGAATAAGAAAACCGGACACTGACAACCGTGTTCAGGTGTGATGTTTGAACAGAGAAGAGATGAATGAATTCCACAAGGAGGTGGGGGCTGCGAGGTTATTGCTGTAGAAAGTGTGAGACATTCAACAGTGGTGTGGGACTGTACTTGTGTTAAAAAACAAGAGGAAAGCTAGTATTTGATGGATGGTATTTGACACGATCAGAGTAAACCAAAGGCCCCTCTGAAGAGCACTTGTAACGTGGCATGGGTTTCAGTTGTTTGCAGGAACATTACTGGCCAAAAAGTTAAATTAGTGAGAATTTTTTTTCTTTTTCAAACATCTAAATTTATCGATGTAGACCCTAATCTTTGCTTCAACTACAAAAACACAAAATATCAAGGAAGCACTGGTTGAGCAATTATACATTGTAATCTGAGTGTTTATGCATTGTATTTATGACTATATGACCAACTGCAGAGTTTTTTTGTTTGTTCGCTGCCAGTTTTCCAAAAGTGTTTGCAGAGACTAGAATGCAGGATTTGGAGTACACAAACACAGGACACATGCATGACAGAACATAGAACTACTCTAAACTTGTTTGTTTAGCCTATCCAGCTTCTCAAATGATTGCTGATGATTCTCTGCAAAATCAACCGCAGAATCATTTCAGAAAAGTTTTACAAAAACCAGTTTTACAATAACCAGTGAGTAATGTTTGTTTGCTTAGTTTTTATGGAAAACTTCAGTGTTTTCTCAAAAACGACTCTCTTTCTTTGTATCTGAAGTGGCCAATCTGGTAAAAAAAAAAAATTTAAATCAGAAATGAAGATTGCCGAATCATTACAGAATATTCCTCGGTCATCAATTCCAGCCCTCATTCATCAATGTTGTTGCTGCTTTTAAATAGGTTAAATAGTTGTAACCAATTAACAGCAAATCACCAAATATTGCTTTTGTGGCTTGATTAAAAAATATATATTTTTCAATTTAATTCAATCATATGTTTTGAACAACAGGAAATGCATTTATTTTGCGTTTAAAGTGATATATAAAATACAACATTTATTATTAAAACAGTACATGTTAAAAACATTTAAAAAGAGCACAACCCTGTAAAAACACGATATATTTTACCTGCAGTTAAAATTGGTCTTATTTTTTTTATTTATCCAGATTTGCTGTACTTTGCATCAGTGGACAAGTTAGCTCTTTCATATACCATTGTATTTATATATAACGTAAGGCTATGTTAATTTATATAGCATTTTAAAGTCAGAATAATAAAGCAGAACAGAGATAAAACAGGCCATAAAATAGATCTGCGATTAAAAAGCAACGGATACGAAAAATGTAAATGAAAATTCATAAAAAGTAGAACAAATAGTAGAACAGACATAATGTGCTATTTAAAGTAAAAAAACACATTATAGTGAATCTCATAACCTTTTACTTCAATCTAATCTGCAATTCCCAATTAGTTTATAAGTTTATTACTTTCAACATGTTTTCAACAACCTACTTTATCAGCTTCACAGGACCACCACATCATACCAGTACTGCTACCACAAGTACACTGAGAAGTTTTCTTTTGTGTTCAGTCTGTCCACTTTTAGCCAAATACTTAAGCACAGGAAGCTTGTTCACGCCAGTTACCATAGAAACAGATGTCCTGTTCTCTTCCTGTTGACCTCTGATGTGTTGAAGTGAACAGAGCGTCTCTGATCAGTTACTGTAGCTGCTTGCTGCTCTCTAATGCTGTCAGAGGCCGATTAGCTCCCCGCTCCCATAATTCCACCTCTTCATCCCTGAGCGCTTCTCTGCTGGGTCAAGCAAATTGTTTTCACGCTTCGTTAGTGGTTTACTTAATTAGCTCATTTACAATTAGAAGCCTTTGTTTCTTGGATACAAGCAAAGACATCAAAAAGCAGCTCCCTCTCCTCTTCTATCTCCCTTTTCCCAATCTTCTTTCTTCTCGCCATCTCTTTTTCTTTGCGCACATGTTTGCCAGTTTGGAGTCTTTAGGGATGTGGGAGGAGGGAGAGGAGATAAAGAGAGGAAGAGATCAGACAGGGAAGGCGATGTAAACAGTCCCATTGTCTCTGTGTGTTAAAATAATGAGACTTCACAGTGGAAAGTCCTGACATGTCCGCCTGTCACAGGGGTGCGAGGCAGTCTTGCGTTGTCCCAGCGGGCTTGAAGCTTTATTGTATGGACTCTTCGCTGTTTATTTTCTTTCCCTCGCTCACCTTCTTTGATATCCGGCAGGTCAACTCTGTCTCTTACAGTAGCCTGGTGTTCTTGTTCATTAATGAGTGGCGGTCACATCCCTGCTTGTTTATTTCCAGGCCACTCGCCTCATCTTTTAACTCCAGGGCGCGCGCTTCCTTGGGGGGGACTGCTGTATTGACAGGCCGGAAAGATGTGTATGTAAATTTCCTCCGGTTGTCCCCGGTGACGGGGGTGAAGAGCGTGCTCGTTGCATGCGGGCGGAAGAGAGAAGCGCGTGTGATGGCCGCTGACATGCACATCAAAGAGCTGGAGAGTCTGGGAAAGTTTTAAGAGTAAAGCTGTTGTTTGGTTGTGCGGTGTCTCATTTCACATAGCCTTAGGGCAAGTGGAGAAGGCACGAGGGGGGAGGGGGAGATAAGAAGGGAGGGGGTGACAGATATTGCTGTGTACCATGGCCTAGTCAAAAGACTTTAGTCATCGCTCTCTCTCTCTCTCTCTCCCTCTCTGCCTCTCTCTCTCTCTCTCTCTGCCTCTCTCTCTCTCTCTCTCTCTCTTCTCTCTGCCTCTCTCTCTCTCTCTCTCGCCTCTCTCTCTCTCTCTCCCTCCTCTCCTTCTCTCTCTCTCTCCCTCTCGCCTCTCTCCTCTCTCTCCTCTCTTCTCTCTCCTCTCTCTCTCTCTCCTCTCTCTCTCTCTCTGTCTCTCTCTCTCTCTCTCTCTTCTCTCTCTCTCTCTGACTCTCTCTCTCTCTGACTCTCTCTCTCGTTTGTTCTGTCGATTCTAAAGGCCCATCTGGCTGCCTGCCACTTATAGTAGGAAATGAGGCCCACATGGAATCATTGCCTGCTGAACGAATGCCCATTATTCATCTCATTCACGTTCATTTTGGATAATTCAATAACTCGATTTTCGATGAGGTAGCCCTCACACAGAATGCTATTTTTTTAGGAGTTTACACCTGTAGTTTAATTTATGTACCTTTGGGTTAATAATAAAGCATTTTTTCTGTAACGCAACAATGAATAGTGGTTACTTGTTATTTGTGTATGGTTATTGCACAACATACTTCTATGTTGTGGGGGGGGGGGGGGTGTTTGAGAAGGGTTTGAGAAGGATTTCCCAGCAAGCACAACGAGATGCGGGAACATTGTTGTTTATCTAGCTAGGTTGGCTGCCAGTGTGATGAGAAAGCTAAAAATGTGAGTAATTTATAAATGTAAAAGAATTTTGTCATTCGTCCCAATTTTCAGCACCTCAACTTAGCACTTGAAGAAGGGGAAGGGCTAAGGGTTAGGGCCAAGAAGAAACGGAACATAGAACATTTGATTGAAATTATGTTAATAATTAATTGTTCTCCAGTAGACTGTGGTATCACAGGGTTAGGGTTAGTTCGGGATGGGGGTAGGGTAAGCTACATTCAGACTGCAGGTGTATGAATGCAATCCAGCATTCATTTGATCAAAAAAAAAGTAAACATAGATGAGAATGTGATTTGAGGTGATTGTGTGACTTTATTTCAGTTTTATTTCAGTAAAATGATTGGTTAAATCTGAAACACATGGCACAACATAATTTCACAACAACTATATACACAACAAAAACACACAACAAATATTGTAATGACAATTTTTGTTTTCGTTTTTTCTAATCTTTTGTTGCATTTCACCCATATTTTCATCAAATGAGATTTTAAAAACTTTCAAGAAAACTAAATAACTTTGATTGTAATAAAAAAATTATTGTGTTTTACTCTGTGTGGGTGAAACTATAAAAGTCTAAAAATTAGTTTAGTCCCCAGTTTAAAAGAGATACCCGGTTTTCTGTAGTTTTTTTGTATCTTTTTGTATTTTTGTTTTTTGTATTTTTTGTGTTAAATACTCAAGGCCTTTATTTAGGCTGTTTTTTCACCTTTTTTAAACTCTGAATGATGTAAATGCTTCTCAGATCCTTGTGAGTGTGCAGGAGGTAAACACTGGAACGTTGTCTGCTCTTTGATAGACGCTGCTACTGTTTATTATGAACCATAAAACTTGTCGACTGTTCCTTTATTCTGAAAAAGAGAGGGAGAGAGAGAGACGGGGCAGCAGGAGGAAAGTCAGATGAGATCATGTTTTTTGTTATTATCATCATGCGCTTGTGGGGGAAAATGTCTATCTGTGCCTGGATTATTTGAGGAATGACATCATTGTTTTTGTTTAATTTCTCTTGAGAGAGAAACTCTGCATCCCTCTTTTTCTTTAGCCAGACACTCAAAGTGATCAGAAAGGTTAGAAGTCTGCTCGCTCACTCACACACTTCTTTTAGCGCTCTCCTGCTGTGAAGGTGATTTTTTAGATTTTACAAATGTCTAAAATATTCAAATGACACTCATTTTTGTTTAACAAAAATCAATTTACAAAATAACAGAAACAAGGGTAGATATGAAAACTAACAGAGATGAGTTATTGACAAAACTAAACAAAAAATATTTCCAACTAAATGAATTAATTTACAGAAGACTAAGGTGAGTTCCAAAAAGGTAAAAGTAATCCCCACAGAAATTTTCCCAAAAACATTATTTAACGACTAGACTGTAAATGAGGTTTTAACATTAAAAGCTAAAATTGGGCTGAACTGTTGATGTTCATCCTATTTATCGTCAGCTTGAGATCTATGACACAATTCAAAAGTCTTGATGAAACAAGAATAAAATTAGTGCGAAAAAAGTATTGAAATTCTCAAGGCAGACCTCTGACATCAGTCTTTTAATCTAGCAGGTGTGCTGTGTCAGAGGGAGGGGGCTTTATTCCTCAAATGACTGATGATATCATTGTTTGGATGTCTAATGGGATAAAACGTTGTGTTTGTTTGTTTGCATGCAAGATAACTGTGTAACTTTGAATGTGGGAAAGTTGTAATAAAAACGGTTAGATTGAGACAGATGGTGTAAGTAAAGGGAAGATCCAAAAACCCAACATAGTGTCCTTTGTGACACCGGGACATTAAGCTGTTCGTTAAGCTTCACCCTTTCATTCTCAGCCCTGCGTCATCTGTTTGTTTTGCTTTGTTTTGGATTGCTTCATGAAGATAGCACAACTTGAATAACTACAGGCAAAGCTCGCCCATCTGAAGCAGGGCTTGATGAGTAAAACAAATGAAGTCATATCCAGGTGTTTTTTCTTTCTTTCTCTTTTTCAACTCCCACTCAGAGTTCATGGCCTGAGGCAATTTCTGACAGAAAAAAAACATGGCTGTTTCCAAAATAATATCACTCTCCAGCTGCATCTCAATGGAAAAACAGCCATTATGTCACTAATTCAGCAGTAATACAGAGAGACATTCATGTCTGAAGTTATTTTCATCATTTGATGGAGATGATAAACAAGGTTTTGACAATGGCTTAAACTCATCAGGTTTATAAACTCAAAATACAGCCACAAAATCACATGACACACTCCTCACGAGAAAAGCACTCATTTCAAATCTTTCATATTCTGAGAATGGTTTATTTTCTTTTGAGAGGAAATTGACTTTATATGCAATGCAAAATGTGTTTTTAAGTGGAAATCCACTATTGTGAGCGACTTCCTCTGAGCGAGCTGCTCTGATCCCGAGGGGATTCTATTAAATATTTCTTTTCCGAGATAGGAAAACAAACAACTCCTCATTCTTGTGATTTTGTGGTGTGTTGAGGTGCTGAATTAAAGCGAATCTCGAATTTCTTCTTGACCACACTGTAAATTCTTAAAAAAAGCAACTCTCAGCTTTAAAACGTTCAGGCTTTCAGGACTGTGTGTGTGCAGTTTACTTGACTTTAAAAACTTTACTTGAAAAATATAAGTATAAACAGGATTCAGTAAACATCATGCTTTTTTCGCCCAAACTGTCAGTGCAAATACATTTTATTAAAAGATTGCTAAACGTAAGCTTTTTGTCTCTCTATTATTTGAAAGTGCATCATTAAAAATAATTATTTCTATGCAAAATGAATGGCAAAATTTAAATTCAATAACATCAAAATGTCAAATGAGTAGTCCAAATAAGCATTTGTCTCATCACCATGCCCTATTCTAGCAGCAGAGCGGATTTTAAGCATTTTACAGTATTCTTTTTTTTTTTAACATGTAAATGAATAAATCACCATACGATTTACAGCATCAAAAAACTGTGAAATTCTGTGAATGTTACAATTCTGATATCAAATTCTGAATTCTGAGAAAGAAGATCAGAACTCCAGGGTTGTGGTGGATATCAAAAATCACAGAAATATATATTTTTTTATACTTATTTTTATGTTTATTTTTACTGCAGGGTACTCCAGGGGGCGATCAATGTTGTTTTTCTTTCCGAGATCCTGCACGAAATGTAATTTTGGGGAATGCAACATTGTGGAATTTGTTTTGAGTGGATCGTTATTTAATTGGCAATATGCCCCAACTGTCGCTGGCCTTCTTACTAGTATGTAAACAACCTAAACCTGTTTTCTCATCTTGACGTTTAAAGCAAAACCCATCAACAGACCCTTTCACTTCTCATTTCTCGTTGAGGGTTCTTGGGGCCAAAGTTGCTCCCAGGATTCCAGGCCCTTCATTGGATAGCTCCCTCAGTATGCTTCGTACTGCTTGGCAAAAATGCTTGCTTCAAGTTTATGAAAGCGAAAGTCATGAAGACATGTTATCAGAACATGTAGTGTCACGTGATGATCCCAAAATACTCATTCAGTTGTAAAGTTTGCATGCGTTTTTGTTTGCAGTCCAGTAAGACAGGTCAGCGACATGTTTTGTGGCAGATGGTCAAACTTTGCTTCCAGGTCTTCCACTGGGAGTTTAAACAGGGGTGGGCCTTGATCTCCCAGACTGCATCAGGATATGACATTGCATGTTTGTTTTTGTTTCTTTCAGGCACCTGAACAGTGAACATGCCCTGGACGATCGCAGCACAGCCCAGTGCAGGGTCCAGATGCAGGTCGTTCAACAGCTGGAGATACAGGTGGGATGCTCGCACAAACGCAACATCAACATTTCTGCAAAAAACCTTGCAAAGGCATTGTTCAAGATGCTTGACTAGCTCTTTCTTGGATTTTATTTGCATTTATGCCTCTGCCAGATGCTTTGTCCCAAGTTGTATATTTTGGCCTCTTGCATTTGTTAATGGTGAGTGATTGCTTATTTTCAGATGTAGCACTTCTTTAGATATAGTGAGGGTACTTGACTAGGGCTTTAACTTTTTTTTTTTTTTTTAAAGCTTTTTTTATCTGCCTGTGAACGCTTATTTAATGTCTTTACATGACTAAAAATGCATCATTTGAGCTTCTTCTTTGAAAATAACTTTTAAGCACTTTTCTAACAAAAATGTTTTAACAGAATTTAAGTTCATTGCCAGATTGATTTCAGCCTCTAAACTTTGTACTAAGTAATAAGTAATACATACATTTGTGAAATAGCCTTTCAAACCAGTCTTTGAACTTATGTTCTTTGGCTGGCATTTTGGCATTGAGGGTTCTTTTAACGTGTCTTGGTTATCTTTTTGTAGTTTCTTTCCTTTCTTCCTTGTCTCTTAAACTTACTATTTTATTGTTTGATTTATTTTAAATTTGGGGTTATTTATTTTTAGGGTTAGGGTTTAATAACGAAATGTTTTAGTTTTTATTATTTGATCAGATTTTGAATATAAAATTCACTTTATTAAAAAATATATGTTATGGTAATTGTTATATATATATATATATATATATATATATATATATATATATATATATATATATATATATATATATATATATATATATATATAAAATCTTTTTTTTAAACCTAAAATACTAAAATATGAACAATGTCACTTTGACACTGTTGACTCACCAGTAATCAACTGTACATTTTATATCCAGTTAATATCTATAATAAGATTCTGTTATTTTTATTCACATGGAACTCCATTATCTGATGCAAGGGGATGATGACAATGTGAAACTGCTAAAAAGTTTGGAAAGTTCTTGTCTTCTTTTAAGCACATTTGTTAAACAGTTGATGGCTCAAAAATCTAATAATTATTGTAAGAATAAACAATAATCTTTGAGACAATCACAATGAACATCTCATCTTCAACAAAGCTGTGACTCCTTTTTTTTAAACAAAAACGAAAAGCAAAAACTTGTAAAGGGTTAAATACCTTATAATGTTAAAGCAAAGAAAACACTAGTCTTGAAATTGTCAAAATTTTCCAGTTAAGTCTCACAACAATATCAAAATTATTAAATAAAAATCATTTTGATTTGAGAGAGAGAGAGAGAGAGAGAGAGAGACAGTTCCATATGAAATGACACTTTAGAAGAGCAAAACTTGAAACTGCTTCACTGCCAAAAGTTGAACTTCCAAATGTCCTTCATAGAGTTTTTCATAGCTGCCCAGCTGGTGAGATTTTCGGCCCATTACATGTCACTGAAGTTGATAGAGATCACTGGAGCTTGTAATAAGAAGAGTGCTGGATAGTGAAGAGGAGGCTGCGAAATCTGCCTTTGATGGATCCCAATTAGAGAGTTTCCCAGCACCTCTCTCGTGGCTCCTGCTGCGGACTCTCTGCAAGCTCTGCAGGCTGCTTGTCGTATGCATGCTCGCAGCGTCAACTCTAATGAGAGAGTGGATGAGGAGAAGCATGGACATTCTTTGGAGGACTTCTCTGTGTTAATTCCAGTTTGGGATGGATTCATTCATCCTCATTCTATACTTGTTTATAAATCCTTAATAAGTACCCAAGGGTTCTTTGAGCTGCATACGTCATTAAAAAAACGCATACACCTTATAGTCACTCCAAGATAAAGCTTTGTGGATAACTTCAGTGATGCATCATGTTTGTGACTTGTTAGGTAGTGGACTATGTTTTGCGAGTAATGTGTTTGGACGCCGGGACTGTCAGAAGAGCGCCTATGACGGTTAGCATTGGCAGGCGTTGACGAGACATCGGTCAAGCACATTAGGTCACGTTAATGAAATCGTTTGTGGCGGGGGAGCTTGTTGCACTCAAACTAAAACACAGGCTAGCATACTTTCATTGCCTGCAAGGGAATGTTTCTAAAGTAAAAGCTGCCAACGTGCAGCTCTTAAAAAATCTGGTAAATTCAGTAATTGGTTAGCATCCATTTTCTTTCTCTTCCAACCTAAAATAAACCTTCATAACAATACTCTTTCAAAGAACCAGTTCCTTCAAGGCACACTTTTGAGCATTTAAACCCATCGGAGGTTGGGATGATGAGAAGTGACAGTAGAGTCAGTCAATGTCCAAGTGTGTTTTCTTTCATCTCTACCTCTGTCTCGTTACATAGTCGCCCTCCTGCCCTGATTCCAAACCTTCATCCTGCCACTATATCACCCACTCATGTTTTATGCTACTTTTATTGCTGCTAACTGACCAGTGTTGGGCATTCCCTCATTAAACCCATACATCAGCTATTGGTTGAATAAATAGGTTGGATCTGAGAATGCCAAAAGCACAAATTATCAGTAGCCTCACCACAGGCCAAGCTAAATATAAAAAAAGACATTTAACCAATTGTGGACCAATGGACAGTAATTCATGTTTTGGGGGTATATTACATAAATACTTTAGAACACCAAATAATGCTCTGGTAACAAACCAGACACATCTGTACACCACTCATTTCTCTGCCTAGCAAACAAATATGAAAGCTAAATTATTTAGAATTGTAGTTAATCATTAGTGCAATCATTTCTGGCAATAATGACAGTTTGTTACTGTAACATACAACGTGTTGTTTTATTGTAGAATTCAATTTAAGAGTGTTTTCTGTACATTTATATTTTATTAAAAACATTCAAAAAGTTAAAAAACATAAATAAATTACAAACTTTTTTTGTTTGTAAATTTACATGAATGCATTCACAAAATTAACAAACAAAACAAGGTACATTTCTACAAATAAAAACATTTTCACTTTGGTCACATTTTTGCAAAATTGTGTTCTATTAATCGCTCAAGATGCAGGCCATTCAACAACAGATCAACATGAAAGCCATGTTTTACTCAAAGACTTTTGAAGACAGCTTTATAACTCTCAAAACAAAAATGTACAACACCTTAGCGACAACCTAGAAAAACATGACTTGAGGTTGGACAATGCTTTTAATAGGATTCAGATGTGTTTGCTGACCTTGAAGCTGAACTGTGGCACTCCAGGAACAGGGTTGCCTGCCCCTGGCACGTTAATAAAATCCCACAGTCGGTGTGAGAATTGGCACTTTTAGCACCCCTAAAGTGAATTCCTGGAGCAGTTTTAGTTGTCTCCTCTTGATTAAGCGTTGTAGACTGCCTCAACACTTCTTTAAACGATACTCAGGAATGTTAAACAAGGACGAGTATAGTTACAGGGCAAGTGCAGCAGCCATCGAGAGGAAGAAGAAGGATGAGAGAGATGTTTTCTCCCGATGGAATCAAGAGCTGTGAAACAGAGTGTCAACATCGCTATGAGTTGACTCAGTTAACTGGCAGAATGCTAAACTCTGCTCACTAGAGGATATATCAAGTCACCCCCTTTCTCCCCATTGCAGCAGCACCAAGCTGAGCAATTACTATTTGATTTATTTGTGCTGCGCTGGAATTAAAAAACAGAGCAACAGAGAAATTGTTCTTCTTGGTGTTTAACCAAAAAGAGTGTGGATCACGTTTTTGGGGGAAAAGTAGTATTGTCTGGGAAATGTTTAATTTTGATTTGTTGCTTATTTTACCCTTAATGGTCTTTGTTATACAGTGATACAGTAATGGAGACAAGGAGAGCTCAGGCGACCAATAGGAGAGCAGAATACTGGTCAAGAACACACAGCATCAGAACAGAACATTTTGGGGCGTGTTGAACAAAATATCGTGATGCCCAGTGTTATCTTCCGCCCAAATATTAAATGTCGAATATGTAGTTCTCGTGCACGTTTTTCGTATCTTGACATTTGTTTTGTATGAAGCAAAATATTCTACGCGTGGCCTTTCATATCTAGATTTGTCTGTAATGTGAAGCATTCGTATCTCAAGGTACCACTATATTAGGATTTAAAAGCATGAATGATTCTTTGAATGTTCACTTGAGAAGATTTGGCATCCTTACTCAACTTCTTTGGCCATATTTGATTGTCCAGCAGGGATGCACTCTTGAGATGATCTTACATCTGTTATTTTTTACTGTCCGTAAGCTCTTTAAATTGCATACACAGTACGCAGTATTTCAGTGTTTGGCGATCACAACTTACTCTTCTTTTCCATCTTTGCTGGGATTGAGTCAACACGGTGATAATCAAAATAAGATTGGCATTGTTATTGAAATTCTAGCAGTGTCAGTCATACATGGTGTTTCGACACAAACTCCATAGTTGTCTTGACCTTTTCATTTGGAAGCATTCAAAAACATAATTTCACACAGTATGTCCGAGTGACATTTTTTTATATAATGTATGTGTTCTTATGTACCCTCTAGCTGGCCAAAGAGAGTGAGCGTCTGCAGGCCATGATGGCCCACCTGCACATGCGTCCATCAGAACCAAAGCCTTTCAACCAACCTGTGAGTATTTAAAATCATCATATTTTACTTTAGGAATAGATTGCTTTAAGCTCCACAATATTATATGCACAAATTTGATTTCTACATTGCATGGATAATACACATAAACATGACCATATTACACCAATTCACTACCCTGGTTGCCAGTGAAATACAGAATTAATTCTAAACTACTGCTAATTACGTACACAACTCTAAGTAGTCTTCCTCTCTGCAGTCCTGTCAAAACAAAAACCATCTAGAGCCCTCAAATCATCATGAACAGGGGCTTTTAGTGATCCCAAGATCAATATTTCAATTTAGAGACAACCGTGCATTTTTTGTGGATGCCTTTTGTGGGAACAGCCTTCCACCAGCTATACAATTAGCCCTCAAAGTGTCTGCCTTCAAACTAAAACAAAAAACGGCTTTGATGAAGCTTTAACAATGTGAACTAGTTATTTTATAACATACACATTTATCATTGTTTGCTCTTATCCTTTTATGCTCTTTTAATATATTCTCACTGCAGCTCTTTGGTCAACACGAGTTATTTTTTTAGTAGTGCTAAAAAAATGAATCGACATTGAGATTATAGTTCAAATCTCCATATTAGCATATAGTGCATAACTAACATTAACAGCCTGTGAATTTAACCAAACTTCTGATAAACTGATACTCTCAAGCATTGATAACATTTAAAGTGACTCTCAGTGAATCGCTTGTTTGAAGTAATAAAGAGCACTCTCAGTTGGAGAGGCATGGAACTACTGCTCAAATCCACTGCTTATGATGTTTTACAAGAGAAATCTCTTTAGTTTTGGGCTAAATGAAAGCAACAGCTATAAGTTAAGAAACATTAACATGTGTTACAGCATTTTGGATTCATGTTCAGGCTAAATAGTTGCGGTATAGACCTAAAGGTGCACTTTTCTAAAAGCAGGTATCACAGCGCATTCCTCCCTCAAGCCAGCCACTGCCTGTGCAATTTGTTAACAGTCTTATGAATATTTCATGTTTGGATTGATGAGGAGTCTTATTAAAATATGAAGACATTGAAATTAATTGTCAATTAGAGGTGGAGTGTCTTAATTTGAGGGGATATAAATGGTGGCGGAGGGCAAAAGTAGGCCACGTCTTAAATTCTCTGGATCAGCTGCCATTTGAGGATAATGGGCAACAGTGTCCCGGCCAGGCGGAGTGACTGAGATTAAAACAATGGAGTGGAAGGAAGGAAAAAGATAATTGTCCGTGCTATCAAGAGAAAGTATTAGCATTGAGTGGTAAGGGTGGAGCTTGGTGTGTGCCATTGACTGCTATTAAGATCTTCGGGTGTTTGGCACAGAAACCTGGCATGGTTCCAGCGTTAATTAAGTACCCGTTAAACTGTTTTGCTCTCTAATTACTGGAGATGTGCCAGGTTGGCTCCAATGGCAAAAAGAATACAAAAAAGAGGGCTGGCACGCTTTAATTCGTCATATTAGCTTCAACCCAGCTACGCCGACCCCTCATCTCTTGCTACTCTCATGCGCACATGATGGTTTTAATTAGAGCAAAACAAGCAACCCCGAAAAAGACTCCCTGAGCGATGGGGGAAAGCTGTCTCATTGCGCTCCCTGCCCGACGAAGCTAATTGGGCAGAGCAAGACCACAATGAGAGTGGGTAACCGCAAGTGTTGTTTGTTGCCAGATTGTTGTTTTACCACCTCCTACCATGTAATGCTTTGTTTTGCTCCTCTTGTGTGGCTTTAATTGCAGACATCGTCGCAGAGGAGCGTGTGTATCTGAAAAATGTGATTTGCAGGGGGCTTTGTTTGATTTTCACTGGGTGAACAGGATCATCTTATAATAGAGTCGCTGTGCCAACTGCTTTTGGCATAGATGTGCTGGCAAGGCTTGCTGGAGAGGAATGACAGCCTGATGATGATTATATTTCCTGGATTGCAATTGAAATTATTGAGATTATGTGAATCAAAAGGCTGAGAGGATTAAATTTGTGCTTTGGTATGCTTGTGCAAAAATACAAGTATGCATTTTTACCTTCAAAATATCTTTCATAATATCTTCATAAACATATTAAAGATCTTTTATCAAAAATAACTTCAGATCCTTAACAAAGAAATTAGCATTTTATCTTTGAATAAAGACCCGTTTTAAAACTATGGTTGTAAACAATGATGACGTTTCATCATATGCAAATGCTTTTTTGGTAACGAAGGTACGGCGGAATTCAACTGTTTGTCAAGTTCTAAGAGTTGATTGTTTATATTAATTAAACAATAATATGTATTTTTTGTATATATTTAAGAAAATATCTATTTGAGCAAGAAACTGTTTTAACACCTTGCTGCCATGTCCAAATGAACGGGGAACACCTCCACTTCCTTTTCTAAAATGCGTGCCCAACTTTTTGATCACATAACCTGTAAAACTATGCAGTGCAGACTTAACTTTTTATTCCACGGCATTTTTTTTTTTTTTTGTTTAATTGAAAGAAGTTGATGCATTTATCTTTAAGTCAAACTTTTGTTATTTTAGCATTAAACATTTACCCAACTCACATAATACTTGGTGAACTACGTAAAATATAGTTTTGTATTAAAAGTTTCAAATATTTAATGTGTTTATTCTATTCATTCAAAAGATTTCGGTTCACAAGGAACAAATTATGTCTTAAACTCTGAAAAAATTTAATGATGATCCCTTTCACACTTTTTAAATTATTTCCATGAGTCACGAAATGTTTGAAGGCAGCATGGTGGCACGGAGGGACTGGATCTGACTCATCGATAGTAGGTCATTGGTTCAAGGCAAGCCGGGGGTCTTCCTGAGTAAAGTCCTAAACATTGTTTGGGTTTTCTCACTCATCTGTTTTAATCAGAGAATCAATATACATTCTTATGGTGAATAATAGACTCTTAATTTTGGCTTGCAAAAAAGAAAAATAATATTTAATTTTATTGCAGAGGTTTGACTTTACTTAAGGGACTAGTGGAAACTGAAGAATTAACATAGTTTTTGTTCTTAAGACAAATAATAACCCTTAGTCATTTCAATGTGATTGCTTTATTCCAATAATTCTTCATTAAAAGTAGACACTGTAAAATTACAGTAATATCCCTAAATTCTGGATTAAGAAATAACTGCTTGTTTATCTTTTTCCCCCAGTTTCCAGTTTTTTCCCAATATTTCCGACACCCCTAATCACTAAAATGGCTATTATATTAAATCATTGTTCTTTATTATTTAGTTTAATGATGGCGCAGTCATAGCATGTGTATCCAACTTTTAAATCTGTTAAAATCACATAATTTACTCATTTTAAATGAATGTATGTCTGCTAATATAGAAGTTAATATACAGTGCTTTGCTCATCCCTTTCTTTCGTAAATATTTGTTTATTTGTTTTCATCAAGCTGAACCTGGCCTCCAGCATGTCGCTGACGAAAAGAGAAAGTGAGGGTTTTCCTGAGGGCTTGCCTCACCCTCCTACCTCTGCTGCCACCCCCATCACCCCTATGAGGCAAGGACCCTCCGTCATCAGCTCCTCCAGCCTCCACGGTGTTGGACCCATCCGCAGACGCAATTCCGACAAGTTCTGTACCCCTATTGCTTCAGGTCTGCATCATAATGGAGTCTAATCCCCTGTATCGCTCATTAAGCAGATGTATTTAAATCTGTTTGTGTCCCTCTTATAGAACTTGCACAGAATTGTGAATTCTACAAAAATGCTGATGTCAGGCCTCCCTTCACCTATGCCTCCCTCATACGGCATGTAAGTTATGAGCATGTGTAGTTGGGTAGTCAGCTGTCAGTCATGTTGAAACATGCACTATCCATAATGCATTCCCATGAGATAATGTCTCAGTAATCACAGGTATCTGACACCTCCTCATTTCTACTCTCCCTTTGATTTTCCATGGCCTTTGTTTTCCAGGCCATCCTCGAAGCCCCTGACCGACAGCTGACTCTGAACGAAATCTATAACTGGTTTACACGAATGTTCGCCTATTTCAGGAGAAACACGGCAACATGGAAGGTATTGTCCCAAATGTGAAGTAACTCGATGTTGTTTTAAACTTGACACAAAAACACAGGCTTTTGTACAAAAACAAGTTCCTAGTATTTGTAATGGCCTGACGAACAAAGACCTTCTGTCTACCCTTGTGGGACAAAAAAAATCAAACCATATTTTTGTGGGAATACAATGCTGTTACATCTGCTTTAGCTCTTTTAACAGTAGCCTGTGAAAGACTTGTAATACGGTTTACATCCTGCAATTTCCCCTTACATTGATTCGTTATGTATATGTGTACATTTGTTTAGTTTTTTATTCACTATTATTTACCAGCTGCAAAATGTTATTTTGGGTCAAGTTGTTGTGGGGGTTATTTTAATTTAATCTGTATTTAAAGAGTGAAATGCATGCTTTGTCTTTAAACTCATCATGTGTTTAATATTTCATAGAAGTCACTCTCATTATCTAAAAACCCTACTCAGAAATAACAGGTAAAAGAGCCTGCTTGCCATTGACAGCAATTCCTCCTGGCTGTAGGGTAGCAGGGTTTCTTTTTTTATAAGTCTCGCAGGTGTAAAAATAGTGTGACGGACTGAACCCCTTGTTCAGCAGGGCCCAAACAAAAGTAAATTCTTCTTTCGTGCCAAGGGTAGATGGAGTACCACAAGAGGGGTAGTGCTTCTTAAAAACAAGAAAGTTGTTTTGTCCATTGTACAAATTCTATAATGATTTACTTTTAACAAAATTAAAAAACATTTTTAATATTGGTGATTCCAAACATGTTACCATGGGAGCGTCCAATAAACTTTTAATGAAGAATTTTGAATATAAAATATAAGTACTATGCCTGGTTAGATTTCGGATGAGAGAGCTCATTGGAAAGGCATGTTGCTTTGGGAAGATGGCTTGTGAGGCCAGCAGGGGGTGCTCACAGTGGTCTTTGTCTTAGCACCCTGTTTTAAACCAAATTGTCCTGACTGTCTACAGTCATTAAAATTCTCAGTATTGTACTTTGTAAATATTAGAGGTGTATCCCTGACTTCCTGTCCAATTCTGCCCATTGCTCTCTGACCTCTTAATAATCGCTGTATTCTTATTGGCTGCATCATTCTGTTTCTTGTCCACCTTATATCCGGGTGGATGCTGGGGTTTATAATTGCCCCGCCTGCCTTTCTCTCTCTTCTTCTCTCTCTCATGGTCCAGACTGACCATGTAACCGTCCTATTTAGCAGACTATCTCCCCTTGACATGCTCAGCCATCAGTTTTGCCCAAAAAGAAGGGGCCAACGGATGCCTTCCATCAGTGCACCACTCAACCCCCTTCTTTGTCAGGTCAGGGAGCACCACATAGAATACCTGTCAGTTATTCATTCTCCTCATTACCCAGTAACATGTCCTGGAGCCTGGCCCACATTCAGCCAGCATTGGCCCAGGTCTCATTTGTGCGTCTTAGCCTCTGGAGGACAGGAAGCAGATGAGATGTGCGCAAGACCTGAGGAGGCAGAGGGCATTGAGACAGAACCGCCGGCTAATAGTGTTGAACCGCAGCGGCACCCAGGAGCAGTTAGCGAGCTTAGCCAGAGAGGTGAAAGTGGCAGGAATATCTTTAACAACTCATTTCACTTTTATGAAATTTAACAATTAATGGATCTGTCCACAGTTCCTCTTCTACCGGTACCTTTTTCTCACTCCCTCACTCCTCTTTTGATTTTAATAACTCCTTATTCTCACTCGTCTCCCTCTCTTGCCAGTCGTTTTACCGGGTATTAAATATAGAAATGGAGATGCATGTTCTCTGGTGCTCTTAATGACCATCTATATTTCATGAAAAGTCAGGTTGAGAGAGCAGGGGAAGTCATTGATCAAATCGAGGGCGGCTTTTATTCACCAGATGGGTCATTCTGCAAAAGCAGTGCTATCTTTGCCCAGCATAGACTTACGGCTGAAAATTGCTTCTATAATTAAGAGCTCGTGAGAGCAGTGGTGGTGTAAAAAATTAATTAAGTCTTCAATTAAACTGTGTTCTGTTTTAATACATTTGAATGATAATTGAATTAAATATGTTTTAACAATTGTTACTTACTAATGAAAAACATACAAAGTTTAGCAAATATTAAAATTTTAAGTTATCAATATTTTTTTAAAGTAGGATCGCAAATCCTTTTTTCCTAATCATACCCTTTATTTAACCAGATAAAATCACCATCGAGATCAAGATGGAAAAATCAGAAGTATGATCTGGCCATGAGCTCCACACACACATCATTTAGAAAAAAACGGATTCACAAAACAACTGTCATTTTAAAGATATTTGTATATGAAATAAATAGTGGCAAAAACAACAACTTCATCATTCAAGTAAAAGCACACAAAAAAAACTGTAAGAACATGACCAGCACAGACTGGTTTCATGCACTTGAGTAGTTAATAGGGATTTAAAAATATTGATTGAAGGCAGCTGAGGGTTTTGTAGCATAAATATTAGGTTGAATGTTTATAATACAGTTAATAATGATTTCTGATGATGTTGATGATTTTTCACTACTATCATTATTGAAGTGTTTAAAATACCAGAAATAGGTTTAAGTTCCATTGTTTTAAAGGTTTAAAATAGGCCTGTATCTTAGAGTACGTTGTTGTAAATGCTTGCTGTAGAAAAGCTTTGAAACTGAACATAATCTGCTCTATGTAGTCCCTGTTTGAACACTTGGCCACTTGCTAACTCTGCAGTTACTCTACCTTTTTGATTTTGTGATAGATAAGGATGATACCTACAGAGAATTTCCAGTTGGTAGAGAAGGCACCTATTCAGACAAACAAATTTGGTTGACGTTAACAGATAATGATTGTAGAAGTGCCTCATTTTAGCTCCATCTCAGTCTCAGTAGTCTATTTATTTCCCCCAGTGTGTTTCTGATTTTATCATTGGTTCTACCAGCTATTATTGTCATTTATTTAGAAGAACAATAATTTTGGTTACTATTTTATTGTGACAAAAGACTGATTTAATTTTTTTAAAGTATTATCTTTTGTGGCATTCACTTTTTTTAAACGAATCTAGGATGCCACTGGAGAGTGGTGTAGGCATGACGGAACTAGACCATGTTTATAATTTTAATGCAGGATCCCAGTCATACCATTTTTTTTTTTTACATTTTTGGTTGTAAAAAAAATCGTCTGTCAAAATACTAAATTGCAAAAGTTCAAGTGCACTTCAAAACAGTATTTCAAGTCTACAGTACGAACAGACAGTGTCACTGCTCATTTCTAGATCGAAGCGCTAGCCACTCTTCCTGTGGACACCATCACCAAAAGAACCGAGACCCATTTGACATCAGCATCAAGCGTGCCATCTTTCTAATACAGCCAGTCACTCATGCACTCTCACACACAGACGCAGAGGCAGGCGCGCATTCTGTTTGTGTCTGCTGAGGCTGACCCCCTTTAAATTGCTGCTAATGTTTTAACTGGGAGAATTAGTCTTTCATCACGGATGGGAATGCAAATAAAATCGGTGAGGTGGCAGGCTGAAATTGGGGTCATACTCATTTGCAAAACTAAGCATCATCGCTCCTGCGTGGGGAAATTTATTCAAAGGAGGGAGGCCTCGCCTGATTATGGCACTTGTAATTATGGTTAGGAGTGATTCCGGCATCAGCAGTCCCTCCCTCATGGATTCAGGAGAAAAAAAGAAGAGTGCATTGCAAAAAAAAAAAAATACACAGGATTTAATTATACACGAATTAAAATTGGTAATGAAATTGGGCATGAACAAACTACAAATAGCAGATGAAAAGGAAGGGGGCCTCCCTTGGGGGTGTTATTCCAGATAGTGGCTGATTAGTCAAATTTAAAATAAAAAGCAGGGGGTGGGGTTGCTGATGGTGTAGGGCGCATCGTTTCTTATTTTTGCATTCAAAGATAGAGCGCCCACTGTAACTCCCACTGTTTTGATGGCGTGGCACCACATTGTCACTGCTCTTTGGTAAAACGTGCACTTAATTGCTTGTGCGCGTCTGTGAGATGGTGCAGGCGGGGAAACGAGTTTGAGATGGAGAGATACACTCACTCCCGCACATCCCTGTCTTAATCGTACAATCTTTTGTGCTCATCATCACGTGCACTCTTTTAATTAGAAAGCAGGTATAAGATTTATCCATTATTAAGGGCTGTTTGTATCAGGCTTGGTTATAATTGCATTTCTAGCAATGATGGTGACGCTGTCGTGATTTTGCTGAAGATATCTTGATTGAAGAGTAGCTGTTGAAACTAGAGACTGACTTTTTTTGCTTTCTTTTATTTCTTTGCATGGCTTGTTGCCATTACCCAGAATGCTGTGCGCCATAACCTGAGCCTGCACAAGTGCTTTGTTCGGGTCGAGAATGTCAAGGGTGCTGTTTGGACTGTGGATGAAGTGGAATACCAAAAGAGGAGACCACCAAAGATGACCGGGTGAGCTGGATGGGATTACTCACCAAATCTATTTAACTCAAAAAGTATTAAAATGCACAGAATTCATTAAATGTCATGCATTTTACCACTTCCCTGCAACACATTTGCTTATTAACTTCTGATTTTGTTGTTTATGAATTTGAATTCTTTCAATCCCTTGCTTTTTTTTTATCTTGGATCTGTTTTTTTTCTTTTGAAAAGTACTTTGAATTGTAAATGTGTTTGAAAATGTGCTATACAACTAAAATTGCCTTGACTCATTTTGTCAACATTTGCAAATGATTAAATTTTTATATATTTTATATATTTTTTAAATTATGTGTGTTTTTAAAATGAACTTGTGGTTAAATATAACCATACAGTTGCATCTTAATGATTTTTGTGTTACAGTCATATTAATGTTTATTGTGCTCACACTTGTCTTTCACAGAAGTGTTTATGTACTTGTTAAAACCATCCACAAGCTGTCAGTGGACGTTAGTCCCTCTCAAGCTCTATTTTTTGTTAGGAGACTTTGTAGGCTCTTTAATTCATAAGGAGTTTAGTCGCTTTCACCAAAGACCTTATTATGTTTAGGTTAGTCTCGCATTTTTTGGTCAAGACCCGTCCGTGCGACCATTTGATTGACATGTTAAATAGCCAATCCCAGGTTGTTTTGCATTGCATCATGTTTTGGAAAGTGGAGATGTCCCCAAAACAAAGGGTCAGCAATATTTGGAAAATAGTACTAGCAGTCAACAAAAAGGTCAAAAACTCCCTTTTTGACTCCACTTACTGCCTTAATCAAACTCCTGGGCATCTTTTAATGTTTAGTGTTTAATGTTTAATTTGTTAATAATCTCTCATTTTCATTTCACACTATATATCTTTTTTTCTCAATCGTATCACTACAGTTCTTGGTGAGAAAAAAGAGTGACATCCGTGTTCCTCGGAAACGTCACAGCTGAGGCTGAGACCAGGTTCAGAATGAAACCTAAAATTAATTGCTCTAATTCATTTGCTTTTGCATAGAGCATTTTGTGTTTGAGCTTCAAATAAGTTTTTCTGCCATCTTACCAACTTCAGGCACGTGAACAAAAATAACATCTCTGTGGCGGAAAATAAAGTAAAACATTTTTTTAAAATTACACTTTTACCACAGTTGCTGCATACTTGTATTGTTTAGATTAGGAGCCTCAAAGTCATATCAAAGAGGGCCATACCTCCAGCTTGTTTGGGTTCGAACCTTGTTAAAAAAAAGACATCAGTAGCTTCAAACAAGCTAAGAGAAATTTACCTAGTGGAATCAGGTGGGTTGAAGTTAAGGTTGATGTGAAACTGTGGAGACTACTGGTTAAGAGTTGAAAAAAATCACCTGTGCGAACAGCTTTTTTGTCTTTTGATTTCTAGGTGTTAAATCTACTGGTTTTAATCAATACTAAAAAAATAAATGTCATGCATATGCATGTTGTTTTGACACTAAAAAGCCCTCTATTTACTTCAACTCTTGAATCTGAATTAAGATTTTTAGACTCAATTAGATTTGTTAACATGAAGCAGTTGTGTTTTTGTTAAAAGGACTTATAGGAAACATAGCCTTGCAAACAGAAACAGCAGTCTGTCTGAAGTCAGACTACTCAGTGAAACCCTGGATTAAAACAGAATTCTTTAAGTGACGACTGTTTATTGAGTGAAAGCCCTCCAAACAAGCTTTTATTTCTAGAGCTGAAGCCTGAGCTAGTATGTCTGCTCTGTAACTGATGCTATAATCGTTATTGGCATGTATGATTACCCTAATGGGCTTCCCATCATTACCCTATTACCGACTCGCTAGTCAAAAGCACAAAGGTCTCTTTTGTACCTCGCCTGTTTGTGTTTGGCGGCACATGTGTGTGCGAGTTTGTGCGCCTGTGTGATTTCCACCGTCTGTGTCTACACTGTTTAGGGTACATTGTGAGCAGATGCACTGCAAAAAAGCATGCCTGCTTGCATTTGCGCGAACAGATGTTACATGCCGTCTCAAGCTCTGCCAGAGAGACGACTGCAAATTACCCGCCGACCGTTGGTCTGTGCGCCAGATTTCAGCACACACAAACACAAATGTGTGTTAGTCTCTATTGTTTAGCTTTTCTATTTATCTGGCGCTCAGAGACTAGTGCCTCAGCGTTTTTCATGGCTTACAGTAGGAAGGTTTTTTTTAAAGTTACCAATTGGTTAGATGTGTTTTGCTGTACTCCACACATGCACTTAATCAGCCTTTTCATTTTCTCTCACTCGCAGAAGCCCCACTCTTGTGAAGAATATGATTTCTGGGCTAGGTTTTGGCTCACTGAATGCCAGCTATCAGGTGAGTGTGTGTCTTGACATTTTTAAAACTATTAAAATACACTGAATCCATAAAATGTTGTGTACGTTCCCAAAAAGTGCAACACATTTTTTGTAGATAAAAAAGGCCTGGTTCAGAATTATGAACAGAATAAATTAAAAAAAAAATATATATATATATATATGTACATTCTAGCGAATGCTTTTTATTAAATTATTTTACAGCATTCAACCTTTTAGCATTTATACACAGACTGATTGCCTATTTAAATAAAAAAAAATTTAGAGTATTACTTTTTCTTATTAAAATGAGCCAGATTTAATCACTGCATGGATTTGGTTTTAAAAACATTTTATAGCGCTGATCTGAAGACCAGTGATAAGCACAATACAGGTGGCTGTATTTTGTAAAAAGTAAAGTATGTATGAAACAATAAAACATGATGAAGTATACCATCATACCAGTATACCTTTTTGTCCAAAAAGTGTTTGAAACAAAGAGTGTAACTTATCATATTTTTGGACCATAGACTAAAAATAATGTTGCTTCACCCCTTTCTCTGTTTTGCTAATGCTTTTAAATGTCACTTAATAGCTTAAGTGGGTGAGGTCTCAGTGTCAGAGCTCCACCCCAAATGTCCACTTCCTACACTGAGCCCCAGTAAAGCTGTCATTCGTCATCGTTACACCTCGATTTATCAAGGAACCAGCTGTACCTCACTTAAAACATAAGCATAACCTCGTAATTTTGTCCATTCATTATAGACATATAGAAAGATGACCAATAACAAGGTTGACATGTGTCTGAAATATATTGTGCTATCGGTAGACAAAGTGTCTTCAACATGAAGTTGTGTGTGATACCCCTGAGATGACCTTCCATACGGAACATTTCAATTATTTATTTTCAAACGGGTGTTTATCGGATGCATGCAATAGAGGTATGTTTAATGTATATAGAACATTTTTATGTATAAAAAACGTATATATATTCACACCAGAGCAAAATTTGTATTCCACTGTTATGTTTCAAAGTATTTATTTGAATTTTTATAAATTTCAAATTTTGTATTATGTTTTCAGAAAACGTAGCTTTCTTCTAAAGGAAGCATTTTCAGGTTAATTTGTGTAGGTTAAGTAATGTATCTTTTCGTTTGAATTGCCTTCACAGTGTTATTACTGAAATGAAAAGTTTGAAGCTGAGAAATGCAAAGCAGAACATTCTAAATTGTACTTGCAGGGTTTTGCATCCGTGTTCTTTTTATTTGTAGACCCTATACAACAGAAATTGCTTAAATAGTGTTTTATAAGAGATCGAGTTTATGTAAGACAACAATTTACTTCCGAGGTTAAAAGTTAATTTCCTTACCATGTGAGATCTAGTTCTGGCCTCAAACATTAAAAAAACTGGATACGCCAGCTAGCAATAGTATCTTGTACATAAAAAAATTTAAATCTTACACTTTTCAATATTTTCAAATCTGGCCAATCAAAACTATGGGTTGTTGTCTAAGAAGAGTCACCCAACATGCAATTAAAACCTGCGCTTTCTCAACTGTTTTTCTTTTCTTCAAAACAATTTTTTTAAGATAGCAAAATTATATAATGTGCTAATATTTAAGAAGTACAATGCCAAAAATGACATACATCTGTGCTAATTTATTGTAAGTCAATCAAAACTATGTATTTGCATAAATATTAAACAATTCCTCTAGCTTTGTCTTCAGAAACTGATTGAGATCTAAATAAACTTTGAGACTTTTGAGATCTAAAAGTCAATTCCTAGAGGGCCACGTTAACCTTCATTAAACTCACCTGATTCCACTAAAAAATCTTCTCTTAGTGCGTTTGTAGCTACTGTGTTGTCTCTTGAAGCAAAACCAACAGAGGCTGCGTTCCTCTAGGAAATGACTTTAAGAACCCTTATTTAAAGTGTCATTTGCATTAGAATGAAAGTTTCCAGGGTGCATCTCATCTTTCACCCAGCGTAATCTATAAATAGAAGAACCTTGTGACCCTAACCAGATTAAGATCTATTTAGGTAAATAAAATAAATTCATGGACTAATTATACAGAGGAAAAAAAGCCATATCAATCAGTTTGCCTATTTGAGTGATCCTTGAGTTCATTTCTATGACTGAATCATTGATGAATTTTCTTTTAAACAAATGAAAAAGAAAAGAAACTGCGAATCCTGTTCTCATCAAGTGCGCAGGGATTCTGATAACAATTTCCTCTTCTAATTAGCTTCTTCTCCCAAACCTCCTCCCTACGCTACACACGCGCTCCCACCCAGCCAGATGTGATTTATAGCATCAAATATTTGTCAATGAAGGTCACTGCATAAAATTAGCATCTGTCCTAGAAAACCATTCTGACACGAGCAACACCGCTTCAGCTCCCGTCTGAGCGTTCACGGCGTAGATCTGTGTTTTCTGTGCTTTTCTTCAAGATCGTCGTGTGACGAGACAGAGATGGATCTGGGAGTTTAGCCTTTGTTCTTGTGTTTCGGTCTGAGTGTGCGAGTGGTGTGGTGCTCTGTCAGCTCTGCGCTCATCCATCTACTCTCAGGACAAGCAGTGTCAGCGCCTGACAAACAAACAGCCCAGCTAATCACGACCCAACACACACATACACGCGCTCTCTCGTCTGCACCGACCTGGCCCAGTTTGTCCCTCTCTGACCCCGCAGGCCATCTCTATGGAAATGGAAGTGCTCATGCTGAAAAGACCCTGCGTAAACTAGCTTAACAAAACAGCAGACACGCAGTGTGCGCAGGAACACCCTGGTTGTGTGTGAGAGAACCGTGCTTCCGCTGGGTCCATGGGTGTTTGAGTGTGTTGTATGAAAGAAATTCACTCACTAAATGATTAAAGGAATAGATGCATATATTTATTCAACTTTGGAAGTCCACTTGCATTGTTTAATCAGTTTTGAGCAGGTTGGTACTTGAGTTATTTTCTATTAATTTTATTCAATTTAAACAATTAGCAGAAATTGACCGCTTTACAATTAAACCGAAAATAGGATCCCACACACACACATGCACGCACACGCACACACACACAGAGAGAGAGAGAGAAAGAGAAAACAGCCAACTAAAAAAGTGTCTTAAGGTCATTTTTAAACAATGTGAGGCTCGTTACAAGAAGCTTTTTGTGTGTGTGTGTGTTTATTATTCTATTTTAAGCAGCTTTTCAATTCTAAAATTGTTAAATATTTTCTTTCATATTGGGGGTAAGCAATGATCTGATCTAGTCCCAAATCCTGTAAATAGGAAACATGTTATTTGACAACAACGTTAAGATATTTTTGCAGTTAAATATATTTCTTATTTCAATCTAGATCATGTAAACCCCTTTTTCTGCTTATTATAGGGTATCTGTAGCTTTGAAAAAAAAACTAAATAAAAATACTTCACATAGAATACTGGAAAACATTTGAATTGTTCACTAAACCTGACCACGCTCTCATTTTTTTAATCCCTTCGAAAGATATTACTAAAAAAAGCATGTTTGACTTAATCGCACATTTTTACAATGTTGAACAAATTGATTTACTAAGTTAACGTTGACTTAATTTTATTGAAAACTTATTTGATTGAGTTATATATTTTTTAAGCATGTGTTTGATAGTTTGTGCACAGGTTTACAAAACCGGTTTGCTATTATTTAAAATCAAATGCTCTTTGGATTGTACTTGTATTTCTTAAAAACGATGTCTCAAAATGTGAAACAGTGTTTTCTGGATTCTGTGTGTGAATGTGTGTGAGTGAGTGTGTGTTTTATGGCGATATAGAAGATTTGAGGGGGTCTGTGTTGTACTGTTGATGATTCGCTCGCTCTGTTCTGTGGATTTGAGGGGACCTCTAGTGGAGGAACATAATAACCTGCTGCATCACTGCTCCTGGGACGCTCTCAAAATAACAAGCATGCTCACACTGAGTCCGTTTGTATCTTTTCCACAGAAGGTCTGCTTATTTATTAGGATTTTTAGGTTGTATCGAAATGACAAAATGTTACGTGAAAAGATTATTAGTGGATAAAACAATATTTAGTTGAAATATTAAATTAGGCTGAAATATTAATACGTAAATATTAAGTATTAATTACATAAATGTGCTAAAAATATCTGGAAAAATAAAAGTTGGCTAGAAACATTTTGCATGAAATTGTTGGTAATTGAAATTTTGATCAAACTGATTACATTTTCATAATACCACATTTTATATTGGATTTGTTGTAGTTACTCCTTGAAATGTATTAGTATTTTTTACCTGTGCAAATTATTGGTGGGGGATATTTTCCAATATTTTTTTTTTTTGAGCAAACAACAGATGTTAGCAACTTGCAGTGACATATATTGCACATATGTTTCCATAAATATGAAGCTCAGGCTTAGCTGATGAAGGCATCAAGCATCAAGTTACATCCCTTGCTTTATCAGAGCCTTTGCAACAAAGTGAACACATTTTCAGTGTTCTATGAGCATATTCAGAGTAGTTGAAATACTGTCTTGGAACAGAGAGAAAACAATAACATTGACATTCAAAAAAACGAAAACATTTTGTCCTATTCATCTGACTTTCTTTTTGACTACTTCTAGAATTGTAATTTAACATTTTCTTATTCTAGAAAATTCACTCCACTTTGCAATGAAGATATGGCCAAAACATTTTACTTATTGTTGTCTTAGAAATAGTTAAATATGTTTATATCCTGCAAGAGATAAATACAATACTCTCAAAACATTTTCTTTTGTTTGTTACAAAATACTTTCTTATAGTCTCTACTTAGATTACATTTTTTGTTCTCTTCTGAAAGAAAAGTCTTTAAGAGGAGACAATTTTTTGTATTCCTGGTCAAATTCATGTGTATCTTTTAAAATAGGGCAATTGTTCATATTATAGTTTAAGGGTTATTTAACCAATACTTGCCAAATATTAAAATAACTCAATTCAACAATTAGTCTCTGAATGAATCATGAAGGAACTTAATTGATTGTTAACGCTTTAATCGTTTATTTTTAGAAGAGATATGTATGGCAACAGTCTCGAGACAAAGACAACACGTTTCAACATTACTTTTTGAGAGCTCACTAAAGTAGGGTATAATTAATGGTTCACAGCATATCTCATGTATTGTAATGTGGTCCTCTAAAACATAAAAAAGATACACAAGAAAAGCTATTTTAAATGGGAATATCTACTAAATTGTTTAAATTGTATGTCAGAATCCTCACTAATCCTGCAGGGCTTAACATTCATCTCAAAAGAACGTCTTCACGTTCTTTTTATTTTTCTTTTTTTAAGTAATTTTTTCATCATGTTTTTTTGTCTTGTTTTGTGCATGCAGGCTGCCCTTGCAGAGAGCAGTCTGGGTCTTTTGAACAGCCCCACCATGGTCAACAGCACGGGTGCAAGCCTCAACATGCTCCATGTGGGCCATGATGATGTCAGCAGCACCGTAGAGCAGGTCAACAGTAACGGCAGCTGCAGCCCCGGCCTCTCTCCACAGCAGTACGGGTGAGATCGGCACACTTAAAACTACCAGCTACTGCCATCATATTTAAACGCATTATTTCTGTCGGAATGAATAAAATGTGTCAGAACTCTAGTTTAAAAGTTAAATCAATCAAAATGTGCTTATGCAACCGTTACTTCAAAGCAGCTTTAATATGTTGATTAAGAGTTTATTGTCTAATTCCTATTTGATAATTCTCTGAGGTAGAAATAGAACTACCATATACTGTTACTTTGTGGATTCTGAGATCAGGAAGTATAATAACCCCAGTTCAGTTAATTAGGGAAAGTTTAATAGTATGAAGAAAATGTTGATTTAAACTGACACTAACCAATTTTATGGTTATATAAAGTAACCAATTCACATATTTATTTATTGATGTGGGAAAAATGGAGCACTCAGAGTAAAAAAAAAACCCACACACACGCAGAGAAAAGATCTCTCCTACCGAAAAGTTCAGTCATTTTTTAGCACATTTTAAGCTTATTAAGGAGGCATTTATTTAATATAAAAAGGTTATAAAGATGTAAGAATTTATACGCATTTTAATTTATTTGGCCAATAATTGTAACAGATTCGATTTTGTTTATGTGGATTCCATTTTTAATACCAATAAATATGCAAAAAAAAAATCTATTATTGAGGCTTTCAGTCTAAATTGTCTTGGTTTTATAATGCTACTTCAGAACACAAAACATTTGTAGGTTCATTCCTTGTTTTTCAAAACCCCACTGTCATTAAGGCTATGTGTTCTCTCTTTCTCAGACATCAAGTTCACGTGAAGGAGGAGCCAGCTGAGATGGAGGAGGATAGCAGACCCATGTCCCTCCTGGCATCCGTCACTCAGAACCTGAGCATGCCCGGTGATGAGCGCGACATGGAGGAGGAGCTTCCCACCGAGGAGCTGGAGTAAAAGGAGGCGGAGTCACCGGCCCCCTGCCCCTCCCTCTATGTCAACATGTTCGAGATCAAATGAGAAATACAAAGAAACAAAAACCAAGACAAAAACCAAAACAGGGTTAGACCTTATCTGTTAACAATGCAAAAGTGCATTTCCCCTTTTTTCGGTCAGTTCCCTCAACAAGGCCCTCTGAGCAGCAGCACATCTGCGTATCGAAGCATAGTTAGAAGCTACCGAGGTATAGTCTATCTTTTTTTCAGAAGTCTCTCAAGGTTTTTGAATCTTTTTAGCTTTAATTTCGTTGTCCTATGGGCCTGGGAACGCTGCTTTTCTATGGGATAAACACACAGCGGATCTTTGCTTTGGAAGGATATTCACGTCTGGGAGGAAAAGAAAAGGATGGCCCACATCTTTAGAAAGACTTCAACTCAGACTTTTGCACTCTTTCATGAGGATGCTGCAAGATTCAGTAACTTCAACACTCTCAACAAATATAAAAACTTAAACAAAACGAGCCGAGAGACTGGGATCGGCATCCCTTGGCACCAAATGCTTTTGTTGTCTGCTTGACTGGACATAAGAAAGGAGGCTGCTCTCTGTCTCAATGCAGCAGTAGCTTTCCATCAGCCGCTAACTCTCCTGATGTTCATCTGATGATCCGCAGGAACGTGTTTTCTCTCTTTCTAAGATTCAACATGATACATGTTGCTACCCCCAAAAAGGCCTATTTCAGGAAAAGGAACATCATGGCTGTTCTCCTGTGGTGCTGTCAAGACAGCCAGACTGACACGAGGCTCATAGAGGACCGGCTCAGAGACTTTATTGACTGTATTGTTGATTATAAGTGTGCCGTAGCTTTTCGACTTCCTTTTACTTTCATAGTCATTCATTTCTATAAGATCGACTTTTTTCATCGTGACGTTATGTTGATGATAATGTTGTTTTCGTTTGTTCTTTTAAATCTCATCATCATTCCAAATAGGGGAGAGAAGTTCCAAAAATCCTTTAAACTCCACCCCCCACAGTAGTGCAAACCATGTTTCCAGAAGCACTTCCAAAACGAAACCATGAAATACACGTTAAACAAAGTAAACCACTCTTTTGATCGCATTGAGAAGCTGAAGTTAAAGAGGCTGAGATGGAATATGCATTGCAGGCTCGTTGTAAGATCCCACATTTCATTTATTCTCCAGTTGGTTTATTTGGATCTGAATTAATTTTCTAAATTTGTGCATGTACTTTAATGAATTTCATAATTTTCTGTTGTAGCCACTTGACTTGAGATCAGCTGGGAGAGAAAACGTTGCTTTAATGTAAAAGATGAAAGTCACGGAATACCTCAGAGCTCAGTGTTTGGCCCTCACGCTGTTATTAATGTTATAAAGGGCATTTGTACTGTGGCTAACCAACTTGGTGACTTTCTGGTTATCGGATCAAAGTTATATAGTTGCTAGATATATACATATTATTTACAAGTCACTGTGTGAGTAGAAAGTGTCTGACTAGCCTGTGAGATTTGCTTTAGCTGAAACGTAGAACACTTTCTCAAGTAGTGCAAAGCCAAATGTCGAGTTTTTATTTAATATATGTTGCTTTTAAGTTCTCCCCGTTTTACTTTTTTTGTTACAGGTAACCAAAGAAATGTTTAGTAAACCAAAAACACTTAGTTTATTTATTTTTCCTGGCGAAAAGAACACAAATGCATTATTGATTAGATTTTTCTCACACTACAGAGCATTCCAAAAACCAAAGTGTAAACATTTTCTTTTCAAAATGAGTTAACACTACATGTTTATAGGCCAAAAATACAAAAGAGCAACAAAAATACAGTATTAACCTCCTCTTGCGGATCTTTAGCTAATGTACAAAGCACTTATGATCGGAGAAAGGAAGCTCTAACCCCATTGTGCTCAGGCGATTAGCAGTGTTCAAAAAGCAGTTCAAGACTGCTTACAAAAGGCACTTAAAGTACATTTTAGGTACTTTATGTCCCCAAAAGCCAGCAGTAATTACAGTTTACTTTAAATACCAGTATTTCACATTAAAACCCAGTTCAACGAATACCAAATACAGCCGACGAGCTCTTCTTTGTCGTGCTACACCTGCTTGTTAGACAGTATTATTT
The DNA here is from genome assembly GCA_900490495.1 of Danionella dracula. NCBI lineage: Eukaryota > Metazoa > Chordata > Actinopteri > Cypriniformes > Danionidae > Danionella > Danionella dracula. The sequence continues at coordinate 1,298,218 of UELW01000012.1, forward strand.
CAAACACCAAACAATGGAGCCTGATCTTAACCAGTTTCACTCTGTTCAAAGCGCAGTCGGGTGTACACCATCACCTGTATGTAAATCACTCTCAAAGAAATAAAACCAAAAATAACGCTACCTCCTTCTAAAAACCGTTCAGAGGATGATGAACAAACCCCTTTTTCATCCACAAACACAGTGAGAAAACCAAAATGTTGCCGCGCCGAATTCACTAACAGGAAATAAAGACTACCTCTCCACCCACCACTCCTGGTAAAAAAAAACAAGTCCTGTTAAGTATGGAGTATTAAGTGGGTAGATATTTAAAAGGCTCCACTCCAAATCCCATATTCCTTATTTTAAGTGATCTATTAGCATAGTGTCCATGTACAGGTCTGCTCTGTGCGGAGGCTTAATTCTAATTCGCCATGAATAATGAGAGGCTGGGCCAATGAGAGGCATGGAACTGGCCGGTCATTAGCCCACACTCAATGGGCCGGGTGTCAGAAATTATGTTGGGCAGAATGCATTAGCGCGGACACCCTGCTTCCCAATTAATGCAAAGTGTGGGCACACGCAAACCATCCATGTTTTTATCACACAGTGAAACGAAATCCAAAGAGCCATCAAGCTTCAAGAAGTGAGGATTCGAAACAATTAGGAAAACTGAATACAGCGCACTAGTGGTGATCGCCATGACTCAATCGTTAGGGATGTATTATTGTATATTAGCGCTCGACGTAGCTCTCAAGGGCATTCCTTTACTTTTTATGTGTTTCATTTACTTCTTTTTCAGTTGTCGTTTTTTTCACCTGTTTTTGGCTATTGTAAAGTTTTGAGCTCAGAATACTGTATAGCTTATGCTAAAGTGTATGTATTTATCACATGTCCTGCAGGTATCTTTTGTTTCTTTTTTATCACAAGATGTCTGGGACGAAGTTTTCTTTTTTTTCAGCTATTTAGTGAATTATCCACATGAGTTCGAATCGTGGTTTAGTTAACACACCTGTTTGTATATTTATCTTAGCTAGGTCTATTTTGATACTTTTTGTCTCTGTAGTGCATTTATGCGTTTTGAGGAAAAAAGAGAGAAAACAAACTAAAAAGTTGAACTGTGTTGATACCTCAGAAGGATTTTCTCAAAAAAAAAAACAGGACCAAAATTTTATTGATAAAGAAAAAATACTTTGAAGTAAAATGTGTCGCCCTCTCTTGTTTAGAAGAAGGTGCGTTTTCCTTGCATTATTGGTCCGTGTTGGTTCCAATACATGTACAGCCTCCCTTTAAAGTTGCATCATTCCATTATTTACAAAAACCCCTCAAAGCTGTCCATGAGAGGGGGTTTGTGCTCAAAATGTGTGGAGGGCTTCTTCCATATTTGCTAAGCATCTTCTTTTGCGTTCGTGCTGTCACCGAAAGCGACATGGCTTCTCCACTATCGAGGGATACCAAATAAGAGGCTTTAAGAAATACCGTCTTCAACGACCACCAAAGGGATTGTGGGTAGACCTTTTACACAGCGTCTGCCACGATAATAACCAAACAAACACATTTGAGAGGTGACCGTGTGTTTTTTCATTGCTTTAGAGCTCCTCCCCGATGAACAGCTTTGAGGGCCATGTTTTGCCTGATGATATCTTGAACTTCTTCAGCCGATTGAATGGAACTACCACTTTGACTCTCCTTTCATTGTATTTTTACGAATGTGTGTACATTTTCAGCAGTGACTTCTCAGTACTTTAGTTTCATTTTAACTCGTTTGTTTACTTTTTATATTTGTTTGCTTGTTTGAATGAGACTTGGGGGTAGAAAGGTGGTGGCTTTGAAATGGTATAGAAATTTTAAAAAGGCAACTAGCCAACCACCTTTGTCATTCTGACCCCCGGTGACCATGTTTATGCCAGTCACTGCCGTTTTCTTCATGCTGTATAAAAAAAAAACACATATATCTGTGTATTTGTAACCTGAATCTTCTTGTGTCTGTCCAAGCAGACAATAAAAAACTGTACAGTAGGTCTAGTTGCATGTAATCTGTACTAATTATTGACAATGGCATTATAAAATGCAATAAAAATACTTATTTCACTGTCAACAGCTGTGTATTGTCATCTTCTGTTAACTGTGTAACAATTATTGTGACTTTTATCTTGTTTGCAAGTACCAAATCATGAAGTTTTTGATTAATGAATGTTTGAAATATATTTGTTGAACATGTATTTTTCAGAATATAGAGTATTGAAAATGGTCTCAAAATTATTGGAGGAAATTACAGGTTGTTTTTGCTGGATTTTATATAGCTGTATAAAGCCACTTTTTCAGTGCCTGCCATTATCAGTCTCATTCATGCAGATTAATAGGGGCCTACTCCAGTCACAAGCTAGGTAACTTGACCATTTCTAGTAAAATTGACCCTACAACACTTCTAATCTATTCCACCTTCTTCTACGTGTAGGTGAGGCTCATTTGAATGGGTTGATAATAAACTTAGCATGCTGTTGGATGTATTATATATAACATCCGCAATGAGTGGATTTTAATGCTTCCGCGATGAAGTACATTTGGATCAGAAGCAAAAGCTTTCAAATTACCCTTCAAATATCCTTTCTTCTCTGCTAATTAAATTTCAGTTTCTGTAAGTTCCGTCATTTTACTTTTATCAGGATTAATAGGTTGTTTTAATCAACTGTATTGTTAAATTTCAATGTGTGAGAAAAAAATGGCTATTTAAGATTAATTCTGTATATTTTTTAATTAATTTAGAATAATAAGTAAGCCATGTTGTTATTTATGTCATATTGTTATAACCATTTGGTGCATTATTTTTATTTGTGTCCTTGTTGTTATTGTTATTATTAACAATAATAATAATATTAATAAATGTTTTAATATTTTACAACTGATTTTAATAAGATGGAAGGATGCCAGGTTTGTGGTTTGTGTTATGAGAAAGACATTTACATTTCTCAAGCCATTTACATGTTAGAGCTTGAAAAAGGTTTCCAATAAAGAGGTTAAACTAGTTTAAATGAGCAGTAATGAAATGAAAAATAAATTAAAAATTATATATATATATATATATATATATTTAAATACATACACACACACACACACACACACACACACACAGTTTGTAACGATGACTATGGCATTCAGTCCCTTGAACAAACTAACAGTTGTCATTCTCTGCAGTCCAGACCTCCCTCGCTTAAGAACAATTCTTAAAATTGTCCTCTTCCGTGGGGCCTTGGGTTAAATTATTATTTTACTCTGTCTAGTATGAATGATTTATCAAAATTTTATCATTTTAAATAAATACCTCTCATGTACTCTCATCAAGTCAACCAATAATTAACAATCACTTTTTTGATATTGTTATGTAAGAACATAAGTGTGTATGCTGGGTGATAAGAGTGTAAACCAGTTACAATAAAAACCTTACGACAAAAGTAGACCATGTAGGTATCTGTGGGAAACTAGACCTTAATGCTGTATTTTAAAAGGTGTTGTATTAGGGTTGGTCGAGTGGTCAGTCAAACCAATGTGTGTAAAGATCATTTTGTGTGTTTTACTATTTAAATTAAGAAGAGTGGGACAGACTAGTTTTGAGAGAATTGTGCCTCCGTTTCAAAAGCTATGTATGAGCCCTATCTGGGTTACTTTATGTAATAACGTAGTTCTTATCAATCAGTTAAATAGTAACAATTTACCACTCACTTCCATTCGGAGCACAAACTCTCACTCAAAACTTTTGTTGAGGAAAATGACTGACAATGTAACAGATCATATAATAGAAGACACTAATCAATATATTTAATAATCAAAAAGTATCTTTAAAAAATGTAATGATGAACAAAAAATGTCATTGTATGAATTCCATGTACTCTGTCACCAGTTGGTTATGTTTAAGTTTTAGATTTTTTGTTATGTTTTTAGCTTTTTTTTTTTTTAAGGGAATTATCAGTTTCACAGAAGTCATGGCAGTGGATGCTTAGGTCTGGAAAAGGTTGATGTTTTAGTGCCTGGATTCACACACATCATATGTGTCAACATTTTTTTAAGGTGCTTCGAAAGAGTTCGCTCAATGCATTCATATCTTTTTGTTTGCTTTCACCATTCATGTGTTCACCGTTGACTCCTGTTGCATGTCTGATAATTGTTTTATGTACCTTCACCAGCCATGTGGCTGGTAATTTTTTTAAATGTTTTTATTGTCTTTCACCAGCCATGTGTTTCCTTTTGGGTTTCATGTTCAGTGATCATTATTTTTGCTTTCACCCGCCATGTGGCTTCAACTGGCTGGTATGACTGTTGTTTTTTTGTTCTTTCACCAGCTATGTGGCTTCAACTGGCTGGCATGACTGTTGTTATTGTTATTCTTTTACCAGCCATGTGGTCCCAATTGGCTGCAATGACTGGTGATGGTTTATTTGCTTTCACCATCCATGTGGTGCCAGTTTGATTGCATGCTTGGTGATTTTTTATTTGATTTCACCAGACATGTGGTGCCAGTTAAGTTGCATGTCTGATCATTATCAGAATCAGAATCAGAATTGCAGTGTGTGCGTGCGTGTGTGCGTGCGTGCGTGCGTGCATGCGCACACAAGGAATTTTCTGTGGTACAATGCAGCCATTAGTGCAAACAACATTAGGACAATACAAACAAGTAAGTGGAACACAACTAACAAGCAGTTAACATAAAGCTATGAGGTAGAATATTGTGAAGGACTGATTAGATGTAAACAATTGAACAAAAGTCTATAAAGTGTAGTGTGCTCAAGTGCAAAATGCAAGGTGACAAAATGTTCAAGGGTCCAGGTGTAGGTAACAATGTGGGATTGTGGAGAGATATGAGTTCAGCAGATTGATAGCTTGAGGAAAGAAGCTCTGTTTGTGTCGTACAGTCCTGGTGTTAGCAGCTCTGAAGCAGCAGCCAGAGGGCAAGAGCTCAAAAAGGTAGTGGCCAGGGTGAGTGGGGTATAGAAAGATCTTGTTTGATCTCTTTCTCACTCTGGTGGTGTACTGGTACTGTAGGGAGTTTAGGGGAGCACCGATGATCTTTTCAGCCAAACTAACAGTCCTCGGAAGTCTACAGACATCTGCTTTAGTGGCAGAGCTAAACCAGACAATAATGAAGAAGCATTATATTTTTGCTTTCATCAGACATGTGGTGTCTGATGGGTTACATGTCTTTTCATTATTTGATTTGCTTTCACCTGGTTTGAGGTCCCAGTTGGATCACATGTCTGGTCAATATTTTATTTGCTTTCATCAGCCCTGTGGTCCCAGTAAGTTAGTATAACGGATGATTGTTTTGCTTTCTTTCATTGGTCACGTGTTCTATTTGGCTCGCATTGATCCTTTACCATACATTATTTGTTGACTCACATAGATGTTGATCGTGATGCTGTCTTTTTTGATTGTTGGATTATTTGTGGCATTCAAGTGTCATGTTCTCTTTGTTTGTCACCAAACCTCTCTTTTTCCTTTAGTATATGCTGTTTTAGTAGACCTGTTTATCTCAAATAACTCCAGATTAATGTTTTGATTGTGAATGAATGTAGTTTTAGCATCCTTGTACATTGTTTTAGTAGACTGAATATTTTTGTTTTCCTTTCAAGTTCAAAAACAATGTATTCTGAAAACTTGATAGAAGTGTCCCTATTTTAGGTGTTTCAATTTGTAACCTTTACACTGAGGTTCCGTTAACAACATTACCTAAGTAACATTAATTTCAAATGTATTTTGTTGTGCTACTGTAGCTGTGGTCTAACAAACAAACAAAAAAAACACTGACTTCATTCACAGCGGGCAGACTACAAGCTTCATGGACATGCAACTGCTCTTGTTTGTTGTGTTACAGGTTCTGTCCACCAGGAGGGGTAAACAAACCAGTCAAAAACTGAAGAGAGGGGGAAAGAAGGGAGAAAGGAAAAAGGAAAATAAAACGACAGGCCCAGTCAGAGAGCCCTTTTAGTCTTCAGAGAAAAACTCTCATTGACACACAGTTAAGCACAGACAGGGTGGAGAGTGTTATTCTAACAGTTTTAGACACCAATCAAATTCTCTACCCTTTTTTCCTTCTTTCAACCCTTCTCTTCCTCGGAAATCTGCCCTGAAAGCTTATCTTGAAAACACACTGGCCTCCGCAGCAAAAAACTGGGCTGTGAGACTAGATTTTTATTCGATTAGGGTAGTTGGAGTTGGTCTCTGGGAGTTTTACAGAAAGAAAACTCTCACAGGGTTCACAGTTTGGCGAGAGTTTTGTTTTTTGATTTTCTATAGTCTGATGCATCAAGTTCTGATGGGTCCAATTTAATCAGTGACTGCCACGAGTCAAAATGATCGTGCTACTCTTATCCACCCACAAAGTGACACGTCCCATGCATAGCAACACTCGCACAACTTCCAACCTTACATAATGTGTCTAATTAAGATAATTCTGACAGAATATTTTAGCCCAAACCACTGGCACACATAAGGAGAACAAAAGCATCTTTGTGAGTGATTAGAAACACATTTTCATCTCTTGCTCTCCTTTCGTTATGTTGGCAAAATGTTCAGCTCTGCTACAAACAATCAGCATCAAAGGTTCAGGAGAAAAACACTGGTGGAAGTAAAAACATACTGTGGATGATTTTTTCCTGTTATAGATCGTTTTATACAGTTATAGACTGATCTCAGAAATAATAATATTTATTATTAAAGGCTATATAATATGTTAGTTTATAAGATTTGTAAAAAAAAAAAATTATAAGGGCTTTTAGAGGGGTTTTTTTTTTGAGTCTTTTAGAGTTATCACAGAGCTAGTTTAGGGATTTTTTATGTACTTCCTGCCTGCTGTTGATGTGTTTGTAATATTTCATTTGATTGGTTCAAAATGTGCAGCGGTATCATCCAGAATGGACTACTTCTTTACTATTCACTAGACTAAGCACTTTATGTCTGAATTTAAGTATGAGAACAGCGGACTTCCAGAAACATGCTTACAGGATGCACAACAACATCTGGTGAGGGTCTGACTTTGATTTACACTCTTCTCAGTTCCATGTCCCATGATGCAATGCAGGAAAAGTCCTGAAGGGCCACTCACACTAGTTTTTGATGTCTCTGATGGCCGCCCAACCACGCAGCATGTTTTTAAAAAATATTAAGCTCTAATTTTGTTTCATAGTGTTACCATGTGACATCAGCGGGAGATTTGAGAAGTAACAACATGGGTTTAAATGATTGACAACAACAATTTGATGGTGAAATACATATAAATTTGAAAATTGAGGCAATGTCTGTTCGTTCAAAAAGTGAAATTTAGTTGTTAAATTAGTTCACAATTCACAAAGTGAAATATTTCTAGCCTTTATGGTTTATTTTAATGATGAGATTATGGCAATGACACGGATGATATATAAAAAATATCCAGTATTTCCCAAAATGTGAATATTTCAGGTTTTATTTAGATGTTAGCTTTTTGGAAAGTGTATAAAAATATAAAATCTGCTGTATTACGCCCTCAATACTTTATTGAGCCTTTTTACAGGATTAAAGGCTGTATGTCATGGCGATTAGTCTTTGACACAGTTTAGGTATTATGGTGCCCCAATTTATTAACAGTTTTCAGATCATCAGCATTTCAGGGTCGGTCTTTGTAATAGCCCTAACTGTATGTTCACACCAAAAACTGAGGCACCAGTGTTTGTGAGTTCAACACGTTTAGCAGTGATTGTTGGGAACACTGCTTTAGATTTTTAGTGGGGTTAAAGTCAGGAGAGAAAATTATGTTTTGTCTATTAAGCCAAATACTGGTAGTTTTGGCATTGTGGGCCTTACACACATTAACCAGCTAGAGTGGTTACTTTTAACAAAGTTTAGAATTAATCAAAAATGGATGTAAATACTCATTAATGCTGTTTTGATTAAAATCAGATTTTTTTTTTGAGAACATGGAATTTATAAACATTTGTGGAGATGACTTCTCTTCAAATTAATTCACATGAGCTTAGAATGCCAGTGCAATGTTTTTTTCTCCTTTTTCCATGGCATACTGTTTTGCTTGAGATTTTTAGGAAACCATTTCTCTTATGGTAAGCTGGTAACTCTCCTTTCTCTAAGGTTTCTGGTTTGTAGAATAAACTTGAGAAGCAGCAACACAAAGAACTTTTAAGATGCTTTTTTTACCATGAGCAATTGCATCATTTAGCTACAAAAAAGTATTTTGTCTGATTATTGCTTGGTTCTAGGTTTGGTTGATCAGCTGAGACGACCTCCATGGTGAACTATCTGAGTTAGACTTTTACTTTTGTAGCAAATTGCTTATTGTTACAAACCATGAAACTGAAAATTAATGCTAAAATAAATCTGATATTTTTTCAAATGCAAAATCAGTTTTTTATTACCTGCTCTAGATTATGAGCTTCCATTTACATTCACAAATCTACTTTAACAATAATTCATTTTGCAGTACTGTAATTGGATTTCACAATCTACAAATAACAGCATGGTATTTTAATATAACTGAAAGAGCAATTTTTAGGACTACAAAATCTTTTTTTTGTATTCCTTGATTTATTTGGATCAGAAAGTGTCATGACATTTAACATTAACAAAAATATATTTGTGCATCTAAAAAAATAATTAAAAAAAATTCTATGTGGCATGTAAAGTTATATTCGTAATTGAATATTATTGCAGTTTGTTTGGTTGTTATATTTACATAGGGCCAGTTTTATGCTATATTTATATAGTGCTTTTTCAGACACTTAAGACGCTTTTTAATTATCAGAGCATTATTCATTCTCTCCACATTCACTCACATGGTGGTTATAAGCTACCTTGGTAGCCCTTGCCTATGTTAGCTATGCAGTCTGAGAGAACAGCCTCGTGACCACCACCAGTCACACACATCCATAAAGAGCAATGGGGGTGAAGTGGCTTTCCAAAACCCACAAAAGCATAATGGACCCGGTGGGGATTGAACCTATGAATGATCAGTATCATAATCAAAATGTTTTGACGTTTCTGACTTTCAACTCTTCATGAAATCACTATGGCTCACATGACTGAAGGTGCTCGCCTTGCTCCTTTACGACACTAATGACACAAATGAGTAGGAAAAAACAAGAAAGTGTCTGTTAGTGTATGATTGATCCCCTCATACTGATTATAATCTCTTAAACACACAGCGACCCTTTAACAATTTGCATGGTTTAAGTTTTTTGTTTTTTTTTTATCTCTGGGTGAACATATGGCTCTTTTCGCTGTAGAGCACTGGATAAGTTAGCACTGCACTAGGATGGAACTATCCTGCCCTAGGATTAAATATCTAATTCCGGAGGGGGAAATAATACTTTTTCAGTCAGTTCCAAATCATCACTGCTGTCTCAGAGATGTTTGTTAAATATCTGTTTGAAACGACTGTCAACAAGGTCTCCACACTCCTGGATTAAGCCAAAATATCTCAAAATTTTGTTCAGATGAGGAACAAAGCTTTAACGGGTCTGGAACGGCATCACCGTAAGTGATTCATGACTACAAGGTGGCATACTGTTGGGGGACAAGCATCGGGCATTGCCAAAAAAAATGTTTTCCACATGTCCATGCTGCCCCAATATTATGCCAGTCAGTGGTCTGTCTATGGAAGGAAGTAGACAAATCTTAAAAACTACAGGGGCGTGAAAGAAAAGGCTTAAAACCCTATAAAAGGAGGCAGCAAAGTGGGCTAAAATTATAGAAATATACTATTTTAAATATTATAGAAATTTGCATGGATTGCAAGCTAAAAAATGTATTTCCAATCATCTGATTGTCACTATAAAAAAGTCCTTTATTTATTATTCTCTCTCTTTCAATCTAACTCAGGAAAGAAAAGTTAATACATTGCTAAAGTTTGCTGTTGGAAAGAAGAGAGGCGTTTTGGTATTGTTGTTAAAAGTTTTTTTAAACTCCATTGTCAGATTTTAACCAACAATGTCACAGTTAATTTTTTTTCCTCTCTTTACTGAAATAGCATTGCTGCTGACACAACAGAAACACACTTAATAATGAGATATGAAGATGGTATAAGTCCATGTAAACAGAACCTCAAAGAGGTGCAGTGGTGGAGTTGGTTGTCCTATAACTGGAGGGTTGGCGGTTCAATCCCCACCAGCTCAATTCTACCGCTGTGGCCTTGAGCAAGCAATTTCACTCGCATTGATGTACTGCTTTAAATAAATAAAAATACAATTATCTTCTTTCCAACTCTGAACTGTGAAGATTATTTTTGTGTTTAAAAATTTGCTCTTTTTTTGGATGGACATGAACTTTGCTCAATCAACATTAGGTCAAAAAAATGTCTGAAATGTTTCAGTTTGCTCCAGCACATAATTACAAACTGTCAATGCTGGACCCCTTTTTTATTCATTTGTGTTGTGATACTTTATGCACTATTTGTTCAATACTATATGTCACGATATCGTATGTTATGTACATAATGCATACACATCTATTGATTTGTGAGCGTTTGGTATGCTTCTGTGTAATAAGTTTACAGTTTTTCACAATTGCTAAGACAGTTTTTTCAATACATTTAACAAGTTTGCTCAACACTTAACACACCGACTCAGTTAAAACAGAGAAAAAAAGTTAATTTTATTCTCAAAACTCATTTTCAAAATACAATAATACAGTTTTCAAAACACTAACACATGTTTTTTTTCCGACAGCAACATTTAGTCAATCATTACACATTGAGACAAAATGTGGCTTTAAAATCACATAGTTTTGGTGTTGGTGGAGCTTGCGTGTAAAAGAAGTTTAAGCATTTGAAATTTGTGTTAACTGAAAGCATTTTGTATCAAAGCAACAAAACATGCGTTAATTGTATCGCCTACCTAGACGGATGTTGTGCTAATTGTGTTAAGAGATTAGGAAAGTTGTTTAATGTATTGAAAAAAAATGTCTTAGCAAATGCGAAAAACTGTAATATCAGAGTGCAGCCATCCTAGCCTGCAGGGAATCAGAGCAGCGGCGCTCACGTCATTTCCGGTCGAGCACTCCAGAGTTTGAGCTTAGCGGGAGCGCGCGGCGCGGTCTACACTGCTGCACGCGACACTCAAAACATCACCAGCTGCTTGATTAGGACTCCTAACGACAAATCTTTGTTTGTTTGTTTGTTTATTTATTTGTTTAATATATTATTTTCAGTCCCCTTACCGTTACATCACACAACGGACTGTTTGTCAACTTTACGAAGTTTTTTTTCTGCTCCAAGGAGTTTGAAGACGAAGAAACCCGCTTTATTCAACGTTATTAGTCAATCCCGATGATTCCAAAACGGGGATAACGAGAAACGAGTGAATGTGAGTTAACCGCCACAAACGTTTTAGATGAAGAGAAAGAAAAGACTTTATCTCGCCAAACGGGATACTAGAAAGTTAGTTTTGGACGAGCTCTTAAAGATGCTTCACTGAAACAGCAGTGGAACCTACAGTAACCAGCAGGTAAGGACTGTTATGTATGGGGTTTATCAGCTGATTTCATAACGGTGTCTATAAAGTGCTCGGCAGACTCGTTTAACAGGTCTGAGTTGAGTTTAGCGTGCAGAGACTCGCTCACAGACAACCACAGCATGAAAAATAGCAACCACGTTTTTCTCGGAGTATTATAGAATGTTATTAAAATGTTAACGTGTCCGACTTAACTTTGATTCAAGCTGTTGAGTATCTTGCTGTGTTTTTAAAAATTCTTAAGATATACTCTCAAACTATAATTCAGCACAACTGTTTTAATTAAACTAAATGGCATGCTCGCCACAGGAATGTAATGGTTTGAGCAACAAAATATGTCTTCATTTAGCTAAGGCACTAAAAGTCAAACTGTACTGGAACACGCTATCCTGTGAACAATTTTGCCAGGCTTTCATTGTGCCATTTTAGTTTCCTATTCATTTGCCAAGCATTATTTCCCAAGTGGCTTTTTAGTTGAATGTTTTGGCTCTCTGGTTTGATTTGAACAATTGGTGGGAAAGAGATGTGGGGTGTGTTCGTTGGTTTGGGATTAAAATTGTACGTCTTGTTCAGGGTGTCTTTCTAGTTACCTGGCACCTGGCTTCAGAAGAGATGTCCAAAGAGGACCACAGCCACCGTGCCAGCCCTCCTAAACCTCCAGATGGAGCCCAAATGGAGAATAGGACTGAGGAAGCCATCACAAACTTGAGTCCAGGTAACAAGAAAACATTTCCATTAAAAAAAAAAAAACAAATGTCAACCCTCTAGCTTAAATTCTTGCACAGCTCCAAACAAAAGGTTTGAAGCATGCTCTTTTAACTGAGCAGTGTGTAAAATTTCTTCATTAAGTTAATCGAAATCCACTTGCTTTTTGTTGGTAGAGCTCAAGCAGTCTTTCATTTGCAATACTAGAAAAGCTTTTTACAGTGGCTGTTTATTTTTTTAGTTTTGTAATGTGATTTAATCATGTAGGATCTGCAGCGGCTTTTTCAGCGGATTAGTTTGTGTCTAAACTAATCTTGTATATTTTGGAATGCATTATTTTGTTTGTTAATATTACTTAGTTTACACATCAATATGAACATTAGTTTTCTGTATAAAAAAAACTACAACTTTGTTTTAAAAACAGTTTAACCTTTTAGTAGTTCACATAAGTGATGCATGTAACGCTGTAGATGTGGCTATGCTACATAGCTTTAACTCTGTGAGGAAATACAATTCTGTTTCTTTATTCATTTGTTAGCTGAATTATTACACAGCTCTTGGGTAAACAAAGAAAAAATCTTGAAAATCTTACGTACTGGTCAATTACGTCCACAAAGCTTGTCCACATTAACCCCCTTTAAATAAACCCATTTAGCGAATCCAGCATTGTATGCATGTAGATTTCCATAATTTAGAATTTGGAAAATACTGGGAACACAGCTAAACGTTGATGTATCAAGATCCTGGTGGCTTACGGAAGAAAAGTATTATCATTAGCACTGATTTGTCATAGCTTCAGATAAAATAAAAACAATTACAAAAGTCATTCCTTTCCCACAAAAGGGAGCTGATACTTTGATGTTTACGAGAGAATTTGGATTTCCCGGCATGAATGAATGATCTCGGGCTAAAAGATTCGCTTTCAACCAGGTTGTTTCAGCGACTCTAAATCAAATCTTTCTTATTAAAGTCAATATATTAGTACATAAAGCGCTTTGTTTGAAACTCCAGCAGGGTGTTCCTCAAACCTTAAACTTTGTTTCACACCACGAGAGGTCATTTTTAAAGCCCATAATTGGAGCTCTTTAAGGTGAGTCTTGCACTTATTCCAAGTTGAGTGATGGGTAACTCGTGCTGCTTCTGAACATGCATGAACTAGGATCACTCATGTAATCACTTATTCATAGGGATGGACTGAACTGAAAATTCTTGGCCGAAAACTGAAACACCGAAATAAATTTTGCCAATTATTGGTATCATTGCATTTATGGCTACGACTGTGTACTAACCTTACTGAAATCAAGGCATTGCAATTGCATAAATTCATAATAAAGTTTAAAAGAATAAATAAATGACAAATTATAAAAATATTGCTAAATTTATACAAATAAAATAAAATCTTAAATGTTTAACTTTAATGCACTCATGCGTACGTTCAATAGTAAAGTACAGGCCTTCTCCATCTCCCTGCAGGTTCTACGCATCCACCACGTTCTGGATCATTTCTCGCGCGCTGCTGTGTTTTTGCATACAAGTAATGATCTTTATAACGTGGTTTAAGTTTAAGTTACAATAAAGTGGTCGAATATTCTGTGCGTCCCTATTTATTCAAAATGTAGCTGAATTGTGACTATCAGGAGCTGCATTATTTTTATGCATTCTGTTTAAGTTTTATAGGCGCAGGTCAGCAAGGTTCAGTTGCCAAGGAAAAAACAGATCATAGTCAGAAATGCTACAGACATATTTAAATTAAATTAACATTATCCTTGGTACAACTTTAAATGGTTTAAATGTACAACTTTTTATATGGTGATTCTCGATCTAGTTTCAGGATTAATACATCATATATTCAACAAACTATTGGATCCACCCAGCTCAATAATGTAACAGTATATAAGCTCAAGTATCATCAATGACTGCTGCCTTAACCCCTCCGCTGCTCCTTAGAAGCCCAGGGGTGGCTACCCTGGGCCTTGGATGCTTCCAGGTCCTGGTACCCCTCCCCTCATACTGTTTGCGTAGTGCATCACTATACTCACTACATATGTTTTGGACACTGGGTTTAATTGTTTTTTTTTAAATCTAAAGATTAATTATGGCTGCCTAGTACTAGAGAGGTTTAAAAACGTGGACATTCACATTCAACAGAGAATTGTTTTTTTTAAATATTGCTTAATTGTTTACACATATGGAATACTTTACTTCATTAATGTGGCAAATCTAGTGGTGAAATGTTGCTCTCAGAATGTGTTAGTAATTTTAGTTGAAGAACATAAGAGGAAATTGTAGGAGAAATGCTAAACAAAATGTTGCTAAAAAAAAGTTAGAAAAACTGATGTGTCAATGTTTGCTTTGTTTGGGAGTGTACACAGACAAAAAATTGAACAATGTGTTCATTTGGGTGGTACTAGTAACCTGGTTTTTATTGGATTCTTTGCTATGGTTTAATTCTTTCAATGCCAATTACAATCACAATACCAGGAAGACCATGTTAACCAGTGATGTAAATACACCTGTGCAAATATGATGAAGTTGTTTTAGTTTATCTCTATTCTCTTGTTTGGAAGTATTGTCCGGATTTGCAAAATTGTTGACATGCTGGTGTATTGGCTGATATAGCTGTCAATGTTCCTGATTTGTTATGGTCCTCTGGTAGAGCTGGACTTGAAAGGCAAGTGTTTGTGTCATTTAACATGTACATCCAACAATGTAAATGTGTGAAGTGAACAGCTGTAGGCTTTGAGCATGCAACCTCTGCAGTTGTATACAGTCCAATGCATAGGACTCAAATCTGTAGGTGGATTTACTATGGTGTATGGGCAAGTCTTAGCTCAATCCTGCTTTTGTATAACAGTGCTGTTGCAAAGCCACAAGCATGTTGATTCCTGTGTGATTGGCACAGACAGTGCACAATTGGAAGTCAGCCGCAGATGAAATCATGTCATAGACATACAGACTGTGAGTAACTGCTAATTATGCTAAGCTCTGTAACTCTTCTGTATGTTTAAGGCTTATCATCAACATGAAGTTTTTTTTTTCTGTGGAAAAAAATATTTTTGATATTAAAGTATTACTTAATTTATGTACAGTTTATTTAAATATTTTTTAAAAGTTAAAAAGGCTGCCAAAAACGACAAAATAAACTTGTAGCCTATCAGCAGTCAGTTATCTCAACAGAGCTAAACTTTTTGCCAAATAGTTTATACACACGGTAACATTGTTTGGTTTCTATTGTTCATGGTTTTACTTCCTGACAGTTTTTATAGAAAAATTCATTTAAATAGATCATAAAATGTGAATTATTAATTTCTGAGCTACTTTATTAGCTTATGCCAACTCAAAAATGCTCAGGCAAAACTATATTTGCAATGAATCTCATTTAAAAATTTTTTTTTGTTGTGATTGTCTTTCTTAGATCAACATTGTTCCAAATGTCACATTTAAAATAAGAGAAAATGCAGTTTTGTATTCTAAAGGGCTCCTATGAGGAAATGTCTATGAATAGTGTGTACAAACTCAAGTTTAGGTGCTGCCAAACATCAACTGGTTACTGTACATTTTGTGAAGCTGCACTCACACACTGTTCCTCTGCCCACCAATACTGGTCAAGTGTGTCAGTTTGTTTTTTCATGTAACGTTTCTCATTACATACAAAGTCAAATGGCGTCCTGTAAAAGTTGTACAATATTTTCCAGACTATGAGCCGCTACTTTTTCCTCATGCTTTGAACCATGATGCTGATATTATGCATTTTGCCAGGCTAAAGTGAGAGGATAATGCATTGAAGAAGAAGACCTAAGTTTGAGTTCTAAACAGTCCTTAATCACAACATCCACTCAACATCAAAATGGAGAACACATGGGGAAATTGATTTCTAGCTGTTTTTTAATCGATCTAGTTCTCAATGAAGGAAATCAAGTGACAACAAAAACAGGACTGACAGCATTAGCTTGTAGCTTGAATACTTCTGCTTAACATCTATAATTAAACATGGTTTCTTGGGAATCCTCACTTTGTGAGTGTTCGATAAATGTTCCGAGCATACTACTGTCACTTCTTGCTACTTCTAAAGTGCACTCACTTCTCACCAATTAACCGGATATAACATGACACTGGCAACAGGGCAGCATATTTACCTAGCAGTAATGTGGTTAAAGTCTAGAAGGTGAATATCTAGCTGCTGCACTCGTATTGGAGAAGACATCATCATTGAAAATAAAATGGTAGAGAACTTGTTATGTATTCAAATGTGCAAGGTTGTTGTGTATAGACAGGTTTGTCTGTATTGTACATGCACATTAATTGTTTTATTCCTAAATGCCTTTGTTGTGGCTTATATTCAGGTTCAAGCGTGATTAGAAATTAGGGTATTTACATAAGTGATTACATCATGTACTGTACCTTTTACAGCACTCGACTATAGAGTTAGTCTGGATACATTATGTTGCATTCCATTTTTAAGTGTTCAACAAATGAGAGCTGTATGGTTTTATTTTCATCTCAATTATCATTTCCATCTACACACACTTTTTTTGTGCTGACTGTAGTGCTTTGTGAATGAGGTTCCGTATCATGTGATTCTGCTTCACACCAAGAAGTGTGTACTACATTATCTCCCTTTCTAACATTGGCAATGTGAATAAATCACCAGGAAATTCAAAGCTGCTGTGGCGAAAAGTAACACACCACACCCCTAAAACTGTGCGGATTGTACACACCTTCAAAATGATCATTTTTGACCATTTAAACTGAACTTAACTTGGCAGATTTATGAGAGCCACAGTAAAAAGGGTTACCATCCTGTAAAAAGAGAAAATAAAGGACTAAACATCAGACTACAAAAATAAAATAATAAACCTGCAAATGTTTGTAAAATGTGTAGATGAATGAAAACCCCATCGTTTAAAAGAAAGTATCAAATAAAATGTGCTGGAAGGGAATGATTTAAAGGAAAAAATAAATTGTCAAAGTTAAGCTTAAACAGTGACTGGATATAGACTCGCAGTCTGAAGAACTCTATAAAAACACAAGCTTGCATAAGGACGGCTGATTAGGGATATGGCGCCTGTCCGAGGCTAAACACTGCATGCATTGACTGGCTTCTTCAGCCTCAGTTCTGTGTACAGGGCTGACTCACCGTGGAGATGAACCATCCACTCTAACTCCCTGCCCTCCAGAGTGCATGACTAAAGCTGTTTTCTCTAGATATACCCAATGATTTGCTGTTTCAGTTTTTTGCTTGGGTTCAGCAAGAATTAAGGCTGAATGCTTTTCTGTGAAATTTGATCCTTGACAAGCTGCCAACCGCTTAGCCCATGCTTGAATTGAGTTATGATTTGACATGGATGACGGGGAGCTCTGTGTATTTCTAAGATTTATGGAACCTTTAAGGGTTTAACATGAACTGTAGATATAAGACAACTTTTATGGGTTTGGAAGACTGTGAAAAGGCAACAAATTCCCAGCATGTTGATGCACCAAGGGTTGGTGAGATCATTGTGCATGATCTATCGAAGATGTGGTTATTGGTGTGGGAAACAGTTCAGGGTTGTGGTAGAATTTTTTTTCTTTTTGTAAATAGTCTAAACTTTAAAGGCATTCTTTAACTAGCTTCTTATACATGCCATCTTATTCTACAGGTTATTAGTTCAAAGGGTTAAAAATGATTTCCAAATTACTCTGATACTTCATACAGATGCAAAGACTTACATTCTAAATGCATAGCTTTTCCGTGATTTATTTTTGGTGATTAACTTTTCATTGAATTGAAATAACAATTATATATGCATATAGTATTTAGACGTGTAGTTACGATCTTAATGGTTGTATGTCTTTTTCTGGCCATTGTTAAAGTGAAGGTCATTAAACATTGAAAAGTAATTGCTCACAAAAACAAGATTTCTGTTACACAGACGTACTAAAAACTGTCTATTACAAATTTGTCTAGCACCACCAAATATAGGAAGTAACTGACAAAGACGATAAATAATCATTAGATTCATATTAATGTTATATTATAGTTTATTATAGTACACAAAATATGATTATATTCTTCAGTGTATCCTAGGTATCTTCATTTATGTGTCCACACTTCCATCTTAGGTGTTCATTCAGGAATGGGACTAAACAAAGTAGTGTTTGTAAATGTATCTAGAAACAATAATTGCTTAAAAATCTATGAAACTTTACAATTCTATGTTTCAAGTAATAGGTCTTGTTAAATAAAAAAAATATCATAATCGCTATACAATGTTTGACCATTCAGGTGCTACACATAAAATATTATGTTATGTTGCATACTGTCATGGGTCTTCAGTCTTGGGATCCTCTGAATGGGGAACGCAAGTTAGAGTTGAGATCTGAAGATAAAACCATACAGTCCATACATGGTCCAAACGGTTGCAGGTTTCACAATAAACAAAGCCCTAAAAAAATAAAGTCTATGTTTTAAAACAGGATTTCAGTGAACACATGCTCTCACTTGATAAATGAGTTTACTAAATTACTTTCACCTGCAAGTTGACGTCATATGATATGACTTGAGAAACAAGATTGTAAAGGTAAAAGTGTGAGCTTATTGACACTCAATTTAAAAGCAAAAAAATTTTTAAGTAGATAAAATTGCACTGGTTTCAAATTGGGTGTGATATAATTTACTTCATGTAATATCGTGCATTTTGTGCAGCATCCTAAAAGCATATTTATTTGACCCACTCAAATGTAATCTGGTCAGTAGAAGGGTGGGTCTTCATTAAACAAACATGGCTATTGTGGACACAATATCTAGACACCCCCAATATTAAAAGTAATTTTTTTAAAAACAACTTATCCTACCATAACTATAGGTCATTGACTCTCAACTTTGACATGTCAAAGTTATTTTAAACTCTGTTAGTAAAAAGTAATAGCAATTGCATTTCATGGTCTAAATTCTAACCTTTTCAAATAGCCTGCTGATATCGTTCTAAAATCTAGTGTTCATCTGACATCTTTTCTTTTTTGGCTTTTCTATGTGACTTGATAAGTCTTTGTTGTATTTGAACAACTGAAGGGATTTCATCGTGTTCTAGCATTGTGTGGTCTGTCTTTGATATCTGGTCTAATGGTTTTAAGTTGCTGTCAAGATTCTCATGTGAGAGGAGTCATGCTGCTTTAACTTTGCTTTTGGTTGCTGCTTTGGTTAAAATGCAAATTAGGAACAATTGTTTGAGAAGTTTTGGATTATTTTTCTTTATACAGAGAAATGGAAGGAAGAGAAAAGAACACTGACCTATGAGGCCATGATTGGACACACAACAGTGTGTTTAGAACTTCCTGTTTCTTCTTTGCTGCCAAGAGAGGTGCGTGACAGTGCAAAAGCAAATGGTTTTGTTCAAGATTCAGGAGACGTGGCAAGTTGTGCACAGAGATGCCAAGCCCCGAAACAGATACAACCCCCTGCCACCCTCCACTTGTGATCTCCTCAGAGAAACTTCAACATAAGAAACGGTGCAGTTAAATTCCCCTAAAGCCTTTTGATAACAAGCGTTTTATTTAATGAGCTTAGTGTTTTCTATTGTAGTTGCTAAATAATCTGTGATTTTGGATGCATTCCAAACGAGTTCTTGGATGCTTTTACCCCAAGTGTGTGTTATTACTCTTGGCTGGTTTACAAATCCAGATTAGACTCCATTGTTTCAAAGCCAAGCTTAGTGAAGATGTTACCATTATCAGCATGGCTCATCTGTGGATCAGCCACAGGCGTTTACTTAATTGATTTCTTTTCACTAGCTTAATTATATCCCTGAGGGGTCATTGCTTTAAAAATGGTCAAAGTCATGATGGGCTCACAAACTTGTTACAGGAAAGGATGGATGTGCTCTGTAAATGAGGCGCTCTGCTTTAATCTAGCCGAGATGCTCTACTAAGTGGCACCACCTGTTTCCTGTAGCACCTAATGCAGTTGCACAGCTCTGAGCAAGGTGAAGATGAATGCCAATAAATATGAAACGCTTGCTGAGTTTGGCTTTCTAGAGCTATAATTGATTCAACGGCCTAGAGGAGTTCAACCATATGGAGAAATCTTTTCTGTATTGTACACGCTCACTGAAAAACTGTGAAAGAAATTTTGTGTATAATACTATCAGGGCTAGTCCCATCTTTGGTGCTCTTGGATTGCTGCTAGGACTGCATAGAACTATAGTGAAAAACCATTTTTATTTAATTAATGGCCATTAAAATACTAAAACTTTTTTAAATTTATAAATGTGAAATGTTAATAATTAATGTAAACTGAAGAAAAAGAAACTATTTCAATTCAAAATTTGATTGTTTATTGAATTTTTTTTTGTTTAACTTGATTAACATATTTTGTAATGTAAACAACATACCTGCAATAAACCATCAATACCCTCCAAATTAATTGTCTTTGGTGGCTGTTAGTTTGGGACCTCTTTAGACTTTTGTTTTCCAGGACTCTTAACAGCTTAATTGTCAACTATATGCTGGATGGTCCTCCGTTGATTTCATAAATTTTGCAAGTGGCACATGCTAGCAATGCAACAGAGCAGGAGAAAATGTATTTCATTTACATTGCATTGTTCAACACCATTTCTTATTCTATATATAATATGTATAGTAAATAAAATTTGTAACACTGAATGTTATAATAAACATGAATATAAGCATTAAAATATCTGTGCATGTAATTTGAATAAAGTACAGATTGTAAGTATAGATGTAATTTATATATTAACGTTAATATATAACAGCTGTTTAGACTGTGTGTACCGGTAGTTTTGTCTTTGCAGAAATTCCAAAACTGTATCTCTCAGTTCGAGAGCACACAAACACTTTGCCGTGTGATAGCAGTGCTCCTCCATCTGCAGCAGGAGAGTTTGGTGCACTTTGCGCTTCACTCTCACACTGTTGCATAAAGGATCTCTGATTTGTAGGACGAGCTTTATTAAAGTTTACGACTTTTACGACTCATTGAGGGGAGAGGGGGAGGGATGGATGGATGGCTATGGATGGATGGATGGATGTAGATGGATGGATGGATAGATATATAGATGGATAGAGTTATGGATGGATGGATGGATAGAGAAATGGATGGATGGATAAATGGATAGATAGATAGAGATATAGATAAATTGTTGTATTTTTAAATAGTTGTGTTTCACATATAATGAAAACCCATAGACCTGAAAGAAGAAAGAACTGCTTAAAGTAATCACAGCATCTTAATCAACGACATGCTTTCTCGATCCTGTTCCAACAAAATTACTGAAAGAATTGCTACAAATAGCTTAAGAACCATTTCTGATATTATAAACTCATCTCTCTTGCTAGGTTACGTTCCTAAACAGCTCAAAATGCAGTAATTAAACCACTAATCAAGAAAACGCTTCTGGATCCTACAGAGTTATCCAACTATAGGCAAATCGCTAACCTTCCTTTCTAGTCAAAAATATTACGGAAAATTGTAATAGCACAGCTCAGCTCCTTCTTACAGAAGAGCAACTTTTATCAAGATCTTCAATCTGGATTCGGAGCACATCACAGCACAGAGTCTGCACTGGTTAAAATTTCAAACAATCTTGAATGGGACCAAGGGAATATATCATTGGCAAAATTATTAGAAGACATGGGGTTAGTTTCCATTGCTATGCAGATGACACTCATCTCTATATCTCAGCAAAACCTAACGAGTTTTCGAAGTTAAATAAGATCTCAGAATATGTCGCTGATATCAATGACTGGATGATTGAAAATTTCTTTTTGCTAAATTCTGATAAAACAGAAATATTACTTATTGGCTCTAAAAAGCAATTACAGAATCTCTCAGTTTTAAATATGGAGCTGAGGTTTTTTACACTCTTAATTTCTCCACTACAGGTAAAAATCTTGGCGTTATTATAGATGGTGAACTGACGTTTAAGAACCATATCTCTTATGTTACTAAGACCGCCTTCTTTGACCTTAGGAACATTGCTAAAGAATGGACCATGATGTCTATTGTTGTAGATGCAGAAAAATTAGTTTATGCTTTCATGACCTCCAGAATGGATTATTGTAACTCTCTGTTAGTGGGCTACTCAGCCGATAGAGTTCTCACAAGAACAAAGAAATATGATCACATTACACTGGTTTTGTGCTCTATTCATTAGCTTTCTGTAAAATATTGCATTGACTGTAAGATACTGCTCCTTGCTGAATGGCTTGGCTCCGGCAATCCTGAGCAGTCTCCTATCACGATATATTCCAGCTCGCTCTCTTCGATCACAAGAAGCAGCACTACTACTGATTATTCTGAAGATTAGTAAATCCACCAGGGGGAAGAGCGTTCGATTATAAAGCCCTGAAGATGTTGTTTGGAGCTCAGCTATGCTCAGAGTTCAAAACTAAATTAAAAACATATCTGTTTAATCTAGCATTCAAATAATTGGGTTCCTGAGATTTGTTCAAACGCATATGGTGTCTGAGCACTATATACATATAAACTCTTGTAAAAAACAGTGTGGTTCCATCATTTATCACTCATCCTGTAGCTGATGCTGATACCTGTTTGTTACATTTTTCTAACCATTGTTTTTTGTTAGTTAGTTTCTGTTTTGTCTTTGTTTGTTTTTTCAGCTGCAGTCCGGTGAACTGTCGTTGATGGATCTTAAGTTTGTATGTTCTTTATGCTGGGGAGGTGACTAGCACCTGCCTCAGTCAGCGAGGCTCCCAGGGACCTCACAGAGGGAACTCCTATTTACTCTACCTGATCTTCACTAGGACTTTGTGAAACTGCTTTGAAAGCAACTTCTAAAAAAAGTGCTATAAAAAACTTTATTGATTGATTGATAGGCCCAGTGGTTACTGTTGTAATTATTTTATACCCGAAGTTGGTTGCAGGATAGTTGCATTTATACCTATCTCTCCAGAGGTACTATCATTGAATCAGCTGGAATAACTTGCTCATATTCACTGACTAAAGCTGTAGAGCACCTGACTTTACGGTCTCTTTTTAAAAACCCAGACATCAAGAGAATAAGTACAGAGTTTGCTATATAAAGGGAGCAGCTTCTTTATACAGGTAGAGCTCAGAGGAATTGGCACGTAACAGTTTTATAAACTTACAGGATTATGCTTGCAAAAGAGCAATTAATAGTATTTAGTAAAACATGAAAAAGAGGAAACATAAAGTAAACATTCAGGGACGTTCTGTGATTTGAGAGCCAATCAACTTCAAGACTTGAATTTCTGCCCTATAACCTGTTGAATATTAGAACAGTGTGAGCAGTTTTTATAATAAGATCATGAACAAATGTAGTTCCCCTGCAATCAAACGCTAAACATAACGCTTCTTTCTTTACAAAGATGTTGTAGTTGATTTAATGACAAGGATTTGACCAACTACCCCAAAAAAATATAATTGTGAATAAAGTTAATCAGTTTTATGAAAAAGGATTAGTTGTGGCGGAAAAAAAGGCGCAGTGGTGGAGTTGGTCATCCTGTAACCTGAATGTTGGTTGCTCAATCCCCACCAGGTGCATTCTGTCGTGGCGGACCTAGGTAAGCCACTTCATCCGCATTGCCCTGCATGGATGTGTGTGACTGGTGGAGGGGTGTTTGGTAGTGGCAGGAGGCCGTGGCTCAGATTGGAAGCCACGTTCTGTCAGACCTGCCACAGGGCTGCTGAGGGCTACCAAGGTAGATTATCGTCACCAGTGTGTGAATGGAGAATGAATAAATAAGACTCTAAACTCAGGGAAAGCGTTATATAATATGAACGCTTTATTGTGTTTTTTTTTTAATTTAAGTATCTTCCAAATTTTTCCTGGTGGACATTTTAAGCACTTAGTACTCTTAAGCGAAAGTGAGTTTTGAGCCCTGAAAAATGTTATGTAATGGATATAATTGAAAAAGTGAAGATCAAAAAATATTGTAGAAGTAAATTGTACAAAATTGGCCCTATTGTACAAAAATGATGTTCTATTATCACTTCCATATCAACCATGCCAATTGACCCAGTTAAAAGGTTTTGTAAAATTTTAAATCATCATATTTTTATTTTCAATGTTTTATTTTCATTTACAAGTTTTGTATTGTTGTTGGTTTCATTTATTGCATGTTTAGTATCTCAGTGAATCCTAGTGTACTTCCCACTATTCCTGTCATACTGAAAACAATGCATACCATAAAACTCATATTTGTTATTGAACATTTTCTTTTTTGTAAGTGGCTTCGAATAACCGCTTTTAATGGAAATATAAATATATAAAACTAAAGCCTTAATAAGAGTTAGATTTATCTGAATGAGATCCACATCCGACATTAATCCCCATAGCAAAATTTAGAGATGTTAAAAAATGTTTTCACATGTATTCAATTGCAAGCGCTCAGAATCAAAAGAGTGATCATTTGTTGAGGACCTCTTGAAGGTAAACAGTGGGTGCAATTCAAGGGAGGGTGCCTTAGCAGTACTAGGGGTAAGATTTGTTTATTTTTTTTTTACTGTTGATGGGCAGAACATTTGTATGTTCAAATAAAGATTACATTGAATCTTGTTTGCTCAGCATTTCCAAGTGCTACCTCTAATACAGTGAATAAACACACAGATACGGTTTCTTTACAATACTCAGAGATTTATTTTACACACATGCAGCAATTTATGCTCACATTGATGAACACTGTTAAGTGACGCGAACATTCGAAAAGCAAAAACATACATACAAAAAAATAATAATGTTTGATCATTTTCAAAAATCCATATAACCAGCTCTTTAAAAACATTGTTGAACGTCTGTACTAATGTGGATGGTTAAAAAGTATGACATCATAAAAATTTTATTTATTTTTTTAATTTGGTGTAAAGCCCCATGTCCATGCATTTAATAAAAACATTGCTGTAAAAAACTGCAACTTATAAGAAATCTAAATATTTATCATGTCTTAAGGATTTTAATGGCATAAATCTAAATCTCAGAAATTATGCAACGCATTTTAAAACCATTCTTGATTACGTGTGGTTAAATACATGTGATTTAATCTCACAGTTTGTGGTTTTTAGCAGCTCTGCACAAAATTTATTATGGAGCCTCTCGATTCTCAAATCAGTGTTTTTTTGTTACCAGACATTGTTCCAGATGCCTGTTACACAGGGCCCTTTCTGCTAAGCCTGAAGTCCATGATGTTAGCCCACAGCTGCATAAAACCGACCTCATTTTCTACTTTTCATGTTATCGGTTCTCTCTAGTCTCCCTGTTGTTTTTCCTCATCCCTGCATTGGCATGATATTACCCTTAGTGGATTTGGAAGAGTTATGGTTTTAATTAGTCAGAATAATGACAAGCAGTTACATTACCTCCCAACAGAAATGGCCATTGCGCAACAATTCCTGTGTTCCCAATGACACTACAGTTTTCTTTGTCATGTTAGTCCAAGTCACTGTTCTCTAGGTATTTGCTAGTTTTACTGCTTAAATGTATTGTAGTATGATTATAAAAACTAGCTAAGCTATACTATCTTGCAAGCCCTTGAAAGATGAATTTGTAGGAATTTCCATTCTCTATAGTCTGGCGTGGATCACAAAGTTGAAGAAAATTCTGATTCACGCACGCCTCTTCCTCAGTACTGCTATTCCTCCGAGATGCACACTGGTGCGAAATATCTCCAAGTCTCGCATCGGTCTCTAGTTTTTTCTTTCGTCTTTTCTTCTGAAAGAGCATTAGGAAGGTCTGCCGAGGACAGAACTCTGCCACAAAATCTAGAAAGGCTGGGGTTTGTGAGTTGAGAGTATTTCAAAGTGCCCCGTAAAGCCACGTCGCAGCTCAGTCTCTTAATACCAGGCCTCATACCTGGCTGTTTGAAGATTATAGAAAGTCTCAGAGTCCTCGGGCAGACCTCAAGAGTAAATAAAGCAACACCACAGAAATGAGAGGAGATTGAGAAAGAGACACAGAGTCAGGATGAGAGTGCTGAGGCAGAGAGAGTGAGTCATGTGTGTCTTGCCTAGGAACCAGCATTCCTCAGAGCTACCAGACAGCAGTCGTTTCACTTGCTCTGAAAGGTGAAGCGTGTCATTTGGACGATGAAATGTTTCCCTTTTTAGTTTATTAGAAGAAAGAATCCTGAAAGAGTGTAGTTTGGGCTTTCAGACCAACATTTATAATTCACTTTTCTTTTTTGTTATAAACAAATAGGATGATGTACTTTTTCCAAGCATTCTTTTATACTAAAAAAACCTTGCTGTTGTCGTGGGAAAAGTTCTATAAAATTTAGGAGCTTTCCCTTCCCTGCAAACCTGAAATATTGCACATTTGTATTAATGCCATTAAGGTTTTATGACCACATTTTGTATTTTATTCACATTTTTTGTATTTGTGAAAATTTCCATATTTTTGTCTACAGCATTAGTTTATGTTTTTGTAATGAACTTAAGAATGCACAAATAGCTTAACTTTCATTAAACAGCAGATTCTTGAAATTCTTCATCCACATCCATCTGAATAGAAGGTTGAGGTGAAGCTTTTATTGCTGTGCTCCACAGCTTGATCATGACTTGGAATTAAAGATGACTTTGATTACTGCTGCTGGCTTGCCATTGCTAATGCTCAATGATCCGCAGCAATTGGGTAAGAGGATGCGCTGACACATGCTTCGGTGCCACAGGAGTATTGAGGCAGATTTCAGTTCAGCAATGCTACTGGGGCAGGCTTCACTGGTCTGCTTTAAAGCTGAAATAGTTCATAAGGTCAGTCAACTGCTCCAGCCTTTATCATCTCATCTTTTGTCTTTGTATTTTCACTCTCTGACACTAGGGACACAAGTATTAACATTTTTGTGGGAAAAAAAAACATGGTCATTTTTATTTGCAACTAAGCTATATGTACTTTGTTTATAATTAAGTTGGATTACAACTATGGTATCCTTATGTGACTGTAGTAATGCTTTTAAGTTTTTTATGGATAAATATGCTCTTTGCTTTTAATAAAAACTTTTTTAGTTTTGACTAAAGCACATTTGACTTTGAATCATCTTTGTTTTCTCTGTAAAATTAGTTATCTTACTTAAATTTATTTCAGATAAACCTAGTCCTTACTATGTGTACAAACAAACCAGATTGAAAAATTCTTTCCCAGATTTTTATTACTTCTGACTTATTTTACAAAACACTCAAACTTGTGCTGACACAACAGCTGGACATATTCGATTAAAATCAAGCTTTTTAAACACTTGCAAACAACATCAAAATACATTTTCAGTTGAAAGGGTCATGATGGGAGGACCCACTGCCTTTTTAACACATCTGACAATTAAAACTCTATTCCAATTAAAACCAATTCACTCCTGATAACAGACTAGAACTGCTAGAAAGAAGTAAATACAACAATGTATACACAGTGACAATACTTGGAAGTGCATATATATACTGTCCAGATGAGTTCTGTTCCTGTTAGAAAGTTGCGCATTTCTAGGTTTGGTTTGGTTAGTATATTTAATAATTATTTGAAATTAAAATGGAAAAAAAACTTGAATTTGTAGTGTTTTATTATTTACAGTAAGCAGAAGGGTAAACTAGGTTTTGGTGCCGAGACTCAACTAGCCTCTTCTCTTTATAAAACTGTAAGGTCTTATTTTAGTTTTTATAAAGTCAAGAGTTCAACTGTCCTGGACAAGAACTGCGAATTGGGCAAGTTTTCAAACACAAATAAAATAAAGCAGGAACTCAAGGAGGAACCTTATCCGATCAATTTGTGAGTGGAAGAAGCCGCAGCTTTTTCTTTAACTCTTGATTAGGCGAAGTATAATTTTTAGATCACATCATGTATTTTGTATTTACAACCAGGCTGTTGTTGAGAATAATGCATTACATAGAAATTCTGCCTTATATTGTAAAATACCATATTCAAAGAATTTTTAAGAATACATTTTTTTTCTGATATAATGTTAATACATCTGTTGCTGTTCTAATAACATTTTCTGTAGATTTGTAATAATTGCTATTTAGCTCATTTAAGTATAGCAGGTATTACCACAAGGAATTCATACAATTTTTGTGCAAATGACTATTAAAAAAGGCTTTTAATAGTCATTGAGCAATGATGAATGGATTGAAGATGTATCGGTTAAACAATTATTACTCAATTTGGGATTCTAATAATAGTAAGAAAACCAAATTAGGGTGCTGCTAATGATTTCCAGCTCTACTCTCAATCAACAATTCTACCACACATAGTAGATTGTCAGTGTTGTCAAGCCCTTTAAGTCCCATGGATGTGAGGCTAATCAGTTTAGAATAAGAGCATAATTGTTCATTTCTTATTTTTCATTTTTACCTCCCTTCTGAAATAAGGTAAACATTCTGCTGTGGCTACAAAATAATTTGCGTAAGTTTTGTTGTTGTTGTTGTTGTTGTTGTGACTTTTTAGCCCTGTCAGCATCTGGTTCCATATGTGAACTTACCAATTCCAGCTCCTTCATTACTGCACAGTCACACACAGGATATAAGGGGCCCTGGGGTCTAAACTGCACTACAGGAGCTTCGAGACCTCAGCAGGCAAAGTGGCAGGGGATGTTTGCACTGCTGGCATGAAGTGTTGCATTCAAGTTGTATTTTTATTTGTCACAAAAGTTGAGACCTAGAGAACGTTTCAGCGAGCCATATGTTCAGGGTCTGACATTTAGTTGTTAAGGAAATGGGGGTTGAAATCCCCTTTGTTGGTTACCTTGTTTTGCCTCTTCTGTGACAACACTCAAGAAGAATATGGCAAACTGGGAGAAGATCTTAACAGCAATAAAGCAAAAACAGCAATATTTATCTTTTATAATCTGGTATCTCACTTTCTAGAGATTGGTTTGTTGAAACAGTAACAACAAATATCTAATACAACCAACAGAGCCCCAACTGAAAAAAACAAACCAGAACTATTGTTGTGACAACATGAAATTGTCCATCTCAAGTCTTTGAGTATAAATATAGATTTTAAATAATGACACCAAACATATTGGCATCTTTACTACTTGAAATTAGAATTCAGGTATATTTTGGAAAATGTCTACTTAAATTATATAATAAATTAAACCACTAGTAGCCAGCATTGTCCTGTATGTGGGATCTCAACCAAATCTTAACTAATCATCTAGGTAGCTAGTCTGATTTAGCTGTGTTCCATAATGGTGTGTTCTTAACTCTATAGCGCCATCGCTTTCCACTGATGAGGCGATGACCTCTACTTTAAAAAAAAGCTCTTTCTAAACCAACCTCAAACCTTTTATTTATATGGTTGTCCAAAATCCCATTTTCCTGCTGTTTAAATTATTTTACATGTATGTGTTGTAAATTAAGAAAATGTGAGTGTTCAAATTGAGATGACAAGAGGACCTCTGAGACATTTATTCTTTTACTTCAACGTTTGTGAATAAAACATTTTACAGAATTCTGGGTCATAACATTGATTTCACATCTCCCAAGCTATATAAAAAAAGACAAAGTCCCTCTCTACTCTAGCCTTTTATGAACTTAGATCAATTGATATTCTTGTGAAGCAGTTTTTTGTCATTCTTCGAGTGTGGCTTGCTCCTATTAATGGTATGCGCGGTCTCCCCGAATTCTTGGATGTTCTCCTTTGGCTGTTGTTGCGCAGAAAAGCATCTTGTTAACAATATGGCTGCTTAATTAAATACTCACCTTGTACAAAAGATTAAAAGAGAATGTTCATGGAAGCATCAACATCCTTTAAACTAGCAAAATTTCACTACTGTAAAACACTTAATGATTTCAAGAAAGGGGTGAAGCAGGTGGTCAGTAATGCAGTTTCTATAGGAAACAGTGGTTTCATCCTTTAATTTGAATTACAGAACTTTAATCATTGCACAAAACTGCCAATATGCACACAATTGTAGGTTTGAATAAAAACCGAGAAGTTGTTCTGGATGCAGTTATAGTAAAGCTCCACTGTCATCAATCAATGTTGTGTTTGTACATAATGGCTGGCAAAAAGGTAATAAGGACTCCTAACTTGAGTGATGAAGTGAAGACTGGTGTGGTTTCAGGTAGAGTGATTCAACCTGGCTCAACATAGTGTCAATGTTTTCATTTAATGACCCAGTTTTGCTTTACAAAAACCGGGCAAAAAAGTAAGCGGAAGGAGCTCCCTTGAAAAGTTCTGACCAAGCAGGTTTTGTCAAAAAACTGCTGTTGCATGGGTTGCCTGGGCCAAGTGTCAGGGAGATGTTACTGTCGCTAAATTTTTTGTACATGGGGGGGGGGGGGGGGGGGGGGGGGGCTCAGGGAAAAAGGTTGGGAACCACTGACCTAGAGTCTGTGACTTGTGACACTAATTATAGTGCAAATACTGCCTCTGTGACACTTGACACTGTCAGAAAGTCAATTAATTCATTTAGGCTTTATTAAAGAAGTCTATTTACTCGTTAGGTCTGCAGTGTTTCAAAGCAGATAGAAAAAATAATTTATTTAGATTTAAAAGTAGAAAAGCTTCATAATAAAGGACTGAATAAAAACGGGTTTAAATCCAGCAAAAGGAGTAAGAAAGAGAGACACACTAGGGGAAATAAACAGACTGCTGCTCCACCGGAGATGCTGTGTGTTTATCAGACAGCCAGTAAAGCACAGCTGGCTTACATTTGGGTAGGTATGGGCCAGAGGCCAGGACAAAGGAGAGCTCAGCTGCGCTCAGCTAAACAGAGCGCTTCTCCTCACTAGGACCCAGTCCTGACCCTCTTTGATGTCATGCTACTCTAGCTTTTTCAGACAGCCCTGTATAATTACCAGGCCACATAATAAGACCACTTGGCTCCAGCACTAACTTATAAAACACATACTCACAAACACATGCTGCTGACCACATGAATGCACTTTTACAGATATGTGAGAACACTGTGTCGGCTAGCTCCTATGCTAATAAATGAGGGTGCAAAATAGCAGGTATAAATGTGAGCATCTAAACTAACTTTCTGCTGTTGCATAAATACTTTTGTTGAAATGGATATTAAAGCAAAACTTGTGTTTTGTGTTTTTTTGGCATCAGATGGGAGCGAAGCTGGTGAGCAGACAGCACAGGATTCAAACACCCCTCCCTTGGAAAAGACAGGAGACGTGGTGAATGGCAACAGCAGCAGCACTGCTGGCAAAAGCATAACATGTAAGTAATTAGTGGTAATCAGAAACACAATGATTTGGAAATAGATGGCATTGCTGAAAGGTATTGGGATTTTAAATGCTCCCTTTTGATTGTGTGTAATGGTTATCTGGTTACATTATGCTTTATATCAGTACCCTTAAAACAGCTTTTTAAGTCAGCTTCTCTTCACTGATATGCATACCCATTAGTGTGATGATTCAATTCTTAGTCAATTGAACTCTCACGCCAGGTCTCAGTGGCCGTCAAGTAACACCCTTTATTCTTTGGAACCTAGCAAAACCAGTAAAATGATCTTAAGATACTATTATTCAGCTAGAACTTTTGTATTACTTTTTTACATTTTATTTAAATGAAATCATTCTAATGATGGAAAAACAACGCAACAAATGACCATTTATGATGACAATTGAAAGCTGGATAAATACATAAAAGTAAAGCTTTGTTTATTGATTAACATATTTTGTCATGCATTTAAGTGATATACAGTGTTAACTCCATTTTCTAATAATTTCGAGAATAATTACTCAAGTAAAATGGCTTGGAATGACCAGACTTGTGTTAACCCAGGTTTGAATGCTCTCACAGAACAATCTTGATCGAAATAAGGTGAAGAAATCAGAATGCATGACTGTTGCAGTTAAAATATTGTGTGAAACGTTTTGCTTTGCGAAACATTAACAATATTTAATAATAACTTTAAGTTGAAGCCCTCTTTCTTAACAGTACAAAGCAGGTAGTGAATGGTTCCGGTGTTTGCTCTTCTTTTTGTAGGAAGTCTGCTTTTCAAGCATGTCTTTTAGAAACATCTGAGACACATTTTGTGTTGCAGTGCCAACATTAAACTGCAGATGTGGAAAAGCATGCAGATATTTGATATTCTAGGACATGTTTGTGGCAGAAGGGATGAAACAGATTGCTTGTGATTCCTCCTTAGGCAATGTTAGTCCTAGCAACATTAGCAATAATTAGAAAGTATTTCCACACAACTGACATGGCTCCTGTTTTTGAAAGAAGCTCTTTTGTGTCTGAAACGTGCTGAAATAATAGACAGTGTTTACACCGCTCTCTCTAATGTAGCCATTCCTTTGGTACCACCGCAAAACATCCCACTCTCAAACAATGTCTCGCAGTGCAGCGGTATAGGGGTATATGAAAGCTCTTTAGAGAAGAAAAACAAGCTTCTAAACATCTCAAATCAAAGAAATGACATCAGGTGTAAAAGGAACACATGAGCTGAGGTAAATAAATTGTGGCACAAAAGCGCTTGAAATTAGCTGAAGTGGTAATGCATCCAATACATATATTTAAATGTGGTTCTATATATCCTGAACAAATGGACTGGAATTTTTTTGGGAAGTAAATTCAAATTTGTTGAAAAACCAAAAAGTACTAACTCGCCACAGATTTTCTTACTATTAATGTTTTACTAAAAAAAAATTATTTGTGCACTGCTGTGGGTGTGTGTGTGTATATGTATGTATATATATATATAGATAGATAGATAGATAGATAGATAGATAGATAGATAGATAGATAGATAGATAGATAGATAGATAGATAGATAGATAGATAGATAGATAGATAGATAGATAGATAGATAGATAGATAGATAGATAGATAGATAGATAGATAGATATAGATAGATATAGATAGATATAGTGCAGGTGTGTACTCTCAGTAGTGACTAAGAGCTCTGACTAAAGCTAGATTGTGGATGTTTTCCTGTCTGAGTCACACTGGCACCCATCTTGTCTGGAACAGTGTACCCACCCACAAACCTGAAATAACTACACATAATTAGCAAGCTGACTAATCACAAACACACAGCTGTGTTTGTTTTTATCTGGGGCTTGGCGTATACAATAATTCGATTGAACAGCTTAGTAGAAAAATAAGAAATGCTAGGTTGTACAAATATTGTTGTTAGAACCCAGGCAAATTCGCTTTGGCAGGACAATGGCAGATGCCTTCCTTATGGCAGCTGAAGTTGTTTAAGAGGTGTGTGCAATGGGCCACACTTGGCTTATTTAACAACTGAGATTTGATGCTTTTGGAGATTTCTGCTCTTGTTGTGATGTTTCCTTGGCAACAGTGCCAGTTGAGTTATGGGGCTATTTTTGAGGTAGTCAGCGCCAGCGTTCTTACTGCTCTCCGATGCATGTATTGTGATAGTGTTTCGTGGTATTTTACTTTTTCACATTAAACCTGGGAGTTTTGATTTGTATGATGTCAGTTTATTGGAAGTCTAATATGGCTGAGTGGTTATGGGGATAAAGGTGCACTGGAGTAAACTCATATTGGATTTTATTCTCATCTAAAGCAGTCATGAGCTAACATACAATATCGTATTTCTAAATGTGTGCGCGAACACATTTCACATGAACATGTTGGTGGAAAAGCTGAATCCAATGTCACTTGGTGTGCCCTTTTTACATTAATTAATATGAATCTTGTTGGTCTCCTGAACGCACCAATGTTTAAGTGCAAAATACAAAAAGGGACTGTCATTCGCATTCATCAAGACCTCGATCCAAAACCATGATCAGTCTGGTAATTTCAAAGTTTTGCTAACTGGAAGTAAAAGCTCTACATTTCCATCGATCATGTGAAGGGCAGAATGTTTATGATGTGCAACCTGTGCCATGGGAAAAACTATTTCTGCGTCCCTGACTAGTAAGTAGCTCAATGCACCTAACATCATTACACTGCGCCACCACATCAGTGGCTAAGAATTAAGGATAATGCTAGCTCTGCTAACAGGAGGAGATGAAGTAACGAAACCCAAGCAAGTAAAACTTGATTTTTCTTCTCAACAAACTCTTATAACTCAGGCAGAATGATTATTTGTGTGTTTTTGGTAAATTTCTTAAGAAGGATTAGGATAAGAAGTTATATGAAAAGTTATGATCTATGCAATAAATCTTAAAATTTCAAAAAAAAAATTTTTTTTGACTTTTATATGATTATATATAATGTTTGACAGTTTTCTATGACGTCTAGAGTAGTATGGAGGCGTGAATATTTATTGTATTTGACAAATTTAAGTAGCACAAAAATTACTTTTGCTGGTAATTAGTTACTTTATAATAATGTAACTCCATTACTAATTCAGTTACTATTTGTGAAAAGTAACTAGTAACTGTAACAAATGCCTTTTTTTAAAGGCAACACTGGTAATTACTATTGGTTAACTTATTTCCACAAAACTTCCAATAATTGAGTTTTATTTATATGTATTTGTTAATTATTCAATTTAAATGTACATTTATTGAAAACAAATTACTATTCTCTTGTTGTGCATAAACAAAAGGAAATGTAATCTTTTAAAGGATTGACAAGAACAGAAAAAAAACCAGTATCATGAGTATTGCCATTAAAGATAGGGCAAGTTTATTTGGACCACACATTTCATTTGTGTAGAAGATTTGTGTATATTAAAGCAAAGCTTTGCAAACTGCATCATTGCAGTTTGAGCTTTATGTGAAACCCGCTGAGAGATGTACAGGGTATTACTGCATACATCAGGTCATGATTTGGTTGCCCTGTCTGAATCCTAATTGTTTTATTGTCAGGCATTTCATCTCGCCATACATCCTGTGTTTGAAGTCTGTGCTGTGGATATCATATAGGTCTCACTGGCTTCAAACTAAAATTGGATGTGGTGCTTGTGAATATAGTGTTCTTGGGTAAAAAAAAAATATGACTTATAAAATAAACAGATGAGCACTTAACATAGAATGGATCTCTCAAATATGGCTAAAAATACAGAAGCTTGATCTGCGGACTGTTGAAAGTCTAGATTTTTTAAAGGGCTACGTTAACTGTACTTCCCTTGTCTTGGATTGGGAATGCCAAGGTTTCCTTGTAGTCTTAGGTTGATACACCATGCATCACATGTATGTTTTGTGACTTAAAAAGACACTCTACCTTGTCTATTTTGCTCTCCAGTGGACAGGATGAGGTTAGCAGCTTCTTTTAAGTTTGACTGGTTACCAGTGATTTTTCAAAAGTGCTGGTGAAAACAGAAGCCAATCAGCAGGAGTTGTTTACACGACTGGTGTTGATGCTCAATTGTACTCTATTCCCTTTTTTTTCCTTGAAAAGGCATGTGCACACTTACCATAGTAATGTGCACATTGGTGTTATCGTGCAGAGTAGAGAAGTAGACATATTTAGCATAATGTAGCTTTTCAATGTAAACAAAATTTGCTGTACAACCAAATGATTTTGAGGCAATTAAATCAATTTTGAGACAAAAATGGGACAATTATTGATTGCCGCTCATATGCTTCCATGCTAAAGTGTTTAAGTATGTAAGAGATCTCAGAAATGGTGAGAGAATTTTGTGGTGTACTTCACAGAAGAGCAGAGCATCCAAAATTTTAGGATGATCATGCCAACCTTTCAGAAGCTTTGTCAGCATTTGTCCACATTCTTGTCTTATGATGAATAAACATTTTGCAGGGCCATTTCATTAGCAAATGTGCATTCTGGAAAGGCTAACGCATATTAGAATCTTTTTGGGATCAGCAGCACATCTGTGACTACATTAAACTGCTGCAAATGTAATGCCGGAGTTGTCTTTGTGTAATGGCATGAATCTCACGGTGCACCAGAAAATCAAATCCTCTTTTTAACATGATTGTCTAATTGAGTAATATCTTGCTTATTTCCTCTATGAATGGGGCCTAAATCTGATATCTGAATGTATGCATTTTCTTCTGTTTGCACCATCATAGATAAGATCCTACCACAGTCACATTTAACTTAATTTAAATTTAACCAAAATGGGGGTGAGGTGCAATTGTTCTAGTGCCTTATTTGTTTTGGTGCAGTTAAAATCTGTCTATAAAAAATCATAGTGTACATTTTTAATGAGTGATTTACGTTTTAGTTAAGTGCAAGATTAAAGGTAGTGTACATTTTTGTAGGTTTAGGAATTGAGGCGTTAATTGTTCATCTTACATTTTGTAGCCTCTGTCCGCTGAACATCATTTTGAATTCCCATAAAAAGGCAGCATTACAATTGCACAACAGAACCAAAAAGTATGTCCAGATGTACTTCTGCCTTTCCTTCAACATGTCTGAATTTATTTGCAGATAGACCTATGAGACATGCTTGCATGGGAATGCTAAAATGTTGAGCCCTGTTGCATCATCAGCTTTATAGGAGGTTTGTAAGGATATATTTGAGCTTTGAAGTGAGAAGCCACATTGTTTATCTTTTTCTTTTTTTCTGATTTTAATGTATAAATGTAGCTTTTTAGTAGTGTTTGAGCAAGATCATTTCATGCTGAGTTACTAGCCAACAGTAACCTTTATTGAATTCCTAAGATCGGAGACTCAAAAATGTCCAACTGCCCCAGCTCCAAGCAATGATGTCACCAATGTTGCATGCCTGTCTAGACTGAATGAAGTTGACGTTCTGTGAGGGTGAAGAAAAGTTGGATACTTTCTTGTCTGGTGTTGAGAGAGAAGTGTGAACACAAGCTCTGGCTCAAGAGTTTTGTCTGTGGTGATATATGCTATTGAAAGCACATCCATCAAATATTACTGTTTAGCTTATGAAGTTGATGCATTTATTTCAGTGGACTTGAGCAATTAAAATGTAGATGGAGACTGCATGGACATCTGAAAATTAATGTGTATACCCCAGCTCCAAGGCATGAAGTTGAAGAGGTCACACTATGAACAAAAATCCATTTACTTGAATGCACAATCTTATACCGGGAGTTCAGGGGTACGCCTTGCAGCCCTGACGCTGTATGTTGATGCTTAGCATACTGCTCTTCTATTAGTCAGTTCTATGTGGAGAATTTATGTAGGAATATTATTTGCAAATGAGTGACTCGATCTGCAAATGTGTATCATGTAAAGAAATTATAAATAGTATTGCTACATTAATAACCCCATAGTTCTCGCCCTGACGCTATGTGTTGAAAGCGTAGCATACCGCTCTTCTATCAGATCATACCCATGGTGCCTTCCAAGAAACGTTCTTCCTGTGGTCCCGTAAACTTGAGCTTTTGTGTTGGTGTCCTGAATTCGTGAATATTTTCGTGTTGCTTTTTTAACAAAGTGTATTGTTTATGACCATGGTTCTCCTCCCCTACCACCTCATCCGACACCGCCATATTGCCTCTCTCTAAAGGTAAATGTTATTATTTTCATTCATTTTATTTTGTTTTAATTTTTTATTCTCTTTTCAGTGTTGTATTATTATTCATTTTATGTGTAATCTGTACTTATAAGGAGTGAAGAATCCTACTTTATTTTTCTCTGGTTTTCCATGCTATTTTACATTTTTAGTAATGTTTCTGTGTGACTTTATATGTATTAGGCATTTTATATGTAAAAATAGCTTTGACATACAAAAAAATTGAGGTATCACTTTTATGTTAACGCTTTGCATTCTGTTACAAATATAGTCTTGTAATTATGTTCTATGTAGTTTTTGGGCAATGGGAAGCCACTATAAATATGTGTAATATTAAAACAGCATTCGTGCTTGCGTTTTTAAATCTTACTTTTCATAAGGAGCGGCAGGACCGATTGGTTAGGGACATATTTGTTGAATGCCTACAAGATCGTCTAGTCAGTCATTACTATCCTCACTTGGCTCGTGAAATCTCTCGCAGCAAGCTTACACGATATATAAATGGTTTGTTCAGTGGAGAGAATTTCGAAAAACCAAGTACGTTTATGTGTGTATGAAAATAAGTGCATGGATTTACAGAGGTATTTGTTCTGCTGGGCCAGATAAGACAGATCAGGGTAAAGAAGGGACAGCCAAAGAAACGCAGACTGCCACAAAGCTGAAAAATTCAGAAAAACTGACTGAGGTAAAAAGAAAGTTGAAGTTTCATATTCAGAATCGGACTGATTCATGTTGTACATATTTCATAGAAATGTTTGTTCACTTCGAATCAAATATTTAAGTTGATTGTCATTTGACTGTTTTATATGGTTGAAATTTGTTTTGAAAATGTTTTTTGATTAATGTTTTGTTTCCATCTCTATTTTCTTCTTTGTACCTCAATTTAGCTCCCTTTTCTTCGTTCTACCTACATTTATTTCAGGCTACCAAAAATTGAAGAATCTCTTCCAGAAGGGCTACCATGCAGGCACCGATAGTATATATTATAGAACTACTAAATTATGGGGAAATTATATGATCAGGAAAAGTTTGCTAATAATTGAAATCACAACTATTCTTGTCTCTGGAAAACTACATATAAAAAAAATCATAGTACACTTTTTGCAGAGATATTTTCACATAATTAAAAAAGTCTAATCTAATGTTCACTTTATTAATCAGTTTATATAAACAAAACACAACAGGAAAAAAAGAGGATTACCTTTTAAGCGTAAACACTTTTAGTTTTTTAATGAGTATTGATTTAATTTGTTGCGGCTGGAAAGGCATCTGCCGCGTAAAACATATGCCAGAGAGTTGGCGGTTCATTCCGCTGTGGCGACCCCGAAAGGGAAGAAAGCCGACATGAAGATGAATGAATGATTTAATTTGAATACATTTTAAATACGTAAATAATATTGAATGAATAAATAAGTACATTTGAAAACCTGGATTTAATGTGAACACTTCTTTGTTTCTCTTCACAAAATATTAATTGATGTTAATATTTTATCTCTTTTCAAAGCTTTATAGTGCTTGAGTTCTCTCACCATCTTAACCATAACATGCTAGTTCTAGAAGCTTGAGCTAGTTTGTCAATTTTGTTCTTTCACAGTGTTAAATTCACACTTTCTGAGCAGCACAGAACATTACTATTTTGTGGAAATTAGAGTTGATTCAAGCCAGAAAGATTTATAAAGAAATTTCTGTGTGCGTAGCATTACAAAAGGATTAGAGAGAGCACCAAACAGTTTTGTTTGTCCTGTATGGAGCAAATACCTCCGCTACTATCCACATAATTGTGTTAGGTAACTTATAACTGAACACTGGTGCTGTGGAGAACTAATGGAAATCCTACAATTAGCGTAGTCGATTGTAAATTAGTCTCAAGACTGAGATGGACTTTATCTGAATGCAGACACAATATCTCAACATTACAATAGACACAATACTTATTCTCGAATATTTCATTTTATGATTGTTATAGTCCGAAATCCTTATTGAAATTACACAGCCCTAATATAATATTTAAAGTTGTTTTTAGTTTTGTTTTCAAAGATATGGTGTTCTTTTCTTTTATATGTGAATAGACAGAGTCTGAAATGCAGAATACTACTACTTACTGGTAAAAAAAACTTCCTGGAAATACTTCACAAAAGTGTCATCAGAGGTGGCTTTAGACAGCAATTAATTACTTTGCATCATATTGCTCTGTTCTCCATCCATCTCTGAGATTTGGGTGATTTATTAAAGTTTAAACCTCAGTTCCAGTCTAACTCCTCACTTCATACGGTAAATGTTCTGTGATCATAGATTTTGGCATCAAGGGAAATAATGCTTGGTTAAATTACAGCTTTAAATTATCTGATTAGAGTCTCCATCACTGGAGATTGTCATTGAAGCGAGCTCAGGCAGAACCCTATTAAAGTCTACACCGTCTCTCTCGTGAGGCTGAAGTCTGCTGTGTGTTTAGGCCACCCTGTAAAATCTGGCCATACTTCTTAAAGAGCTGTATCATTTATCCCACATTCAAATGTTTTCTTTCTCTTCTGCTTTACTGACAAGTCAGGTCTTTGTTTAGAAAGTAGGGGATTTCCATCCAACTGTTGTGATGAAAGCCTTCATTTGCACCATCTGTCCTCGGTATTAGGGTTCTGTGTCTCCAAGCCTTTCTCCGGGAAAGCTGTTGCTGAATTGTGTTAGTTTGTTGCTTTTGAGGATTTCAAGTGTTTTTGATTTGATTCTGTATTCATGAGAAAGTGCTGACTCAGTGCCCTCTTTAGCCCTGCAGGTTCAAAACGGAAGGCAGGGTTACTCAGAGCTCTTGAGCCAGCAGGGGACTTTAAATGAGGTGTTACAGGAAGTCTGGGGCCCTGGGCAGGGAATTTAAGATGAGATAATGCAGTTGACATGCGGAGGTCTCTGGGTCCCATAAAAGCTTATGTTCAGATTATACAGGGTCTAGAGATATTTTCAGATAGGTCCACTCTAAACTCTCTTAAGGATGATATGCAAATGTGTTGATAGTGTATGGAAGAAGGAAATGACAAAAGTATGAATGAATAGGTAAAAACAAATGTTGCTCTACAGTTAGTGTAAACATTTTTTTGATGTGAATCGAGACTGCAGTAATATCTTAAATAAACTACCTCAAAACTAATATGCATATGCCTGGACTAAGGCCAGGAGTCACTCAATCAAAATGTTTTTATATATAAACATAGTGCTTTTTTAACAATTGCTTCAAGCAGCTTTACAGCAGCCTAGTGTGGATTATAAGTTAAATAGGACTTGCTATTAGATAATTCTATGGGGTAGAAATAGAACTATCAAATAATTGATACCTTTTGTAAAGTTTGTAAAGATTGTAAAGTTCCTTAAGAGATCAGGAAGTTGAATTATCCCAATTCAGTTAATAATGGACAGTTGATCAGTAGAAAGTTGATTTAAACTGACCAGTGATCAATGACTTAAAAAAAGTCAGGTTTATACCCATTTTGTGGCTTAAATAAAGCAACCAATTCACTAGATTTTTTTTTTGTTTTTTTATTTGTGGTGTTTTTAATTAATTTTTTTTTGTTTTGATGGCCTGACCATCTGTGACCATGTTTACACTGATTATCTCTTGCTTATTGACATCTTTTTGGATTTGCAGAAAAGAAACTTGTTGCTTAAGATATTAGAATTTCAGTCTAAAATTTTTCACTTCTGTAAAGTTTATGTCCGGTTGAAATAGTTCCCCTCTCAATAACAAGAGAGTTCATTTCTATTAATAAAATGAGACCAGTTTCCATTGATTTTTGTCATAATATACTTTTTATTCTGCATTACCAAAAAAAAGGCTGCTGTGTATGTGTAGCCAATTAAGAGGGCGATTATTTTACCACTTTCTTTATGATCATTAGTAACTGCATGATTCTGCTTGGTCTTGCTTAGCTTGACATGCCATGGTTAGTCTTTGTGTGCCTTTCAGCAACCAGTATAACTTCTAGCTGTGCTTGTTACAGTTCCATGTAAAGGTACCGGGTATAGCATGGAGTGAAAATGCTCACGGGTTTATAGAAAAGACAGGAGGGGATGTCTGAAACTTTTGTTCCTTTACTTCAACATTCATGAATCAAACATTTTATAAAATTCAGGATCTCTAGCTAGTAACCTCGTAACACATCCATTGCCTTTGTTCATCAGTCCACAGACAAATGCTCGAAGCTGAGTTTCCCCATCATGTACCATTGATATTCATTTTCATCCACTGTCTGCTGTGTTGACCATGATCTTTTCCTCTCACATGAGCGCATCATCTTGTCTAAAAAATCTTGTTAAACTGTGTATGCCTAAAATAATGTATTTTTTTTTGGTTTTAGAATGAAGTTGGATGATTGAAACATTTGCATAATTAAGAAAATACTGTGGATATTTTTAAAAACTTAAATGCTGACAAACTAACCAGTCAGAACACCCCGTCTAAATCAAGATGATTACTCGTGTTATTGTGACTTGCCAGCTTCTCTCCCAAAGCAATTGGTCATGACTGTATGCACACACTTCAACCATATGTGCCGTTTTATTTAGGTCAAAATATCCAGCAAACTGTGGGTGTTACTCAAGTACAATAGAGAGCTGTTCTGAGGGCTTCTTATGCATCTATTTAACCTTGAAACAGTCTGTGCCAATGCAATTTTGAATGAGTCACAGTGAAAACAATGTGTTTCTGTGAAACTTTCCTTAGAGAAGGAAAGAAGAAACCAGTTCTAATCTGTGTCATATGTTTCGTTTCTGCGATATTAGAGCAAGTTTTGTGCTAGCTATCTAGCAGGTAACATCAAATGGTTCACAGTCTATTGCTTCAACATCTTTGCTTTGTGATAGTGTATATGCATATATTATGATACTTAACAAAACATTTTAATTCATTTTACAAAAAAGCTCAAATTTGAATGCAATATGTCTATTTGTTTAAGATTAATTAGTAAATGTTTTATTGTTAGAACCAGTTTGTGCAATTAATTCAGTTTTACAAGGCTGACAACTGTCATTGTCTTATGTGAATAAATGAAATTAATTAAACATGGTGGTAGTTGCTTGCAAACAGATTTAGAAAATTCAGTCGAGTTTGGTCTCTGAGTTTTAAACAAGTCGTGACTTGAATTTATTTTGTTAGACATGCCTTCTGTGTATGAAAAACATCATAATCTCTACGTAAACCCAGGCTGACATGGAATTGTTGTTCCAACTTGAGCTGAGAAACTAGTCTGAGGTGGCATTTTAAGATCCCCTTATTTAACACTAATCAGATGTATTTTTAGAGGGTTGGAATTGAGTTGAGGTAAAGCTTTCTACACGTTATACATCTGACCTTAAGAGAACTGGACTTTTAATAGTGAATTCTGTTGTCTTTCATTGCAGTTGACATATCCATTAAGAGGACGAAAATGTAGGATAAAAAGGATGGGAAATAATATCCAACAAAGGATTTGACGTAAAAGGTCCATTTAGGCTTTTGGCGTGTTAAAGGTTTATTTCCTTTGGCACTGATGTTCTAGGTTTCACATAGTTTTTCTTTCTTCCTGAATAATTAGTATTTTTCAGTGCTTAAGAGTAAAATATACCAAGTGCTGTGGACTAGTTGCCAAAGTCAACTCCTGGAGCAGTTTGTGGAGGAACACTAGAACATTTGTAGGCAGTAAACTCACAGGGAGACGGTGTGTGAAGTTCAGAAAGCCGAACGTCTGGCCTCCTCCTCACACCAGGGCTAAAAAGATTGACATATTAATCATAACGTTAGTCACATGGTTGCTGATACGCCTTTCTCTTTGTTTTGATTAGCTTGATTTAGCTGCTCTGCTGTGTATCGCTCAATACACTCTTTTGTTTTCTATGGTGGGTTCTGTAGATTGTAGTTACCTTCCCAAACAATTCACTATATGAAGCTTAATTGAGTACTTATTTTATCTACATCTTCGCTTTGACTTGAAATTGTTTTGATGATAGAGATGTTTAAATTAGAATCATAAATATGCAGGTAACTATATTTTCTGTAGTCAAAGCATTGCATCACCCTGGCAAGCAAGTTTATTTGTATAGCACATTGAACTCGGTAGTATTTCAGAGCGCTTTACAGGAGCTAAAATAGCGTAATGAAAAATAATTATTATTTGTAAAATAGATGTATTACTTTTATCCTTACCAACTAAATGACAATTACACTTATTAAGTGAAATAAGATGAGGCAAAATGAAATTCATCCATTCATTCATCTTCATGTCGGCTTTATTCCCTTTTGGGGTCGCCACAGCAGAATGAACTGCCAACTCTCTGGCATATGTTTTACGCAGCGGATGCCCTTCCCTGCTGCAACCCATCGCTGGGAAAAAAGAGAAGCCTGCGGCACCCGGTGTTCCCAGGCGGTCTCCCATCCAGGTACTGAACGGGCCCTGGCTCACTTAGCTTCCGAGATCGGACGGGATCGGGCGTTGTCGAGCCGGAATGGCCGCAGGAAATTCATCCAAATAAACACTAATATAAATAGTTTTAATAGTTTTTTTTTTTTTATCAAAAGCGATGGGTAGTGAATATGCAATTGTTGTCCAGCTATATAATTTTTAGGCTGTTGATCTAACTTTTGTCATTTTTGGATATGTTGGCATTTGCTTTCTACTTTCAAAACTGGGGTACTCATATGTGTATTTCAATTGCAATTGGGTAAACAAACTATATTACAAAGGATGAAAATCTGATTAACTCATACTGCAGTAAACAGGTGTGCTCTCATCATGTGTATTCAT
Source organism: Danionella dracula (assembly GCA_900490495.1). NCBI lineage: Eukaryota > Metazoa > Chordata > Actinopteri > Cypriniformes > Danionidae > Danionella > Danionella dracula. The sequence goes on from UELW01000012.1 coordinate 1,342,436, forward strand.
GGGTGAGCACTGAAAATGCTATTCTAGAAACCAACCACAGTTTAACATAAATCTCAGTCAGTCTAGCCTCCTGTGGGTGACCTGAAGGTAGAAACCAGTGTTTCCCCTACCATTCACTGCTGCTGCAGAGGAATAATGTAATAATTTTTCAAAAAGCACCATCACAGAGGTAGAAAAGGGCTACTAATTTCATGACTGCTTTTCAGCTAAATGAGAAAATACAGGTGATTCTTTTTTGTGTTTGATGACTTGCATTTTTTTTAATGACTCACTGCCATCTCCTTGTGGATGTCTGTGGGTGATGGAGTGTGAGTAGCTTGCTTTTTGATTGACACCTAGATGTGTTATTCTGCCAAACTAATCTGATCTCTTGATAACACGCAACCAGTCACAGCGGGCGTGATTACAGCTGATGTGCGACCAAGTGCGGTTTCACGTAGCAGCGCTCGCATGTGCTTGTTACTTGCACTAGAACAGTGAATGTGAATAAGGCGGTAGTCAAATTAAAAACAAAGTATGCAGAGAGAATTAGTCAGCGCAACGTGCAAGTAAGTCTAACAACCCATGCATTTTAGTACCTAAAAAATATCTTATTCCGAAGGTTTTTTTCGGTTTTAAACCAGATGATGATATCCAGCAAACCATATACTGCAAGAAATGTTTACCACTTGTTTCTACACCATTGAGGAACACCAGAGATGTAATTAATCACCTAAAACGTAATCATATACAACAATATGAATTTGTACAGAAAAACAAAGTCACTCAATCTCAAAGTACCTGCAGCCAAACAAAGCAAACAAAAATACAAACAGCTTTATTCATTGTAACACCATACCCAACAACCTCTCCCAGACACAAAGAAATAATGGCCGCAATCGCATTTCGACTGGCTAAAGACACGGCTCCTGTGAACACTGTTGCAAAAGGCGGGTTTAAAAAACGTATTTAAATGCTTGATAAGTGCTATTGCGTGCTCTCTTGTAATTATTTTTCACGCGGCACTCTGTAAAACAAATGTTGTAAAACAGTTGAGACAGAATTGTGTGGCGTACACAATTTTGCAGCAACTTCTGATTTATGGACTAACAGAGCAATGAAACCCTTAATTTTATTATAAATATATAAAAATAAATATACACATTTTCTTGAAACATTATCTTTTTTCTAAAAAAAAAAAATCATGATTCTCATTTTATTCAAAGTTGTGCTGCTCTATACCGATGCACTATTTATTCAGGGGGACATGTCCTGTTAAAAGTGACAAAAATTTAAAATTTCTGAATTTTATCTACAACAAAATAATGAAATATTAAAGTTATACATCCCTCAAAGATTAAATCAATTATTTAACAAAATGTAAGCTATTTTAAATTATTTTAAGTTTAGAAGAGAAGGGCCCTGTCCATGGACACATGGAAATCTCAGCCACATGAAATATAGTATATATATATATATATGTATGTGTGTGTGTGTGTGTATATATATATATATATATATATATATATATATATATATATATATATATATATATATATATATGTGTGTGTATATATATATATATGTGTGTGTATATATATATAGAGAGAGACAGATAAATATATGCATAGATAAATAAAGTACACATTTTAAATCAAGTTTTTGGTTGCTTAGGGATGAGTTTGATTTCTGAAGCGTTGCCAATTACAAAAAGTGTAGCACACTAAATTAATTTTCTTTAGAACAGAAAGAAAATGCCATATATGTTGACAATATTATAATAATCTTCCCAAGGCATTTTTGTAATTTGATTGGTGCATTCAAAGACTGTATCTCTATTAGCAATTACTTTTTTCTTCAGCAGATTCTAAACATTAACTACCTGTTTTTCTTACCATCAGATCAACCTCTGGCTCGCTCCACACCCCTCCACCCCTCACTTACCAGCTCAGCTGAATCTGCAGCGCTGCTGAGAAGAGACAGTAAGCCACACAGCAACGGTGTCCGAAATGGAACTTTTTCTCGAGCCACCTCTTCGTCCTCCTCATCTTCATCTACCGCTCATAAAAGCACCAAGAAGCTCCAATCTAACCCCTCCATCAATAGTCAGAGAAGCAAAGGAAGCTCCAAGTCAAACAGCTCCAAGATCCCCACAGAGGCCCAGGACGGTGAGTGCAGACTGCGCGGGAAACAATTCAACTATACAATAATCAGAAGTGTGGTGTGATGATAATGATGCAAGTAATTCTTTAAATATATTTATCACTTTTTTAAACTATGTCCATCAGTTCATACATTCATGTCACAGTGGCTTTTCAACTTCAAGTTCTTAAGTTGTTTGCACTGAGCAGTGTGTAATCCAAATGGAAAAGCTGCTTTTTTTAGCTCTTGAAAATGCATCTTAAACCAACACTCAGTTACCAAAAACTTTTTTATTTTAAGCATCAAAAATAGGTTAAAAGATGAAAAATAAGCTGTAATCTTTAGTAAATATTGCGTTTTATGTAACTTAAAATCTACTGGGGATGTGCATTTTTAAAAATTCTATTTTTAAAAAAATTTATACAAACATGTCACAATCATTGGCTAAAAAAATAAATTTCACTTTATTTTACCTTTTGAGTTTAATGTATGTGTTTGAGAAATATCAAGAACTAAAGGCAAGTGTAGAATGAACAGAAGAGAAGTGAAATGTATGAGGTAGGGATGCACAGGTACCACATATCAACATAAGTGCAAATACTTTGGTTTGAGTACATGCCAATATTAAGTACCAACGTTTTTTTTTCTTTTATTACATTTTTATTTATTTAAAAAGATTTTTTTTTATGTTCATCACTCTCTTTAAACTCAAAAGAAACATTTTCTTCTGTAAGAAATAACATTATACAAATGATTACCTTAAAGAAAACAATCGTTTAACCTACAAAGAATGTGCAATGTTGCAATGAGTTTATTCATCAAATGTAAGGGACAGGTATTTTTCTGTATGAATAATGTTTTTGCATTAGCAGTCTGTTTTTGAGGATTCTGCTTCATCTGAGCAACTCACTGCAGCTTGCACAGTTTGGCCTCATTCATAGCTTTTATCATGTTTTTAGCATTGACATAATTGACAGCATGAATAGAACCTTTAAGGATTCTTCACGTGAAGTGAAAGTGGCCAGTTGGCCAGATATGGAGTGACCCATACTCATGAACACACCCGGAATAGTGGGGAGTCATGACTGCGGGAACTGGTGCCTTGCTCACTACAGCTGTGGTTGGGAGACCAAGTGTTTCATCACTCACACTATTTCAATTCGGTGGATCCGGGGATCGAACCGATCGACATTCCGATCACAATCTCCTTATCCACCAGACCACAACTGCCTGACGTGTGAAGCATGTGTGAAACATGTTGTCAGACACATGCCTCGGTTGGTGTATGAGAGACAAAACTGATTCTGATCTCTGGGAAACTGAGGGGGGACATACAGACTCATGTTGCGAGTTCAAATATCAGTTGTGAAAGTCTATTTAAAAGCGTTGTGTCAGTGATCCATCAGGTTCAGTACACTGACGAGATAATTAAATCCAATATAATCCACAACTGACGGTGACTGATTACAACGTGCAATTAAATGGATGAGAATCTCAGTTAGGCTTACACTTACATAATTTGTTACAAAGTTGGCCGCTACTGTGTTTGTTCAAAATGTACAGTACATTTGAAGAGCTGTTGAGAAGAATAGTCATGTTGGCTTTCTTTGTTATCTTAAGATGCAGCGTCTGCAAAGGTGTTTATGTAGTATGTAGTAATTTAAAGCAAAATATCTAATAAAATAAGTTTGAAAATAGGTGATGACCAATTAAAGGTGCATCTTTCAAAGTAGTTTTTGTGGGTTAAGCCCCTTATGTTTTCTCATGCCACACACCCATCCCCCACACCCAGGAAACGAAGCGTTAAACTACAAAGCTAATGTATATAAAAAAAGCTAATTCACAAACTATAGTTGGTATAAATTTTTGCAGAGCCGAACTATAATTAGAATTAAAGTAGGCTAATACTGTAGAGCTTTAAATAATGTTCTGTATTCAGATTGCTGTGTCCATTGCATCTTGGCCTGTCTGTTCTGCGAGTTCCTGACACTGTGTAACATCGTGCTGGACTGCGCCACCTGCGGCTCATGCTCATCAGATGACTCTTGTTTCTGCTGCTGCTGCGCCTCAGAGGAGTGTGGCGACTGTGACCTCCCCTGTGACATGGACTGCGGCATTATTGACGCATGCTGCGAGTCTGCAGACTGTCTGGAGATCTGCATGGAGTGCTGTGGTCTTTGCTTCTCCTCTTGAGACTAAAGGACAGACTAAGTTCCTATGACAGAGTGCACACAGGGCTTTCAGGAGTTAGCAGTTTTAGTTTAACTCTCTTCTGAGCAATCCTGGGTAAGTCGTCTGGATCCAGAGGTATTTCTGTCTAGTAATCTATTAACTGGAGTACTCTATATATTATCTGGAAATTTACCTTCTTAAAAGACTTTGTAATTAACATTGGTTGAATTTTGAAACTAAGTGAGAGAAGGCTTTAAAAGAGTATTTGTTACTGTTTCTGCACGCACTAAGAATTTGATAACAGCGCAATCCACCACGTGGTTGAAGAAAATCTCCATATAAAACATGCGCTATAAAAGAGCCTTCAACACAACAACAGTGCAGTTTCTTAAAAACATTCCAGCTGTAGTTCTCAAGGAACATTCTTGCTTGGTTAATTCAAATTTCATCTGTTGGTAGAGCACTTCCTGTAGTACACTGGTGTAGTCCTTCGAGGGTTACTAAAGCCATTAACTGTGAGTGAGAAACTCATAGATGTATACCAGAGGGAAAAGTAGACTGTATTTAATATATACTGCCACACTACATATATATGATTCATTTTACAGTATATAACGTGATGTTCTTTTGAAAATTGTTACTAAGGGTGTGTGATATTAGACAAATGTACTTTGCTACCAAAGTCACCATGAAGCTTTCATCCAAAACAATAGTGCAGGTTGCTAATTTTACCACTCACACCATTTCGTCAAGAGCATCGCCACTTTGCAACAAAAACAGTTTTTTTTTTCTCTCTGCACAATTCATTTTTTTGCAGCTGTGTTTACACAAGTATTAGATATGCTCATTTTCTCATGTGTTCAAGACAAACAAGAAGACACCAAAAGCATACCAAAGATACAACCATTCTTCATTTCTGAATTGATTCTTACCTTGTAATAAATGAACAACTGAAAAAAAAGAATTTTAACAACTTGACTGAAGCTACACTCACACATTCACTGATAAAGAAATGCCTTCCAAAACAATGAACTAGTTTTCCATGAGGCTGAAAAAGTTAATTTGTGTATTTCCGGTCTTTAAGGGCAGAGGCGCAATCATTTTTGTTCTCCACCAGTGCACATAGTGGGGAAACAACTAACTGTTTAGTAACTGTTTTATCAATTTTCCTGGAGATTAAAGTTTTATTTTAAGGACCAGAAATGGGCTTTTAATTAATAACTATATTTTTAATGACAAGTTGTTGATGTATACTCATTGTTGTTCTATTCTTAAAACCACTGTATGCTTGTACTCTAAACAGTATAAACCAAAATACCTACAAATTAAACAGTATTTTAATGTCCAAAATATGTAAATCATTGAAATGGTGGAGGGCTTTTGCAACTGGGCGAACTCATGGTTTACAAAGAAAACTAACAGGACAATCACCCAGTTCTAATAGTCTGCTCTTTATCCTAAAACTTTCTTTGTAAACATCACAAACTCATTTATCAGAATGTTGTGATCATAATCTGCAATTATTCACTTCTATTTTTGAATATATAACTTTTAATGATGACTCGTTTTAGCAAATCTGCATCTAATCTTTCCAATTATAAAAGGTAACTTGCACATAGCACTTGCACAATTAAAACTCTAACTAGGTATTTGTCAAACTAAAAGCACTGTTGAACACCTTGAGGGATCTTTTTCAAAAATTCAAGATCCCTGCTGTTTATAATGAGGTTTTTTCCAACTTTCCAACTGACAACATCTAACACCAGTGTTAACATACTGAAAGCTGCTACAAAGAGCTCTAAATCTGCATGTACCATATACTAATATCTACATTAGCCAAGACAATAAATCACATGCACCGCTAACAAATCTTTATTTTCATTACTTTGATCAGCGTAAATGAGTCGCTCTTTAAAATGAGGAGTATGAGATCTAGTCTGTAGATTTAAGTGTGTGATTTTTGGTATATAACGTTTTGATTGACTTTTCATTTCAATCAATGTTATTCATAGTGAGTTATTGTTCTATTTTTCAATGTTAAACTGTCATCCACTTATCGCTAGATTTGTCAATGGAGAAATCTATATGTTCAGACTGCAAGTCTTTGTGCTCAATTCAGATTTTTTGTGAAATATAAAATTTTAATTTGACAATTACTATGCACGATATATATATATATATATATATATATATATATATATATATATATATATATAAAATTGCAATATGAATAAACACAATTTTAAAACTACAGACATATTTGTTATGACGACTTTGAAATTATTAAAATATGGGAAAGTTAAGTATTAGATTTTTTTTCAATATTTCTATAATCTACACTTTAGTTTGATATGTTACAGACACATGTAAAACATCCAGTTTCATATGCGTACACAGCTGGAAGTTCAGTGAATTAATCATTATAGGGATAGTTTATAAATGTTCATATTATTTATATAAATGTTGCCTCGCATGATTTAATCGCATTTATGTTTCTTCATTTAAATGTTGTTCTATTGCAGCTAAAATGGCTAAAAAATATAGCACAGAAAAGCTGTAGAACATTTTTTTTAATATATTGTTATTTACGTACATTTTTACGTGGTAATATCTGCTATGATATGACGCACAAGCACAGAAGAGGGTGAAACATCGCTCATTTTGCTTAGTCTATTTCTGGTACTAATAAAGTTGCATCTCTTGAAATATTTCTTTAATTATTAGAGTTAGAAGTTATAAATACAGAAGTGATATTATACTAACTTTCTAAACATTTATGACTTTTAAAAATATATCAGAGAACCTTTTTGTATGAATTTAATTGTAATAGTGTCTCCAGCTACTTGAATCGGCATGAAAGCTCGTTTAAATTGTGCTTGATGATTTAAGTCAGATAAGACAGAAGTTTCTTTGCAAAACAACATTATATGTGGATTTTTATCTAATTATTAAGTGACCCATGTAAGATTATAAAAAGTATGAATTGAGCTGATCAGAATGGGATTTAAATATCCAATACAAAAAATGGACGCGTGTCACTTTTGGCTTGCAGTCTGAACAAACACAGTGTTCATTCTGTACGTATCTAACTTTTCTTGTCCTCGATGTAGTAAATCTCAAGCATTAATAGTTTTATGTTGTCTTTTACTGCATAAGCTCATCAACAGGTTAACTAAACAGTTGGAAAGCACAGCATTTAAAAGTTCGTTACACTATTGAGATTATTAATATTGTTCCTATTTAAAAGGTTTTTGTCCAGAGCAGTGTATAACATCATACAGATCAGCCACCTTAAACCCTACCAACATTCCAGAATCAATTATATGAAAACATTCCTTTCACAGAGATTGCAACCTATTGACTTCAACCTGTTTCTCATCCTGCTTAACTGGAAACAGAGTGAAACATTTTAACTGGAAAACAAATAAACAGGATCAAACAAGTTCATTGCTGATAAATGTCTTTCTTTCTTGTTGCACCACCAAGTCAACAGCCAAAATAACTCCACTTCAACCTCACTATCTTGTTCACTATTCTAGCTGAATTATTGACAAGTTTAAACCTTTCTTTTTGGAAAGATGAGTTATCGTAAAGGGGAATAGTTACAAATGCTCAATCCTATAATCCATTACCTACAATTGCATCATGTTTCACGTATTTGGATCTATGTTCGGTACAAGCTGTGAGATAAAGCTTGCTGTTTGGACAGGCGTCTGCTCAAGACAGCTCAGTGAGGCTTGGCCAGAAGAAAACCTTCAACTGCCAAAGTCCTGGAAGAGGAATGTGTGCTCAAGAATCAGCATACTGCATGATAAAACCTTCTCACATAGTGATCTTTCACCCTCTTTCTGTTTTTCAATCCAACAAATATGTGCAGAACCTGTGGCTATTCCAGATTTAATGTTGACCACCCTCTTCTATAGATCTGAGTCAAAATAAAGACTGCATCTGTATGGAGGATTCATGCTCCAGCGGTAGACTTTGGACACAATTCTTTTTCAAACTCTCTCAATTCGGTAACAGAGCACAGTGTGAACTACAAATCTACAAAGCGCACATTATAATAGAGGTCACCAGCTGGGTGGAAACTCTGATTATAAAACATCACATGCCTAAAAGCTCTAAAAGATATTTTAGAAAAGCTTGACTTTTCCTTTAGAGGTTTTGAAGATGGCTTACAGAAGACAAAAAGTTGTGTTTTAATAATGTAAGGGTCAAGAGAGTGCAACAGTTAAAGTTTCCGTTCACAGTTCAGACCCCATTTTTGTTTTGTTTTTGAGGATAGAAGTTAACAGAACAGTAATTGCTGGCTTTAAAAAACATGTAGAAAACAGGGATTGTGAGAGGAGTAGAGGGGAAATGGTGCTGGTTTATTTTGTGTGCAGCTAGAAGTTCTGGTTTTCTCTTGCACCTGGAACACTCCTTCCTCACTACAACAGAGAATCAGCTATATAAATGAACGCCTATAACTCCCAGAAAGGATGCCCAAACTTTCCAGCTTTTAGGACAGAAATCTGGCTCATTCTTTGAATGTGCAAATTACCCCTAAAGGGATAAAAAAAAAAACCCATCCAAAAGTTTTATTTTAATAGCAGCAAGTGCTTTATATTCTCAGAGAACATCATATTGTGAGACCCTCCCATTACTTACCATAAATTCTGCCCCTCTGCGTCTGGTTGTGAACACAATAGACCCTATAAATAGTAATATTTACAATAATAGCCCTGGACTCAAAGTTTTTGGGATGTAAAAGTACGCAATTCTGCTCATTTACTCCCATCAAAGAAACCTTTAAAAACAGAGTGGCTAACTTTTATGTATGTGCTGGGAGATCTACCAAAACATGTGTTTGTTTGTTCAAGCCATTTTTGAATGAGGGTCAGTACAACAGTGTTATTTTCAACAACGATGAAGATATGAAATAATTACGCTCTATAAACATTGACGAGAGGAGACAAAAGTGTTATTAGGGGATGGGTTACACATTCAAAATGCTGGCATTTCTGCTTTTCATGATTCATGAGTGTTTCTGCAGCTATATGTTTCCATCTTCCTGTTTTTTTCACCTGCTCTGTTCTAGTGATGTGTCGTTTATGAACTATTTGTTCTTTTTGAACGACTCTTTAATGTGACTCCATAGGAACGAGAGGGAGCGTCACATGACAGAAGAACCAAAGGAGCCGGAGGACTCGAGAAAAGAACAATTTTTTTTTCTGTTTCCGGCTCAAACTGCATTTGGTTAATATTAGAGCGTCACATGACAGAAGAACGAAAGGAGCCGGAGGACTCGAGAAAAGAAAAAAAAATTTCTGTTTCCGGCTCAAACTGCATTTGGTTAAGATTAGAGAGCGTCACGTGACAGAAGAACCAAAGGAGCCGGAGGACTCGAGAAAAGAACAATTTTTTTTTCTGTTTCCGGCTCAAACTGCATTTGGTTAATATTAGAGCGTCACATGACAGAAGAACGAAAGGAGCCGGAGGACTCGAGAAAAGAACAAATTTTTTCTGTTTCCGGCTCAAACTGCATTTGGTTAAGATTAGAGAGCGTCACGTGACAGAAGAACCAAAGGAGCCGGAGGACTCGAGAAAAGAACAATTTTTTTTCTGTTTCCGGCTCAAACTGCATTTGGTTAATATTAGAGCTTCACATGACAGAAGAACGAAAGGAGCCGGAGGACTCGAGAAAAGAACAAATTTTTTCTGTTTCCGGCTTGCATTTGGTTAAGATTAGAGAGCGTCACGTGACAGAAGAACCAAAGGAGCCGGAGGACTCGAGAAAAGACCACTTTTTTTCTGTTTCTGGCTCAAACTTTATTGGTTAACATTACGGCGTGTTCATGAGCAGGAAACAAAAAAGATTAGTTCTCTTTTTTTTCGAATTCTCTGGCTTCTTTCTTTCTTTTCTGTTTCCGGCTCAAACTGCATTAGTTAACATTACGGAGCGGTCACGAGCCAGAACCCTAAAAGATTAGTTCTCTTTGTTCGAGTCCTCTGGGTCCTTTCGTTCTTTTCAGTTTCCAGCTCAAACTGCATTTGTTTAATATTAGGGAGCAGTCACATAACAAAAGGACCCTGGCCGGACGGCACTCGTTACCATTAGGTTAAAGTCTCATTTGTTCGACACATTACTTCTCTCTGAAGACAGATCAAAGCTGAGCTGAATCAGACTAAAAGACCCAGGTAGGCTTAAGTAAAAAAAAAAATAAATGTTTTGTCTCCTAGCATTATAGTTTTGTCTTATTTGTAGTGTGATTCGCGTTTGTGTATATACTAAATGTGTTAGGGAAGTAACACACAAAATGTATTTGGTTTTTTACTAAAATGTATGAAATGAGTGGAATGACTTGAAAAAAGATTCATTCATTTTGCTTAATGGGACTCAAAGATCCGAGTCGGTAAAATTATCTGAATTTCCCATCACTACTCTGTTCTAGCGTCTGGTTAAAAAAGGCAAAACATCTTTGGGTTCTGCTTTAAAAAGAAAACCGGAGCAAGTTGCTGATTTGGCAGCATCTGACAGAACAACACACAGTGGCAATTAACCAACATGAGGGGAGTGGTCAAAATAAACGAATTCTTGATGGTGCAAACTCAGAGCCTAAACTGAGTTCGGAGTGGCGAGTGTGCAAAGAGTGGAAAATTCTGGTGTGGTGCTGGAGAGGAGTGGAAATGTTTTAATAACAGTTATACTATTGACTGAATGTTTAATCTGAAATCTATTGCCATTGCATGATTGATCTTTTAAAAGTTTAGATTTTTTGAAATGGTTTGTTAATCCACAGAATTTTAAATGACTAAAAATATAGCATCATGCTATACTGACTTTTTTTTTTGTTTGTTTGTTTTTTTTAAACCATCAGTATCTGATTGATATTTGATAACCCGTTTTGGGAGAACCTCGACACATATAATTAGCTCTTGGTGGTCCACGCAATAATGCTCATTGCTTTTCCCATAATAAGCTACCTGATTATTAATGGAAAACCATAAATCCTAAAGCCCTTCTTGACCTAGCACGCTTTGTGCAGTGTGCATAAGGACTGGTTTAAAATTTGAGAATATTTTTACATAAGTGTTAAGGTGTGTCAAACTAATACAACTAAATAAACAGATACAGGTGGCACAAAACTGGAGTATTCAAAAATAGCTGAGGCACAATAGAGCCATTGTTAAGTGCATGAAAAATGTTTATATCTATACCACTAAATCAGTAAAAGACTTCAGCATGTTTTCTAGTAAAAACACGCTCTAGAGCTGATGACTGAGCTCAAGTATGTTCATTATGAAAACATCGTCTTCATAATGACATTTTTAGGGATTTTGCTGTTTTTTCGTTTTTAGCCTTGGGTTTACACACGTATCTTGTGACCCGAGCAAGTTTAAAAAAAAGGGGGTAGATGTAATGTAAATAATAGTTTTTTTCTTTGTTTAATTTGTAACACAGATTTTCCTTCTCTTCTTTGGTCGCTGTTAGTGTGTGGGCTCTTTAGACTCTTATTGTCCAGGTCTCTTTAGTGAAGCCTCATTCCTTTCATCTTTAGGAAGAATCCTTTAGGTGTTTAAACCTTGGAACAATTGCAGTAACAATCTTCAGCCGTATTAGATTAGTGGGGTTCTTTTTTTTTTTTTAACTATTTATTAATTAACTATAGGCTGGATGGTCCTCTGTTGACTATATAATTTTGCAAGTGGCACAAGGCTGGCAATACCACTGAGCAGGAAAAATTTTATTTTATTTCCATAACACCAAATTTATTTCTTAAACTTTTTTATACTGTTTTACACTAATCTGAACTTATTTTTATTTTATGCAGCATACCTTGAGAGTGGACACACGCCCTGCACCCGCACGCACACACACACACACATACATACACGTGGATAGTAAAAACAGACAAGAGACGGCGAAAATAATATTAACCTACCTGCAAGATTCTGTCCACATGCAACTTGGTGTTCCATTAATTTATGAGCGTTGTACAATGGTTTAGGTGCAACATTTAGCTAGCACGTTTTCACAACCGCTGCCGTGAATGTAAACCTGACAGTTTGTTGCCGTATGTAGGCCGTTCCTCAGTTTTAGACACAGATATTCCTACTTTGTTTAACACACGTCGACCACAACAGGAAACATAAAAAACTGCAGTCGCATTAATTGCTGAAAAAAACTGTTGCGCGTTATACATTTCAAATTAATCACATGCGTTAACTTTGACAGCACTAGTATTTACTTCTTGCATTGCCAAAAAAAATATAGCTTTGGTGGAGCCTGTAGTGCTTGTGAACAGTGCCTGAGAGACAAAGCTCACATTATTACACCCTAAACTTATCCAAACAAAACAGAAGGATGACTGCTTTTGCTGAATGCTCATCAAAGAAAGAGTGAACGTACATCAGCAGGACCAGAACGAGTGCTATGTGGGGAGAGTGGCTAGATTGGAAATGAAATATAATCCACTGGGCAGGATCTGTGGGTTATTCTGAGTGAGATTTCTGTTTGGATTTCAATAATCTCAAAGGTTAAGCATGGCCTGTGGGTTTTAAGATCACTCTCTGGAACCCATGCACATGTACTGTAAATACATGAGCAGAGTCACCCGCACCACCCACACACTGGGCTGCTTTCTCCCTCTGTAGTATTAAAACTATAGTTCCTGCATTAGGGTGCACATGAAAGCATTCATACTACTACTCAGACACAAGACATCAAATATGCAGCTATGTAAGGAAAATGCCTTTTTTTTGTGCTTTTTGAAAGAAATGAATTATACACCAGAACTGACTATTTAAAGATGGCCAAAAAAGTTGCATTATTTTGCTTTTTGTTTGAAGCTGTGGCACTTTTCAAATTTAATTAATTTTAAACATGTTTTGCTCACCTTGACCTGGATTGTTTTTTTTTTTTTTTTTTTTTTTTAATGACCTCTTTAAGAAAATACTACGTTTGTTGAAATTATTTTAGGTTTGTAACACTAAGCATAGCTTTGTGACTGTGTAGACTTGAAATGTCTTTCTTAAACTTTAAACATAACTTTTCTAATTTATGTTAGAAATGTTATTCAAAATCGAACATAAAGACTAGAAATCACTCACTCACTAATCTACCTTTCAATCAATAATAGTATAACTCCAGCATCAACGGCGTAAAGAAGATCAAAGGCATTCAAGCGAGCTAAAGAAAGTCTATTCAATCAAACCAGAGCAACGAGAAAGGCCCGAATGCACATAACATTCATCACATCACAGAAAGGTGCTCAGAGTTACTCTCCACACTGTGCAGCTCATTACAAGTGATTCAGACGAGAAGGAAATCATCTGATAGAGTAAAATGTGAATTTTTAAATGTAGACAGTGATTGATTTGTTTCAATCTGGATTTATTTAACTTCGATCGAACAGGAAGGACTCACTTCTGCTTTGCAACTCATCGCTAAATTCAATTAGCTCCAGATTAACTATTTAGGGTTTACATTTCAGTGCAGGATATCAATTCCTATTAATCCCATAGGTTTTAAAGTAAAAGCACAAACAATTCCACAGGTTTGTCCTTGTGACTAATTTGTAAAAAATCTACAGTAAGCTCTGAGAACATAAGTAATTATTTAAGAAATCAAACCTTTTCGATGCTGCAGGTCTGAAGGAATTTGCAGCAGGAAGGCATAAACTCTTGCCTCTCCCTCTCTTCATGGTCGTGTATCGGGTCTTTCATCAGAAACACATGTTGAGGCTGTTTCTGCTCTTCAGAGCTCTCCGTCAGCAGAAATCTCAGGCCCGCTGCAACTTTGTGCTCACTTAAAAAACATTTTCTGTTTCAGATGTTGCCAGCAGTAACACTGATCTGTTTATAAGAAACCAGTTTAGGCTGGGTTTACTAATAACGGTTTATAGTGAAGCAAAGGGACTGACTGTTTTCTGTGATGGTACACAGAAAATGAATGACTGGGATTATTGTGTGTCCTGGGTCGGTGTAACGCTTTGCATTTCTAAATCCCGATTATTCAGAGCAAGCATCTTTTAAAAGGTAATGGGTACAGTGTGTTATGCCGTTTTGGCTTAATTTTTGCTAGTGTAGTTGTACTTATAAATGACTGAAAAACAACTCTAACCAGTCTGTCTTCTAGTTTTTGATTTTTTCATATGCTGGCTGCACATTTTACAGCTATTTTGTAATAACGCGACCACTGAATATCTGCAGCTTAAAAAAAAAAGAAAAAGAAAGAAATCTGACATGGCTGTAACACAGAGATAAAGCTTTAAAAAGGTTTTAGGATGGCATGTATCCTTGTATAAAGGAATGCCATCATAATCATGCATGTGCTGGTTCAATTGATTTTTGTTTCTTTGTTTTATTTCAAAGATGTAAGTTTCGATATTTAAAAGAAAACACTCTGCATGGTTTTTTAGTTGCTATTTTATATTGGCAAGTATCAAGTTTCAGTAACTTACTAAAAAGCTGCAAAAACTCAGTCAAGGTGATTTTTGGACACGTTTTGCCCAAAATGTGTAAAATTTAAAACATTGGACCTTTCCCTCAATCCAGTTTTTTCAGCTTTTTAATAAGTTTAGTTAGTCATTTTTGCTCCAAGTTCATGTTTTTGTCCATTTTTGGCTCTTTCTAACAAAGCCCCGTTATCTTTCTGCTAAACCTGTGGGTGTTGTTATACTCACTATGCCCATGTTATATGCTATTAACCCAGTATGAATGTTAGTCTATCTTAACGTTTCTTTTATTGTTGTCAATAGTAAATTTAACCAGCATTTTTTTTATGTTCATTCGTTCGAATATTCAAAGTTTTATGTATTTTACCTTCTGTGAGATGCTTTTTTCACTAGCGTTTTGTTCCCATTGTCACTGTGTTCGGTTAATATGGCTGAGAACATAATCTCTAACAGTTCCTTGATGAATATACTCATCAGCATAAGCTTGAGAAACAGGGATGGAAACATATGAAGGTGTCTGAAGGTGTGTATTGTTGAGCTGCTCAGTGTTTCTTTATCTAAACTGTTCTCTGTATGTATGGCAGGTTCATTATTAAAGCTACTTATAGTAATCTCAGCCATCTTTTAATTTTTGTCCTAGCTTCTTAATTTTTTCTCCTCTCTCCTGTCCTTCTTGAGCCTGGTTTTTGATTAAATAAAAAGCCGAAGGGATGGATATGGCTGTTAATTGCATGGGGCTGATGCAGCGAGGGCTGAATCAACACAGAGGAGAGGTCATTAAAGCAGCATTCTCTCGCCTGTTGTGCAAATTCTGCCTTTAATTGAACTTTGCAGTGTTGGGTTGCTCCAGTTCACCGGAAATAATCTTCCCCTTCATCTTCAAACCTCGCTAACCCCCCTTGCTGGCATTGTGTAGACACGAACAGCCATTGTCCGACTAGCAAACTTCAATTAAAAGAGAACGAATATATCTGGGCATTCATCAAGTGATTCATTATTCTGCAATCCAGCTGCCATCGTGGTTATTTGGATAGGTTGATTAATCTCTCTGTCGCGCATCTATAAAGATATACGATGATTACAGATCAAAAAGGGAAGAAAAAACGTTAATTAAGGCATGACTAAGAGATTCAAGGTTGGCCTGTACCCTAAAACAATCTGCAGAGCTGAATTCAGATGTAAGTGAATGCTCTACATTAACAGCAATGATTACTTTCTCTTCAGTGTTTTATTTATCTGGTATAACTCACAGCTTCACATTCTGTATACTATTATGAGAGGGAAGATATTGGCGCTGGTGTGTTTATTTGTTGTAGTATGTATCTCGGGGAACAGAGTCCCTTCACCACATCATCCGTTAGAATGGTGGTAAAAGAGCTTAGTCTCAGCCGTAGAAATCACGTCCATGGATCGTTGACTACACGCCTGATGGGTTTGTTACACTTTTATGGCAACACTACTGGAATCCTGAATTAAACCATTTAATTATTATTTTACACTTTTTCACTATTTTTTCTTGTCTAGTACTTCTTCTTCTTCTTCTTCTTCTTTCGGCTGTTCCCAGTTTAGGGGTCACCACAGCAAATCATCTGTTTCCACCTAACTCTGGCCTCAGTATCCTCTACTCTTGCACCAATTACCTTCATGTCCTCCTTCAGCACACTCATATAACTTGTCTTTGGCCTTCCTCTTGCCCTCTTGCCTGGCAGCTCCATCTCCAACATCCTTCTACCAATATAACTACTATCCCTTCTCTGCACATGTCCAAACCATCTCAGTCTGGCTTCTCTGAGTTTGTCTCCAAAACAACCAACCTGAGCTGTTCCTCTGATGTGCTCGTTCCTAATCTTGTCCATCCTTGTCACTCCTAAACTGAACCTCAACATCCTCATCTCTGCTACTTCCATCTCTGCCTCGTGTCTCTTCCTCACTGCTACAGTCTCTAACCCATACATCATAGCTGGTCTAACTACTGTTCTGTACACCTTTCCTTTGATTCTTGCTGACACTCTTCTGTCACACAACACCCCTGACACTTTTCTCCACCCACTCCAACCTGCCTGCACTCGCCTCTTCACCTCTTTTCCACACTCCCCGTCGCACTGGACTGTTGACCCCAATTACCTAAACTCCTCCACCTTATTGACCTCAGCCTCCTGTAACCTCACTGTTCTACTTCCCTCCCTCTCATTCAAACACATGTATTCTGTCTTACGACTGATGAATTGATGACTTGCATATTTGGTTTTGGCATGTTTTACCCCAGATGCCCTTCCTGACGCAACCCTCTCTATTTATCCGGGCTTGGGACCGGCACAGAAGTCACTGGCTTGAAACCCCTGTGGCTAGATTTAACAACATAATTAATAACAGAAGATTTGACTTTCAAGACCGCTTTGAAGCTAAACGAAGAAAATATCAGTGTTTAAATGTGTAGTGTTTGAAGCAATCTGTAGAAAAAGAAAACGTGCATAAACAACCCCCTGTTTATTACCTATGTAAATTCATCACCTAATCTGACTGAACATGAGTAGCTTGCATTTTTTTGACCCCCTTGATGTTAAATGTAAATTTTTTCTAGTAATTGATGCCGTTAGCTGCAGAAACAAACATTTACGTTATATTTTAATGTAATAAACATCATATTTTATTTATCAGTGTGTTTAACCCTATCTCCCAGTACTCATATGTTGTTCAGATATAACACTACAACTTAGCATTTAGAATAGCTGTGTTGAGGAAACAATGATGGAAATCAAAACAGAAAATCGGCAAGCTGTACTATTTTAGAAAAAGATGTGTGCCACGAGGCCACAACTGTAAGTAGCCCATTCAAGCAAATATGAATTAACGCTGCCAGGGGTGTAAACCTTTTTAATGTTGTTGTTGTTGTTGTTGTTGCGTTGGGGGTGTTTTTAAAATTGCAGTCAATTGGAACCTGCGCATTTCTGGAGTCATATGATGAACAGTAATATCAGTTACTACCTCTAGACTCCCTAGAGCCTAGAGGGAAAGCCATTTGTTTGGCACTTGTCTCCCATCTTTAACTCCCATCAAACATTATAAAAAAACTACAACACAAGCACCTAAGACAGAATCCATAAACAGTTCTTTTTCTGCACACATGACTCTGGACTCAGTTCATTCACAAGAACAACAGCAGCCACATGTTATTAGCTACATGAACAAGCCTTTCAACCTTTCCAATAGAGAAAGCTGAATGTTTCCAGTTGGATTGAACTTCTCCGCGAGCAGACGTTATAGATCAGTTCAAACCAGACTAAATAGCTTTTATTCAAAAACATGTCATACAAACTCAAACAACTGCAAGAACGGTCATCATATGTTAATGTAAGTGTAATGATGTTCATTATCTATGTTTACCAACACATTTGCCACAATATATAATATTTGCAGCAATAAGTGGGTCTTGATTTGAAAAATGGTGGTGTTTTTTTTTTTGCTTGTTTGTTTTTTTTACAATAAAATCAGTCTGAATAAAACTTTCTTCAAAATAAACTACAATGGATTTTTTATTTCATTATATAAGTGTTAATAGCTAAAAGAACATTAAACATCGTATGGTCTTTCTCTATATATATATATAACTCTCCAAAATGTATAAATAGTGTACGGATGGTAACCATATAGCGTCTACAGGTGTCCTGTATGAGGCTTCTATCCTGCTACAAACACATTTCACTCTGGCCCTCAACAGCAGTCATGCAACTCTGAGGCCATAAAACAGCAGGCAGCTCGTTGTACTGGAGTTATTGTCACTCAAGCTTCCATGTCTGCTGAGGACAGAGCAGAAAGAGGGGAGAAGAGTTTGCAGATGCACGGCCACCCACCAGGAACCCTTCTCTCTATTCTACACTAAACCACATCTTTATTGTTCGAGAACTTGTGGCAAGAATCAAAATTACTTGTTTGATTAGAACATTCATTTCTTTTTTCGGCGGAATCTGTGACCAGCCATAATGCCTTGAGCAGTAGTAGTAAACTTTATACAGTGCTTTGGGAAGACTAGCTTTAATGGCACTTCATAAAATAGAGTGAAACTGAATCACACGACAGATAAGAATAAAACAACATGCATTAAAATAGCTTCAAATGAAGTAATACTATAGAAGCAATACAAGAATGACAAAAAAATGCACTGCATAGAAAAAAAAAGCCAGATTTTCTATGATTTTACTCTAATATCTGTTATTATTATTTTATAAAGGCTCAGAACAGTGTGTAATGACAAGAAAAGTAAAAAAAAAACAGATTTGAATTTTCATCAAGTTTCTTTTTATAAACAACTATAAATGTAGAACTACAAGACTTTTGAGATTACAAAAATTAACCTCAAACTAATTTATATAAACAGTTTTGTTTGAATAGGGCTTTCAGTGTCCATTTCACAAGTTGTTTTATTCTCATATGTTCAGGAGTTGTTTTGTGACCCTAATGCTTCGCCCTCTGCCACAGACATCATCTCCACTTCTCAGGAGGATTCCCCTTCATCATAAAAATCTCTATAAATATAAAGACGTTATATTAGATAAGATAAGATTAGTCCAATTTGTTTAGTTGAATTAAAGAGGATGATCAGTAATAAAGCAGTGCTATATAATGTCAATTTCTCTGCGAAAAAGAGGGGTGAAATATAGTTTCCTGTCCAAAACAACTATGTTTTATAATAGCTGTGTTGAAACAATGATGGAAATCATAACAGAAAATCAGCGAGCTGTACTATTTTAGAAAATATGTGTGCCACGAGGCCACAACTGTAGGTAGCCCATTCAAGCAAAGATGAATTAATGCTGCCAGGGGTGTAAACCTTTTTGTTGTTGCAGGACAAGTGGGTTTTATGAACTGACATAAAAATTACAATGAAGTTCCTTGCTGTACTCTAAAACCTAATGCTCATATAACCAAAAACAAAATTTAAAAAGCAAGAATAGGAGGGGTGTATGTACATACTTTTGCACTAAGCCAATTCTAGAATCAAGTAAAGCAAGAAATTTGTTCATCATTTTAGAAAAAAAAAATGAATTGGGAGATAATCTGGAATTATTGGAGGTTCGAGTCTCCGAGAGCAAGCACTAAAACGGCTCAGGAACACACAGCAGAAACTCTTATTTCAGGTTAGTCTACCATTACACTTTCTTTAGTCTTTTTACTGTTGCTCTACAAGAGAAAATTCAGATTAATGCATTCTAATGTACATTTAGCAGGTGAAGGAAAAAATGACCCCATTTGGTGAATAACTAAACCACTAAACTAAACCAAGTATTTGTGTTGCCTTTTCTTTTTCTTCTACTTTCTGTACATTGTCCTTGAGTGCCCCCCAAAAGTTCCTTAAATAAGATGTATTTTTGGTATTATTTGACGTAATGAAAATTTTTATCAAACAAAAATTGTGCGGATGTGCTTCCCATTAGCTGCTTTCACGTGCTTCCATTTCCAGTCCGACAATTGACAAACAATTGACCGACAAACAAAACTCTTGTCCCAGTGTTAAACTGTCACTTATTATCTCTATTCATGAAATGATCTCAAACACAACCTAGGCTACATTCTGACTACAGACCAAATCAACCCAAATTTAAATGATTTGACTATCTGTGACTGGTATCATATAATTGAATCTGATTTGTAGAGTTCATGTGTGATCATAAAAACACAAAAAAAAACCTCGTTTCTACACAAAAATTTGCAAAAGATAAAATAAAAAGTATAATGATTAAATTAAATAAAAATAATGAATGAAGCAATATCTTGTTGAATTCATGAGCATGAGCAGTAATAAAACAATATTATATAATGTCAATTAGAAATATTACAGTATATATTGGAAAGCATTATTGTTATAGAGCTGTGAATAAACCCTGTGTATAAAAACTGTATCACTTACTGAGGTTGAGATGCCTGTTGTTTCTGTCCATACTCTTTCACGAATCTCCCAGAGGCTCTCCTCACGATCTTTGAACAAAAACTCACAACAAAAGCAGCTTTGTTGTCACAATCGTCTTGACATCTTTCTTCACTATTTACATCTGTTTTGACACTGAAATCTAACACCAAGTGTGCCAAAAAAACAGCGGAAGGAGTGGAAAATATGAAGAAAAGACACACTTTAGCAAACACGGTATAAAGAAAAAGTACAATCGAACGCTAATAAATCTATAACTACAACAAAAACAATGCCTATACTGTTATATACAATATAAATGTAATATTTTCAATGAAATCTCTGCTAAAACACAGCTAAAGTATTGCTAAGTCAATCACAAGTAATAAATCACTCATCTGTCACTACTCTCCTACGCTCCACAAACTACCTGGCAAACAAAACAAGTTCCTGGCAAACAAGCAATGTTCTCGTTACCGTAATGGATGTAATATCAGAACCGTTTCTCAGCTTTCAGAATCTGTTGAGATTTTTCGAAAATAACCAGAGCTACGGTAGTTTGAAGTGCTCAAGTCACTATTCTGTTGCCGGCGACAGCTCCGGTGTAAAAGGGTTAAGCAGTTAAAAGTGATGATAAATACCCGGGAGCAAAGACTTAGAATGAATAAAGCAATTTCACAGAATACTAAATACCTTGAAAAACTGAGAACCCAAAAATAAATCTGACATCTGAATAGGTCATAATCTACTTTTTGAACAAACCAACAGATACTAATAAAAAAATATAAAACATCAGTAACGATGCTGGGACTCTACAAAAAAAAAACAAAGACAGCCAAAGAATACACAGACATGATCTGCAAATGCAAACATTTGGTTCATGAAACAATGTTAAACTATGTTGGGTGGAGCCACAGTCTGACCACTACCTGCTAGTTTTATAATTGATAGTTAATTAGAATGTTGTCATATTGTATATTTATGAGTGGAAAAAGTATCAATTAAATCCCCTCATTAAATCCGCAACATTTACGCCAACCAGAAGTCTTTAATTCAGGTAACTAGCTAGAAGGTAGGAGCCTCTCTGTAAGTTTTCAACCCGAATCTAAAACCTCCACCATGGGAAAGACCAAAGACCTCTCCATAGAGGTTTGCCACAATATTGTATTACTTGCTTGGATTAGCATGGGACAACAGTTGGTGATATTTCACACCAATGTATAAAACTTTAAATGATCTCTCTCTCTGTCTGAGGATTCCCACTAGATCCTACCTTGACTAACGAAAACAAGAACTGTTCAGAAGCAGCCCAGAACTACATGGTAGGTGTCAAAGATCGAAGAAAGCCAATAACAGATTCAACAATTTGTAACATAACAACGTGATCCTGAAATCCTCCCACAAAAACTACATGTGTCTTCTTAAATTTTCTAATAAACATCCGAAATGTTCAGAGGAGAACTGCGTGAAAGTGTCAGATGATCAGTGATCAGATGAGACGATAACAGAGCTGATTCACATCTCGCAGTGTTTGGAGGAGGAGGATTGCCTCTAAAAAACACCATCCCAAATGTCAAACATAGTGGTGCAAATATTTTGCCTTTGGATGGTGTTTCTCTCACAAAGTACTAAGTTATATTTGGGAAAAAAATCCCCCTGGCATTTTTTTGGGGGATTTTACTGTTGAAAAACACCAACTTTAAACTCTTCATATGGCAGCACATCAAAATCACAAGCCTAAGTTCAAATGAATTGGTAAAAAACTGGAAGTGGAAAATGCCGTTAAATTCCGTTAAAAGTGCTCATCTCGCAATTCCAGTTAAAAAAGGAAACAATGGATTAAATGTAATGTAATCCATAGTTAAGAAAAATTGTAAAAGTGTTGAAATTTGTTGAAACTCAAACGTCTCTGGTGCACTTTTAGTATATTTGTGTTTTACTGATTCTCTGCAGAGTTTGTGTGCATGACTATGGGTGTCAGTTTTCTTGATCGCTAAGATTATCTATCGCCTATTTTTTATTATTATTATGTATTTAGGGTGTAGATCATGATAGTTTGTCTCAAAAATAAAATTACAGGTACTCTGCTTAGGATGTGCTGAAAAGAATGACAGAACATTTGCATCATACGTAAGTTTAGGTAAAATGTACATTTAAACACAAAAGCAAAAATTACAGATTAGGACAAAAATGCTTTAGACTCTGACGGGTTACATGAAATTTAATGTCTTTAAAGATAAGGAGTGGGCCAAATAATTGTTTTCACTGCAAATATATATATTTTGTGGAAAATGTGACCTCTAGTGGAGAAAAAGTACACAGTGGACAGATAAAAACAAGTTCAACTGCAATTCACAAGTAATTACATTTGAACACAGATAAACTAGTAGTTTGTTCACTTCTTGCAATTCCACTCTAATCGCCTCTGTGACTCTAAACCCAAAAGGACACACAGCAGTTTGTATATCCAGGCTAAATGTCAAAGAACTGCTTGGTAGAGCATGAAGAACAGTGGCCTGTTTAACCCTGACCGACTGGATGCAGCTTGCACAAACACAGAGCACAGAGCGTGGCCTTATAGGACGTACCAGCCCTTCATGGAGGCTTGCCACAAGTAAACACCTTTCAGGTCTAACTGCCGCTCTGCTTTCACCTTGAACTACTACTAATCTTAAACACTTGCAGATTTTTGTCCCCTCTAATATTTACATGTGCTTGATTTGAAACATTTCCCAGTGTGAAACAGTCGGTGGACTCAAAAACAGCAACTAAATGTAGCAGGTGAGTGAAGAAAGCATGTGTCGTCTGGTTACGCTGCTGAACAGCTAGAGAGTGGGGTGTTTATTCTGGAAGCATGAGAATGATTTCTTTTGTTTCTTTCTTGAGGTCCCTGAATGAGCTGCAGTTAACGATGTACTGTATTTGCACAGCTTGCTGAAGATAAGTCAAACCCATTGGGCTGAGGCCGAGTAGACTGTTTGAACAAAAGGAAGAAGCTTGTTCAGAAAAATGTATGTTCTATTTTTGGGGGTGTTTTAGCAGTCTTTATGAGACTGGATAGCCTCTGCCAATCTTTACATCCTTTTAGCATATCATGTGAAAGGAGTAAAGTGACCTTTTTGAAATAAAAAAAAACAATGCAAGTCATATGAGAAAAAAAATATCTAAAAAGGAGCTCACCATCTTTGTTTTCATAATGAACCCTAACACTTTTGTCAAACATAGTACAAGTCCAATTAAAACCTACTGTAGACAGCATGTCATAAACCTATTGTGAAATAAACTTTCAGGATCTCACAAATTTAACTTTATCCCTTCACCCCCAAAGCACTGCCACTTCTCTTCAGATTCAGAGGGCTATTGGGACGCCAGATGAGTTTAGGTCATAACATATTCACTGCCAGAGAAACAACACACACTCGTTCACAAGGGTCCAAAAGCCTCACCCCTGCTCTCAGCACACTGATTTACTCCAAGACCCACACGTCAACAAACAAAACAAGATTGGAGGCTGAAGAGTAACACAATTTAATCTTCATTTTTGGAATGTTCGGAACTGCTACAAGGTTAAAGCGTGTTTACCTGATAACTTGTAGGCATGTTAAGATCATGACAAACTTTTTTTCTTTAGGGATCTTCATTATTTATGATTTTTTTTCATCCTGAAAGCCTTCTGCACTGTGAAGCCAAAGACTGGAATATATTATGTTACTTTCTTAACCATTTTTTTAGCTATAAATTTGAGAAAAGGAGCCAATGGGAATCTGCTCACCTTTAGAATCAACCTCAAGTGGCCAGTCAGTGAATTACAGTTCAGTTACTTCCTATTGAGAATCTGCCAGCTTTCTAATCTTTTAGCTTCAAAATCACTCTTACAATTAGTCAAGGATGTGATCTGTTTTATGTTAATACAGTCTATGATTGCTGCTTATGAAAGGATGTGGGCATACTGGCATATGTTAAATAGAACATTAGGTTCACATAAGGCTGGGCAATATTTTGTTTTCATAAGTCAATATATTAAATGATTAAAATACATGTACCTATGTTATTTCTGGTAGAAATAAAAGCACAATTTTGCTCTGAAGTAAAAGTTGTACAAACCAAATTACCACAACTTTTATCATTTTTTTCAAGACAGAGAAAATGTTTATGTGAAGGTAATATTGTAAAAACATCAAACTTGTTACAAAATAATAAGCATCATCAGGGCCAGATTTTGCACTTTCTTCTTCTTTTTTAAATGATGGCAATTCCCTTTTATGTGTGCATGAGGGTATTTGCTGACAACCTATTCAATTGTTGTTTTTTCTCCAATTCTTGCTGAAGAATTTCACCAGCCAATGTGTCAACACAAGATTATCTAGCATTCAACTAGGTGTGGACAGCACATAATACATTTTAAATGTTTATATGTTTATTCATCAAATTTTAGAACTCAAGGTGCAAGTACAAGTTTGGCTGAAACAATTATCAAATAATTAGTTGGGGTCAGCCCCAATTTCTATAATATATCTATATTATTTTCATGAGAGTCTAAAGAGCTCAATTCCATTTCTTTTTTCAAATCTGATCCTAAATCCTATACATATCGGATTTTTTGCAATGCAACTTCAGTCTGAACAGCCAGGCTGCATTTATCCAACTTTTAAGTCATTGTATGGTGACAGACCACACAATTCTGGGCTTGGATGGGAAGTTTCACATCAATCATCACTTTCGACGAAGGAAAGTGAAGCAATAAAATGAAAAATATTTCTTCTTGATATGATTTGATTGAAAGGAATGCAAATCCATTCGAAATGTACTGAAATAAAACACACAACTCGGAATTTGCATGTTGTGTTCAATGTGAATCATATTCAGTAAAAAAAGATAATTAAGATCTGCAGTCTTAACATAACCTAATGTTGCTCCCTGTGCAGTGTACACCTAATGTGTAGTGCTAAATGAATCAAACTATTCATTTAGATCCCAAAGCTTCTGAAAATTTGAAAACTCTAGCAAAGTCTTCAAGGTTGTCCAGAGGAGAAATGAGTAATGACTTCCATTGTCCAACTTCACATTAGAAATGACTGGATGGCATTCAGCGCTATCTAGGGCAGGGCAAAGAACATGTCCAATCTGTGCCTTTGTCAGGTGGGAATTAGGCTTTTCTCACCTCATAGAGAAGAGCTCCAGAGAGCTGGTGGAGAGAGATAATTCACATCCCTCCCCACCAGAAGCCTTGACCCATGCTCGTCCCTCGTATGCAGTGATCAAAAAATCATCTTTAATAAAATATACTCCTTTTTACAAGCCCATGTCTAAAATGTGATTCTTTCCTGTTGCTTTTTTGATTACTGGGATAATTTAGTTGTTTGTGCGATAGATCACTGATACTGATGGCAAATTAGTTGCAGTGTAGTTGACCAGAGGTTTTAAATTGGCCAGCGAGGGCATATCCCTAGCTTTTAATGAGGTCTGTATTGTTGCGGATGTCAAGCCTCTTGAAAGGTGAGCCACTTTGTGCCAAAGCTCACCCCTCCCCTACCCCGCTCTCGTTGGTTCAGGCTGAATGGCTCTCTGATGTGCTCTGCTCTAGTGTAGTACAGAAGAATTACTTTGTCTTATCTTCCAGTGGACAGGGGTGACCTTGTGGAGAAACGTGAGAGGCAATTAATACGGCAATCACTTGTGCAGCTCAGTGAGTGGCTCGCAGAGAACTCTCTGTTAACCTTTTGAAGGAACAGGTAAAAACAGAGCCAAAACTGGGTTGAAAAAAGCTCATCGTCACACTTTTTGGTAAGATATCGACAATGGTTCACTTTTAAAGTGCACTCACCAGAGAGCAATGTTTGTCCTTAAAGATGTGTCATGATTTGTGGTAAATTAATTCATCCCTAAAAGTATGTATTCTATCTTCCTCATCATCGTTTTACTTAAAAAATTGATGTGGATTATTTACCTACTTTTCCCCAATCTGTTTTCATGGGAGAAATTTAAGCGCGTCTGAACTGTACTCTCCATCCAGTTAAATTGGCCTTGTTCAGATATTTAGGTGTACACTGCACAGGAAGCAAAAGTGAACAGATTGGTCTGATATTTTATGACCTATCATACCAAAAACAGGGCCACTGCTGGCCAGATTGGTGACAATCTGAATTGCATTATAGCTCTTAATCAGGAAGCAAGGGAGGCCCTTTAAATATCAAGTAATGGACAGAGTTACTTATTTTAACAATGTTATTAATAATCCTCTATAGCCATATAATAACAGTCAGGGCTTGCAACTATATGCTATTACCAGAGGACTCAAACTGAACAAACATGAATCCACTGATTAAGCTCCTCTGTGTTTGGTTGAAGCTACTGGTTTGTCTCTTAAAAGAGTGCTGGAAAAAAACCTGTAGGGTCTGCGGCTCTCCAAGAATGGAGTTTGAGACCCCTGCTATCTACACTTTAGTCATATTCTTGCACTTTAAAAATTGTTCATGTGTTGTTTTTTACTATTATTTCATAACTACTGTTAATTAAAATCTCATATCTTCAGATGAGAATATTGTATTAAGATATGTTGTATGTGATAAATTAATCATAAATATTCCACATGCAAGATGAGATGTTTTTGAAGCCATTCAGGGAGGTTTTTTTTCTTTATTATAGCCTCATGTTTAAAATGACACAATTCCATATTTTTTATGTACAAAAGAAAGGACGAAACATGAGAGGTATGCCCAGAGACATACTGGAGGTCCGCAGCCCTGTACATTTTTGGTTCAACCATCATGAAACACACCTGTTGCACTACTTAAGCTTCTATTTGTCTGAAGTAGAGTAGTGTGCATGCTAGAGCAAAGCTACAATTAAAAATGTGCAGAGCTCCGGACCTCCAGGATCATAATTTGGTGATCCCTTGAACAGTGCATTAAGGCAGAGATGATAGAGGTGGATTTACATCAGTGAACAGAAACTCAATTCATTATTGCAATAGCACTAGAATCAGAAACTTTTTCTTTGGCTAAAACCATTTTCAAGAAAGATATTTTAGATTTGAAGCAATTGAAGATTTTAAAGGATATAATTCATGTTGTGTTAGATAATTCTGCCACTATTCAAGAGTTCTCAATCTTTAATCTATTTTGATCTTTGTGCCATGGTGCTTTCCAAAATAACAACCTCTGTTAAAACTGTCCCTAAGTAACACAACGCTAATCTTTGAATTATTTCCTCTGCACACAAATATAAATAGAATAAAAAAATCACACCAATCCGGAGACAATTAAATATATGCAATTAAACCACATCTATCTAAATCAGTCATACAAAAAACATGACATGCAACAGTCCTGTTAAGCAACCAACAAAAATTATTACTGAGTGAGACGTTCCACCAAAAAATTAAGAAAGCTACAAATAGCTTGCATGACCAATATACATTTTTACATGTTATTGAATTTCTCAGAAAAACAAATCATGAATAAACAACTTCTATGCTAAACATAAAAAAAAACATTTGGTTTGCACAAGTCTCTAAATAAAACTGTTATCCAATATAACATCACACCACACAACACGTATCAAACATTTCATCAGCCTGAATTAAAACTCATCACCTCTGCCTTCTCCTTCATCCAATTCAGACATATTTAATAAAATGTAGACCCAGATGTAAGATGCTGTAGTGCTCTGTATGAATTTAAAAACAATCAACAAAGTGGAACTGGAAGCCAAGAATCTGAAAAAGTGTTCCTCCCACAGTCAACACAGCACCGACCACAGATCCAGAAAGGTTCTCGCCCTCCAAAGCAAGCACAGCAACACGAACAACTCTTTTCTCAAAGTCTTACTGACTTTTCAGGAAAAAATACAGGTCACTAGTGCTAAAGCCACAGGTTGTGTTAAAGTAGATATCCAGTGACTGTAGCATCACTCAGATTTATACGTTGGAAATTTAAAATGGGCTGAGCCAATTATTCCCTCTGGGAACCACATCACTAACTAGAGTTCAAAAAAGAAGTGAATATTTGAAGTGAAATATATAAAAATGATATTTGAAGAGCAGAGACGGCTCATACCCAAAATCTGGCCTATAAAAAATATAACTAAACCATATGTGGATCTTAGTAATGCACACATTTAAATCTTAATATAATGAATTAAGTAATGAATAATACATCTCTACAGAATGGAGAGTTCTCCTGTAAAATGCAAGTTTGATGGGAATCTGGTGGTCTTTCGACACAAACCTTAAAACACCAATAAATAAATATCCAATCTCTTTACAGCAGCCTATTATTTAGTAAGTTGTTGGTTTGTACAGTTGTATGTCATCACTTGTTTAAATCCAGGGGTGACTTGACTATCTGTGAAAATAATTTAGAAGACATGAATAAATGTTTTTTGATGAGTGGTAGCTATATTTAACTAGTCAAGTATCAATCACTTCAGTGGTTCTTTCACTTCCAACAAAAAGGGCCTTTATTTATACTGAAATTAAGCATCAATAAACCTTTTTCGAGGAGATCACCTCTACTCGCATATGAACAATGATGAACACTACGCAAATTGTCAAACAGGACTGGTTGAAGGGGCCACATACTTAAATCAACATTGGTGAGTTTTACACCGTACAAAGCTTACACATCATAAACTGATACACTGAAAACACCTCAGAATTTTTTTGCCATTTTACTAAAGCGAATAGGTGTCCTTTAAAATAAGGCTGATTCACTCTGCAGTCAGCTGCAACTTCACAGTGATAAACGTTTGATTACTCCCACTACTTACTTATATGATTTGCCCCTACACTTCAATAATCGGCTTTGAGAGAAAGTGATAGAAGAAAAAATAAATACAGTGGTACCTCGAGATACGTAAATATCTTTCATTTTTTGGAAGAGGGTATTTTTATGACCATGGCTCTCCTCCGCTACCACTTCCTTAGACAAATGTAAGAAATGTAAGGGTTATTATTTTTCATTTATTTTATTCTGTGTTCGTTGTTTTATTATCATGATTTATTAGATTTTATAATGTGTACTTCAGGATTATAGAATCCTAGTTTGTTTTTCTCTGGTTTTCCGTGTTATTTTAAATTTTTAGTGTCGTTTCTTTGTGGCTTGGAACGGATTAGGCATTTTACATGTAAAACTTGCTTCGACATACAAAAAAATTCACCATATGAAGGCCACCCTGAAACAGATTAATTTTGAATCTTGAGGTATCACTGTACATAGAATTAGGCACAAAACAAACTGCAATTTAAAGTCGACTTCTGGAATAAAAAAAAGAGTTAACTTCCTTATCATATTAACCACATTTCTTTCAAGCTGGCATGCAACTAAAGCATCCTATTGTTCAGCTAATACACTCATGTAAACACAAACATATGTCATAGTTTCAGTCAAGTAACATACCACCCTGTCTATTAGCTGTTATCAAGTAACCACCTCTAACTAAATAACCCTCAGGTCTTTAGACATTTGACTAAACTCGGTCTTCATTGCTAATTTGAGCACAATTAGTTCTACAGACCTCACATAGGGTCTCCAAACTGAAAGGCCACACGAAGCTGAGCAAGGAAAGCCAGCTCTCATTAATCTGGGCCCGCTGAGTGCTGGCCTTCGAGCGGATGTGACCGTGAAACACGTGTGTAAGAGAAACACACGCAGGCGCCTTGGCATGACTGAGGAGAGTAGAAAACTCAAGCCAATTATCCGTTCCCTGCTCTGCCTTTAATTTTATGCAACGTATGGAGCCCATAACCACGTCTTCTTACCAGACGGACACCCAGGGTCTAGATGATTGCAATTAAAGGCAATTCCACTATACCGCTGCTGGTAGGTGGAAACGCTGTTGGGCAAGGAGTCAGTGGAAGCTCTTGGGGTGGTCTTAATCACTGACCGATGTGACAGGCTATTTTTGACATCCATTTTCACATGCTTTAATTAAGCAGTGTGAAGGAGAGAGATAATTCAGTGCAAAATCAAGGGAGGATAGTAGGTAATGATGTTGGAGGCATTGTAAAAGACAGATGCGTGTAGTGATTTGTGCTGTTTGCAGGATTTAAAGCTATTTGGAAGGTTGTCACTTTTGACATATTCTCTCCTTAATGAATTTTTAATGACTCCGCCCTACTCCATGTAGAATTAAAAAGAATTACAAGGAGTAGAATTGGAAATCCTGGTAAATGTTTTCTTATCACTTTAGGACTAAGGATTACAATTAACATTACAACATTTCTGGATGTGGAGACGCTAACAAATTACTTGACATTTCACTTGACAAATTAAACACATTTTACAATAAACGACAACGAATTTTTAAAAAGCATTTTTTTCGGCAGCCATTATCTGGGATGCTAACTTTAGGGAGAATTGGTGGGATTAACATAACTGTATGGTCATTTGTGAGACATTAAAAAGTAAATTAATTCAGATCAATTTTGGCACATGGCGCTTCGTTATATAAGTGGCACTATACGTTCCTTCAGCTAATCAGTACAGCTAAATGAATGTGGATTCTGAAAGACTTAAAAGTCTAAATCTGACTGATTGTCCTAGGAGAAAGATTGATCCCTAGCACTGTAAAAAGATCATGTAAAAAAAATAATAATGGTGACTTTTTGATAAACTGAATCTCTAATTATATTGCATTGTTTTTAATTGATAAAGAAAAAGCATAATCTTTACAACAAGGTATCTTCTTACGTATTTTATACTTGATTATTTGGAACATTGCAGGACTACATTTCGCTGTAATCCTTTTTTGCAGAAAAATTGCATGTCATTGATGGAGTTTTAGTATGCGGATTATTGCGTTTCAAACAAAGTACACGTCCAGCATTTTATAGTTCTTTAACTTCCGGTTTTGATTTCTACAAGCTGTAACTGTAGGTTAAGATTAGAGAGTAAATATAACAGCTACTGTATCTCATGCTCAGTAAGTGTCAGACATTACAATTGGATTAAGAGAAGAAACAAGATGTTCTGACTCTGACTTTAAAATAAACCAACTCTGCTGTATCATGAACCCTCAGTCTAATTCCAAGGCTGCTAAACCATTAACAAAATGTATAATCATTTATAATTCAATTACAATTTAAAATAATGAATTTGATTAATATGGTAAATGTATTTCAAAAACATAGGTGATATTCACTGTCACAAATCTGAATTGAAGTATAAAAGTTATACTAGGAAGTCAATGAATTTGTGTATGGCCCATTTTTAAAATAGCATTCTATTTATAAAGTGTTTTAATTAACTCAAACCCTTCATTGCCTCTCTGAATAGCTTTGCTGTTAGTGTATATATTATAAATTATACAAATAACAAAGGTTAAAAATCAATACATTTTCCAGAGGGTGCTCTTTCAGGTACAAAACTTGTAAAATTGTCTCAATGGGTTCTAAATTATAAAATCAAGTTCACTGACCTGTCTACAATTAGCTCTTTGATTGTCTTTTAAGTTACAGAACAAATCCTTTCTCTCAAACCTCATTTATTGTTCAGCTTTTATGGTGATAGGGAAGTCTTATCATAAAAAAAATCTGAATTAAATGTGTTCAGAGCAAAAAGTCAATGTGAGGTCACATTGTGAGGTAACCTATAGTTTCCACCTTGCAGAGGGACATCTCGCTGAGGAAGTTCATCTTGTATGCAGGCATTCATAGGTTTTTTTAATTTGGGTGCTCCAGTTTAATCCTTCCACAACAAAATAACTTGAAAATAGCTTAAATGAAAACTCTATACTGCTCTCAAATTAGGCCCAAATAGGCTAAATTAGACTTATATTACAATACGTACAACTTTCTTTTAATCTAATTTTTACCGGTCTCCCATAGATTGAACAAGGATAACTATACTTCCTGACTTCAAAAAGAACCCTATGGTTCTGCGACAGAAATTACAATTTACATTTTCAAAATGTTACAATTTAAATGTTAAATCCTCATTAGGATGCTTTAAAGCAATCAATACGAAGTGCTATACAATGCATTTTGCATGATTGATTGAGTAAAGCATGCTCGTCTGTTCATTATTTTATACAATCTGTGTATATAAAATAGTCATGATGAAAAAGAGTTATATTAAATTATAAACGTCAAAGAAATTAGTTTTGAAAAAGGCAGAGAGTTTGCTGGCTGGAGGTTTTCAGTTGAGATTTAACAGTGAATCTGCAGAGTGTTGATGCACTGAACTTATTAAATAGTTACATGTCATAAATATTTATGCTTACTTTAAGAAATATAAACTGTATGTGGTTTTCAACATTAAAATAAAAGATCATCCGCCCCTTTAGGGATTTGACATGAAAAACTTTATCCTCATGTTATTTGTAGTCAACTAAAAAAAAAAAAACAATTAATCATTCTTATGCTCAGTGTTAAACTCTCACCTACTAACTCTGCGCCTTAGGAAGTTTCCACCCATATATATGATCTTCTCTACAGTGCTACTCTAACCCTCCTCAAACAGAGACACCACTCCCCCTGCTGGCCCAAATACTGACAACAAAACAGGCAATATGAGAGACCGGAGGAGAGCAGGAGGAAAAAGGTTGGCCAGACTTGTTTCAATATTCCTTCAGCACACTGCCCCAGCTGTTCCATAATTAACACTGGTGCGGGGAGATGCTCTTCATCTGCTTGATTAGATAATTAAATAATTAATTAAGCAGCGGCTTACACAAGCTCTTCAGATCTGTCTTTCTCTGTTGAGAGAGAGAGAGAGAGAGAGAGAGAGAGAGAGAGAGAGAGAGAGAATCAAGGAGGAGAGTTTGAGAGTTTTTCTCCCATCTGGACAGCAAATCAAATCATTCTACTGCAGCTCATTCTTGCTTTCGCATTAATATTCCATCTATAAATGAGCAAGAATGCTATATATTACCTACCGCAATCCATTTCCAAACATTTTTATATAAAAAACTGGATTCAAGCCTCTACAGTAAAGTGTGTAGTAAATGGTGTGACAGCTTTGTAAAAAAAGCGATCTGAATTTACATCCTTTAATAATGTTGGTTTAATTGTATTAGTCATCTAGAACACTAGTTAAAAAGGCTAGAAAACACGTTTTATTAGATGCCAGTTCATCCAAGGGACACATTTACTCGCTATTCAAAATCAATCAATAAAATAAAAAAACAATATAATAAAAATATTAAAAGAATAATAATACAAAAATATTTTATATGCATATATTTTAAAATATGTCACATTTTATTATGTGACATATTTAAAAAGGTACCTTCCCAGTTTCAATTATCCCCCCCTCCCCCCTTTCTTTGGTAGTCTCCAAAATCAGACAAACTATTTTCTGTTACAAACTTAAACATAATAGTCCAAAGCAGAAAATTTTTGGAGGATACAAACAAAGTAAAAAAAAACTTAAGTTTTGCAATTTTGGCAAGTAACAGTTAGAAATCTCCTGCCATATGAATTTATTCTGTTGCTACTCTTCAATTACTACTAGAACGTAATGGTTACTTTTGTTCCCCAAATAAGGAACGGAGACTTATGTCAGTGACGAATATGGGAAGCTCCACTAGGAGCGCTCTACTCTCTCCCAACTTGTCAAAATGCCAATCAGCGAATGCACTGATGGTCACGTGATCACGTTGTCCTGCACAAGCAGATGGAAGAGTGATGCTCTTCCTGTTGTGAAGCTGGAGCTGTACTCATCCCCTAGGCTACCAGACTTAGTCACTACTTACGGTTGTGGAACGGCGACATACGTCTCCGTTGCCTACTCGGGGAACGGGGGTTACGAAAGTAGTCAGTCGGTCACTAAGGCTTATTTTGGTGACGACTATGGGAACACCCTGCAAAATGCCACAACCTAGGTCCTTCCGCATTGGCCGATGGCCAGGTAAGCCAGGCACTTCAGTAGTCCGGCACCGAGCGACCCCTCCTCCTCCCTGGCCTTAAGTATACACTTAATTTTTAATGGGCAATCAGGCAATAATTCTCTCATACCGACGCATACCAGAGGAAGGAGGATCAATCCCAGAGCTGAAGGCTGTACCAAAGACTGGACTTAGAACGTCCGGCAGTTTAATACAGTTATGGCTTCATTGAGGGACCCACGGAAATACGCATTGAACCACAGGGAAAAGGTCTTTCAGAAGGAAGATAGCATAGATGGAACAAGCTAGAGCAATAGTTTTCGAGAGTTAGCCTTTCGGGGAACTGCTCGGCCCTCCCGTGCCCGGGGGCATAAAAGATTCAGCCGCTAGTCCCCCATAGAGGGCACACACGTGGACAGATCGTAGGAATACGAGAGGAGGCAAAAAGCGCATGTATCACTAAGAATGGTACAACCCTAGCTGGACACCCTTTAGTACATCTTAGACAATGCCACCATTACCTAGCACGGCTGAAGAGACAGATTCAACGCTCAGGTTATAGTGCCTGCCGAAGGTGTCGGGTGTCGACCAACCCGCAGCCTTGCAGATCTCTGCCAGTTGAGTACCTCTTGTCATCGCCCAGGAGGCTGCAACACCCCTGATAGAGTGGGCCCACAACAGCAGGGGTCAAGGGACATCAGACGCTGTGTATGCGGTAGAGATGGCCTCCTCTAGACAGTGGGCCAACCTCTGTTTGGAGACCGCCTTCCCTATCGTCTGCTGTCCTCCAAAGTGTAATAGAAATTTACATTCATTATAATGGGTATTGGTAATTATCTATTTTGGCATTTTAAAATGATATTGAATGTATGTAAACAGTATTAGCCTGAGAGGGAGGTGACTGGGTAAGTAGTTGGAGTCTCCGTGCAGCGATGGGCCTGTCCCCTAGGGAGAGCTTAAATTCGCGTGCACTCGCGTGAGACTTTTCGCACTCTTTTTCCCTGGCTTTCTTCCTTCTCGACTTTACGAGTAGCTTTCCGTAGTTTTCTTTAGAGCACCATTTCAGTGTTTGTTACAAAATAAAGTTGCCGCTGTTGCTGTTGTTCTGTACCCTGCCTCCAGAGTGTTTTTCTACGAGAGAGAGTTTAATTTTCTACAACAAAAGCATACATAGATCCTAAGTGCTCAAACTGGGCAACTGGGACCAGGGGCTGGTGCTGCCTCCTCTCTGGACAGAGCTTGGAGGTTCACTACCTGAGTTTTGAAGGGGATGGTAGGAACCTTGGACACATATCCAGACCTGGGCTTAAGAGTAGTATGAGTATCACCAGGTCCAAACTTTAAGCAGGTCTCGTCGACAGAGAATTCCTGTAGATCACCCAACCTCTTAATTGAGGCTAACGTGACCAGGAACACTGTCTTAATTAACAGATATTTAAGCTCTACTGATTCAAGCGGCTCGAATGAAGGACCTTGAAGTCCTCTAAGGACAATGGAAAGGTCCCAGGAGGGAACTAAGGACAGCCTAGAGGGTTTAACCCTACCGGCACCTCTGAGGAATCTGACCGTTAACTCATGTCGTCCCAGCCTGTTGCCTTCAAGTGGATGGAGACAGTCCTCGATCCAGACCTTCTTGAAGGAAGGTTAGCACGAGTTTAACGGGGCAGCTGCTCGGATCTACTTGGCGAGAGTGACACCAGTCGACGATCTGACCCCACTTGCTGGCATTACAGGCCCTAGTAGAGGGAGCTCTGGCAAGACTCACTGAGTCGCTCGCTTATGGAGAGTAGGCTCCAGCAAAAAACAGGAAGAGCGTCATGCTTGTGTCCGCTTGTGCAGGATGACATGATCATGTGACCATCAGCGCATTCGCTGATTGGCATTTTGAAAAAGTATGGAGAGAGTAGAGCTTCCCATAGTCGTCACCGACATAAGTTGTAGGGACCGACTGATGGGGAACCAGAGAGTCAACAGGTTGTGAAAGTAACAGAGATGATGGTCTGTGGATCTGGACTCTTTTTTGTAGCTACTAAGGGCAGGGATAGGGGGAAAATATACACATAAGGGGGTTATATGGTATGTTTGGGTTATATATCCTAAAAAAACATGCATAATTTTCATTAAAGTGCCTCCTAAATCTAACAGTCACCATGTGTGTAAATTTACAATTTAGACTCATTTGAATTGTGTTGCCTTTGAGAGTTATAGCATTTGTGTGATTGTAAAGTATTCCTTGCTTGACTCAGATTTGTAAAATGTTCACAAAGTAAATCTCATTAGTGTTAAACTCTGCAACTAATAGAATGGAAACGCTCGATGGAACTAAAGATATAATAACTGATCTTAAGTTCAAACAGTCGTTATGCTGGGGAGGTGCTTAGCACCTGCCTCGGTCAGTGAGGTTCCCTGTGACCTCACAGATTGTTTCCTCACTGAGGAAGATCTTTTTACTCCGGGTTCTCTATTTTTTCGCACATGAATAAAAATTAAGTGTCTTGGTTGCTTATATAATAAATCAGAAATCCCTGGTCAGTTTAAATACACAATTTCCTTTTACTAACACACTTTACAATCCCTGAGGTAGCATGATTTGGTAGTTCCATTTCTACCCATAGAATTAGCCAATAGGAATTCCTAATTAACCCAACTTAACCCACACTTGAATTTTTACTGCTTTGAAGCAATTGCTAAAAAGCACTTTATATAAACTTTTTGATTGCTTGATTGATTGAAATCACTCTTGGTTAAAGTGAGATGATGAGCATGTAAGAGTGCTTTTTGATATGTATCACAATACTTACTTACGAAAGTCTTGGCGATGCTGTGTAAGTGAAAATGTCTCAAAACATTTCTCTTTTTTTCATCCTGACTATTAAGAACCTCGGCTGACATTTACGATTCCAAGAGAGGATGTGACCATAGTTATTCTCCAAACATAAAAATCAAGGCATGACCGATGTTTGAGCTGCCAGATGCTTCTCATAACAGACGTCTATATGAAAAGACAAATGCTATATTACATACCTCATTGTTTAATTAGCTGGCAAGCGTGGAAAATAGTTAGGAACGAGAGAGGAAAAAGTAATAAAGTTAATGTTTCTAGCTGGATGATGGGAAGCTGAAAAATCTGTAGGAATGTAATAATAATAATAATAAAGGAGACCAAATGCAGATGTAATGACTCGTATTTATACGTTTCATTTTGTCTTCAAAGACAGGCTGATATTAAACAATTGTGGAAGTACGAGAGGCCATTTTGAAAATACCCCCTGATCTCATCTGAAACTCCACCGAGAATATTGCTACTGTCAGCACTGGCGCACAT
Organism: Danionella dracula; assembly: GCA_900490495.1. Taxonomy (NCBI): domain Eukaryota; kingdom Metazoa; phylum Chordata; class Actinopteri; order Cypriniformes; family Danionidae; genus Danionella; species Danionella dracula. The sequence continues at coordinate 1,380,222 of UELW01000012.1, forward strand.
TAAGGAATCAGAACATAAGGAAGCCGTGAAAACGGACCAAAAGACATTTCAATAATGCTTATTTCCGCCTGCGCCCGAGAGAATGTAGACCATGCAAAGGGTGGCATGATTGAACAGCACCCTCCACCTTTAAACAAAGCCCACACAACTTCCTCTCCGGCTTCATTTTAAAGACTCCTTCAGCCATAATCATTTTCATATAATTCACTTTCATACAATTCTTTCTCCTAATCATTATCAGGGCCACTAACATCTTAATGACTTCATAAATTTAAGCTATAAAAAGTAATGGAGAAAGACAAATGAGATAATTAGGAATAAATCTTAGTGGAAGCCCATTTATCAAAACATCGAGAGCCACTGAATATTCAGAATCATTAGGCTCTGTGTGTAATTAACAAAGCCCCTCAGTTATGAAGGAAACCTGTTTCCAAAGATATTAAGATCCAAAAGACTCCATGTTATTAAATTGACCGATGAATCTACGGTGTGGTAATATGATGTGGATTATTAGGATCCTTTTTAATTAAAAAGTGCGTTGAGCTTTTTTCCCCCCGCGCTTTTTATTATTTAAAATTTTAACACTTTAATGGGAAGTTGAATTCAGGTCTTTAGTCATAAGGTGGTAAGGGACTCATCTCTATCTGTTTCATCTCTCCACCGCTGTTCTCTCCCTCGTGAATATGAAAGAGATGAAATAATGGACATAAGCCTAGCACACAGTCCCAATATTTTATTCTGCTCTGGTTCTGTTTCTAAGCACATGGATGGAGTGCATATTTTAATTTAACATGCTTTGAATTCCTATTATCTTTAAAAAAAAAACTATGTGCAGTGAAAAAAATTGCCCTGATTAGCCAGAGAGAGAAGACTCAAGTCTGGTAAGTGTCTATCGAATTAAAATAAATTTTCTTCAATTTCCTTCATATCTTATGACAGACCGTGACTAAAAGTTTGTTACATTAATGGCAATTTTCTTGATTTACTCTTAAAAGTTGAAAAGGTTTCAATGTTCAAATAATGTTCTCTTAATACCGTGAATTTAACAACCATACATAGAAACCACTTATCTAATAAAAAACGTATCTCTCTAAAACATATAATTTCTTAAAGGCACACTCCACCCAAAAAACTAAAATTGTAGTCATTAACCACCTCTTCTGGCCTTAACACAGAAATTTTTAATATAAATCCAAGACTGCTCCAACACTCACTTCACACGAGTTGTCACTTACTATCAGATGAAAAGACAAGAACACTTTCTGACTGTAAAATAAACAAAAATACTTAAATCCACATAATCTTCCTGTCTAAACTTTCAGAATGCTTGTGATTAAATCATTTGTCTTAGTAAAATAATATGGTATAATTTTTTTAAAAATATTTAATTAGCTTTTTTTCAGCACCACTGATGACAAGTAACACTGATGAGAAAGTAGAATCACAAACAAATGTGAACCGTAAAGAAAGTTTTTGATGTTGTTTAAAGAGGAATGGAAACCTCAAGAACAAATGATGCACAGGTTAATGGCTTAATACAGTTAGAGAATGAACTAAAAACTAGTAAAGCATTTTTCATCAAATGTGTTTAAAAGACACCACTTAACACAATAACTCATACACATTCAAGCTTTGAAAATGTTATGTTTTTCATAAGTTAATGAAATTCTCTATTTATAGTCCAAATTGGCATACATATAGTTGTTTTGTTCAGTAAGGTTAAAAAACTATTTTTTTTCCGTTGCAAACATTTTTGCTACATTTTTCTTTGTGATTCAATTACAATGAGCTAATCCAATGGTTTATATATTTTTAGAAATTATTTCAGTAAAAATCGTGAGTAAAGATTGAAAGTGTCATTGACTTTGTCAGAAGTTTTTTCCATGGAAAAAACCTTGAAAGAAATGCTCAGCTTAAAACTGTAAGATTTAGGTGTGCATACTTGTCTAGCATTAGCTCTGTGATTATCCTTTAAGTTACAGAACATAATTTTAAAAGGCCATTCTCTCAAACCTCTTTTGGTTTGTCATATGTTAGTATAGTGTATATTTATAGACATAAAAATGGGCAAAATTAGAAAATTAAGGTCGATATACTTAAACCAAACATGTGTTTTCATGTAAATGAGGACAGGTCTAGCTCATGAAGGTAACTGATCTGAAGTAAACATCACTGTTTTGTACATAAAGCCAGATGCAATGGAGAGTCAGTAGAGATATATGGAGAGTAGTTATGTGTTCTTTGTTAAGGTACACGAAAAAAGTTTAATCATATGTAACGGCTGAACTGTGCATGAAGGAAGCCCAAAAAAGTGTTTGCACCCCAGAGCCACTACTAGAAGTTTTTAATGCTCTGTTAGGAAGGGTAATTTATTTAGTATTTTAGCATCTGTTCATTTAACGCAATCTTCCTTTTAAAAGCGCAGTATGTGATTTTTCAAAAATGCTGTCCAGAATCTGAACCGAAACAAACCTGTTTAAGTGATTTCAAATACTGGCTAAAAAAACAATTGCATATCACACCTTTAAAAGAAAAAAAAATTAAAACACTGATTATATTAAGAGAAGTCTTTAAAAACCAAATAAATATCTACCGAAGTAAAATATTTGTTATATTTAAAAAATGACAAATATGAAAGCTGGAATAGAATACACCACTCAACAAGTTTCACAGGTATCTTGTTTTTAGGAACATAAATGTACTTTAAATATATATTTTTAAGTACTATTTCTGATGTTACACTGAGAAGCACTTAATTGATGCATTTAATATAACGTTTGATTCTGCAGCTAAACAATACAAAGATCCTAAGCGTTGCGCGTTTGATATTTAATGTTTTTATATATCCATGTTGAATCTTAAACATGAAATTTTGAACCAAATACTGATATAATGTTTTTTATGCTCCAGGAGAGCAGCAGACCTGGAAGGTTTAGTTTTTACATTCAGTAAGCACACCTGCCCACAATAACTTAGGCCTCTTGTATTGTTTGGAGATGCATGCGGCTGAACATTAAAGCAGGGTTGGTTCCTGCAGCCCTCTAGGAATTACTTTGCCCACCCCTATCAAAAATGAAAATTCTTTGATCTAGTTCAGTGGTTCTCAAACTGTAGTACGCGTACCACAAGTGGTACTTAGAAACCTCTTGGTGGTACGCGACGCCAGCAGCTGTTATTCCTGTGAGTATGGGTGTCAAACTAAAAATTATCGACCGTGGGTTTCTGAGACATTAAGCATGGTCCATTTGTCGATTTTTTTTTTAAGGAAACTGGGCTAGTCCAATGAATTCACAGGCCCCTCCCTCCACCCTCTGGATAAATCTGCCGTGCGACCCTCTGGCGTATCGATAATGAGTTTGATCATGTTTGATAAAGGAGTAATGCTGCTGCAGTTACCGGGGAGTGCATTAGTTCTTTGTGCCTCAATTCAATCTCACATCGAATTCCATTTTAAACAGGAGAAATTCATTGCAGGTAAAATACTACATTTCCAAGTCTGTTGGCACTTCCTTCGCAGGTATATCATATAACTTTACTTTGAGATTTTAAGTAAAGCTACTCACGCACATCCTCCCCCTCGGTAGCGGAGCGTGTCTGTCATGATAGCAGGAATTAAAGCACTACACACAGTCTATGCTTTAAAGGTAATCAAAAGTTAGATGAAAGCTTAATTTATCTTTAATGTCTGCAGCTGGAATGAAGAAAGATGTTATGGTTCAAGATCCAAAATTGATCCGAATCCCAAAAATGTACAATTGAGATAAAAATGTACAGCACGAGTTTATGCTACACTTCGCTAATATAACAGAGCTGCTGATCTGAACAAACATCTGAGGTGAAAATCTGAAGGGTCAAAGTTCATATAAACACATCATCATTTCATAACAATAATAAAACATTTTTTTTATTATATTAAAAGCAGAGATAATATCAAAATATAAAACAAGTATAAAGTTTACACGTATTTTCAGAGAGAGAGAGAGAGAAAGAGAGAGAGAGAATTTAAAATTTAAATCAGTACATTCTTAATGTTCAGGCTGTCTACTGTTCAGTCTACTGCTTCTAAAATTAATAAATACTTTTATTATCAGTAATATTGCCTCTTACTTGAACTGTACTTAACAGTAGCTTAATAGAAAGGCTGTCTGCTGGGGCTATACTGTACTCGTGTATTTTAATATTACTCATTATGGAGATACTTGAAGTGCCACATTTATTCTGAGGTGGTACTTGGTGAAAAAAGTTTGAGAACCACCAGTTTAGACTTTAGTTTTTGGTCTTTGACTGTAAATTTTTAAGTTTAAACAAAACACAACACAAGTTGTTTAATATATATATATATATATATATATATATATATATATATATACATACATATATATATATATATATATATATATATATATATATATATATATATATATATATATATATATATATATATATATATATATATATATATATATATATATATTTAAGTGACACTCCAGAAAGTGCAAAACAAATGGCAAACAAAAAACAAAGAGGAGTACCAAAAAGCATGGAAACTTACAAAATAATAATCATAATTGCATTCAACAATGCATCCAGAAGTAAAAAATTAGAAATGAAAGAATAAAACTGTAAAATATCATATAAAATACAAATCACCACATGAAAAATCGCAAGGCACATCACCACACGTCCATTTTTAATACATTTTCAATTCAAAACCTTCTAAACCGAAACGTAACCACACATACATCTACTGTAAATTAGTATGAACCTCAGCAACTAATTTACTATTGGATACAATCTAATAGATCAACATGGCTAGAGATGCACCTGCCATTCAAACTCCACATCCATACATGAACACGGGTGCTGCTTGCACTCAGTGAAAACAGATGTGCTGGTCAGCTCTCGAGGGCACAAGACAGATGTGCCTTGCACTGTTCATCTCAATACGAGGTGGAATATTATTTCTCCCATGCCATTATCTCCCTCATCATCCCCCTCGACACATAGATTATACATGCTTATCGGCAGAACACACAACAGTTCGTCATTAGAACATTAATTGAAAAAGTGCAATTAATCTCCCTTGGTCCATCTCGTGCCACTGTGAGCATCGTCCAAATAGCAGAACCACAGAGAAAAAAAAAAACAAGAAATCACTGTGACTCAACACTGACCCCTGTTGTCCAGAACAGCTAGCAAGACTAGGAATTAGCACAGGATTCTTTCGGGCAGACTGACACCCAATGACTGCAATTACCCCACACCAAAACCTATTGTCTGCGTGTCACCCTCCCGATGAGTGCACGCTGTAAGCAATCGTCTCTTTTCTTACACAGCATTTGAACAAATAGCTTCCAGAAGCACTGAAAGACAGAGCAATTTGCTATTTTCAGCCATTTGACAGGTGAATAGAACATGCTGGAGGATAGACTAACAATCTTTTTGTGTCCGTTTAAAGCATAAGAGGGGAAAAAAAGTAGGGGAAAAGTAGCGCAAGAGAAATTGGTGTTGCTAAAACAGCAGTTGAGATGAATTCGCTCAAATGGACAGAAGCTGTGATTAGTTTGATCTGTCTGTAGAGTCACTGGCGGAACCATTAGCCATGACTCAGAGAAGTAAAACGCAACTCGATGGGATCTTTCATCAAATATGACATTTTTCAAAGCTTACGAGCATTGCCTAAGATGCAGCTCATCTACAAACTATAAAATAATTTCTCACAAACTATATGCATGTATGATCAACTTTTGTCTTAATATCATGAAAGTTGACATGTTAAGGATTATAACAATTTTGCTTTTATAATAAAAACTGCTACTTGCAATCACAAAAAATGCTGCTAAAAGTACCATTTAGATGTTAAAATACTTGCTCATTACATTCCATCAATTTCAGAAGCTTTTCGGTGTACAAAAAAGAAAACCATTGTGCACCAATACGGATGATTCATCCCCCATTAAAACTTTTGAGCTAAAGCAAATGATTTACTTTCTAGCCTTTACTATTTCTCATTTAAACAGGAAGGAGATACTTTTATAAGGATTTTAAGGAAAAAAGGTTATTGCTGATTTTGATCTAAATTGAAATGGCATTAAAAGGGAAAGCGTGTTGTTTACAGATAATTGTTTTGTAGTTGGTGTGAAAAAGATATGTATGTTTTATATTACTGATTTAGGAATCCCAAATTAACTATTTTATATGACAGATGAGCAAACTGAGCTATCAGAGGCTACAGTATCAGGTGTATCAGGTGCGTCTGCTGCGGTAGAGGTCAACTTCTGTTTAATTCCGATCTTGCTATCAAACAGGCATACTGTAAATAAACTATGGTGTCTGAAATGGGTCCTATATAATAACTGTTAAGACAGCTCAAACTAATTATTTAAACAAAAATACAATTTGTACAACAGACATAAAAGTAAGAGAAAAATGACTTAGTAAAACAATAAATAGATTTTTGTTTATTCACTTTAAATCAAGAAATACAAAATTTTTTTTTTTTAAAAGTGCTATACTATTTGGCAACCCCATTTCTATTATGTGGAGAGGATTTTAAAAACAATTATTTCCAGATACTGTGGGAATCCTAAAACTTTAAACTAAGTAAGTATTAACAAAAAAAAACTTTTCACACTTTATTTATCTTGTGTTTATGTTAACTATCTATTTCATAGTTTGTTATTTCTGATTCTTTGTAATCAACTCCGGTTATGCTTAAATATTTTTGTGTGCAAATAAAATCCATCCATCCATCTTCATGTCGGCTTTATTCCCTTTCGGGGTTGCCACAGCGGAATGAACCGCCAACTCACTGGCATATGTTTTACGCAGCGGATGCCCTTCCCTGCCGCAACCCATCACTGGGAATGCAAATAAAATAATTATTTTAATTTTAGCCAATTTAGGTTGTCATGATTTTCTCCATAAAATGAATAATTCTTGTTTGCGTAATGATGTTGTTTATTTTGGCAAGTGAATTCAATAAAAAAAAAAATTATTTTAACAGCTATAAAAACAACCGCTTAAAAAAATGGTAAAATATATCTATTATATGGAGAAGTTTTTCTAAGTAAATTAAATAAAACGTTTTTTTTCTTTTATTTATAGATATTGCAGCAATCTGTAATGTTTAAACTGATTAAGCAGAAGCATTTTTTTGATTGAGGTAAAAAAAAAATGTGTTATATATTTAATACATAGTTTGTCACTTCTGATTGTTTCTAATCAACTCTGGTGATTCTTAATTATGCCTGCAAAAAACATAAAAAAATTATATATATATATATATATATATATATATATATATATATATATATATATATATATATATTAGTTGTTTGTAAAAAGATGACACAAACACAATTGAAAGTGAACAATGTATACAAAACATGAGTAATTAAGAATAGTTTTTTAATGCATGTATTTCGTCACGTATTCAATTCAATTAAAGTCAAACTATGATAGATATGGCGAGATAAAAAAAAACTAACCAACAGCAAAAAGTTGTTTTAAAAAGTATAAACAATAAAATATAATTTGCAAGTCAAGAACATGCAAAAACTGAAAAAATGATCAACATAAAAGGATTTGCCCTTCGGAAAAAGAGCACCAACCATAAGGAAAACTTGACAAAAGAGTATTCCTAATAGAATAGTGTCTAACAGACAGTAGAACTTATAGAAAAACTGCTGTACATTTTGCAACGGTTGAACAGGCTACTGTCCGGTTGGTGCATCATCTCGTCTCCCTGGAGGAGCTTTCTAGATGCATATAGATGAGCCAGTAATTGGCTGACCCCGGGTGTCTTTCCCCAGGCTTAATTAGGCTGCCAGTCTGTCTCCAGTTTGTCCCTATTCACACCCGTCTCCAGAGTCCGAACTCAGGAAGAAAAGGAGGAAATGTGTGGGATGTGACGTCCATGAGGACACATTTAGAGTGACTGTAGAGTGTGAGATGTACTTTAAGATCCCTTTTGCAGCCTTAGCACATGACGAGCCCTATGAGCCTTAAACAGAGGAAACTTAAACTCACATCCAGTGTGAATGAAGGCTCCTGTGGTTGAGTGGCACTTTGATCAGCAGTGGTGATGGGGTGATGATGTCATCGCTCTTTATAGATGCTTGCTAATGAGGTGTCAAATGTAATCTGACACTTGGCAGAGTCCAGCAGTAAATGTGCACTCTCGTGAACTTCCTCCAGTCTACCTGCAATGAACAAACTGAATGATTCATTACAAATCGCATTAAAGAATTTTTTACCACCATCTATCACTTTAATGAATTAACTTTTTATAGCATGGCTTTGTGAGTATGAACTACAGAATGACCCATTTAAAACAGTTCTTTAATCAAAGTACATTTAGTCCCAACATTTAAATTAAACTAGAAACATATTTAAATAGTTACAAACACTGCTTCATAAACAAGGGACGTTTATCAGATCAGGCACCATATTCTCTATAGCTTTCAGACTGGCACTCGCCAAAAATCTTGCTTCTGTCAAACATTGACATTGAATCCACTTTAGATCACCATTAATCCTACTTCCATAATGTATCAGAACATTGTCCACTAAGTCTTTTTTTTTTTTTTTTACTAACTAAGTCAAATGCAATTAATTTCAGGTTAGGCCCAGTTCACATTGGGGAGAGTATTTTAATAACAATATTTATTTTAATTTACTTTTTACTAAAATGTCTTCCATACAAGCATGGTTTCCCACTCTTAAAATTAACTTGTCACCAGCATTCCACCCTATAAGTAGAAGACTAAAAATAAAGAAATTTATGTAAGATCAAGAAAAATAACGAAGAAAAAAAATTGTAAACATGCAAATGTTGTTGCATTTTCATAATAACACCTTTAGATTCCAACAGATAAAAACAGCTAATTTTATTTAATACACATTTCTTTAGGACAAGTGTCTTATGCGCCAAAGCAAAGCACAGACTAAACCAGCTGGTGACATTTGAGAATTTAACTCTTAGGACTCCAAGAACTTTTTCGCAATATCTTGTTAGGATTTTAAGTACATAAAACATTTCGTTTCCAGACCATGACATTTTAAGTAAAGTATTTATTTAAAAATAAAAGCAGGAACAATTCATTAACCTCTTAAGGCTTAAAGACAGAGAAAAGTTGTCAGGAGGAGCTTTCAAATTGAATGTGAAAGTGTGTTGCATGAACATGGGATATTCCAAACAGCACTAAAACAATTTAACTTTGAAACAAACTATGAAGAGTAACCCATTTTAATTCACTTTAGTCTGAGTTTATGATGAACTGTGCTATATTAAGCTGTATATTTCTGACTGAGATTGCACATAAGATATCCCTGTGCGATCTGGCCAAAAAAGCAACATGCTGCACGAGAGGAAGTGTGTTGAATTAATCGTTGAAGTGACAAGCCCTAATACACACTACTGTGCATCTATAATAGAGATTTTAAATCATTCATGCTTTTAAGCATATGCCAAGCACTCATTAAAGGCTTGGTAAAATACTTACATTTGTCCAACAAGCAATAGTTCTTTAGTGAAAACACAAGTGATCGGTTCCTAGTGTGGGTCTTCCAGTATGTGTTATATGGAATGATATGTAATCAAGGAAATAAAAAATTAAGATGATCTCAGTATGTTAAACCGTGTCTATTTCCAGCTTTATAAATAAAAATATGAAACGTTAATAATTAGTTTTGGATTACATGGGAAACAATCTACAAGGCAAGTCATTATTGCAGTGAAAGAAAGAGAAATCATATGTAATTTGGCTTATAAAAGGACAAAAAATAGATTGAGAGGGAGCATGAGAATGAAAAAAATGTATAGGTGTTTTTCAACTCATGTTCCAGAGTTCCTTGAGAGTAAATTAGTGGAAGAGCAGGGTGGCTTACTTTATTATTGTAATCCGCAGTGCTAGCGCTGTGACCTTTAGCTAGATGATTGTTTCTCATTTATGAGTTTGAAGGTGCAATTTACTGAACGATTTGATCCATAGGACCTGACCTTTGTAAATTGGCTGTTAAGCATATCAGGACTCGACCAACCTGCCCCACACATGCTCCACAGTGAACATAACATCCGCCCCTGTCCGCCTTCTCACACATACTTGCAAAGTTTAACTCATACTTACAGAGGGCAAACGCAGCAATACAAATGGCAACTAGGGACTGTACATTGACAATGTCACCGACTTACATGCTGACAAGAGACATTGTTTTAGTTCTTTTTGTTAATGTCTAGATTGTAGATTGTTAAGCCAAAGTTAAAAGGGTCAAACCGTTGAAACTGATTTTCATTGTTACCTTAATTTTCTTATAGCAATAGTCTTTTACTAGCTACAATTCATGGCTACAAATAAACTCCAGTGCTTCGCAATCCATGCACTATACTATACTAACATACTGGCTAGGGTGTAAAATGTGAATTAGTGTGCCCCAAATCTTAAAATAGTATCCCAAATGTCCCAAGATGTGTGCTATTTCTGGTTACATTCTGTTGGTGAGATGGATGGACATAATAAAAGGATAGTATAATATAATATAGTATTCTGAAGGGAAAAGGTAAGATGAATTAATAATATTACATTAACAAGAGGTGATTTTTTTTTATCATGAAGAATCTGGGAATTGATGAATTTTAGGGCTGAATGATTTTGGAAACTAATTTACTATCAATTTCCTTTACATTTAACTGCAATTGCATTTTGAAATTTATTTTTCTATTGTTTGCAATTTTTTTTGTCAGTTTTTTTGACTGACTAACACAAAATGTTTTTATACAATAAACATAAATGTTCTGTTTTGTTGACCAAGTCTATATATCAATGAAATCCTGCCAGCAAGAATAGATATTTTCAATAATTACAATCACAGTAGTGTGATAATAACTGATTTTTTTTTAACTCTTATGTTTCTTCATTTGCTAGTAGGTTCCTACAACGTCCGTACTGAAATATTTTGACACTAAAGCAATTTTAGCTTCTATTGATACTGAAGTCATCGTTACACAGATTATGATGTAGTGTAGCAAGCAACTCTATTATAGTGTAATCAGAGAACCGTGAAAATGCAGTAAATAAGTGTGTTTCTCAAATTGTGTATATATATGTCAAACAAACAAATGTAAAAATAATTCACCCCCCTGAGTGTTCATGAAGGTTAAAACTAGTGATCTGAATCAACAAACCTAATGGAGCCAGGGGTGTAAAAACATTTTTTTAAGCTCCTACGTTGGTTAGTTTTAACATCGTTGCGAATGAGAACCTGCTCCCTTCTGGAGTCAGCCTCAAGCAGCTGCTCAGGGAACTGCAGTTCAGTTACTTCCCATCATGCATCAAGAGGGAAAGCAGGAGGTTACTCCTTGCTTGGGATCTACCATTTTATCACTGCAAAAAAAATCCCACCAACACATGGACAGAATGAAGTGGTATTAGTTTTAACATGTGTGTTTTTTTTTTTTAAAGTGCTTTTAAACAAGAAGCTTCAGCTGAATATGAATAGACATTTTTAATAGCATCATGATAATTGTTTAATATTGTTAAAAAACAGCAATCACAGGAGCAATCCCACTTTTGGTATGGTTTAATGCCAATATGTTGAACTTCTGGTTAAAAACTCTGAGTAGCATAACCCTTTTTGTCCTGTAATAAGGTAGCTATTCTGAAATATGAAGGTTGTTTGATCATTTATTTGAGCCTCTGCTTTGTCACACAATTTTAGATCTGCATCACCTGGTGCATACAACTATAACTGATTACTTTTCCATTATTTTAGCTTTTTAATTGCCAGAAGAAAAGGTTTGAAAAAATTAAAATGCAACAAGCAGCAAAACATCCAAACTATTACACACTTACATCCCATAATTAGATTTTTTCGTAATTAAGCCATTATTGGTTGCATCAGCACTAGTTTCCATTTCAATAGTCCAACAGTGAACTGTGTTAAAAAGGTGTCGACATTCACATTTGATAATGTCAAAACATCTCCCATGTCTGCATTTACCCTGGTTGTGGAGCATGCAATGTACACTTTATTGTTTAGTTGGTGAGATAGAAAAATCTAGTAGTAAAAGGGATCGCTAAATGGATCAGCCATTCAAAAACTATTAAAATTAACTATTGAATAATATTTTAAGATAAGGATAAAAATAACAGCTGTGAGGTAATCAGAGGCCTTTGAATTTACATAACTTGTTAGACTTTGAAAATATATTTACTCACTTTTGATTAATTAGTTGTTTTTATCAGAGCTGTCACTCTTGATTTTAGAGAAAAGAAGAAATACGCATTTTTCCCAGTAATGAATAGAGATTTAATAGATTACCAAATTAAACGCTTCATTAATTTTTCTTCCTGACTCTCCGCGAATAATACCATTTGATTTGAAATGAACCATTGTTCATTAGGAGTCAATGGAACGCTTTGCATGTTCACCTGTATAAGTGAATCCCAGATAAAGGCAGATCATTTAATGCTGTAGATGTTACGTTGAGTAATTCGAGGAAAAGGGTTCCATTATGCAAAAATGCTAAATTATCATTATGCAAATCAATCTAGATTTAAATGAGCGCTCTTTTACCAACACGCTGTGGAGCAGAACATTACCGGAGCTTGAGGCTACCTATTTAAAACACAGTAGAGAAATCATTTAACTGAGCAATAGATTCAATTAACATCAGAGTCTCAAGTCCACCGATCCATTTGAGAGGATGCCAGCACCGACCCACAATTAAATCTCATCATCATTCTCCCTCTGATCAAGGCTGAGTGAAAGATGGTGACAGCTACTCACTTCAGGCATCTTTTTCTACTCACCCAAATGGTGACGTGTCAACATCCACACTTTTCCTGAATGTGAAGCAGACATCCTTCAGACGATCCCTGTTGGCCCATCGTCTGTATGGGATAAAAAGATATTATTTTATTATGAACCCATGGGTGTCAGATTTCATTTCATGGCTTAAATTTCACAGATTAAGCTGTTAGAGATATTCCAGTGCATCTCATTAATATCTGAAAGCGGTAATGTGTAATTTGTGGAGGTAATCATTTAAATAATTTCTGTAAATGTATGCAGCAGTGCAATTCAGGCTTAGGACACTGCAGGACCCTACTATTTGACAATTAGCTTTTAATTCCAGAAAGAGATTTGTTCCTGGTTCTCTGTTATTTCTAAGACAGAAAAAAAACACGGTTTCCCATTCTGGAAGATGGATTTCAGGCCTTATTCACACAGTACTGTCAATCCTTGCAACAATATTAGAAATAAAGCTTCATTCACAAAACATCAACAGCATATTTGATATAAAATGTGTAAAAATCACTCAATGAAATTAATTCATATTTAAAAATTACACTCATAAATATTGTTATTACCAAATCAAACAATAAAATGATCACGCGTCTCTTTAAATGCATTTGAAAGCAGACACGATTTGTGTTTACCATCAACAACGATGCCCCAGAAGTAGATTCTTCAAACCAGAATTGGCACAGAAAAAAAAGGTTTGAACACAATTATTTTCATTGATTGTTTTGCAGCCCAACTGTTGCAGCTCTAGCTTAAATAAATAATTTTGTACACTTAGTAAAATTAAAATAGTATAAAAAATAACAAGCCTATTTGAAAGCAATTTATGTGGCAATTCTTTAGGAAGTTCAAGCAAAAAAATTGCTTCACAAATATCAAAAATCTGAAAACACTAGAATAAAACATGTTTAGCACATGTAGATGAATATCAGTAAACCAGCTTCTTTTATTAGAAATTTGGTAGATTTCCATCAGCGCACCAGAGCTGACAACAGCAAAAAAAACAAAAAAACAAAAAAAAACATGGATTACGAAATGTTTTGAAATGTGGTTACCGCTATCTAGAAGTTCCTGCTCTGAACTAACCATTCTTTATTCAACTAATAAGTAATACACATTCATACTTCATAATGTAAGCAATCTGGGGAAAAATACTCTTCATCTGCTGCAGCTAAAGCTAATCTCAAAAAATAAAATATGCCCAAAACTTTGATTTTAAAAAATAGCCATAATAATAATAGATCTGAATTAAATTTTGAAGTGAAACCTAAGTTGACGCAATAACAGGTGTCCTTTAAGTTCTTGCTAGGAAAGGCTCCCTTGGTGCAATACAGTATCACCTGACATTGAAAACGATCCTGAGTCTGGTATTGTGTGAGACCTCTGAAGATGCAGAATGACACTCATCCAAACAAGATATGTTTGAATGTTCACACACCTACATGAACAGCTGTAGGCGAGCATCAGCTTTTCTCCCCAGACGTTAAAACCTTCAGACTGGCTCCCCTCTGTGACGGGACCCTCGTTTGCATGAAAGCACATTTCTGTGACTGGCATCGCCTCCATACTCAGACATGAAGGACAGGGGAGAGTAGAAGTGAGGGCAGGAGGCAGCAGGAAGGCCACACATTTGTAGGATGTCTATGAAGAAGCACAGGCACATGAAATTAGAGATGATCCTCCCTCTGTCAGAAACAGAGCTCTGCTGGTGTATTTCGGCCTACTCCGAGTCCCCAAAGAGTCTTGTTCGGAGGCATATGCCTCTTGCCAATCAGTGCAGCCCCAAGCTCTATGAGATCAGTGATGAAATATGGACAATGGTATGCAAGGTGGGCACAAGGGGAGGCAGGCAACTTAATGAGGCAATTTCTCAGATAATAAGATTGGAAGATATGCTAATATTTCTACCTTAAGGAGATAATTATGATGTAGAAGATAGAATATTTTATCTTAAAGCTACAGTACCCTGGTCCCCGTCTTGATGCCTTCATTGCTTTTTTTTCGGGTGATGTTTGACATGTGCCCTGGGGTTAGCAGAATACTTTCATCTATTTTAATTAGACATTTTATAAAATGTTCTCAAGAGATTTTTAAAGAAATACAAATGCTATGTTACCATGAGGGGCATTTAAGCTTTAAAAATATGCACAAACACATACATTACAAAAATACATACATACTTTCTAACATTTAATTAAATTATTACAATTTCAGTTTTTTTTTTGTTTAAAAGAGTAAGTGACTAAAATGATATATTATAGCTTAAACGTTAGAGTGACTTTTGGATATGAATTAAGAAATTCTGGACTTTTAACCGACACTGTGCAGTGTGTGGAATAATCCATAAATGACATTAAACGCATTTTGCTTCATAAAGACAAGCTACAAATGATATATCAAATCTATCCTTTAGTAAAAAGCTATATTTATCCCCATAACCATCGTAATATAGCACCCAGCATGCATCAGTGAACCAGTCACATACATTTTAATGAGGTCAGTTATCACACGACTTTTCTCGGGTCATTAATTGGTCATTGATCAGAGTACCCACGTTAATTTATGTGAACATCATTTGCATTGCAAAGAGGATGTTTCCCTCATTCGCATAAGAATATAAGGTTGTTGTAAAGGAAATAATGTCCCGAGGCTTTGGAGTATCCAACTCTTTTCTGCTGATTTCATTGCTTATTTCATTTCTCTTCTCTCAGAGGATACAGGCACCTCCAATTACAGCTCGTAATGAGCTCCATCAGATAATTACGAGCTCAGATGGCCTGAAAAACAAGCTGATGCATGTGGCAGTCTGTGGCAGAACAGAGGAAGTGTCAGCATGAACTTGCTAAGATGGAGTTCATGAAACTCGAGATGTGAGTGGAGATGGTCAGACGGAAGCATGTTTAACCACATGTTACCGTTAACAAAACTAGGACACATCTGGAGGCTTGAAGTAGTTGATCTACATAATACACTGCTTGACTTTCAATGGATGGAAGAGGGATGAACACAACGTTCCCTTGTCATTGGCTGCTAAAACATCTGTCCAAGCTCATAGCTTTTCTGTGCTTTGAACCATGAGTCTTCAGCCAAAGATAGCACAGCATTTAACCCTCCGGTCGTGTTCGCATTCAGCCCCCTACTTTAGTGTTCCCGGTCAAAATTGACCGGTCTGTTTTAACTGCTCTTAAATTAGCACACAAAAAAAATTTCACCACCAATTTTTTTATTAAACATTCTTTAGTTGAGAACAATATTTAAAAGTAGTGTCTAACAACAATTTGTAGATGTAAACATTAAATAACATCAGTGAAAATACAATTGGGCACTGAAAATGAACTACAAAATGAACATATAATACAAAAAATAAATGGAAAACCAAACACCAAACTCAACAGGGTGTGTGTGTGTGCGTGTGCGTGCGTGTGTGTGTGTGTGTGTATTCATTCCCTCAATGGACTCTGGTAAAAAGAGTTGGAAGCTGGACTTGATGTCATCCACACGAGATGCTGCATAACGCGTTGGTCCTGGTGTCATCTTTATGATGTTTTCCACTCTCGCTCTACCTCCTCGGTCCTGGGGGGATGATGACCAGAGCAAGTGTCCACTTTTGGACTGAAATGTTTCCTCAGGTGCCTGTTCTTCAGGTGCCTCTCCCTCTCCATCTGTTGACTGGTCAGTCTCCTCAGAGTCTGGTTCAAAATCTGTGATGTCTTCCAATTCCGAGACATCCTCCTCTATCTCTGGTTCAATTTCAGTGCCCTCTTCATCATGCCCAAGAACCTGGACCAGAACCTCTTCCACAGAAAAACGCTTCAGTCGTCTACTCATTGTGCTCAGAGTAAAAGGAATGCAAGGCAAACATCGAGCTATATATAGTATGGGGTTGTGTAAAAATGATACATTGATTAGTCTGGAAGGTGTGGTTCACGTGTGATAGGTACAGAAGCGTGAGAAAGAAATGGGTTCACATAATAGACACCTGTCTAGTCTGTGTAAACATTGTATCATTAGGAAGTTGGTTCACGTGAGAGGATCAGCACATTAGCAGAAAGACATGTGTACCCACAAAAGACATTGTGTGTGTGTGAGTGAGTGTGTGTGTGCGTGTGTGTGTGAGTGCGTGTGTGTGTGTGTGTGTGAGAGAGTGTGTGAGTGAGCTGGGGCAGTGTGTATGGGGATGTTTTCTGTATGTTGAATGAATTTACTCTGGATACCCATTCATTTCCTATGACGGTCACTTTTGACCGGGAACACCACAGGTGTAACAATGTTGATTAAAACACTCAAAATTGAATGAAATAGGTGATCATCACTTTTATATGTTCAAGTACACAGTGTGAAGGATATCATAAGGTCTTGAGGTAATCAGATGTAAAACATAATATTTATGAGTATTATAAGTTGTAAAACGGTCAGATTTGACCCGAACACGACAGGAGGGTTAATATAGAATGACTGGAGATAGCAGAAGTTTATGTTTGAAATAAATAACACTCAAAAATATATATTTTCTTACTTTACCCTATACAGCGGCACATGTACAGTAGGTTCTAAAATGCTCCCTAACAGATTAATTATGTAGTATTGAGGAAATGGTTTCAGTTAGTAAACAAAACAAGTAATACAAAACTAATTTAGAAAAAGCAAAAACACAAAACCTTTAAATAGAAAAAATATATTATTATTGGCCCCCCCTTTCTAAACTGCTTAATTTTGCTTGTTCGCTTAGTGGAAGAAAAAACACCATAGGGCTAAATTATTCTGGAAAATAATTTAATTGCAATTATTTTTAATAAATATTCAAATAGTGATTCACAAAGCAACTCTTTTTCCTGAATTTTCTGTTCTATATTTTTCCAACAACAAAATGTAATAAATTATTGAAGTCTGAACAGTTAAATTAAATAAAGCAGACATACAATAAAATCTGTGATGCAACAATCAATATAAATAAAAGTGGCCTTTATTAACTTCAATCACAGTAGTTAATTTGTTGAACTTTCAGCCTTGTGCGCCTATAAACCATTGCCTGTATATAACATGGACAGAGTGTTCATGATGTCAGCCATAGGGTTCTGGCAAAGTCAAATGAAGCTCAAAATGGAAGTAACCAGTGCATGAAAACTCGTCCTCGGAGGCGGGACATGGCTGTAATGAAGGCGTCTGATTGGCCGAAGGTTAAATTTGAATATATTTTAACAAACAAATTTAAAAATAATTCACTAGTGATCTGAATCAACAAACCTAATGAGCCAGGGATGGAAACATGTTTATTTTAGCTCCAAAGTTGGTTAGTTTTAACATTGGAGAGAAAGAGAGGTTGCTCTGTTTTAGAGTCAGCCTCAAGTGGCTGCTCAGGGAACAGCAGTTCAGTCACTTATTATCGAGCTTCAAGCAGGAAAGGAGGAGGTTGCCCCTTGCTATAAGCCCTTCTTTAATCATTATGTAAAAGTCAATAACAAATCAAACAAACTAAACCCTGTTTTTGGAACATTTATGGAGTTAGAGATTTGAATGCAAGGTATCAAGTCACTCCACTTTGTTTACGCTTTGTATAGCATGCAAAAACTTCTCTTGGTGTAATCTGTGTGATGAATCTTTACATGTAATATAACTAACTTGGATGGTTAATATTTAGAAATTACAAACCTCTGTGCTAGCGAACCAGTAAGCTAGTAAACCAGTATTATGCTGTTAATAAAAAAGTAGACTGTTGCTTTTTTACAGCGTAAAAATTCTGTTTTTTGTAGGGCTGAATTTGTTGACTGAAGTCTTTTAGTGCCGCAACAAATTCCTGATTAAGCAGGCTGCCTTCTCCATCAACCTTTAAATTCATAGGAAAAGGAGCATGGTCAGAAGTGAATAATGAGATCTAATGGAGCAGGACTTGCATTAAAAAGGAGTTCAGGTTGCAGTCTTCAGCAGACAAAGATCATTGTATAAATGTTAATACCTCAAAACAGTGTTACAGGGCTTTATGATGCTTTATTAAAGGACAAATACCATAACCCAAGTTGTTTTTGTTGGTCGAATAAAAATACGTGGCTGTTGGTCACGCAGCAGACATGTGTCAAGCTTCAAAATTTTGTCTTTGAACTTTAGAGTATTGAATGAATATTTGGTAACTAAACTGCAGCAGAACAATACACCATTTATATAATATACATAAATAAGGTTGCAGTTAGTGAATGATGGGGTCAGATTGAGGAAGAATATGGTGTGTTGATTGCTAAAATGTTAATCTGCATCAGAGAAGGTAAAACAAATTACAAGAGGAGTTTCTTTCATAATTTTACATTTAACCCGAAGAATGTGTGATTGCAAAATTTTTCCTTGTCACATTGTTTATTTTTGTGTGTTCTTAAAAGTAAGAAAATGTAAGTTTATATTTATTTATGAAAATACAGAATTTAATATATTTAGAAAATGTATGTGACATGTTATTTGTGTGTATTTTTTTTTACACAAACTTGATGAATGCCTTCAAAGAATGTCTTTTTTGTAAAAATTTACTTTATTATTCAACTATGAATGTGAGTAAAATCTGTCACATGTACATGGTTAGCTGCCTTTTTAGCATACTGATGAATCTGTGCCCAGTGTGGGCGTCATGGACCATCTGAAAGGTAGGTAAATGCCATCTTCAGGTGTGTGTGATTCTTTGTGATATTGCTTCTCCATGTCAAATAGAAGTCGTGTATATTTCACAATCCTTGCATTCTATTATATGCTATAAACTAGGTACTTTATCCATGACCGCACCCGGCTGGCGGGGAAAATATGCAGAAGCCAATCTGCCAAACACACCCTTTCAAAATCAAATTTATTTAGTTAGAAACGTTCTCAAAGACACTCTTGTAAGCTATCATGTAACACTGTGATTAGAATACAGACAAGCAGAAATTTAATTCATTTCAAATTCAGAGCTGCACCGCTTCCTATTATGTCTCTGTATCAGTAAATTGTAAACCCTCCGTTGCGGCATTACAATTCAAACAAGGTTAGTTTTCAAACACCTGATTTGAATACGCAGAAAATAGGGGAAAGGAAAACGAAGGAAGAACTGCTTCAACAGCCTTTGTGTCTGTGCATGGTGAGAGATGAAGAAGTGAAGGCATGCGAGCGCAGCCGAGGCACTTTTGGATGCGATGGCTGAGCGATAACGCCGGAGGAAGCTTCAGCTAATTTCAATGCAGCACCTACAGCACAATTATTATTATTATCACCAAATCATGGAAATAAATTAAAAGAGCGAGATCTGAAAATAGCGCATCTGGGCCTTACACGTCCCAGGTACACCCAGTGGGGATTCAGGAGATGACTTCGCCTCATTATGTTCTTAGGTGGTGTGTGTGCGTGTGTGGGTGTGTGTGCGTGAGTGTGTGTGTGCATGTGTGTAGGGAGACGGTGGACTCGCTGTAACGCCAAATCTCTATAGATGAGATATGGGCTGTAATTTGAAAGCCAGTGGGAGGCAGTTTAAACACAGTCAGTGAGAGCCTGGTGACACTCTGATCAGCAGCTGAAGCATTCAGCCTCGTGAAGATCTAAGTTTATTCAGAGAAAACTTTTTTGCTCAGGAAAGATTTATATGTGCTTCATTGAATTGGCTTGAAGTACTTTCACCACATTACCCTAGTTCTTGGTAATTTGTAAGAATAATTTTTAATGAATATTTATTTATGTTATACATCTAAACAATCTGGATCTGAACAAACAAATTGGATCTGAAACAAGTTGAATCTGGATTTTTACATGAATAAACTATATATATGATTTCACATTAAATAAGGCTTTATCTGCTTAGTTAGTGAAGACAAGTGTGAGTAGAGGAATAGCAGCTTACATTTTAGACGTGAATAACTCTTCAGTTAGGGGAGTTTTTCTGCCAAAGTAAGTTGGCTAGATAAACAGGTTGGAATGAAAAGGTTGAATGTGGAACTAATATTTTTCAAATGTAAAATTTGAATGTTTTCTGTTAGAAATGCTTGCCTTTTAGATCAGACTGATGTAATGTTCACATTGCTTAAACTGTTCTTACTGGTTCACCAATCCAGAAGAATTCAGAATTTAATGACACGTTTAAACCACAAAACCTTTTCTATTTACCTTTGCTATCTAAGCAAAGTCTTGTTGATTGACAAAGCTTTAACCTGCCCATGGCCCTTAACCAGTTGGTTATAAGTTAAAAGAATGCTATTCAAGTCATGATGCTGGAATTTAAACTGATGGTTACAAACATTAAAACAAATTATTGAAATCATTCGTCAGCCAAACCGTATGAAAAAAAAAATTACCACCTAGCACTACATAAGGAGATTAAAAGAATAGCAGACACACCCCTGGCACCTATTTATTTAGCGAAGTATTTTTTAAACAAAAAAGAATGTGGAAAATTGTCTGTGTATCAAACTTAAAACCAGATATATCCATATTTAAACTTTGGGGTGTTGTAATGAACCTTTGAAAGCGTATTCATATATTTTACTTTCACTAAAAGTTCATCAATTTAAAATCTTTATTTAGGTGCTTTACTGCTTCTGAGCACAACATTTAATAATACTTTTTTCAAATTTTTATTGAAAGATTTTTTTAATGCCTTGTTTAGTTTCAACTTTCAGAGAGCCATCACGTAAGGCTTTTTTATTTGAAAGGTTTGGTGAAATCTACCTGATTCAATTCTTGTTGGCTAAATGTTTTTTCCTAGATTAAGGGGAATAGGTTGAACAGGTAATAAATTAATTACAATAAAATGTTGAATATTTCTACAGTTAAACCAGTTAATGGGTAGAAAAGATTTAAACCTTTCTTAAAAACCCTTCAAAACTAAGCAACCTAAGAGCTATTGCAGGTGAATAAT
Source organism: Danionella dracula (assembly GCA_900490495.1). Taxonomy (NCBI): domain Eukaryota; kingdom Metazoa; phylum Chordata; class Actinopteri; order Cypriniformes; family Danionidae; genus Danionella; species Danionella dracula. The sequence continues at coordinate 1,401,889 of UELW01000012.1, forward strand.
TACAGATTTTATAACCTTTGCTAATTTTAATTCACCCTTAACTTCAGTTCAGTCAGAAAATTACCACTTTCCTTAACACAACCAAACTGGATGGTCATTATATTCTCTCAAAGACAGCACACAAACTACTTTAGACAAGGCACCTAGATAAAACAAAATTTTTGTAAATATGGACTTAATTTAAATTAAGATATTTTCTTAGCACACTGAGCAAAAGCATTTTTGTGGATCGGGTAAAGTTCAAATGTAACCATGAGTCCCTTTTTCATAAAAAAAAAAAACCCTAATAATTCTTACCCTCTTAAAAATTATTTGGATGATTAGCCAAGTCAAGTACAAAACAAATAGCTTGTTTTATTTAATGCCATTGTGTATAAAAGCATCATCAAAATGCATGAATAAAATGCACTGCTGTGAAACTTTAAGGGAACATTGAAGACTAAAATAATTTCTTTGAAATGCATTCAGACTATGGTTAGCTGTTGTTCACCGTCCTTGCACAACTGAACCAAACAGATCAATTCAAAGCAAATGTGGAAACTGTAATGTGTGCCAAGAGCAACATTGTACAAACAGAAACACCCATCCACTGTTTGAAGTAAAACTTTCCCACTTTATAAAGTTACTTTGTTTGACTTTTCCGGTGTCATCTGCCAGGAAACTAAAGTGACTGTTTCTTCCTGTAATTTTTATGCAAAGCAAAACTCCTGGCAAGAAATGAAGCGGCATGGTCAGGCAGGGTTTTTTCCTTCCCTCTGAAACAATGCAGATATCCATCAGTGTCAACGAAGGCTGATTAGAACATCACAAGGGCTACACTCACATCCGCAAGCAGATGATAACCAAAGTACAGTCATTTTCACCAAACAAGCAGGACAGAAACCTGAGAAAAGAGAGTTCCTTATCATGGCCCTCAGTCTTCGCCATACAGAAAAACCAGTGTTACAACCTTCACTCTTTCCGTCTCCCTGTCCCGTGATTCATGGGCATAAGGGGCCCCCCACTCCCAAGAGAAATTAACGTTGATTTTAATTGCATAGATGTCTCCAATTCATTACTGCCCACTCACACAAATTTTCACCCTCTCAGGTGTCAAATGCCACTTAACATTTCTGCCAATCATGTGAGCTCCGGAGGAGAGCTGAAGGAGATGGGTAGCATGTGATGGGTGCATCAGGGCCCCAGTGTGAAGGCCCTTTTTAAACCCTGAATTTAACACTCTGAGCCCTCCACAAGATACACATGCTGTGGCTGGAAGACTCAATAACTGATTGAGGCCAAAAGAATATTTTAATTGTTTTCAGTTCTGAAGAAAGCATAGCCTGCTCACACTCACCAGTCAGTACTAACCAGGAAAAACCTCTCATGTACTCTTGGGTTTATTCACTGCTGACTGTCCTCAGGTCTTTGATTAATGTCACAATCATCGAAAGCTGCTTGACATTGGAGTATAAAGCTTCTCATATCCTGGCTTCTGCTTTACAGACAATCCCACCAAAATACACAAAGGTTTTTTTTTTAAAGTTCCACTATATGCATTCTCCAAGATTGCTTAGAAAAACAGTTTTCATAAAAAATCTTTCAGAAAATACCTTAAGTTAATATGTTAAGCTGACATTTAACTTCACATACATATAATTGTTTTGATGTTTTTACTATTGATAAAGTAATATCTCTAAAATATGGCAGTGAGTTGTCCAGCTAGCAACATTATTGGATCTGCAATTAAATTATGCTCACATGCTTTCAAAAGCCTAAGAGACTTTTTTATGGTTCATCACTTGCTTGCTTGTTTCCAAAATAGTGTGGGTTTTAAATCTTGATACTCTACACCAGGGGTCTCAAACTCAGTTCCTGGAGGGCCACAGACTTCAACCTTCCAACCCTGTTTTAGGAGACAAACCAATAGCTTCAACCAAACTCAAAGGAGCTTAAGCAGTGGAGTCAGGTGTGTTTAGTTAAAGTTTGAGCAAAACTATGCAGGGCCGTGTCCCTCCAGGAATCAAATTTGAGCTCTACACTGTTTTCAATATTTTTTCCATTTTAAAATGGGCATTTTAATAAACAAACATTTTCATCATTAATTGAACTATCTGTGTGGTTTAATGTATACAACATTTCCTCCTAAACATATATTAAATTAATGAAAATAAACAAGGAGACATCAAGAATTACATCGCAGGATTCAAGCTCTCAGGAACACCTGTTCTCAATGCCTGCTATACCATGAGCTACTGGCCATCATCTCTTGAATTTAACTTTAATTCAACACTTTAACACAATGTAATGGACTCACAGGAGCAAGTTTGTTAGCTCAACAAAGATTATATTAATTATCAATGTATTTTCAGAAAGAGAAGCTAGCTTTCCTTTCTCCACAAAAAAAAAAAAAAAGATAATAGCCACCAGGCGTAGGGGATTTAAAAGCATCTTTTCAAGCAGCAGACATAGCAAGATATTCCACAATATGGTTAAAACCATATAAATCATGACAACGGACTTTTCCATAAAAAACTTATATTTGTCCTGTGTTCCTGTCTCTGGACAATGGAGATCACATAGGTCGTTTTTAGGATCTATGCTAATGTGACCTACAAAATCTAACTTGAAAGAGAGCCCAGCTCATTTGAAACAGTGCTAACTAACAAAGTGAATATTTCCATGCTCAAGAAAAAAAATCAAATAAAAGCTAGTGGATACACAGCTATTGTGTGCAAACAGGTTTACTTTATTATTCCATCAAAATGAAGTGTAATGAAATGTCATAAAACACAAAAACATGAAAGCAGATGTCTCATGACACCTCAGCTGATGTGACGGTGGATTGGAAAGCTGTGAGATTAGAGGCCTAATTGAGCATATTTAATTTGCTGTAATGGGAGAAATATGTCAAGAAAAAAAATGGCCGTCAACAGCCTTTTCTCATTCAAATGTAAATTTTCCCCACTCTCTTCCCCCACCCCATATCATACACATTTTATATGTATAAACTGAGTTATACTTGTATTAAACATGTGTTTTTTCATACAGAAAATCACTAGATTACAAATTATTGGCTTTGTAATATTGTATCATTGTGTTAATATTAATATAACATCATATTAATCTCTTTTTTTTGTTCTTCTACAACCAGAAGCCATTCAGTATTTAGATTTTATTGTTAACGCATACCGTGTAATCATGGTTTCACATATTACACAGTAAGAGTACACATGGTCTTCCAAATATTTCTACCTTCAACCACTACTTGTTTTTCTTCATTTGTCTGTCAAAAGTGTCTGTGAAAAATGGAAACTAAGTAAACAAGGTAACTCTTTCGATGATATTTAAAACTTCTGAGAGCTTCCGCAACCTTTAACAAGCCAGCTGAGCATACACAACTATATATGGATTAGTTATTTTCTTCTTTCATGAACAGTAGAACACACGACTCCACAGTAGCTAACCTCAGTGTGACGGATTACTATTTTCATTTTGGCCTCAACAGCCCACAGGAAAAAAACAGACTTCTCTAGGGTGGCTTTTAAAGGTCATGAGGTATTTGGAGACAGTTTTTTATTATTTCCTTCTAATTTGGAGAAACAGGCATCTTTAAGTTTTCAAATTAAGCTTAACCATATTCAGAGCTGATTCACAGACAGTTAATAAAACATGCCTTAACTTGAATATTTTATCTTGATTTTTAACCTTCTCTTAAGATTTATTTATAAAAGCTCGTTCAAAAGAGGAAATCATGTTTCCTTACATTTCAAACAGGAAATGAGATCAGTTTTCTTGAAGCCCAGGATTGTAAATCTTTACAAAAGATTTCAGATAATTAGTGTATAAATCCCTCTTCTATAAACAGTAGTGTTTTAACAAAGCCAATGAAAGGCATTGATCTCCACTGTGGGCTGTTAGCAATTTCATTTGTGTGGAGAAACTTTTAAACTTTTAATACCAAGTACTATCTAAGCAACTGTTTGGCTCACCAAGAGCAACCATTGCTTTTTCACATGCGTGTTTGTCGTTCTCTATAAATGAAAATATTTCACGTATACTTCCCAGAAATGCAAACAAAACAATGAAATGTTAGAGACTTCACTCAATTATTTTACATTTTTAGAAAGTCATTTGCCAATGAAATCAATGGAGAAAAAACATGTTATAACTGTATGATATACCATTTATGTAAAAACATAACCCTGTGTAAAGTAGTAACATTACTTAAGAAAGCTATTACTTGAAAAATGAAATGTGTTAAATGAGTATGCAAGTTAAACTAGAAGTAGTTTGTATTACAAGGCATTGTGCTTCACAATAATATCGATATATTTGCATTAACCTCATAAAAATCTACCTTATCCCCAGACTGTAACAATAAATTGAGTTACCATGTCATAAAACAACTACCCATTTCCCTAAAACGCAATTTTACTTTTTAGAGAGCTAGCAGGGGGTCTGAGGGATTCAGCCACTGAACAGGCATGTGATATCTCCCAGGATCATCAAAAACAACGAAACACAAAGGGCAACATACAGTGCTTTAGTAATCTGAGTTTGGGATTGGACATAATGAACATTTCTTATAACAGAACCTCTGAAACCCTGATACTGCAGTGGCCTGCATTGTATTGAGGGTAACATAGCTTACTGGTCTCTTTTAAAACTGAGTGTGTGACAGTGTGACACTTTTTTTCTTTTTTTCTTTTCTTGAAGTTCTTCAAAGGCATATGTTTTATGAATTTGCTGAAGTGGTAGAATCTGAAGATCTGAAGAAGCACTTTTTTGTTTTTGGCTGCATGTTGCCACTAAAAAATGGTGCTATTGGCACAAATGGTTGCCATCTTTTGATGGAGCTTGGCAACTGGTCTGAAAAGCCTCTCCTGTTGGTTGCTCTCTTGGCAGATATTAGAGCCGAGTGATGAGGTTTGGGCAGCACCAGCTATCATGGAGAAAGAGCTTCAATGTATCTCACTAATCCAACATTATCCAAAACAGGGAGGTTATAAACAAACTCTAAAGCCCATCACACATCACAGTTTTGTGCATGAATCTATCAAAAATTATGGGTGCCAATGAAACATCACACATCTGGCCGAACGATGAACAAAGTGATGAAGAGAAGAAATCATTAAATGTTTTAGTAGAACATTCAGAAGCTCGTCTTGTTGGTGGTCAATCATCAAGACAAAGCCCACAAAGGTTTTAAAACAGCCAGGTGTGTGGCTGTTGTTCCATGAGTAGTGATAGGAAGTTTGTTTCATTTTTGGTGCTTCATTCTTTTGACTCTTGTTCCTAAAGGATTCATCTGACCAATTCATTTAAATTGTTCATGTGCAAAAAAAAATCTGATCTACTTATGAAACTGTTAAGACAAAGACCCAAAAGAGAGTAAAAAAGATGAATCTTAGTAAATAAACTTGCTCACCTTTGTCTTCTGATTAATAACAATGTAATCCACATGGACAAAAGAAAATGATTCACTCCCAGAAAAAGAGTTGTTATGCAAGTCATTTTGAAGATTTTAGTTTTTCACAAATGACATCACTACACCTGAGCAAATAGCATCACTGCATCAAGATTAAACAGAGGAGGTTTGGGAAATACACCCTCAGGGAAGCCAATCTCAATTCAGATAGGTGTGGAGAGAACTTAAGGCCATTGGTTCCTGTTTGGTGGGTTAGTGGGTGGATTGGCTGTGATGTTTGAACCCCCGGTAGTGTCAGAGATAGTGTCAGAGGTTGTCCAGGATGGTGGCTTTGGAGGTTCTTGGCTACATTATGCTGCAATATATAATGCGGCTTCTGGCACGAGGAGTCAGTAGCCTTTTTTGAAATGTATAACTTTTACATTTATGAACTTAACTAGTTTCGTAGTGTCTTTGTATATATAATCTGCAACAGATTGCCACAAGGCTCTCTTGTTCTTCATATTTCAGTGTCTGTATTTAAACAGCATCATCCCATCAAATGTACAGAGCCTCCTCTGCATACCTTTAAGAAAGACCCCAAATTCAACTCAGATTTGAGCCATCTCATTTTTATAATGAAAGGATGTTGTAAAGGTACAAAGGACTAAACATGCTGGGACTTAAAAACCAACCACGATACCTAAATGCCTCAATTAGGCTAGAGGAGACTGAATGTTTTTAAACGGCAGCTTTCTATTAAAGGAAGATCTACAACTGATCCATCATGACAACAACACTTCTTTCTAAAATAAAGTGCACAGCACCAATTGTCTATATCATGTTTCATCGTCTCTCAAAGGAAGCAAAAGGATGATTGTCCAATCCACGAATGTGTGTAACATATATAGCACTTCCAATTGCCCTTCTAACCCAGTTACTGCCAGTCAATTACTGCATATGTGAAACCCTCCCCTGAACCTCAGATGCCCCGTTTGCATATTTGACACATAAGCATTCTTTAAAGAAGGCCTTGGGGCTTCTCTGATGTTGACCTCCCTTGGGCTTACCAGCTAAAATGTCAGACAAGCCTCACTCTAGCCCCAAATGAAAAATGGCACCCCTCACCAGGGGAGGAGGAAGACGACAGAGAGGCCTCTAAGTCTGGCATGGTACATCTCTGACAACTGACGCTAGCTAATTAACCATTGTATGGGACTTTTACAATTAATTAGCCCCTTAAGCTGCTTTTGTCAAAGGCGGTAAACAAGGCGAAGAGAAGCTAATGGCTTACTCAGATCAAAGGATGAGTTATTGTCTTTATTTTTCAGCAGTACCTGTGGGAGGTTTAGTTGCGCTTCAGCAACATGGAGATGTTTCCTTTCATCAGTTTGTCATCAGGGTCCAATTTCGCCTCTTTTGGGCAACAAGAGAGATATCAAGAGCTCGTACAAGAACCAGCGTTGCCACCATGCCCAAGGGAGGATTTATAGAATAAAGTGTACACTCAAAAAGTAATCAATTCCCGCAGGTATTACCCCAATTTTTAAAAATATGATGCAAATATCTTTGATCGGCGCAACTGAAGACACAAACAAGGACATATTTTAGAGGACGGTTCTTGGGGGCAAGAAATTTTAATTCCAGTGAGAGCAAAAATCAAGGTCAGACTGTGAACTTCCTGGCCATTAAGAGATCACAAAGACTAGAAGTGAGAGTGCATAATATCCACATAGCTATTTTTGGCCTCAAATTAAAATATATGACATGTTGAAATGACTGCAATGTGCAAGAGAGGTATTCAAACTAGACACTAATGATGCTTATTAATGGCGTGAATGAAGTCTTGACAGGTCGTGTGTCATTTTCCAAGCAATGCTTCACTGGCATAATGGCTAATGTAAGTGGGTGTAATTATATATATTATACCCTGTCCTATTGTATTTTGGCAGCGGTTTGAGGGAGTCAGACGGTTAGGATGAAAATCAAAGCCGTTATGCGGAAGGAACAAGGGAGTATGAGAAATTGTAGACCAGTTCCATCATTGCCATTTTATTTGAACAAGACCATGTTTAAGCCAATAGCACCTATTAGCGGTCAACTATTTGATTGGTAGAAAATTTTTCATATTAACAATGAAATAAATTTGATACAGTTTCAGAATAATCTGATATTAAACTGCGCTGTTTACTTCCCTACCAGATAATAATAAGGCTGGTGGCCATCTTTTTTTTTGCCCCCCAAAAATGTCTTTAATTGGAGGCCCAAAGGAAAAGCCTTTCATTAGTCATTCCAGTCTTGACAACAGATGAGGGAAGCTCACACACCTCTTTAATTTATTATTATTTACATATTTCCTTACTCTTTTAATTCAAAGGGAGAGCTCTATGAAAGCCTCATCAGATTCACAGAGAGGAAATGGTAACGGATGCTCACTGGGAATTACCAAAGCACTTAGTAATTAAATCTAAATTGACATTCTAGTAATTAGCCTTTTAATTACGAGGAATAACACAATTAGCCAACGAGTCCTTGCTAATTGTTAATTAGCAGAGGCGATATTATTGTATGTGTCTATGGCAGAGGCACACAAAAGAACAAATGTTAATCTACCTCATAAAATATAAAAGCCAATTGTATGTTCTTGTTTTCTTAATATTCGTTTAACAAATTGGCATTAGTTTTTTTTAAATGAGCAGTATCAAGCATCATCATAAAATACTGTTAAAAAATCTGCATATTTAAAAAAACCTAAAAGCTTATACTACATTTTTAGTTTTCGATTATTTCTGTGTTAGCTCAGTAAGCTGTGTACAAAATAAATATGTTTGTTAGCTGAAATTTCGATGCAACATATTAATCAGAATTTTTTTTTAAATATAATAGCATTTATTGTAAATACAGGTGCCAAAAAATCTAGGGAAGGTCCATTTATTTCAGTAATCATAATATTTTGGTTAAATTTTACATTTATGTATCCATTACTTTACTAAATTAGAAAAAAAAAGAGTCTTAAACACATGTTGGCCTTCTGAAAAATGTTCTGTCCTCATTACCTTGTTGGTCCTTATTTTGCACTGATTGCTGTTTTAAGGCATTGTGGCACTGAGATGACATTTGAGGTTTTCTGGTAGCCCAATTTGCTTTGATATTAGTTTTTAGCTCGTCTGCATTTTAGGGCCTTTGTTCCATCATCTAATTGTTGACAACATACCATATATTTTTAATGGGGTTTGACTCAGGGAAGTTTATTGACCAGTAAAGTACTGTTATTCTGTGGCTATTAAAGCAGATACTGGTAGTTTTAGCTTTGTTGTGTGGAGACAAATCCTTCTGGACAAAAAAATCCAGCTAAAATTGCTTGTGCTGACTGTGGCCCCACACCAGCAGACATGGCTCCAGAACCAAGCACTCTGATCTTCTTCAAGACTTTGGGACCTCGCTTACCAAAATGTGCTTTCATGTGAAAAAAAAAAGAACTTGGGACCAAGTTTTGTTGGTACCTCAATAATGGTATTTTTATATTTAATTGGGGCAAACAGTGTTTAAATGGATCCTCTTTAAGTCTTCCCACAAACTTCAGGCTATAGCTGTCAACCACTAGTCTGGCGGAGATAGATAGCGATGTATGCTCCATAGCCTTGTTTTGAGGTTCCAGCAACAAACTGAGAGATTGCTCCTTTCAACTGCAGAGCAAATATCTTCTTATTGTTTACAAGTACACATGAATTAGCCTCAATCATTTGGCAACACAGAGTGGAGAAGGAGTGGTGTTTTTGGCCATTCAAACGCCTGACATGCATAGTGAACATGCTGTCACGAGCCTACTCGAGGTCTCTCTCATAGTTTTCCGCCACACCGATTCCGCTAGTTCGATTTGTAGCCACGCCCCCTGGCTCTCACGCTGAGTACAACTGCACCTGAAGCTAATCCTAAATGAACTATTCTCCCTATATAAGCGTCTGCTTTCAGACAGTCAGTGTCAGATAAACTGCGAACCTACAGCACGCTGAGGCAAGCTTTTTGTGACTCCTGGCTCTGTTTTGTTGCCTGTCTGCTTCCTTCCTTCCTTCCTTCCTTCCTGCCTGTTTGTCTGCCGAACCTGAATGCCCGTTGGCGACTCGGACCGCCTCGACCACGCTCAACTCTCCTGCCCTGATAGAACCAACGCCTGCCTGTTCCTGACTGTGCTCTGATCTTCAACCCTGGCTACCCAACCTACCGCCAGCTCCTAACTACGCTCTGCTCTTCTGCCCCGGCTCTTCGATCTACTACCCGGTGAAGACCCCGAGGGCTTCGTCTCCCGGCAGCACCACGAGACGCAGCCAGCTAGGCATTGAAGTCTGCTTCATTTTTCCTTGTCTTTATCACTGAATAAAGAATCTCTGTTTAAACTTGACACACTTGGGTCCTCGTCTGTCTTGTGCCCTGACACACACACACATATATATATATATATATATATATATATATATATATATATATATATATATATATATATATATATATATATATATATATAATGTTTGTTATAATATTGTTGAATATAATAGAAATAATATACCAGCATTGCAAACCCCCAAGTTCCCGTATAATCTGATCTCAAAGACTGGATTCAGACCTATCGACACTACCGAGGACATTATTTATCCACAAGTTGTTATCAGAGTGCCGCAAGCACACTACCTCCTGCCCTCCATGACTTCTGTGTCCTTCCTTTCCGGTGGCAGTTTCAAAGATAAGTGTATGTACTCAGTCACAGATTACCCTCCCACCTAACAACAAATATTTGGCTGGCGGATGAGCCATCTTAGAATCCAACCGAACATGAAATGAAGTGCTGTGCAGACAGGCAGGGGTGCAGAGCAACAGAAAACATGATTGAGGTGTCTGTAAACACAACAGAGTAGGAGGAGGTTGACTGTGTCAGGCTAAATAACATGTGTAGACAACTTTGAGTAATCTCTCACAATCATGCCTAAATCCTTTAAAACAAGACAGCTTTTCCAAAGCAACATTTCAACTGCACACCAAAGCATGTTGTGCCAAACTAAGTGATTCTGCTTCTTTATCTCACTTGCCCTCGCTGCAGTCAGAGTGCAGTGAGAACCTAAATCCCCCACTGCTCTTTTCCTACTGTGTCTTTAATTGGATCCTTATTACCATTCCGCTCGCTGAGAATGATGAATTTGTATGTGTGAGAATTTCATTAATCATTCTTATTCACAGTCCAGCCAGACGAGAAGAGAGGGAGAGAGTGAGAAGAGATAGAGAAGGAAGAAATTAATAATTTTTTTTCTGACCGGGTTATATTTGGTGATGAATATTCATGCCTGTAGGATATTTGGGGTCAGCCATAATCAGGCAGGTAATTTGTAATTTGCTGTGTTTTCACCCAGAACATGCAGTATAGGTTAAAACACATCAGTTTGAAGAGAAGCGGGGGACTTTGAAGTACAAGTACCCATCTTGGCCTGTCTTGATGTGTATTTATTATTTATAATGCAATTAAAAACATTTCAATAACATGTCATGGTGATTTCATGGAATGTATTTGAAAACGAACTTGCTTCTTAGAGGTCAAACGGTCGGTCAGGTTACCATGTGTAGAATAGCAACTGCAATACATGGATTCAGACATAAATCATGGTTTATTTTATTGAATAAACACTGCACCAGTCACAAAATTTACCATATAAAAAAATCAGAAATTGTGAGTAGTGGCGAATCAGTCAAAATAGTTAAGAATGTTCAGGAAGCCATGCCTGAAAATTAATATAATCAAAATCGAGATCTCAGTCTGTACAACACAATATATTGTAACTATATAAACAAAATAAAACGTTCTCATGTGGTATGCCATGGTCACATGTTCTGAATCCATTTTAAAATGGTATACAAAACTGACGCAAACATATGTTAGTTGTGCAAAGAGGTGAGAATAATGATTTTGAAACCAGTCAATTTAAACCTTGGGAAGCCACTCCTTCTGAAAAGATCTTTCAATAAAACCAAGAGAGCAGAAAGTGTGTGAATAAATATATTTTCAATGCAAACATCACACTGTTACAAAACTGTAAGGAATAACCCCAAATCTCTGATTTCATAGGTAGCATGTGTGACCAAATCCATACCTAGGTGACATCAGGTTTCTAAACAACAAAACTCTCCTTTTTTGGGGACAGACAGCAAGTAATTGCATTGAGAAACAAGGGTTTTAACAGACTGTGAAAGGGCTTTCCGACAGAGCATACAGGCATGCATTAGTCATCTGCTCTGCAATGTAGTAGGAAATCGCAAAATTGATATCAATAATTGAAATGTAAAAATGTTTCCAGATCACGCAGCTCCATTTCAAAACATGGATAATGAATGTTGGACACCATTGTACCTTTTCCCACTTTCAAATGCAATATGATAAAGTTTGTGTGACAGAGCCAGTTTCTCTGAACAGTCAGTCATGAATTTTGAAAAAAATAAATAAATAAAACTCAAAATATTGTGCTGTGAATTGTATAGATCTAGGAATCCAGTTAAATCAAAACCACTGAATTACACTCAAAGCTCAAATGTTTTAATATAACAGCAACTTTATTTTAGTCCATAAAATGTACAATCTATTAAAAAACAAACTAAATGTACTTTTTAAACATGGCTATTTAAGTTAAATGTATTACTCCATTTTAAGAGAAATTTAATAAATATTTATAACATGACAGAACATTATAATCTTACCCTTGTATTTACTTATTTGTCATAATTAAAAATAATTTTAGAAGCAAAAATTTCTTTTTCTGTAATGATTAAAAATGCATATTACACTATTTATGTTGAACATGCACAGTGTATAATTAAAATCCTTGTATCTTTTGACTATGTAATATCTGGAGAGTTCAAAACTTTTTTGCAGCTCTATTGGATCAGAATATAGTGCCGAAGCTTGCAATACATAGATTATTCAATTCTATACACTTAAGTCCTTTTTGGGTTAAAAGATGGAAAAGTCAAAATTGCTTTTCCAATTAATAGATTGATTTCAATGATAGATTATAAAATAAAATAATACAAACAAAATAGATTGTCAAAATAAATGTTAATCTCAACAAAAGAAAAAAAGAAAGTCAAATGCCAATGCCTGTCAACTATGATAGCAACAAGGTAGCATAGAGCTTCCTAAAGTATTATGTTACTATAACTATTCATTAAAAACCTACAATTTTCTGATTTTATAATTCATAAACTTCACACGCCAATAAGAATGTAATGGGTTGAGGTCCATCCATGCACAATGCAAGTGAATTTGAAATAGGGAATTACAAAAACACTCGACAGCTTTAAGGATTTCCTTAATGAAGTAGAGAGTGAATTGAATATTCATTACGTGCTACTTCCAGACAAGTTTAGTTTCAGATAAGTTCACATATTGGCTTTCAGTGTCACCTGTTAAATAGTACATCTACAACTCTGTCATTTACAGCAAGTGCGCTAGATATTAAATATATCCCAGGGGCTAAAAGCAAAGAGCTCCGTGCAAACAAGAGAAAAAATATCCATACCAACCTTTTGTCCAAACAAGACCAAAGAACCACTTCAGGGAGGAAAAAGTGTTTTGAACATGAAAGAAACCAAACTGCCAACACTTAGTTCATAAATTCACAGCGCCCGCACTTAAAAGTCTTCACCCCCAAAAGGATTTTTCCCATTCTTTTTGAAATTATACCCACCTGGCATCACTTAAAGTTACCTTATTAATAATTAATCGATACGTTTTGGGTTGATTAAAATTCATGATGAGAAAGTGTTTTTAAAATAACGTCCAACCCTCCAGGGAGGTAAATCAGTTTGAAGCAGTCGCTGGATCTGGCTGAAATAATTAATCGTACCTGAATGTTTAGCAAGGTCAGAGGATGGTAGCACAATGCCTGCGGTATAGACTATAGAGGGATGTTTAGAACATCACTTGATTGCACTAAACCAACATTTTCATCTCAAAATTAATTCAGGAAGCCAACCCGGAGGCACAAGCAATGGCCTGCCATCCTTCTTTATCAAACCAGCGTGGTTTTAATTTGGCTTTGATCTAAGCCAAGGGAAGGAGCCTAATGCTTCAGATTTAGAAAGAAAAGGAGAGAGTAGGTGAGACAACAAGTCTAAAGGAAATTTAATTTTTTCCTTTCAAGCATTTCATAATAGAAGTTTAAATGAGAATCACATTTGAGAAGGACAATTACGTAACATTTATTTACATTTATGCATTTGGCAGATGCTTTTGTCCAAAGCGACTTACAGAAGGGGAGAGACAATATATCAACTGATCAATAAACCATACCAAGAAGAATATAAAGACAGAGGAGGAGTTTTTTTTTTCCTGAAGAGAAGAGTTTTCAGTTGCTTTTTGAAAGCTGTTCTACCAGCCAGGGACAGTGAGAGAGAAGGTTCTGCTGACAGATTTTCTGCCTTTGTAGGACGGAACCACGAGTCGCAGGCTTCTGGAGGGCAGATAGGAGTGTATGAGCTTGTGGAGGTAAACAGGGGCTGATTTGGAGATAGTATTTTTTACTATCTAGGATTTGTAAGTCAGCATCTGTGATTTGAATTTAACACGAGCTGCAATGGGGAGCCAGTGAAGAGTAATAAAGAGGGGAGTAACATGAGCTCGCTTTGGTTCCTTGAAGATAATATGAGCTGCAGAGTTCTGGATCATCTGCGGAGGTTTGAGTGTGTTTGCTGGAAGTCCTGCTGGGAGAGCGTTGCAGTAGTGCAGACGTGAGAGGACCAGAGCCTGAACCAGGAGTTGAGTTGCATGCTCAGTTAAGAAGGACCTGATCTTTTGAATGTTGCGCAAACCTACATGCTCGAGTTGTCTTGGTGATATCGTCTTTGATGGACAGCTGTTCATCCAAAATCACTCCGAGATTCTTGACTGAAGGAGAAGGGGTGATTGCAGAGGATTCCAACTGGATGGTGAGGTCGTGATGTGCAGAGGGATTGGCCGGGATTACTAGAAGTTCTGTCTTGGCCATGTTGAGCTGTATGTGATGGTTCTTCATCCAAGTAGAGATGTTGTATGTAGGTCTGCATATGGTAAAGAAAACACATGAAGACAAAAAAAAAACAAGAAGATACTTTTTGGCAGGTTCAGTTTTTGTAAGAATTATCTATGACAAAAACTATTGTATTTGAACTTAAATAAAAACACAGTTTTACTCGTGTTCAATTTTATAGTTTTTTTAAAGTTACAATCACTTCACTTGTTTTCAAATATTACACAAATACTGCTGTATTCTTTTTAATTAGAGGGTGAGAATTAGCCTCTTATTTACATATCTTTATCCCATCGGTGTATTATGTATACATATATTTTAAATGTTAGGGCTAGTGCTGTCAAATTATTAAAAATGTATTACATTCCATGGTTCTTTAAAAATACCAATTCTTGTATAATTGGATATTTAACATTCAATGATAATGTATTTAGATTAAAAAAAAATACATCTATGTCCGTTGTGCATAAACAGGTTTGAATTTACAACAGGTACTTTTTCAAAGGATTCTACTCAATAACTGTGTTAAACTGAGGAAAGCACTTTCAGAAATAAACAAAAACAAATTGCAAGTTATTCTGTGAAAGCAATAGGCCTAACACTGCTTAGGAACATGCGTTACCCTTGTGTTCCCTTCCTTTTTTCATGTCCAAACAGGTTGTCCTTGTGCCTCTCAAGTATTTAGCTAAATAAATTAAAATATTATTAAAGCTGAATAAACTATAAAAATGTGAGCAGTTTCCAACATTGTACCAGTTTTTCTTTTTAATCCTTCTTGTTGCTTCATGCAGCAAGTAAAGAGCATTTTTTTCAAAATAATGCGGGAGTCGCACAAATCACTATATTTTTCCACAAACAGCACATACCGGCATACCCATCAAACATTATACCCTGCTGCACATGGTGTTTTGGTTACTCCTGCAATAGTGTCAGTTTTTGCTTTACTTGGTGGAGAAACCAAAATGAAATCCCAAAAGACAAGCCTCAGATGCACGGCATCTGTTTACGTATCTCTCCCAACATATGACTTACGAGAAGTGCAAACAAAACGCCTGCAATACTTTCTTTAAGAAAAATTAAGGTGTTCATCTCAGCAGCAATAGTTTGGACGATCTGTAAATCCAGTTTCACTGACCTGAAATTCGGAACATTTAATTTTCTTCACATAATTCACATTTGGCGGAACAGTCTGTTCTGGTAACCAAAAGAAGGTTATTTAATATAAAAGTGAGAATTTGAAGAGTAATGTTCCATAATAGTCTGGTTTGAAGTTTATCTGTGCTCCCGACCCTGATTTACAATCTCTCAAGAATAAGACATTTGTTGTGTGTTCTGGTTTCAATACATTTCAAAGCCATAAGGTGTGGTGATGGTGGCTGATGTTTTATGTTAATTTCCTGTGGTTACTTGCCACAATTTTGCCCTGATTAACTCCACATTAATACTTTATTTTCTGCACATGTTCTTTATTTGTAGAGTACATTGCACATGCTATAAGGCAGGGTAGTCAAACTCAATTCCTGGAGGGCCGTAGACCCTGCAGGTTTTTGTTCCAACCCTGTTTCAGGAGACACACTAGTACCTTCAAACAAACCCAGAGGAGCTTAATCAGTGGAATCAGGTGTGTTCAGTTAAGGTTGGAGCAAAACTGTGCAGGACTGTGGCCCTCTAGGAATTGAGTTTGACACCCCTGCTATAAGGTGTTAATGTCTTCACATACCTTGGTTCTTCTCCATGTTGAAAATCTTCTCTGACCATTTGTTTTGAGGCGGTTTTCCTTTTTTTTTAATTCAGGAAACTTCTCAAATGTAAAAATGATGCTGTTTTGTAAGGTTCCCCAGTAGAGAACATAAGCCCTCTCCTCATAGACTGCTGATCCTCAGAGCAACACCATGAGTAAAGCCACTTTGTGAGATGTGCGTTCACTCAAAGTCCTTGAGTGTTCTCTACTGAGTTACTCATAAAGACTAGATTCTCATTTTAAGTACTTAACTTAGCGCTTAGATGGAAGACAAAATACAAAACTGGACACTCTCAGGGACTGATGAGAGGTTATTTATTCATTTTGTTTAAGCTCATGAGAGAGTGACCCCAGCCACAATTAGAGGCTTCCTTCACATAACCAAAATAGTCAATCATGTAATGTTTTGGTGATTTGAAAAGAGACGACTACTTTAAACAATAATACAATTACGGGCTGAATTTGCCAAGACTGTGAGAATGTTCATGTTGACAACCTTTATTGTGTTATCATGCAGTGATTGCATATGTGTGACTTTATCATAACGCTTTTTTAGTTTTAACTTGCCTCGAATAATACTCTTTAAGGAGTTCAACATTCTAGTTTTGCTTGTTTTATATCAAAGAAATAACAACAAAATGGCAGGTGCTACACAACATTTACTTATTCTGTGTTAATTAACAAGGCACTTAATATTTATTTAGCCATCTAAAAACCTGAATATGTTTAAGAATAGCATAAATCATGGTCAAGATTTGTTCATCATTAAAATGGATCCCAATGTTAACTTCCTTCGCTCTGTATCCGTGTTGTTTTGTTTGTTTGTTTGTTTTCCAGATGTTAGCTAAAGAACTTCCTTCCTGAGAAGACTGTACAAAGAGTACAGAGACTCCCGGAGCAATTTAACACTTAGAGTTACAATTATTGTGGCTAATAAACGTCTAAAGTGAAAATAAAGTAATCTGTTTCATTTTTAATGAAAATCCTAAATGTTTTTACGAAAACATTTTATGTTTCGACTTTTATGGGAACATTTAGTATAAATAAGCTTGATGCACCTCTGAGACCTGCAGTATAGAGGTGTGGGTGTGTGTGTGTAGGAGCATGAAATACCTACCCTTCATAATCTATTTCTCTCCAGTGCAAATAAAATCCCACCTGACAAGCAACAGAGAGATCAAGCTCTCAATAAACCCGGCGCGATGAGATGCTGACAGAATCCGAACTGAGCAATACTTTGTAACAGTTCTGTAAATCTGTAGAATGCTTTAAAGCTTTTCAATAGAGGCATGTGATTGGCACATCAGTGGGTAGGGAGTGACTGACGCATTTGCTAGCTTGAGTGGGAATGAGCAAAGCTATTTTCCTGCTGGACATGACGCATTATGAGCGGCTGATTGGGACTGTTGGCAACAGTTTAAGGAAGCTGTCATGTTGCAGCTCTTTGTGTTAATCTCCCCAGGGCAAAGCAGTCGACGGAGAGGGGGCCAGGGGTAATGTAGACCCCTGAAAACAGAGAGTGGAAAACAGAGTGCATATAAGGATTAAAAGATGAAATATCAAGGAAATCCTTTGTTGCATCTGATTTACTGTCCAGAAAGGAGCTAATGCATATAATAGGTTTAATCAGTGCCGAAATTTGAGTTCAGTACTTAAAAAAGCTTTAAGTGCCAATAATGATTTTGAAAGGTTCCTTTCGATCTTGGATGACTCCAACAACAGGTTGATACAAGCAAGGTCGAAAAAAGCTTTCGTCTTCTTATAATACGTATTTAATTTTACTGGATTTGGGTGCAAAATGATTTGTTTAATGACTCATTTATTTAAGCCCCTCCTCTATGTGACACAACCGAAGCAGTTTTCAGAAATCGAGTTGACAGAATTGACAACTAATAAACAAAGGCTAAAAGAGTCGCTTTCATCTAAGATTTGTTTCGGCAAGTCTTTCTTATGAAAAGCAATATTTTGATACACAAAGAGCATTTAGTTTTTTTTTTTTTTTTTTGCTTTTAGTTTTGTGCCATGTCCCTCAAACCTAAATCTAACTCTTGCTAAAAGTAATGTTCAAATGTTTAAATTAAATTTGCACCAGCTTTAAAATCTTGCTTTTCATCTTTTTGTATAAAGCTGGTTTTTTCTCCAGAAAAAAAAGCTTATTTAAAAGAAGCATATTAGATTGTTTATAAATAAAGTATTTGGTCTCCTCAAAACGCAAAGTTAAGTTTCAGGTTTTTTATTTTCAGGTGTTAGGAGATAAATGTGTGTATTAATGCTGTGTACACAACTATATTACAGTGGTTTCATTACATTGAATCTTTTCAGAAAAAATTGGGTTGCAAATCACGAGCCCTTTTCAACTGATTACAGCATTGCATCACAATGTTAATTTACATTTACAGCAACACACCCCTAAAACAGCATGAATAGTTGACACTCCCAAATTGGGAGTTTTTATCTAATAAATATTACTTTTTTTGAACTAAAAAGTTTTTAAACTAAAATTTGCCTGGCATGTTCAGGAGAACCAGAAGACCAATATCACCTCTTATTATATTCCAATAAAATTGACCTTGCAGGTAGATAAATAGTATGATCATCGTACCAGTGAAATCAGCTCTAAAGCCCACTAACACCCCTTTACAAAGTTGCCCTTAACAAGCTTGATGGAAAATACCAGACCTTATACCTCATTAACAACAAGCATTTTATGAGCCTGGTTTGCTGACTGAAGTTCAAATATTTTTTAAATAACTTTGCTTGTTTAAGAAGGAAAGAAAGAGAGAGAGAGAGAGGGAGAGAGAGAGGGAGGGAGAGAGAGAGGGAGGGAGGAGAGAGAGAGAGAGAGAGGGAGAGAGAGAGGGAGAGAGAGAGAGAGGGAGGGAGAGAGAGAGAGAGAGGGAGAGAGAGAAAGAGAATCGCCACTCAGCTAAGAAATATCAAGATATGAGTTTTTGACACATCACCCAGGGCTGCCAATATTATTAACAATTGGCTCTTCCAATAAAGGTATAGGTTTAAATACTTACCAATGACAACCGCGCTCCACAATCACTTGTTCATACTTTGCATTCAAGAGGGTGACATGTAAAATAAGTGTTTGGATGTTATTTTCAACTATATGATAGGACTGCAATTACACATGAAATTAAAACCAACTTCTTCTTCTTCTTCTTCTTTCGGCTGTTCCCAGTTTAGGGGTCGCCACAGCAAATCATCTGTTTCCACCTAACTCTGGCCTCAGTATCCTCTACTCTTGCACCAATTACCTTCATGTCTTCCTTCAGCACACCCATATAACTTGTCTTTGGCCTTCCTCTTGCCCTCTTGCCTGACAGCTCCATCTCCAACATCCTTCTACCAATATACCTACTATCCCTTCTCTGCACATGTCCAAACCATCTCAATCTGGCTTCTCTGACTTTGTCTCCAAAACAACCAACCTGAGCTGTTCCTCTGATGTGCTCGTTCCTAATCTTGTCCGTCCTTGTCACTCCTAAACTAAACCTCAACATCCTCATCTCTGCTACTTCCCTCTCTGCCTCGTGTCTCTTCCTCACTGCTACAGTCTCTAACCCATACATCATAGCTGGTCTCACTACTGTTCTGTACACCTTTCCTTTGATTCTTGCTGACACTCTTCTGTCACACAACACCCCTGACACTTTTGTCCACACACTCCAACCTGCCTGGACTCGCCTCTTCACCTCTTTTTTCCACACTCCCCGTCGCACTGGACTGCTGACCCCAAATACCTAAACTCCTCCACCTTCTTGACCTCAGCCCCCTGTAACCTCACTGTTCTACTTCCCTCCCTCTCGTTCAAACATATGTATTCTGTCTTACTACGACTGACTTTCATTCCTCTTCTTTCTAGAGCAGACCTCCAACTTCCAGGTGTCCCTCCACCTGCTTTCTGTAATCACTACAGATTACAATGTCATCTGCAAACATCATTGTCCATGGAGATTCCTGTCTGACCTCATCTGTCAACCTGTCCATCACCATAGCAAACAAGAAGGGACTCAAAGCCGATCCTTGATGTAGCCCACACCTCAACCTTGAACTCCTCCATCTGACCTGCAGCACATCTCACTGTTGTCATACTCCTCTCATACATATCCTGAACTACTCTGACATACTTCTCTGCCACTCCTGACATCCTCATACAGGACCATAGCTCCTCTCTCGGCACCCTGTCATATGCTTTCTCTAAATCCACAAAGACGCAGTGCAGCTCCTTCTGACCATCTCTGTACTTCTCCATTAGCATTGTCAGAGCAAAAATTGCATCAGTAGTGCTCTTCCTGGGCATGAAGCCATACTTCTGCTTGCAAATATCCACTTCCCTTCTTAGCCTAGCTTCCACTACTCTTTCACTGAGTTTCATTGTGTGGCTCATCAACTTTATACCTCTGTAGTTGTTACAACTCTGCAGATC